>OU911038.1:18173252-19423252 GCA_918358695.1 Melinaea menophilus ssp. n. AW-2005
GATATTAGTCGGAACAAACACACAATTTTATTATTTTTTTTTATATATGTACCATACATATTTTCATATAAATGTAGTGAAAAGCTGTAATTTGGATAAACAAACAGACACTATTTTATTTAGGTGTAAAGATTTATGCACTTAATAATGTTAATCGTTTTTATTTAAGATCTTTTTTTATAAGATCATTTAAATTATAGAATATGAATGATCATATTACATTTATTATACCAGATACTTTTATAGTTTGGTATGTTTTTTTTATTTTTAATAGTATTTTTTTTACAACCAAAGTCTCCATAGCAACCATTTAAATTAAAATAATGAAATGCTAATTAATTTATATGTATAATGTATGAAATTGTCCAACCATGTGTTAGATTTGTTAACGTCATTTGATTTTTTAAATAATTTTGAATATAATATAAATCAACAAGAGCGGGAATTGAACCCGCGACATCTCATATACGGTTCCCGTACACCACGGGGTATGTGCGTTGATATTTTTTTATAAATAAAATTAAAAATTACCTATACTTATAATATAAAGGGGAAGGATTTGTATGTTTGTAATGAATAAACTCAAAAACTACGACATTACGATTAACAGCGAGTAACGTAGATTACTTCTATCCAGATATTTTAACGGGATCGGGACCTAAACGGGTAAAATAGAAATAGGAAAAAGCGCAACAAGAAATAAAATAAATACATATATCCTAAAATCTCGTTCTATGAACCAAAAAAGATAATATCATCACTAGTAAAAATAAATGGCGACCAGCGAGTGGGAACGTACTTTAAATATATCGATATACTAGCTGTGCCCCCGACTACGTTCCCGCAATATGTATTTGAAAATAACATCAATTATTCGCCAGTGAAAGTTCTGTTATAATCGGTCCAGCGGTTTCAGAGATTTGTGGGAACAAACTGACAGAGTAAAATTTTAAAAAGTACCAGATACTTTTTATATACATCTAATAAAAACTAAATGAAATTACGAACGGACATTTCAATTATATATATATATATATATATATATATATATGTATATATATATATATATATATATATATATATAAGTTGATACATTTTATATATTCATGGACAATTAATTACAAACCTCGCGCGACATGCGCACGCGCGTGCGAGCCACCACGGAACGTGTTTTCTATAATATACTTATATTTTTATTGTATCTTCAACATTTTACAAACTACATATTATTTTAAATGACTGGAAAGTAGACTTTTTTTATCTAAACGATACATTTTCTACAACAATTACAACTATTTTATGTTTTTTTACATTTTTAGTAAACTAAAACTACATCAAAACAGAACGAAATAAAATTATTTCATAACATATACAAATAACTTTAGTCAAAGTGCACGGTCGTGTATCATTTTGAAGTGAAGTGAAGTGAAGTGAAGTGTGCCGTCTGTGAAGTGAAGTGAAAGTGTAAGTGTAAAATGACAAAATGGCGTTCATCGGACCCAGGAACAGTGCTCCAATCATTAAGGATAGTCTCAATACACCTGCGTATGAGGTGAGTTAGAAATTAATATCAATCTACAATGTCGGTACCCTTTTTCTATACCCTGATCCTTTTTACCCCTGTCCCCTCTAAGTCTCTGAAATTACCATATTACCATCATTTTTATTTTTTGATAAGGGGATACAAAAGGGGTGTAAAAAGAGTAAATGTGAAATGTTTGAACCCATTTATATACATGTGAATCTTGATTCACAAGACACTTAATTAACGACGGTCTGTTGATCTAGTGATTAGTGACTGACTGCTGAACTATGAAGGTCACTGGTTCGATTCTCACACGGAACGGAACTGTTCTTTGTGTTCCCAGATTGTTCTGAGTCTGAGTTTAAACTCTCAGCGATACAAGGAGTTGGTTTTTCTATTAATAAAAATATTAAACCTCCTTTGAAGTTCAGTTTTAGTTTAGACTTGGGCCTCATAAGAACTTGCTCAATTAGTATTTCGTTTTTGGTGGTTTGAACTTTGACAAACTTTCCTCGTTTTCTCTCACAGCAGAGTTTAATAAGGCCGCTCTAAACGTTGAAGAGTTGGTTATGAAAAATTATTTTTAAATTGCATAAGATATAAAAAAAATCGTATATATTAAAATGCTAGTAAGAATAATCTGTACATTACATGTATTGTTTATGTTAGGTAATAGTGTTGTCTGTGTGTCTGTTTGTACGCACACCAGGTTAACTCATAAATTTTATGTAATTTGATGTCATGATTGCTTAAAATGGAAGTCAACATTTCTCATACTGTTATTAATATAAAACAACTGTAATTTGATGTCATGATTGCTTAAAATGGAAGTCAACATTTCTCATACTGTTATTAATATAAAACAACTGTAATTAATATATAAAAAAATAAAACACAAAAAATATATATAACATCTAAATTCACGGCCACGGTTCTCGGTCACCCATCCAAATCATGATTCCGTCGCAGTGTAACTTAACCCGTTCGGCTCAGATGATTCTCGGGTGAACGACCCCTGTTGCGACGTGATAGAATGTCCAATCTTCCTAGGTCTCGCCGGATGCACTTGGTAATTTGGTTTTGGCAGATGTTAAGACGTTTTGGAATGTTTATCTAATTCATAAACAGTCGGATGATTTTCATTAACTAATTAATTGGATTTTTCGAGATACGATTTGAGAGTGTGTGTATGTGAAATGATGAACACATGGTACACACACATTGATGTAATCAATTTAATTAAGTCGCACCGAATATAGGTCACGTAGGGGTCCATATTTTTTGTCATTTCATAAATTAATATAAAACACATTTTATGATACAATTTCCTTTGCTATTAATAAGTAAATTATCAGTAATTACATTCTTTGGTTACCAGTAAAAACGGAAATGTCGATTAAGTTTGATGGAAGCAATCTAGATAATTGAATATAAATCTCTGACTGTAGATCGATTATTAATTTCGGTCCTAAATGTAACTGAATAAAGTATTCTCCATGTTTCATTTAGTGAAATGATTCATGAGCGATTAGGATCATCACCTTTACATCGATGTCCTTGAAGGACAAACTGGTGCAGACACATCAGATATGCGACATTTAAATTGAGTCGTGTGGGCGGCACGAAACAGCACTTAGAGCAATGAGAGAATTATTATTATCCTGCTCCAGATAATGTCTAATGAGGGTAGATGGAAATTTTACTAATAAGATTTTATTGTCGTTAGGAGTCGTACGATTCGTTAAATGATGATTCAATTAGTGTCAATCTCTCTGATTGGTTGATATCGTGATAGATAGCCAATCGCAACTCTTGACAGTGCTGTCAAATCAGATTTACTTTAATCATATGTTCAGAAACCGGTCGTGTTTTTAATGCCTCATCTCATTATCCTATTTATCAAGCGCTAAGTCACCTAGCACACTAACATGGCATAGTGAAAACGCTGTTAGTGAACTGTTGGCGAACGAACGCTTAAAATCGTATAACGCAATGCGCTCATAACGATGATTGATACATTTGCCATACAAAACAATATCTGCATGGGCGTATAAAAAACCTTGAGCATATTATTTATTGATAACGACATCATTATTGTTAATGACCTGTCATCTCAATTTGACTCAAATATATTTATATAATGAAAAATACTATTACAATTTGTCATTACAACAACGGGGGCTCCGGTGTCGGGTGTTTTTGTTATGTTCGATACGCACCGATTACACCTTAACCATATAATTTATTATCAAGAAACTGGAACTAAACTGTTTCTTATTTGTAAAAACTTATTACTAATTAAGAAATACTTTAAAAATGTAATAGAGTGAAAATACATATAAAATTATACGTCACGTTTTTGATGTGTGTGCATTGAATGTGAACGCTCGGAAAAACGGTTGTGCTTTTTTTAAAGTCACCACTTGTATAACAATTACTGTGACATAAAATTCATTCGTGTAGTGCAGCGGTGGGTTTAATTTTGTTACAAAGTGTTGAATATTCAGTTAGGAGATAAGTGACTGTGTCAAGGACGGACCGACGTTTGAGTGCGTGCTCCGCTCAATGGCTTTCAATTATAATGTTTTACTATGTATTTAATTGTTTTATGTTTTCTATAAATTATAAATTTTCTAGTAATCGCAAATAAAAATGTGTTTGATATTTTTTTAGTAGTTCACCTTCGGATACTTTTAATACCATTTAGTAATTAGGAAGCGTAAGAATATTACATATTTTTTGCTCATTTTAATAATTAAAACCGTCCAAGTCATACTTCTCTTAGGTGTCTCTTAGGAGCCTGTCTTAACTTTAGAATACTAAATAAATTTGTTAATACAGAGGACATCATCTGTGGAATGCTAGACGTTCTAGTGTATATAACTAGTATTCGATCAGGGTGATTTGTTAAGGCACATACCTTTCCACATTTGGAGTGTCTTCTCCTATCCTCCTTTAATGGTTATATAGCTAGAGGCGGCTTCACAAACATAGTATTGCCAATATTATATATCTATATCAATATCCTATCAAGTAACGGTTTAATCCTTCATGTCTAATAATCTTAGATACATTTTTTCATCGCCATATAGAGAAATTAATGTGCAGGTTTACATTTCAAATAATAAACTATCGTAGGGTTGATTTAAATTCTCAAATAATATGTAATCAGAGAATAAAATATTTTTTCATTATTTTTCTTTTATATAACACATAGATAAGATCTGAAGTATAGTTGGTTATATGAAAATCGTAAAATATACCTTTATCAATAAAACTACCGTTAAACATTAGAATATTATTACAAACAGACAGGTTGAAACTATTAATTACAAATAATATGATTACTATGACCACCCACGGGACGACATTCCGCACAATGACGAAGATATTTACGAGAATTCGATATCGAAATGATTTAGACAAGAAAATACAAAATATATTATTATATGTTACACGTATAACCCAAAAATATGTACACAATTATTTAATAGATGAAGCTATAACTTGTGTTACAGGGCCTGTAAATCTAGACTATAGACGGACAGACATGTGTGCATATACAAAGTACCTTTATGTTCTAAATGTATTACATTTAATTATTAATGTTGCAAATGATATTCTCATGTTGTCACAAATTTTTATTAATAGATAAAAGTCAAATTGAACTATAAACTTCATCCAAAAAGAAATTTACGATAGCCTTGATATCCACTACATTATAATCACATTTAAAAACTACATCGTAACTGAGATGCTTATTCTGATCCAGTGTTTTATTCACGTCATAAAAGTATATTTTTTGTACAATAATTAATTCCGTTTCAATTCAGTCTACAAAAACTATAAGAAGGCGATAACCGCTACAGCATACTGTTTTTATAACAACTCACAAATTAAAGACTATTGCAGTACGTGTTGTATGTTTTTTTTTTTTTTTTACTAAAAATTGAGTCGTATATTACATATCAACGTACAGACTCTGTAACGAAAATAACTTATTCATGTGGGTATTTATGTATTCTGTAAATGGTATAATTCATTACATGTCGTGCAAGTAAATAGTTTTAAACATGTTAAGTTTTTTGAAATAATCTGTAATAAAATTCCTCAAAGCCAGTACTGACACCATAGCTCAGTTGATGGACCGTTTATACGATGTAATTGAAGTACCAGGTTCAAGTCTCATTAATGCGTTACTGTTTTCTAAATCTTAAAGATAAAAAGATAATATTCAAAATGTAGTATTACTTTTTAATTGTCATAAAATCTCGGTGACCTTCTTTATACTAGACGACAATGCCTTTGTCAGTATTCCTTGGAGATGGTTCACGTCATGTCACCATATCGATCATCTCCTAGATACGATGCCGACCGGTACTTTGAATACTAATTCCTGGTTTATTAGTTAGTATGCTACTTACTTTTGATTTGAATATTAGATTCCTTTGGTTCTGGTGACTTCAATAATGCGCTATAATTTTGAACAATTAAATTTTAAGGGAGTCCGTAATGTCATGTAGTTGATGTAAAGCATATTCATGGCAACACTACGAAAAACTCATTGTAACTAGCAAAAAAGTTTATAATCAGAATCGTCAATATGGAACCGCACTTCATCGGTTGGCATATGGATTACTGACAAAAAAGATTATTCGATCTACCGACACTTGTAATAAAATATTTCCTGCAGCAAATAATATTTGCATAACCTGATGCTTGGACTTTAAATATGTTATTATTAGTAAATGTTTTGTAGTGAAATTTTCATTATTTATTTATTTAAAATCTTGTAAACATTGCTTGAATTGTTATTGCTATTATGTAATCAAATGATTGTTATATTTATGTTCTTGAGAAAAGGACTATTACTTTTTGTCATTTAACCATTTGTTTAGATTGTGATTTTATCGTTATTATATTTTTCCATAAAGTTCGTATTACTAATACTTATAAATAAGAAATGAAATTGTGCCTAGGATACGCCCTTGCGGCACGCCTTAGTGAATCAATGAAGACAAAGTAAAAATTAATTAAATTTAGTTTTATATAATAAAAAAAACTTATAATATTAATCAAGAAATTGCAATTATATATCATGTGTTCAACAAATTGTTATAGAATTGTATATAACAGGTGAAGGTGATTAATAGCTTTATAATTGACGAATGGTTTTAAGCCAAGGAATTTATATTTATTATATTATCAAAATTAAGATTCAATATTTCTCTCTTGGTTGTAATGTTCTAACAACAAATATTCATTTCAAACGAAAGGTTATTTAAACGGATCAAGGTTAAAAAGATGCCATCGTATTCAAAGTACGATAGACATTAATCGAATTATAGATTTCTAAGGTTTCTTTGACTAAATTGATGACAATGATAATACTTAATATATATAAGGAGCTTAAAGATTAACTTAAAGAGACGATATAATGAATTGTGCAATTATAAAAATATTATTTCATTCGCAATAATAAAAAAATGTATGAACATTTTAATATTTTTAGTTCAATAGCGATAAATTTGAACAATAATTTTAATTGAGAATATAAAACACCTTCCACATTGTATTAAATACCTCGACATGTTCTTAATCTCAATAGCAACACTTTCATACAGCTATTTGCCAGTGAAAGTGAACGTGTCGATTGGTCATTGACATGGAACATACAACTGTATCATTACATAATTAAATATCAATTATTATATGTACATCCGATACAGTTTATTTTATTAAACAAATCATTAAATTATTTAATACATTATTGTTATGATATCTTGTTACAAATGTTTCGACAGTAGCTAATAAATATTTGTTAAAGTAATTCGCATTCAAATAATTGTGATCCTAAGACATGTCACAACCGAATCAGTTAGAGGTGATTACTTAATCGTAACCAGTTATGCAAATCTGAAGGTCCGTGATGAAATTCCATTCAGCATAGTGTAAGGTGATGCGCCTACGCAGATGTGGCTTTCTCTGTTACCAGTTTAACCCACGGGCATACTTGCATGGGATTGTTTAGATTGTTGGAGGTGTGTTTTATTTTGTCATTATTGAAGTGGTATTAAAAACGTTTTTTATTTATTTTATACTAAAGAAAAAAATATTGTGTTAAGTATCAGTTGTGAAATGATTATAATTCTTTGAAAAATAAAATTTCAAAAAAAAAAATAAATTTCAAAAAATAAAATAAAAATAAAATTAAGTTATTACAGATTGTTAGATCTCATATTTATAGAGAATATTTTTGATCCATAAAACATGGCGTGTCGAAAGCAAGACAGAAACCGATTTTAAAATTAATTTATTTTTCATTGTAATCTTCATTGTTCTCTAACCATGGATTTTGTAAGTTAATTTTCGTCATTAATATTATCTTGAAACCACTAATATTTGTGAGGTTTTTTAAGAGTTTCATTGCGGTTGTTTTTAAATTCTTAAACCTATAAGATTTAATAGATCTCAGAGTAGTTATAATAAAGTTAATGTTGTTTACAGTCGTATAAAGTTATGCCGACGAGGACTTCATCCTTCCAAGGTCACGCGTTAAGGACGCTCGTAAACTTGTTCTCTTTGTACTATCTAGCTGTTTCTCGTCTGTAGTGCTGTTTGTGTAAATAGTATTAATATGTTAATTTTTAATGGATAAATTATTTTCTTCATTAATACGTAATGCCACATATGGTACTGTACTTTCAATGTCGCATGTTTTGTAGTGGTTTTCTGTTAAAAAGAATGTCAGTAAATAACTTAACATTATTTGTTTATTCTTTTGTATTTTGAGGGTTTTGCTTTATTTTGTGGAGCAGTTTGCATATAACTTTTAATAAGACTGGTTAGTCTTATTAAAAGTTGTATACTGTAATTGGACGTATTGTAACGAGATGTATCTTACAAAAGTTCTTGAAGGTCGGATGTCACTTCATTCAAAACACCGGTCGTCCTTGCGAGTACGTAGGGTCTTACGTCACTGTGTTAGCAGGAATCCTTTCCAGTCTTATCATTCTTCGTTTTAGATCCATCTACATTATAGATACATACTATAAGTCTCGGGAGATCACCGGCACGACAGTAACGTTGGAAATAAGTTAGTTATTGTAGCACTGTTCTTTCCGCTGTTTTACTCCTTTTATCTCTTCTTCGTCTTCACAATTTTGGTTTACCGAATTCACTTTCTCAGATGTATGAATAAAAGTATTTTCTTGCTTATTATCTACCATTCTGTTCATCAAGTAAACGTTGAATGTTTTCTCAGTGAACCAATAGTCGGTCGAACGTTCAGATGTTTGAATCAATCCGCAGCGGATTGTCCAAATCCGGATTCCCGTCTTACTGAATATTTAAACCTGTATTGTATTTTACTTTTACTACGCATGGTTATTTATTTTATAGAATAAGATAGAAGAATAGAAATCATTAGCTTGACCTTGTGCATTTAATGGTTTTGTGTTGAAGTCATGAGATGTTATTATCAAGTAATCAAACAGAATGACACAATTCAATGTACGAAGTGATGTCAATATAATATCAACATACACGTCTCTTACTACTACTTATATATAACACTGTTTTAAAATATATTAAGTATAAACCTTTTAGTTGTTGTTGTTTTTAATTCAGTTGTCATTATATATTTGACATAGGTGGCTCTAGAAGTATTAACAAGATTAAGATTAACAAGATAGTCGTTTCTCTCGATTTTGTTCGAATGGAAGCCTGAAAGGTGTCACGTTCAAAATAAGAGGTATAATATATTTCCTATTTAAACTGAAATTACACTTTATCTGTATTTTACTTATAAAAATCAATTTATTGCAATTTAACATAATACATATATTAACAAACATGTTGCCTACGCCCTGCGAGGCCTTAACTACTATCAGTGCGACCTTGCACCTCTATTTGCACCTAAATTTAACAGTTTGCGTAACTTTATGGTTTTCTATCGTTATCTTATCCAACGCTTGCGTGCTCCGGCACCATTGTGTTGTGTATAAATTAGAATTTTAGAACATTAAAATATTTGTTCCTTTACTGCTGTTATCTTTGCTAAGTACATATGAGAACTATGTGATGGATGAAATGGTTGATTTAGTTTTATACTCCTACACGCGCCCCGCGGCTTCGTTTGTGCAATATCTTACCGTGGCAGCAATATAACATAGTCATTATTATGTATGTATGAATTATGAGTGAATATATATATTTTTTATATTTAGATTAGATTGCTAAACATGTTATAAGTATTGAAAGTATAAATAGTTTTTATAAAGGAATAAATGGATATGTATAGAAATAAATAATCTCTGATTCTGACATTAATTTCAATGACACAATGATGAATGCGATTCTATTAGCAGTAATCAATAATAATGCAATTAATAAAAGTTATTATTGAGACATTTATCATGTTTCTTTTTATCGATCCCTCGATATTTATGCATGCGCCATGTTCGCAGACATGTCCCAGTGGAAACAGCAAAATATCCCGAAAATAAAAGATTATTATTAACACATTGGAGACAGGCTAATTTTCTACGTTTCTAATTCTAACTACCGGCTAATATAATGATAATTTTGAAGCTGTTTGCCGCAAACTTGTATCGTCAAGGTGAGGATAAAAGGTATAAAATTTGTTTGCTGCAATCAGGTATAGAATTTGAAATGACGTGAATTCCTGTCAGCTGCAACCAGGTATAGAACTAAAATGACGTGTGTTCACGTCAGCAGCAACCAGGATTAGAATTAGAATTGACGTGGATTCACGTCATCGACAACCAGGAATAGAATTTTAAATGACGTGGATTCACGTCAGCGGTCGCGAATGTGTTAAGTGAAACCGTGTTTTAAAACAAGTCACCATTTAATATATTTCTCTTTTGTCCACAGATCAAATTGGAGACTGTGTTCGGTCTGACGGTGAGCAGCAATGCGGCTCTGGACTGTGATCCTAACACGGAATTGGTGGCCTATCCAGCCGGGTAAGTTAGAATACTTTTTAATACACTGTTAATGGACCCTTTACAATATACGATTTTTATCGCGCTATTTGACTATAAAAATCACAGCCTTGCTTAAAAAAAGCTCACTGACAGCGTTTTCAATATGCGATGTTAGTGTACTAGTTGACCTAGTGCTTGGTAGATCGTGTAATGAAATTACTGCATAATAATCCTAAACACTATATCGTACACTATCATTAGACTAGTGTTGCAACTTTTCTATATTATAGATATAGAAATAGATGGATAGACAGTCTATCTGTCTCCGTCGCTGGTCAATAGAATTGCAATAAAGCGACAGTTGTTCCCTCGGTATAGTCTGTACCGAAAGGCCATTACATGTTTTATTATTATAAGTAAACTCATCAAAATGAAGCTATTCAGGTTTGTCTAGCCAACAAAACTCTACCAATACGTCAGCCATCTTGTTATCATGGCGCTTGCAACAATCGTATCAAGATAAGATATTAGTATCAAAAACTACGCTATACTTACTAACTATTTTAACTCCCATTCATATTTCCATTCAATTCATATGTTAATATTTATTGTCACTACATCGTGTTGTCTGTACGGTCAGTTAATGATTTCTTGTTTTGACACGTTTTCTATACAATAATATTAAGTTTAACAAAGACCGACACAGTAGGTACAGTGTACGTACTATGTACAATGTACTGATGATTTCCGCAAGCGTAGCGTTTGTGGAGGCATTTTAGGAAATTGCTTTTATATTGGAGTTTCTTAGTGCAATAGGGTTGGCACAATATTGATTCTGAATTATAATAAATAATATTAATGTTAGAAATATTTAAACTCTAATTTATATCCTTTTATATAGGATATATTTTGAGTTTCCTTTTTTTATAGTTTTTAACATGATTCTTTTAATATTATAAAATGATTAAAATATTTTCTAAATGATTAAAATAATATAATTTTCTTCTGTTCCTGATTGCTGTACAACTGTTTCTCTCAAACAACACAAATAAATACATCTCTGATTCACCTATATCCGAGACCTTAAACTTATATTTTCAATTAGTATCTAAATTTGCACTTTTTCCTACATAAATAAATATATATTATTTTTCTAACGATCACCAACCCTATTTGCTAAGAATAAAATCTAGCATGTTTATATTTCTAACAATACGTGTAGGTACTCTCTAGAATAAGTTTAAGGAAACGGAACTAAAGTATGGATGGCTTCAAAGTAAAATATAATAGTTCCTAGAACGAAAACAATTTTGATAACCTCGTTAAATCCTAAATAAATTATCATCTAGCCCAAAGCCTGAATTATTTCGTCCATCAAACTGTCCAACTCCACTAAATATTAAAATATTCAAAACATTTCTCATTGCTGCCGACCTCACGGGCCGCGACCCACTTCGTGCATCTGACCCGTATTTGGTTTTAATTACATTTTTATATTAAATATTAAATTTATTGTATTTTATATTTTCTGTTTGTGGAAAATATAGACATAGTTGGTTCTGTTTTGTTGACCAATTATAACAACATATATATAAGTTTTGTATTACGCAGAGAGTTTCAATTCATTTTATTTCATTCAATTCAGTGCGCACGCGCATCGTTTATTATCATAAGGTTTAGGGTACGGATGTGTGGCGGTGGCTTTACCATAATTGTATTATATTATTATTATGTCATTGTACGTAATAGAATATTTTATCGATACTTTTATATATAACTAAAAATATTTTGAACAAAATAGTCCTAAACGTTACCCAAGATTAGATTTAATCTTAACCTCAAGGGTAGATTTCTACAATAAATGTTATTAAGGAACACAGTACAGATATATTATGAAGGTGCCATACTCGTATGTCCCTCCCTGAGGTTACATTCTTTTTATCTAACAGTTTTTAAGCTAATTGAAAACGTCCCCTCGCATGGCACGGGTGCGCCAGACGAACCCCCCGATCGATAGGGGTTTTGGTTTTGGTGTATAAAAAATGTACCTGTCTATGTGTTTGTAAGTGTATAATTTTATATATAATATATAACGTATAATGAAAAATGTTTGAATGTGTATTTATAAGTATCTTTAAATAAATTTCAATAAAATCTGTACATTTCTAAGACATATTTGCGATGTATCGACATATCGTCCAATTTAATACATTATATAAATAAATAAGTAAATATATTTTATATATATTTATTTAGCTAGTAAGAAAACTATTATACTGTGTGTGTGTGTGTGTGTGTGCGTGTGTCTTTATGAAAATCGGGCAGTCTTGTCTGTCTGTTTGTTGGTTACTTTTTGTTTATAATGATTGAAATGAATTCTCTAGTCGGGAGTTATTCGTAATGTTATTTCGTACTATCCACGCTCACTTAACGTATATATTACTAATAGGGGTCGAGAGCAGGGTGCGGTTTGAAGCGGCTCGGGGTCAATGAACTTTGATGTTTTATTGTACTTTTATTATAATTAATAGCTTTTATAGTTGTATTATATCGTGGAATTCATAACGGGTTTGTAATTATATAACGAATAGATATAGTTCGTTGACCTTTATGTTTTTGTTGCTTCCATTCGCTGACAAGAAAAGATCATTCATTGATTACTGTTGCTTATTTAAGGGACCGGTGATGGTGTTTTGTACTAATAATATAGGAAAAAATATATAAAAAGATAAAATGAAATTTATAATCGGCCTTTGAAACACTGAAATACGGTGACAAATAAGAAATCGATCTACAATCCGAGATTGAATTAGACCTTAGATGGCCGCCTGTAAACTTAATCTACAGATGGGTTATCGACATTGATAGCTAAAGAAACATAATATAATTTCAATCCTCAAACCCTGAATCGGGATCGATTATTAATTTCCGACGACAGTCGAGTTTTCCATTGTCCTATCGAGGCTATAGACCTTTTTGCCCGTAGAGCACGGAACAAGATTATTATATACAGTAAAACATTGAACGTTATGTTTAACAATACGCAAATACAAGCAAATCCTTGCAATATATTCACGGCGGTTATAACAGTAATGGAGATTAGTACCATAACCATTCAAACCATTCAAACCATGGCACGCTGAATACTAACGAGTTCTCAGCACTACGTGTTGACAGTCCCGTGACGCGGTGCGACCACGGTGGTAGACTTAGCGGACGAAGATAATTTATTGTTTTGTCTGATTTTGCTGAACAGATTTTGATAGGATTATCAGATTTTCGTAATTCATTTAAGATTAAGATTGAGACAATTTTCAAATATCTGTTAAAATCATGTTCTTAAATCCAATATTCACTTAAAATTTTTCACGAAATGAGATAATTAATATTGAATCTGAAATCACAATTTGATCAGTATTTTTTTTATATTATCTTTATAAAAACAAAATATATTTATTAAAAAAAATTCTAGCACGATCACGTTGGTTTTACATTCGCTTAGATTTTAGGATAAGTATATAATTATTATATACCATATTATATCAAGGAAGAGGCTTGCTTATATATGTATAGTTAAATTTGTTAGTTAAAATGTTCTTACAGTTGTAACAAAACAGTTAGTCCTGTTTGTTCCTATTTGTATTTCTCCCGCGTCTCTCATCACTAAGTAACTCAATGTATTCGTATGTATGACGGACGCCTCGACCTCTCTCACGGACATGCCATGGTGTTTCTGATATAACTATTAATTTCTTCACTGAGGTTAAAACTAGTTTTGAGGTAAAAAAAAAATGACTTGCTAGAAGTTTAGTTTCGTGTGAATTTACAATATTTGTTATTTTATTTCGTCTTCCATTTTCTGAAAGCCTATTTTTTAGTCCTCTTAAATCTATAATGTCTGTCGAATGTGATGCCGCTCTTGGGAGTTTAAAAAAAAAACGCTTTTTTATAAAATAAGTAATGACTATGATTTAATAATGTTATCGAAAGAACGGCGCATGGTCTTTTCAATTTAAAATCCGTTATTTCATTAGACAACAAATAAACAGCACAAAATCTGCGTAGGTTATTAATTTATCCATTAAGTTTAATGTTTAGTCATTTATGTAGATGAGAAATAGTTATGGACCAAAAAGACAACCCTGTAATAGACCAAGATTCATATACTAAATGTTGTGATATTGACGACATTTTGTATTTTACTATATTTTTAGTGTTTTAATTTATAATTATATTAAAGAGTCGAATGCTTTTGATATCTATAATCTATAAGAGTTATGAGAGCCACATGAAGTAAACTTGAGAATCTTTATCCAATATATTATTTACTAAGAGAGTCAAGGTTAAATATAAAAAAAAAAGTTATTTAAATTATATACTTACCTTTTTTAATATTATAAACATCCAACAAGACTAATTAGTTACTTAAATCTAATAATATGTTATTTGCAGATGCACTGTCGTCCTGTACAATGTACGTAAGAACAGACAGTCGCACGTCCTGAACGCCTCCCGGAAGAGCGTGACGTGCGTGGCGTTCTCTCCCGACGGGAGGTACCTCGCCACGGGGGAGTGCGGGCACGCCCCGGCCGTGCGGGTCTGGGATCTCCAGGTTAGTTTATATCAAAATTACCATTACTTTGACAGGTCCTTATAAACAAACATAGGACAATTGTATTGTGTAATTACTTAATGTACTTTTGGTATTACTTTTGACTTGTATTTAATTATGATTGACTGACAGACAATATTGTCAAAATTATATAATATAGTCATAAGATAAAGTGTATTCATAGTTTTATTTTACTGTAAGCTAATATTTGGAAATTGAATTAAAAAACGATGGTTTTTCCAAAATGTAGAACAAGATACTAAATAAAATATATTCTTCTCTTACTTATGCTGTATATTATCGAAATTTACCTTTCTTTAATGGCGGCAATGGATTAGTAGTTCAAAGATAAACTTATAACTCATATATGTTAACTCATATTACAACTATAGTTATAAACAATTTGTTCCCAAACCTCATCTAATTCAGTTCCCCTTTTAGTTCTCTAAATCATACAAAACATCCTGTTCATTGGCACGGACCGTGTCACAATGACATTCATGTATCTACAATAACATATGTGGACGAGTATCTCTACGAAAAAATTATTATTATTGACTATATTTGTACCTTTACGTAATCAACTAAATAAATATTTGTGCTTTTTTTAATTATCATAATTTATTTATCTGTATCTTTTTTTTATATTATTAATTATCGTTACTAAAACATTCAGTTATATTGCAAGCTTATGTACTTAGTTTAATTGGCAGACAAACAGACAAACCGTTGTACATAAATATTTGAAACGTATATTTCTCTAAACCGCCTACCGCCATCTAGTGTCAAATAGCGGTACTCAACAGCACATTATTGTTTCAGGATCCAACTGCTTCGGGAGCGGTACAGATCGCGGAGTTCCCAGGACACACGCATGGCGTCAATTGTGTTGTAAGTTATTATTATTAAACAAAATGCGGTTATTTTAATTTGATAAAAAATGAATGAAGATTTATAATTAAAGATTTTATACCATTATTCAATATATTTTATTTTCTCCTAAATTATTGTGGGGTAGTAATAATGTTCAGATTAACTTTATTTATTTATTTATAAAACTATAAATAATATAATATGTTTATATTCCAGGTGTTCTCAAAGTCATCCAAGTACCTGGTGTCGGTTGGTTCTCAACATGACATGATCGTCAATGTATGGGATTGGCGCGCCAACTTGAAACTAGCCAGCAATAAGGTCATTCATCCCCTATATACATCCCCTAATTTGGGGGGTCAGTACAACTTTGACTTTGAAGTTAACAATATGAAAAAAAAATCTTCCTTAGTCAAAGATTTGCTGTTTTTATAATCTAGATTAACAGACAGATTATATTTATTCTTATATATATTTTTCAAATTAATAATATATGTTTCAAATGAATAATTCCAGGTTTCCTCCCGTGTGAAGGCAGTGAGTTTCTCGGAGAGTGGCAACTACTTTGTCACGGTCGGCTTCAGGCATGTGAAGTTCTGGTATCTGGAATATTCCAGAAATGCTAAGGTTGGTCCAGAATCAATTACATTAAAAGCAGTCTATAATAATCAATCAATATTCTATTGTAATTATTACTATATTGTACATAACTCGTGCAATTGTCACTTCAGTTCTATAATTGATAACATTATAGGCAAGCCTTTTTATATAAACATATAGCCTACATTATTATTAAGATGGCCCATAAATATTCCTCATTCCAAAATTGCTGTTTAAAACCGAATCATCCGTCCTATCTATCCGTTAATGTATGCTCATAAAGTGTGTTATAAGTTCAAGGAGCCGGTGCCGCTGATGGGTCGCTCCGCCATCTTGGGGGAGCAGAAAGACAACGAGTTCTGCGCCGTGTCGTGCGCGAGGGGGGCGGACACAACATACGCCATCACTCGCTCGGGGCTGCTATGCGAGTTCAACAGCCGCCGCCTGCTCGATAAGTGGGTGGAGCTCAGGGTGAGGGGATCTTACACTATACGCTGGCTGTTAAATTACATCTTGGCTCTTAAACTAGACGCTTGTTGTTAGACTATATGCTGGCTCTTAGACTATACGTTGGCACTTCGACTACAAGCTGGCTCTTAGACTATATCCTGCCACTTAGACTATACGCTGGCACATAGACCACACGCTGGCTCTTAGACTAAGCGCTGGCTCTTAGACTTTACGCTGGCACTTAGACTATACGCTGACTCTTAGATTACACGCTGCTTCTTAGACTACACTCTGACTCTTAGACTATACGCTGGCACATAGGCTGGCTATAGGAGAGTCAACGAGTGTGGGAGTCAATGAGTCTCTATGAGCTGTAGCTGTAGTGTGCCAGCGACACGTTGGCTCGTAGAGCTCTTTGACTACAGCACACTAGCACTGGAACTAAAACTGACTCCCGGACTACAAGCTCATAGAGACTCATTGACTCCCACACTCGTTGACTCTCCTATAGACTCAAAACACACGCTACATGTTGAAGCACTAAAGTTTCTTGAATTAATAATTTATCTTGTACAAAACACTAGCTCTCAGACACGACAATACTTAACCTAATTATTAACCTAATAATTAACCTCCTACACAACTCCAGACGACGTCAGCGAACTGCATGGCTCTGGGCGCTTCGTACATCTTCGTGGGGTGCGCGGAGGGCATCGTGCGATGCTTCGCCCCCGATTCCCTGCGGTATATCACCACGCTACCGCGGGCCCACTACCTCGGTGTGGACGTCGCCAAGGGGGACACCATCAGGTATTAACCTCTGCAAGGGTATTATTTCATATCATCGAATATAAATGTGTATGTGTCTGTGCTTAATCAGGACTAATAATAATAATAATTTTATAAGTTTTATTGTACTTTCCACTCAATTCGTTCCAGTCACATGTTCAGTCAGCCGGCCAACGCGCGGTACCCGGACGCCATAGCGCTGACCTACGACGAGAGGAACCACAAGCTGACGTGCGTCTACAACGACCACAGCCTGTACGTGTGGGATGTCAGGGATATTAAGAGGGTGAGTGCGCCTGTTATTATTTATTATTTTTATTTAAATTTGTTACAACAGTTAGTGTTTTTATATTAAGATTTACATGCCAAAAATATTATATCAAATTTCTCCACTTTTATTGATATAACAAAATCGAGAATAAATCTATATATATATATATATATATATATATATAACGTAAAACGAATTTCTATTATATGTATTTGTGACAAATAAATATAATCACCCAATTCTATATATATATCCAGGTGGGCAAATCCCACTCGGCGTTGTACCACTCGGCGTGCATCTGGGGCCTCGATATGGTGTCGGGGGGCCCCCTGGGGCAGGGCTGCTTCCTGTCGTGCTCCAGCGACGACACCGTGCGGCTGTGGGGCCTCGGGGCGTCGTCCAATATATACAGCAATGTGAGTTAGTTTTGCGAGTCCATGGCTAAAATTGACCAATAGTTGAAAGCATCTTTCTAATAGTGACATTTTTAATTATATTTTCAGGAATTAACCAAAGTGCTGTACATCGACCCTGAACACAAGTTCCTGAAGGATGTTGACCTCACGGCCACCAGCGATAAGGACAAGTCCAAAACATACGATGATAAAATTGGAGTCAGGTAATAATTTTTATTTTTCTCTCTAGATTTCGTAGTACAGTAGTTCAAACAAATATGGATTGACCGACAAGTACACAGACTGAATAAAATAAGAAAAAAAAAATAAGACACTAACCAACAGGCCATCCAAACCAAACAATCCCTCCCCCCAGATGCGTGCGGGTGTCTCCGTGCGGGCGTCACATAGCCGCCGGCGACCGGGCGGGGAACATCTGGGTGTTCGACAGCAGCGGGGCACCCCTGCACACGCTGGAGGCCCACGATGCGGAGGTGCTCTGCTTGGAGTACAGCGCGACCCCCCGCCTGCTGGCCTCCGCCTCCAGGGACAGGCTGGTGCACGTGTTTAGCGTGGACAGGGTAAGACGTGACGTGATTTTCAAGGCTAGCGCCGCTCCTACGATTGATTGTGGTGATGTTGCAAGAGTTTATAGTCGGTGGACACGTGTCATTCGTGGTGACCCCCGCACGCTCCTTTGACCTCTTAAATAAAAATATAAAGACTCCAACATCACCAAACCCATCTCTGCTCAGGGCTACCAGATCCTCCAAACCCTCGACGAACACTCGTCCTCTATCACTGCGGTGAGGTTCCTAAGCTCGGGCTCCGGCCTGCAGATGGTGTCGTGCGGCGCCGACAAGACTATTCTCTTCCGACAATTGAGGACGGTATGAGAATTTTTTATAAATTATTAAAATTCTAGTTACTTCGACGTTACTAATGATATAATACGTATGAAAATCATAAGTTTTATTTTTTTTGACCTATTTTTAGAATGGTACATTATGGATCGCTGCTCTGCATAGAATAGCTGGAATTATAATACTATTTTTTTTTTATCAACCTATTCTATCGACATTTGAAGTAAGAAAAGTTAATTAATGTGTAATCATGTAACATTTGAAGCAAGATGTTAGGAAAAGTTTATTAATGTGTAATCATGTAAGCAGACGGCCGATGGCAGCTACCAGTTCCAGCGCGGACAGAACGTGTCGGGTCGCACCACGCTGTACGACATGGAGGTGGACGCGGGGGGGCGCCACGTGCTCACCGCCTGCCAGGTACACACACACGCACAGATATTTTAATGTACTTAAATTTCTTGGATATATTATTTACGAACAGTAGTGAGGTTACATTTAGGTGTTGTGTTCGTAATTCTAAATTAATAGTTTTTATTAAATGAATATAAATTATTAGAAAAAAAATCTATTTTATGATTTTTTCTGTCGGTTTGGTTTAGGTAATCATTGAAACGCCTTGTACTTTTACTGGTGTACAGCTGATGTTAAAGGAGTAACTTAGGATACTTTTATTTTAAACATTCTGTGCGAAGGAGGAGTTAGTATTAGCTTGTATTCAATATACAAGAATTTGTTGTGCTTACAACTGCTTGTATTCAATACACAATCAAATTGCAAAAACATCTTCATAATGTTTGGCCAATTCTAAACAGTCTTCAGCTTAAAAGCTATACATGTATATTGAATACAAGTTAATACTATCTTTCACGACTTCGTTAACACGGAATGTGTTTAAAATAAAAGTAGCCAAGTCACTCCTTATAACATCACCATATATATCTCTTTATAAAGGCTTATACTTTAAATAAAAGAAAAACACGAACAAGGAAATATAATTACTTCAAAAACAATTATTACAACAGTGGCTTATATATAGTTATAAATAATTGACAAAATAATATTTAAACTAAGACAAGTGAACGCTGCGCGTGCCCGAAGCACTGAGCTGAGCTGGTCGTGATGCTAATGTGCGTCGGTTTCCTCTACTGGGTGCCTTCGGTATTCTTCGTCATTGCTAGCCCCGCCCCTCGACCTCTTCTTGGGAAGAAGAGAATTCTAATACGGCCTCTTCAGACTGGTGTACGATGATGATGATGATACTTATCTTCATTCTCTGATGAAAACGGACTCGCCGATTGTAAGATGTGGACATCGGGTTGTTCAACATTATCGTCACTACCTGTAATAGAAAATTTTTTTTGTATCACAATCTAGAAGATAGCAGCTAAAAATATATATAAATATATATATAAATATTCGTGCTGGGAAGCATCACCTCACTACGATCACTTGTAACACACATACGTTCCGATCCGTATTTCTTTTTGAAGAGAATAATGGGGGATGCATAGGGTAACTCCGATTCTAGAATAATGTTCTTATCCAATAAGGTTTTATTTAATTACGTCGCGAATCCCGATTTTCTCGCCAAAAGAAAGTTTGTCCAAGCCTATAGTGAATAGGTTTGCTGCTAGTCAGCTTTATGTGCATACGGTTGCATACGTATTATCAGGGCTTAGGGCTGTGCCAATTATTAAATAATCTTTAAATTGGATAACGATCGTTAATTACCTTTCGCGAAGAGAACCGGTTAAATTTGTATTAATTGATGGCGGATTGGTCATGGAACAGCTGAACATGGAACACACCAGACAATATTATATAGACATGTTAAACGCTGTCCTTTTACGCGCACACAGACAACACTATCACGGTTTAATATGTCCGTTCCAATTGTAACCGGTACATTCATACAACTTGATGAAATAACGAAAAAACTTATAATGAAATAACAATTTCAATTATTAATGTTATGTAACTGATAGACTCAATAATTTGACTGCCTATACCTATAGGTGGGTATTTGGTTGCAAAATGCTTTACAATATTGGCAGAGATTAGTTACACTCGCGAACCACTGTTGGAATATTCTGTATGACCGCGCTAACATCAATGTCGTTTCATCTACCCTTAAGTTCCCGTCAAAAATTTACGGATTTGTTTCGAGATTCAGAACTAATATTCGCAAAACATTCACTCACGTCATGACCAGACTTTTTACAGAAGGTATGTAGGTTCGTTTTGAGTATTAGATTGTAAACCGGACGAAACGGGGTTATTATTACCCAATGTAATAGATTTTGAACGTTTAGGGCACGATCGCTGAGCGTGACCTAACTCGATACATGAAAATCATTGAAACGTCTCTGAACCGATATTAGTTTGATTAAACTGACGCTTTCGTATAAAATTATCATTAGTCTTACGAATGCTACGCACAGACTCATTGGCAGTTCGCGATGGCTTCACAAAGTTTTTAAAATAGTCGACTAAGTCTATAGTTAGTATTTTAGAGTTAACGGCGATGGCACGAATCTGTGGGTCAGCAAAGCCACGTATAATAACTAAATAGCTACATTGAAATAATAATAAATAAAAAATAATACCCTCACGCAATAATGACCATCGCGCATCATCTGCATACGTGGCGTAGCGATCCGAGTCCATATACATCACACCGAAAAGAATGTTAGCGCGACATAGATTTTTCGTGCACACAATGGTTATAAATTCAATTTTAAAATACGACTAACTGCGATCGCTAGTGACCCATGTTTGTAACCAGATCCTCGCGTCACCTTTCAAATAATGGGCTATCCTAGACAAACATTTGTTGTCTCATCTCTACTCGTCTACTTCCTCGCACCAAGATTCAATGTCGTTAACACTTAGATCAAAATTTTAAATAATAAAATAATTTGGACTTACTTGGGTATTGCACCTGACGGTCCGATGATCCGGTCTGTAGCGTCGAACTCGTAGGCACTAGTGGCCTCCGTGCCAGTGCT
Source organism: Melinaea menophilus ssp. n. AW-2005 (assembly GCA_918358695.1). NCBI lineage: Eukaryota > Metazoa > Arthropoda > Insecta > Lepidoptera > Nymphalidae > Melinaea > Melinaea menophilus. The sequence continues at coordinate 18,195,593 of OU911038.1, forward strand.
GCTAGCGTGGGACTCGGGCAGGCGGCGGCGGCGAAGTAATTCCCGTATTCTCCACGGTTCCGACGGCACCACCGGCCGCAGTCAATAGGCGATTGGTCTTCCACGTGTGTCCCAAGCAGGTCCGAGTCACGGGCATCGTTCACATTTGAGCTCTCAAAAGCAGTTAGACGCGCCAGTATACATTTCTTTTTGATATCGAACGTCTGGCACATCTGAACTTTTTTCTACCCTACTTCTAGTTACACGTCTATCGACCATTTCGTTGTTAATTAGATAATTTATAAAATAAACTGTATTGCCAAGTCAACCGAAAGCGAATAGGGCACAAGCCCTTTTCCCACTTCCGATTTTAGCAACGGCCTTTTAATTTACATAAAAGAACGAACTAAAGAAAGTGTAATTACTTCACAAATAATTATTACGACAGTGGGTAGTTATAAAGAATTGACAAAATAATATTTAAGCTCAGACAAGTGAACGCTGCGCGTGCCCGGAAGAAAGTGAGCTTAGGTGGTCGTGATGCCAATGTCCGTCGGTTTCCCCCACTCGGGTGCCTTCGGTAATCTTCGTCATCGCTAGCCCCGCCCCTCGACCCCTTCTTAGGAGGAAGTCAAATCTAATCTGAATTATACAGATTTCGAAGCTTGGTTATTTGTTGAACGAATTGCTTCTTATATTGCTTACTTTAAATTTTTTTTACAATTCTGTTGTTCCCATAGGATCGCAACGTGCGTGTGTACAGCGCGGCTCACGGTCGACACACCAAGACCTTCAGAGGAACTACGGCTGAGGACGGGACCCTCATTAAGGTACTGAAATACATATATAAAAATACGGGAGAATTATTGTTTTTTTGTCTTAATAACAATATAGTAAATAAAAATTCTATAATACATAGAATGCAATGCGACTATAACTAATATTTTAAAAAATAAAAAAATCATGTATAAACTGAGATTTTTTTAAAATTTTATTATAATATAAAAATATTACATGTGCATGTATGTATGTTGGCAGGTGGCACTGGACAGCAGCGGCATATACCTGGCCACATCGAGTACAGACAAGCTGCTGAGCGTGTACGACTACTACTCCGGGGAGTGCATGGCCACCATGTACGGACACTCGGAGATAGTCACGGGACTAAGGTAGAGTAGATATATGATCATGGCCTTATTTGTTGAACAAAAAAAAAATGTAGTAAGGAAGCACAATAAAAAAAAACGAGGCTGAGTTTGTCGTTTGGTTCTCCTCAGAGTAGGACGCGTTTGGAACCCTTGTAGACTCATTTTAAGTTGGAGAGTGTATATAGAAGCGCCTATGTCGATACGTACGGTATTAAAATACGCTCTCCTATCACTCCTTTCTGACGTACACAAGTGATCACTGCTATGGATTCAAAGTGGAAAGATAAATACATAAATAAATAAGCACTCATTGTGTTGTTCCTCACAGGTTCACTCCGGACTGCCAGCACTTAATATCCGCGTCTGGTGATGGCTGTATGTTCGTGTGGCGCGTCCCCCACGACATGGTGGTGACAATGCGGGCGAGACTTGCCCAGCAGGCCATGAGACACGGACGGTGTGTTAGACTTGACATACGGTCACCTGGACCGGGATCATCCCAGTCATCAGTCTCGAGACCGACTTAGACTGTATTACTGACCCCCTATTTATGTACCGCAGGAAGGCCCCCAACGGAACGCCGGCCCCCGAGAGCGAGAGCGACTCCCACTGGGGCTCCCCCCCGAGGGATATCACTGGGGACAAGTTCACAGCGCCCGTCGTGCCCGACTACACGTATGTATTAGTTACACATATAATAAGTGTCAAGTATAATACATTAAAAAACAGTATTACATAGCAACATATCATTCCAGGCTGCGCATAGGTCGTCTCCCATCCTGGGCGAAAAAGAGCCTGGGGGACGAGCTAGCCCCCGACTCACCCCGAGCGCCCCCCGCAGGCCCCCCGCCCGGGGCCCCCACCGCCCCCGCCAGGGGCAAGTGGGCCACTCGGATACTGACGCCCTCTGGTATTTATATTGTTAAACTCTAAATTCAAAGTAAACTAAAGTGTTTAGCACTTTAGTTTACTCTGAATTTAAAGTGCTTTATGCCTAATCTATTTATAAAAGATTGGATTGTTTTCGAAATTATGACGAACAAACCTATATATGTAATATTAATATTGCAGATAAGCGCGTGGACTCCGACGGGTCCAAGGATAGCTCTATAGACAGCGGTACCGACACGAGATACCACGACAAGAGACACAAGCAGGTACGTGTGTGTGTGAATGGAGTACATGATAGAGGGCGTATACGTGTGTGTAGGTGTATAGACAGTGCGTATGTGTGACTATGTGAATGGGTACATGATAGAGAGCGTATACGTGCGTGTAGGTGTGTGTTTATACGGTGCGTATGTGTGACTGTGTATATATGTAGTAAATATACTTAATATAAACCAGTTTTGTATAACATTTTAAAAAGGTTGATGATATGTTGTATGACTTTTTTTTATGTAAATAAATATTATTTATTGATTTTAGTTATTACGTTACTATTAATTTTGTAGATACTAAAGTTAATTAGTTTAGGCTGTCACTAACTCGTGCCGTCCATCACCTAATCATCTCGGTGGCGGTTATATGTTAATAATTTAAATATTATCTACATACAGATAATACATACATGTGGATATATATATATGGATGTCGGTTTTTATGTTATATTATGTTTTGAATTTCATTTTTTTTTTTAAATAATTCTAACCTCAAAATTGAAATGTAATTCAAAACATTTCTACTATCACACGGTTGTGGTCCTTACTCTAATACGAATAGAGGCCGAAATCGCTCAACCTGTCCCAACTGCCGCGAGTGGAGGCACTCTTCAGAAATTTCGATGCGACTATCAAAACAACGTACGATATACTCACGATATCGCCGAGGGTTGAGAAGGTTTTTTTTTTTTAATATTACTTTGCGCTTTGTGATGTTTGGAAATATTATTTCTGCTTCATCTTTTTTTTTTTGTTTTGTAGCCAGCCACGTGTTTTTGATTTATCTGCTTTGTATATCTTTTTTTTTATCGCCAGGCCACGTGTTTGTTTGAGTTTGTCCATCGTACTGTTACATCATGCTTCGTATTTCTATCAGTTTTTAATTCATGTTCATTTTGATATAGTTTTACGAGCGGTATTGAATCTGGGACTCCCGGTGTAATATTTTTTCCTATCGACTGAGCTACCTCGACAATAACTACACGTAAGTCGCAGGTTCGAATCCGGCTCGTTTTGATTTTTTCATTCTATATTTAGGTAAATGTTAGTATTTGAAGTACCTTCATGAGATATAAGTGTACCTATATGATTGTTTATTGATTTTACTTGTATCTGTGGTGCAAATTAAACACTTCTGATCCTAGCAGAATAAGTAGGTAAACGCGGTTTTATACGAGGATTAGAAAATAATATTTTATTATTATTTGCTTGAGGTTTCGAGAATAGATATTTGATAATAACTCGACAACAGCGCCACCTATCCGCTTTAGAATTTTCAACTTTGTCCAAATAAAGTAACATGATTCGTATTAAATAATCTTTCACTTACAGTATGTAAATAATTCTTGATAAACGAAGGCTATGATAATTATTTATTATGTATATTTCTAAAGATTTTTTTAGAAACGCTTCCGTGTTTTGAGATTCCTACAAATATACAAAAAATATACGAGTTGTCGGTAATCGTATTTTATTTTGAAGAAATGCAAACCATTGGTAGCTGCTAGTATACTTGAAAAAAATTGTTAATTTCCGATTATACGAATAGGCCACAGATTAAATACTACACGTACACCGAACTTATTCCTACCTTATTTATTTATATACAATAATTATACTCTGCATCTTGACACAAATATTGGAGTTATCTTAAGCTTTTAATAAAATAAAATTCCCATTCCATACGCTTGCTTCATGCTTTGCATTCATAATAAAACAATTAATAATAACAATAATAATAATAATCATGAAAATCATCTACATAAAACTACGGTACAGCTGTTTAATAAACTAACTTTATATTTACACACGATAGGCGCTTGCTACAATATTATATACATATTGTAATGTAGCTTCTATAATATGGTTTAATTTTACAAAGGTTACGTTAAATTTATCGAAAACACGTACGACCGAGGCTCGGACGCGTCACCACACGGACGACTCCTCGTTAGGCAGTCTGAAGTTTGAGGTTAGACAGATTTTATTATTATTTATTTTATTAAGTTTACTTTTTGTTTATTTAGTTTGTTTTGTAATGGGAAGGAGGCGTTATTGCATTATCAACTAACACGTGTGTTACACTTATTATATTTATTGTTAATAATATTGTAACAAAATATATTGATAGAAAGTTATGTTCTCCAAGAAATAGATATAATGACAATATAATAATTTTGCTTGAAAGTACGGATAAATTTCTATAAAAGATAAACAGTAAAAGAGTGATGTGTCGCTTGTATTTGAAGCTCAGTTAATTGCAGTACGTTACATAAAAAGTTATCAAAATTTGTCATTATATCTATCTCTATCTTAATTACAAGAGGACTATAACCCCTCTCTGTTTCAGGATCAAGAATCCACTGAACACGACGGTGATGTGGAGGATATATCCGACGGGGAGAGGACCTCGTCCTCCGAGAGGGGACGGCCCACTTACTATCCCGGGAACAACGACGATGAAACGCCCAGGTTTGTCATAATCATTAATGATAAGGAGGTGCGATCACCTTTGCTATTGCTGATTCGTTGTTATATTTTGGTTTTGATATTAATCTAAGAAAAAGATCCACTGTCTCATGTCCGATTACTTTTGTTTCTGCCATTTCTTCAGTTGGGAAATAATGCTGTGCCTAAATGATGCCCTTGATGTATTCCTCTAGTAATGTATATATACAAGTTGATGTTTTTGTATACATACAAGACATAATGGTTACTTATTTTTCACAATATTTAACATAACAAATTTTATCATTAGCCAATTTAGATAAAACATTGGTAACCGATTAGTTACTCTATTTTCTTTTGCTGGTCATAATATTATGAGTAACCTTATCAAAGGCTTTCTTTAAGTCTCTACATAGCACATTGTGATCGTGACCATTTTACTCCGTCATTCATTAAGTCATAACGGATTAAAAATAATATAAATTATAGCCTTCGACGATCAAACTGAATTTTTAAGGAAGCATTAATTCCAGCGAGTTTCTTGTGAATGCGATGGACGCGACTGAGTTACGTCAGTCTGTACGTCGCGCGCGGCGGTGGGGCGGGGTGCAGGGTACGGGCGCGGGCGGAGCGCCGGCGGGCGGCCCGGGACGCGGAGCAGGTACCGCCTCCCCGCTGGCTCCACCCTCGCTATGCGGCTCGCCTCGGGACTCGGATGATGATGAGGTTGGATTATTTTAAATTGTCGAGCTTTACCTTCGAAGATATTTTATACATTGCTGACTCCCTGTCCATCAGGTGTCGACCCCCTCCGGGGATAACATCAACCCTCTCTCCGGATCGTGCGAGTCACTGGATCCGGTCGGTCGTCGCGAGAGTTACATCAAGTCCGCCTTCGACAGCCTAAGCGGCGTCGACGGGGACGCTCTCATTGCTGGTATGTTGTTAGAGACGATTTTACGTTACACTGAGTAATAGTGTTATTTATTAATGAATGAAAGAGGGAAAATCTTGAATTCCATTTTATTAAAAAATGCAATTCAAGATTTTCCCTCTTTCATTTAGTATTTTTGGTTGCTTTATCATTTAGCAAAAAGATGTCAAATCTATTATAATATTAATCATTTAAATTTGACACTTACATAACACGGATTTTCTGTTGCAAAACGGCTTAAACCAAAAATAACAGTTCCCATGTCGCAAGTAACAAATGGATAACATATTTCGATTTTCCAACCTGTTTGCACCAAATTCACCGCGATATCTTACCCTAATAAAGGTAATTCCCCCCATAGTCCTAATGGAGTCCCTTAGAAGCCCTAACAGTTGCTCTCCATACAGGCAACACGTCCCTATCGTCACAGCACCGCGCCCCGCGGGACGAGGATGCGGCGAGACGACGAGACGAACTACAACGACGGATACACGAGACACGGAGACAACTAGAGAGTGTGAGTAGGGATAGTGCAGGGTTGGCACGGAGTTAAGGGATCGGTTGATGGATTAAAAGTAGGGGAAGCACTCACATAGACCAGTAGGAGTGGGGAGCACACCAATACATGCAATCTGCAAGTAAAGGGAGCACTGAAGGGATTGACAGTAGAACATAAAGGGGGAATGGGTTTTTATTTGATAACGCCGAGCATAGACAAGCCTAATCTGATTAGCTTGATCAAAAAATTCATAATAAATAATCTGATTTGATAGCGTTTATAAATTCATATTTTTAATCACATTGTTTTATTCAGGTGGCGTTCAGATCGAATCTTAAATCGAGTCAATCGACCACGGACCTCTCGTACATACCAGAGAAAGATGGCTCCCGGCGAAGTAGACCCGTATCTATGGCCGTGCCGAGCAATACCAGATCCTTTGGTGAGTTGTTTTAAACCAATCATTACCGTAAATCAACAAAAGAAAACATATCCAAGGCTCTTTACTAAATTAGAACCGATGACCAATAAGACTATTTGATACAAAAATATGAGGAACACTAAATTTACTGATCACATTGCTTTTGTATTCACTTTTGAAACCAATTATTGCATTTGAAGTATTGAATTGTAAGAAACTTAAGATTAAATACACCTGGCTATAATACCATTGCTGTTATCATGTCATCACTAACCAATTATTATTATCTCCCCCTATGCTGACCAGGATTTACTAACCAAATGTGTCCCGAAGAGAATCTAGATAGCCTAAACACTAACTATTTTGATAGTCTTAACTATCAGAATTTAGATTATCGCAATAAAAACCCCTATGCCATTCCCGCGAATCTAAATCACAAAATGATACCCGAATATTATGATAACCCTTCGCACGTGCCACCCCGAGGTAACAGCACACATAAAAGAAATATAAATACGTCTCAAGATAGACCGGTTGCTTTTAAAGATAATATTCCAAAGAATTTAGCATTCACCGTTGATATGACGAAGCCGGCGTCCAAAGTATTCGATAGGCTCTTTCCTACCGCGGGCGAGGATAATCAACCTCCGAAATTACCGCCTAGAAATTTTCATCTGAATTTGAATGAAAAGCCCCAATTGAAAACACCGAAACCCAATGCCAGGAGCATTTTTAAAAATTACAAATCGTGTCCTGTGTCTCCCGTCTCTGAGGAATGCAAATGGGCGGACAAAGTAACTCAAAATCAGATCAAGGAATCTGAAAAGCCAAAACAAAGTTCTGATCCTAAAAAACGAAATTCTCTTAGTTTCTTCGTGGGTTTGGAGAAAATGAAGAATAGCAGAAGTATAGTTGATACAATAAAAAGCGATACTGAAAAGATGATCGCCGAAATAACAAAAAAGTATGGTGATTTAGATGAATACGAGCCAGATTTACAGCACGATTTAGATTTACAACCAACTAAAGAGGAGAGAGGTGATGGAAATTTCTCATCCGATTCTCTCGAAGACTGCAGTTTGAGTCAGGACGTTAGTTGCAAAAACAAATTATACTCGAAGAAAATTTGCAAGAAGCACAATAAAAACAAAACGGGAATGCCGAGACGAGCGATATCTAACTATGAAATCTACGGAACCCATGATAAGCCAGCGGTGCCAGCGAAGCCGTTATGCATGTCACAAAAGAGTTCCACATTACCGAGAAATATGCCTTCGAATCTCGATGATATTATTGACGAGGATATTAATCAAAACTGCACCATGTATAGATGCCAAAGCGTATTGACAAAAAGATGCATAACTAGATCTAACGAATCTGTTTTAAGCGATCATTCCAATTGCTCTAGCGTTTCCAATGAAATATTCCTAAAATATGGCAACGAAGTTGCTTTTCAACAAGCACGTTTTACAGATAGTCGGTACAATTTAAACGATTCTGCGAACTGTTCATTTGAAAATATAAATGAACCTGATATGAGGTACCTGGAAAATCATAGGCATAGTAGCGCCAGCTTCTTCTTGAATCAGAAGAAATATATGAAGTCGAGTTGTAGTCAAGAATCTGTGTTATCTGACGAATATCTTGATAATGATATACAACTATCACGGACTAATTGTAACTCTTTAGAAAGTGTTCTTTCTGATGATTCCGAATGCACGAAAAGTGCACCCTTAGAAATGCTATTTGAAGCAGCACGGCCATCCCGTCATAAAAATAAACCGATAGGAGTCCCAAACAGCCAAAGTTGCTACGAGTTTGACAATGCTTCAAAAAGCTACGGCTCTAGTCCAAACAATGTTCAATATTTGACTGGGTATATGTACAATAATTATATAGGAGAACCTTCTAGTCCGAGAACGGACTATAAGGAAGCAGTATCCGTTGTTGCGCCAAAACCTCCAATTAACAAAGTTTACGGATTTGATATACCAGCCGGCGAATTTTCCGGTCATAAAACCGTTACACGATCTAAGAGTTTGTATGATTCTGCTTCAAAACAACCTCCTCCAGCCAAAAATATAGCCTATTACTTTGACGGAAATAATATACAACAATATAAAACGGAAAGAAAACAATTAGATGAAATACCTCGTTTAAATAAAGTAGACGAAATTCCGCGTTTAAATAGAGTAGATTACATGGCGAGTACAAGTAAATCACTTCAACCTAAATTTTCTGATAAACACAAATATAAAAGTGAAATGGAGGGTTGCGATAATAATACCATGGTCAAGTCTAAGAGCTGCAGCTTTGAGGTTGTTTTGGAACCAGCATCCAAACCAAACCCTTTGAAGAATTTAATGGAAAAACGCAATTCCCACGTTAAGAAAAATTTAGAAAAATTCGAAGACCAAATACGTAAGAGTTCCCAAACGAAAGTTAGTAAGAATCAACTCAACAAGGAGAAAGCAAATGTTGCCAAATATAACAATGTTACAAAAAGTCTTGAAAGAGACTCGGGTCAGAGAAATAATAATGCCAAAATTACCATGGAGTTTGTTCCACATAAACCGCCAAAACCGATTAAAAGGACATCTTCTGTAAAACTCAATAATAGATTAAAAGCCGGTTTAGATAAGTCGACGTATAGTTCTTCCATTTCCTCCCAATATAAAGCTAAATTAGATGGCTTGCAAAACAAAAATTACATTTCAAATAGAAAACAGGAAGATAAAAACTCCAATGTGGAAGAAGTATCAGATAGTACGGAAAAAACATTTGATGTTTTTGTGAAAGAGAAGGATATTAATGAAAATAGATCTGAAATACAAATGGACAGTCTAGAGGTTTACGCCATGCAAAGAATTGAGCGAATGAATCAAGTGAGTATGGATTCGTTAGACGTAATAGAGGACAACCGTGATTTTGCCAAAGACTCTTTAGATTACTACGCAGAACAAGATAATAAATATTACAATAAAGCTAGTAAAGAAAAATCTAATCTCAATTATACCAAAACCGATTTGGAAAAGCCTTGTCACAGCGGTCATAACACTGCGTCGAAAGAAAATATAGCTCCTGGACTGAGCGATGAAGTAAAAAAGTACAAGTATATTGAACGCAAACTGGAGATTATCAATAAGTTAGTGGAAATGGAAGAACGTAAAATACTTCAAGAAAAAATACTAAAAGATATTCGAATGCGGCCATTGAAAGCTAACATCAACGATGGGAAAGGCGTAGTTAAAGTATTATCTAGAAAATTCGAAAAGTTGGCAACAAAGCAAAATACAGTACCCAATTTTGTATCTCTCACTTTAGAAGAAGCGGATACTGACACTGAGAATTCAGATAATAAAGAAATTAAACGTAATTTAAGTCTTCCCGACATTTTGGATACGGACCAAATTGGCCTAACAGTCGGTGGCGTTGACGTGTCCAACGAATCGGGCAACGAAAACATTAACATGGAAGAAACAGAACCGGAAATAAAATTGAACAATACATTTCAAAACATCGCGAGACCTAAACCGCTGATCCACAGAGTTTACAACGAAATTGTGATACCGAAGACGGACGTTCATTTAGATAGCGAAAACTACGAATCGTCGACAACCAGTTCTAGCTGCACAAATTCTCCGAAAAGAATGACCTTTTACGGATTTAACAGACCAAAAACACCATTCAGAAAAATATCACGCGCTCCCGCGCCGAGACTGAGCGTGGACAATCATTATCCAACATCAAATCGAATAAGACCGGTTTTAACATCGGGGTCTGGCGTTAGGGGTTTGGTCCGAAAGATCCCCATAACTCCCGTCCTGCCGTCGAAATTTTCACCACTAACAGGTTGGACTCGCATGATAGATGTCGTCGGTTTTGTTTTTGCGCTTTATCTAGATTTTACTTTGGTTGAAATCCAAGAAGAGCTTGGAAGTTTGCGATCTCTTGTGACTTAACACTCATAACTCACAACCGATCACAAATCATCGCTTTATTATTTTTTGCGATATCGGCACGTCAGTAGGATTTTTTATTTTGTCACAGTATGCACGTTCCGTTTATTTTTGAGCCCTTTTTGCATTTGGATTTTTCGATTCGGTCAAATATATTGCCATTTGACCGTGTCGATACAAAGCATGTGTTAATTTGCGGTGTGACAGCGCGTAACCACCTCTGTCCGCCGGAGGAGGAGGGGGGCATGCGACGCGCCATCTCGTTGTCGGACCTCGCCGCTAAGCCCGTGCCGGCGCCTCGGAACAACGCAGGTGGGTAGGGGTGCTCGAGGTGGAGGATTTGCAAGGGTTTCAAAGTTGTTGTAATTAACCGTCAAGATGGCCGACGCCACGAGGTAGCAGTGGTGAGTAGGGACGCTGAAAGTAGAGGAGTTGGAGGGGTTTGAAAGTGGTTATAATTATCTGTTAAGGTAACCACGTAGCCACGGCTACAGTGGTCTTTATATCTCTGAAAATGACTAATCATAGGGACTAGAAGATTTGGTGGTATTGAGGTGGTTGTGGTTGCTTCTCAAAGTTATGTCGGTGATAAGCTTTTATGTTATATATTGGCTAAAACATAGGTAATGAGTAATTTGTTTTCGCTTTTTGGGATGATGTCAGATAAAACAAAATGCAAGTCGGAACTAAAATGTGTATAAATTTTTTTTATTTGGTTGTTTCTTTCTAACAAAATGTAATGATCGTACTGTTACTGTTACAAAATGTTTTTTCTTTCTAATTAGTTGTAACTATATCCTATAAAATATTGAATGAATTTTGAAATAGATGTAACGATTATTTTGTTTGCATGAAAGCATGTTCTGATGAACGTTTTGTAGCCTCTTAAAATATAAAAAATCGAATATATATAAATATTTTACTGTATCTATTATAATTAATTCATATATATACATACTTGTAAATGGATGATCTCATAGGCGATTCTTTAATCCCTGTATTGATGTATCCAGCAACATCAAAACCTGCTCAGCCGAGTGCCAACAGTAAATCACCGAGCGGCTTCGTGCGTCCCGCCCCGAGGTACACCAACAAGTCGAATATGACGAGAAGTTCTAGTGTTGGGGTGTTGAATCAGGTGAGGAGTTCATTGATATCTGCCCCCGGATTTAACCAACTTGACTTATTAAAATTGTTTTAATAATTTCTATGGAATTATTGTATCAATAAAAAAATAATAGAATAATAGTTACTTAAATTAAAAAAATTTTTTTTTTTTAAAGCGTTATTTTGTTTAGCTTAAGAAGAAATCAAATTTGAAATATTTACATCTCCTTTCTCTAAATATAACAGGAGTACTCTACTGTTTTAAAAGTAAAAAAATTGCGAAGTCTTATCAGGCAAACGGTTGTTTTAGAGCGACTCTGAGTCAGATCCCCCGGGGCGCGGGGCTGCGGGCGCGGGTCGCTCTGGGCTCATGAGACCTACCATCAGCTCCGCCAACAAGGCCGCCGCCAATACCGCCAGGAGAAGGGGACTGGCCAACGCGTACAGCACAGGTGAGATTGGGAGGGGGTGCGTGTGTATGTGTGTGCGTGCGTGCGTGCGTGTGTGCGTGTGTGCGTGTGACCGCCGCCAATACCGTCAGAAGGAGGGGGCTGGCAAATGCGTACAGCACAGGTGAGAAGGGGAGGGAGTGCTTGTGTGTTAGTGTGTGTGCGTGTGTGTGTGTGCAGCCGAGTCAATGTATCCAGGTTGGTTTGTGTGCGTGTGTTTGCATGCACACATACATACAAGATCACGTGATGGAATCTTAGTCTTTACATAAATGGGAGATGGTAAATATTTACTCTAAATTATATATACTTTCAACACATTTCACTGTAGAATTAATTAATAATCTCCAATTACAACTAATTTGATTTATATTACACATTTTTTAGCTTTAGTATATTTGCATATATATCACTGTATTGATAAACTATATTATTGAATTATAAGAAACTCAATATAAACAGTCATCAATCCTGTGTTTCCAACTGCTCAATAAGACGTTTCATAAATTATTGAAATTACGAAATCTTGTTTAATTGCGATTTCTCTATATATATATATATAATTTTATATATATATTCAAATGGTATTTTTCCCATTTTTTAACCTTTTCTTGAAACCTTACACAATCCACTAAATAGAAGTGCATCGCTGGTTATAACCTTAACATGACCTTCGTTAGTCCCCATAACTGTTGCTAACCCCCCCGTATGTAACCGCACGCCGCACGCTTGTTGCAGCGAGCGTGGCGCGCTCGGAGTCCAGCTCGGAGGCCGAAGGCGAAGCCCCACGCCCGCGAGCAGCCTCCGCCGACCGCGCACAGAGGAGACTCGGTCAGTACCAACATTACTAGAGAATAATCGAGACGTCATCTAAGCAGCAAGGTTTCTGGTGTTTGAGATGCTCGTAGATTAGTTATAAAGCTGGATTATAAAGGTTTATTACAATTACTCTTACGATGCACTTATGAGGTATCAGATTCAAGCTTCATAAGGTCATAGACAACCGTCAAGAAAGCTTGCTTGAAAGAGTTGAACAATAAATACATACATAAATTATATAAATGAAGAAGAGTCTTCATTAGATAACTTTCATAACAAGAATCCCTCTTGCACTTTTAGATATATATACAATTAAGCCAATATAACCAATGAAATTACAGTAATATTTTGTGTATTATTTATAGGTCGCAGTGGCAGTGAGCGCGATATATCAGCGAAGGCCCGTGAGGTGACCGCCCGTCTCACCACCACGAGACAGAGACCCAAGCAGGAATCGCCGGGGGATAGTAATAGTGTGTATTTAGCAACATATATTTAAGAACACTTATCTGTTAATGGAGACACGCATCTTTAGCTGGGCTTTAGAAAAGTTCAGTTTAAGTTAAGCGATAGTTAACAAAGAAAATCACACTAACAGTTAACAAATTTAGAGTTAAGTGTTATATGTATATGTAAATTTGTAATCTGTCCGTGTTATAGTGTCGTCGTCCGCACTGTGCGCCGCGCTCACGGAGCAGCTGACACGCACGGCAGGCAAGGTGGCGGCGCTGTACCGCGCGCTGCAAAGGGACCCCAGGGGAGACGGGGACATCGGCGGTGAGTACGCACACGCACACGCGCCCGTCCGCACACACAAGTACACATTAATACTATACACTTCCTATAAGGAGCAAACATATATCAACTGCGTTTACTCTAAAATTGTAAAGGACAAGATGACAGCAAACATACATCTAATTTTGTACAAGAATGTCTCGTCTAAGAGACTGTTGTATACTCATTGATATCAGAATTTAATTTTAACAATATATAATATTTGATTAATTGATAATGCATTCTATACACGATCGATCAGTAAAAATAATATACTTATGTAGGTCTAGAAGCAGCAATTCTAGAGACACAGAAGGTCCTCCGTAACGCCGTCCGCACTCAGAACGGAGACGACCCACCCGACGCCTTGGACACCAGACTAGAACACGTCGCTAAAGGTGAGTTAACTAATGGTTAACTTGTGTTAATTAACCATTTTTTACCATAACTTTGTTGTTGCACTTTACTATACAAAAATTTATCAAAATTCATTAAGTAATTTTTACGTGACGCATTATGCAAATAGATACACGGCCATAAATATTAAGAAATAATAATAATAATAAATATTAAGAATAATCCATCATATACTCAATCCATAGTAATATTTCTTTAAAGACAAAATTTTATGTACAATTATTATCTTATGATATGATAATACTAAATTTTATACAAAAAAAACAAAAACAAAACTGGTGATATTGTATTAATTTACTTATAGATTTAATTACACTGATCTTTATTACCTTTGAACATTCACAGAAGTGTCGTCCCCGGGCAACCCCGCCATGTCTCTCATCGAGCAGTACTCTGACATGCTCCTCAACATGATGCAGAACAAAATGGTCAACCAGTTCTCGCAGAGCCCTCAGAGCCTACCGCCCAATACGAGAGAAGATAGCTAGTGATAGTGGTTATGGTTATAAGTGTTTCGTGACTCAGTGAAAAGTTGATCGAGAGTTAACAGCTACCATTAGTGTTAAGCGCCAGTTAACATAACGTTCCGATTAATACATATTAGTTATCGAGGAATTAAGAAGGAATTGTGGTAAAGTGTTACGGGAATTTACAGAAAATGTCATTGAAAATAATATTTATATTATATAATACTAAAATTTCATTTTCACAACATTGTTATACATTTCAATAAAGTTATAATTTTTTTTCTTATTTGATATATTTGATATTATTTTTTAATAACTTCGAAACTAGCATTTCTTAAATTATTGCATTTATATATCATTCCAGAATATTTTTAAATAATAATTTATATTTTATTAAATTCATTTTAATAAACTAAAGAGTTTTACCAAAAATACTTAGAACTCAAATTTTAAAGTTTGAAGAGAGTGGAATTGTAAATATTATTTCTAAAGTGAACCTTATTACCTATCCATTAGAGCTTAATTTACACAAACATATATCAAGGGTTAAGCCAAATTGTACTTTAGCGATGGTTTTTAAGGTTTATTTTGGGTTGTACGGAGTAAAATATCACAAGTAACTTATTTGTTAGCGGACAAATACAATAACCATTAAAATATGTTACCCTTGAATATAACATGTCTAGTTAATAACGACTGTTTGGTTAATATGATGTGTCACAATTATGGAATTAATTTATAATTATGTTTTAAATACCTCTCCTTGGATATTTTTTAAATTTATATTGAATAGCCTAATAAGTTTTAGAAAAATTCCATAATTAGTAAATTTGATAAAAGAGAGGGTAGTTGTGAATGAAAGGACAGAAGTTTCTTGATGTTTTGTGAAGATATTCTTTTTTTGAAAACTGTACATTTTTTATTCATGTAAAAAAATATACAGTTCTCAAAAAAGTATGACAGAAATGTAGATATTTTTTTTAATAATGTTCAAAAATTGTAATGCCATGTACGGAAAGACTAACGTTATATTATTATTACAATTACACAATTATTATTGAAGTATTTTTTTGTTGTTTTTTTTTTGTTTTTTTCCTCCCCTTTATTTAATATAGTATTACTTTAACTTATTTCACAATATTTCACAGATTTATAATAATATTTATTTATCTATATATCTTATAGGGATTTGGTTATCCGGGAATTGAATTGACTTAATGAAATATATTTTAACTTTTCCATAATATACTTAGACAAGCAATAGGCGGGACCCTATTCATATATAGTAGGAATTAACTTTAGCTGCATGTGACACGCTTTTATGTAATCTGTGCTTAATCCGCCATCTTTATTTAAAAATGGCGGAAAATTATCTCGCTATATACCTATGTTACAAATCCCCAAAGTGGGATCTTATTTGATTATGTACTAATTTTGTAATGTACGTAATACTAAGTCATTTTTATATTAAATAAAAATATTAAAATGGATGATGTTTTTTTTTTAATTTTCTATGATTTGCTATCTCACAGATTTGTCAATGTAACAATGTAATAAAAAAAAAAAGAAAATAATTCAATTACATTTGTAGATAATAATCTATATTTTTTATATACAGTATATAATTCACACTTTCAATATATAAGAGTCTTAATTTAGCATTCTAAATATAGCCAATAAGGAAGGTTACATTACTCTACCACTACATGGTTGCTTCGTAGAGCGACGGGACGACTTATATGATCTCTGGTTCAAATCCTGCTCGTATTAAAAAAAAATTATATTATATTCAAATAAGCCTAACACTGCTTATCATGATTGTGGACAATTTCGAACTCTTCCATTTTTTTCTTTGCCAACTTTGACTTCCTCTCAAAATGAGCGCTAAACTAACTATTAATCAAAAGGTCGAGGTCCAGTACCCTGATATTTGACTACGTAGTGAAGTGCTTTCGAAGCAGTGACGAGTGGGGTTTCTAAGTGATAAGGATACAAACTTGTATCTACTGGGGATCGAAATGAACGATGTTTTTGTTTTACTCTTTCCCTGGGGAGGTCTCAATCCAGAAAGCAAGTTTTTTTCGGCGTGACAAACATAAACATATCTGGTTTCGCCGAGAAAGAACGACCATCACACAGAAGATAGACGTGTAGTAACTAAATTCACTTGGTAATATACCACTCTAACTATGGAGTTCTGCAACTTAAACACTATCAAACTCGTTATTTTTATCGAACGCGACTATTTCGACATTCATACCTTAAAACCGTAATCCCGATCTCATGGAAGCGTCAAAGGGATCGCCCTACAAAGGTAATAATCGCCATTACCTCTCTTTTAAGTAATAACGTACCTTGAGGATCGTCAGTTTATCAATAAGCAACAATATTGCTTTAGCCATGGTCAATTAGCCGGTGATATTCTGTAAAATCTTACGCACCATTGTTCAGTGGTTTTTTAAAGTAAAAGGGAGAGTCTGACAATTAGTCTGCATATATCGAAAGCTTTCAATCGTGTAAGGTTCAAGGCGTTTCTTTCGAAACTTCCTTCCTATTTGCTTCCCGACAGTTTCTGCAAGTGGATCACTATATTTCTCACTGGCCGGAACATAAATGTCGTTCTCGATGGATTTTACTCGGACCTCAACCCCGTGAACGCTGGTCAAGGCTTCTTGCTATCAACAACCCTGTTCCTCATGCACATCAATGATATGTTGGATATTTCTAACATACATTGTTATACGGATGACAGCACTGAGGATGTAGTATATTCCGGCCGTGCCGGGAACTATCGATGACTGCCGAAATAAATTTGTATCTTCTATAGACTATAGTGCTTTGCCAAGTATCAGACTTCTTGGCCTCTATGAAATTGGCAGTGATCAATAGAGCGAGGCAGTATTTGAAATGGCCAAAGACTTGCGCTCCATAAGAAGCTGGTCCGGCGACACATGGAGTACTGTTCTCATCTCTGGTCCGGATCACCCCAGTATCAGCTTCTACCATTTGACCGCTTACAACGGAGAGTCGTTCGAATTGTCGGGGACCCGGTGCTCTGCGAACGGCTGGACTCTTTGGCATTGCGTAGAGACGTGGCTTTTTTGTGCGTCTTCTAACGCATTTATAACGGGGAGTGTTCCGAAGAACTATTCGATCTGATGCCTACCCCCGAATTTCATCACCCCACAGCTCGCCATCGTCTTCTTTACCATCCATACCGCTTGAATGCGTGGCGATCTTCCACTGTGCGGTTTTCAAGGACTTTTTTCCAATGTACTACACGAATGTGAAACGAACTTCCTTCGGCGGTATTTCCCGATTGATACATGAGTACCTTCGAGAAAGGCGTATACTCCCACCTCCAAGGTCGGCAAGGCTCTTGCGATTCCCCGGATGTCCGGGTTCGTCGGGGGCGGTGATCACTTGTCATCGTTGACCCGCACGCTCGTTTGTTCTTCTCGGTCATAAAATAGAAACAGGCAGACTTAGAGAACACCAGCGTTCATGGTCTTGGAGTCCAGGTCAAAAACTTTAAAATTTACTTATGCTCTTTCCACTAAAAGAGTTATTTATCGTCCATCTCTGTCCTTAGGTTAGTTGGTGCCTTCTTAGAATTAAAGTCGCTTTAAATTAAATATAAATAAAAAAGTTGTGCAGCGAAATATTTATCTATTAAAAATAATAGTTATTATTTTAAAATACGTACTATTTTTAGGTATTAAAGAAAAATAGTACATAACTTCTTTCTTGTTGGGGATCTCATGACCACAATCTTTTTTTTAATAAATGTACTCTAGCAACTCTAGTTAAGCAAGAATCCAAAACTGAAACTGACAGATCTAAAATTATAAAAAGTTGATGTCAAATAATAAATTACATTTTGCTAGATCGCAAACTTCACGAATTATTTTCATTTGATTATGTTTAACATATTACGAAATTAAAACATATTGTGATCTAATTTTTAAGCTGCTGTATTGTAAAGGCGGGAGCAGAGTGAGTAGATAATGCAGAATTTATATTAAACGTGCTAATGGCGTATTATTCTTGCCACACTTAGATATTGCTGAGTAATTTCAGCGTTGTGTTTGAGCTGTATTCGTCGTTGTCACGATGCCAAGTTTGTTTCGCAGGAAGAGCTGTACGGGGTGACCCTCGACCTGTGCTTAAAACTTACAAAGAAGTCACAAAACCAAGTCAAACACCAATAGTCCTGCTGTTTCTAATTCTCATTTGCTGACACAGAAAGTTACTTATTTTGCATTTTTAATCAAATTCTTCTATACTTCAACAACAAAGACAGTAAAGTGAACACTTAACAATTGAATTGTATTTTTAACAAACGTTTTTATTTAGGGAAGTATATTTATGTTGTGTGTACTGTAATTTCTATTTTTCTACTGTAGGTACATGCAGTGAGATCCAAATGATGTCTTTAAAGCCTAGGAATGTGGACTTCCAGGAGACCTGGGCCACACTCAAGGAAACTGTATGTATTGGAATAGTATAAAATACTAAAACTTAAGATGGCTTTGCTGTATTTAGTGACACTCACTCCGTCTCACAGATTACAAGAATATATAAATCTAATATGATTATTCACATCTATTTCAAATTGAACCATTACTTCCAATTGTGAATAAAGAGAATGAGTATTTGCATACATCTGTAATTAAGTTTCTTGAAAATTTAATTAATTTAAAAAATATACTATGGCACTAATTGCATTGGTCTGTTGTATTGTAAATTTAAAAAAAACCTTCAAAAATATATATATCAATGATGCAATACAACCAGCAACACATTAATATTGGTATTTGTATATATAATATTTACAACCATTTTTTCAAACTAATAAACTTTGAGAAGGCTTTCTGATTATATTATCAGGGAAAAATGTAATTTTATTTTGTTATTTATAAGTTAAGTGTTAGAAGTTGGCTATCGTTGTGTGTAGGTGGCCGGTGTGGTAGGACTGCGTGCAGTGGAGCGAGGTGTCTGGAACACACGCTTCTCAGATGTATATGCATTATGCGTGGCTCATCCTGAACCTCTTGCTGACAAATTATATGATGAGACGAGGTATTATTAGATTATTACTTCAAGATATTGGATTGGTTTTTATGTTTCTTTAATTTTCCATCATTATATTTCCAGAAAGTTCCTTGAGGAGCATGTTGGTGGTTTGCTTCAACGTGTGAAGGGCTCGGCTCAGTTGGAGAGTAGTGACTACAATGATGGACTACTCACTAGGTTAGCATGAAGATCTATTTATTCAAGAATATATTCACTTATAACATTATTTTAATATTAGCTGTAGTGTTGTGAAATATTTGAGTAGTGATTTAAACCACATGCATACAATTCTGTTGTTCTCATACTTTTAGAAGGTTATTTATTAACACAAGTAATTATATTGATTTGGTTAGAGACTATTATAGGTGGTATAATTTTATAATGACTTACTACTATATGAGAATAATAATTAGTGGTTATTATAAAATAATGTGAATATTCGTTATATTGTACAGATACGTGAGCGCGTGGCGCGAGTACAGCCAAGGGGTCGGTTACCTCAACTCCCTGTACTCATACCTCAACCTACAGCATGTGAAACGACAGAAGGTACGAGGGCTCGATATTGTTACTTGAAATTACAAGAAACGGCTTTGTGTTGTCTTTTACTACTACATTGTTAATTTTTATTTTTTTGCAGTTTTATAATTGTTTATAAAAGTTTTTCTGTGCGTACAAATAGAGAAAACATTATATTTGTCTGAAGGTTTCAGACGCTGAAATAATATATGGATCAGCAGCGACCGTCAGTTGTCCCGAACATGACTCCAGACAGCTTGAGGTAACCATACACTCATAATTATTTATTCCAATGAATCAGAAAATAGTTAGGGTTCTAACCTGGTTCCTTTAGGATATTCTCTGAACTGGATCTGAAGTATGATATGTCTAATTTATTTAGTAATTAGTATGGCTTGCCTTGCCGCAGGTGGGAGAGTTGGGGTTGGTGACGTGGGAGCGCGTCCTTGTCCGTCCACTGGCTACGGCGCTGAGCGCGCGCATCGTGGCCGCCCTCGGGGCCGCCCGTGACGCGCCGCCCGACCAGCACCACGCGCACCACGACGTATTGCGTGCCGCCATACACAGCGCCGTCGAGGTGCAGGTACGAGCGCACACACGCACGCACGCACACTCACACACACGCATATACACGCCCGCACAAACCATTAAGTAACTCAATCTAATCGATTCATTGTCATCAATCGGTCCTCAGTCATTCCGTGTGCGCGCTCCGCTGTCGCTGTACGAGCAGCTGGTGCTGGAGCCATTCGTGGCGGCGGCCAGTGCCCAGCACGCTCGCCGCGCTGCGCGTCTGCTGGCCGACGGAGACGTATCGCACTTCCTGCGCCACGCCCTGGCCGGGTTGGACCGCGAGCTGGCCCTGGCGCGCCGCCTCTTACACACCACCTCGCTGGAGCCCGTGCGGGCCTGCTACGAACGGGCCTGCGTGCAGGCGCATCTGCCCGCGCTCCACGCTGACGTGGAGCGCTTATTGCGGGAGGCGGCGGCCGGGGGCTCGGAAGCGGAGGCCCGCCGCATCGACCTGGGACGAATGTACGCGCTGCTGAGGCCACTGGGAAGCGGAGCTCTACGTCCACTCGTGGACGCGGCGCACCAACAGGTCGTTCGCGACGGATTGGCGCTTCTAGATGAGGAGCACCCCAAGGACGAGGTGATCTCCGTTTTAGTTGTATGCAGTTCATCAGTTTTGCATCAATCGACTCAACTCGAAACACCTTTGTACTATCTAGGCCCACTCTCACTTCGTGTCGGCCATGCTGTCTCTCCATAGCAAATACAACGAACTCTTCGCAGACGTGTTCCAGGCGGCGCAGCCTTTCGTCGGAGCCCTAGATAAGGTTATACGAATACTTCATTAATCTGCGTATAGGTATCGAGTAAACTTATGATTATAATTCCAACTTCCCCCCATTATCCCTCCAGGCGTGTAGTGCCGTTGTGAATCGCCGGGGCCCCGGGGAGCCATGCGCGCGCGCTCCCGAGCTGGTGGCGCGCTACTGCGATGCGCTGCTGCGGCGGCGGGGGGCGGAGGCCGACGCTGACGAGAAACTGGCGGCTGCTATCGTAGTGTTCAAGTATGTCGATGACAAGGACGTGTTCCAGAAGCACTACGCGCGGGCTCTGGCGAGGAGACTCATACACCAGCTGTCCGCCAGCATGGAACAGGTGATAGTGTCTTCAAGGTTCATATTGAACCCATTAGAAAGTAACTTTCGCTCAATGATGTTTGTTAGCTCGTTTTTGTGGTTAAATTTTGTTATGAGAAAAACAACGGCCAATTTAGTTGTAATAAATCAAAGATATGGTTTATAGCAAATTATACCCAAAGCCTTACATAAATTCAATTATAACTATGAATCATCGTCACAATTTATATGTAGATGTCAAAATTGTTGATCAATTCATTTGAATTCAAATTGTTCTTTAGGCTTTTAAAACTGTATACATTTGCTATAAGTCAGTAATATTTACAATGACAGGAAGAAGCCATGATAAACCGCTTGAAGGCGGCGTGCGGCTACGAGTTCACCAACAAACTGCACCGGATGTTCACGGACGTGGCGGTGTCGGCCGACCTCAACGCGAAGTTCCAACAGCATCTGAGGGACAACAACCTATCTCCGGGAACCGGCTTCTTTATACAGGTATACACATACTTATGTTATATTATACTAAGGGACAATAAAAAGGAAAGGAAATCTCTAATTGTGAATTTAAACCATACCAAAAATACTTTATCCGTTCAATAAGTTTATTTTTTGTTTGTTTACATACACACATATAAGAATGCGGTCTGACTCCAAAAGTATCGGTTCTCAGGTACTGCAGGCGGGGGCGTGGCCGTTGGGCGGTGCCATGGCTCCGCTGGCGCCGCCCGCGCAGCTGGAACGTCCCGCCAGGCTGTTCGAGGGCTTCTACCGTGCCTCTTTTAGTGGCCGCCGCCTAGCCTGGCTGCACCACCTGTGCACCGGCGAGCTGCGGGCCAGGCACGCCGCCAAGATGTATCACCTCAGTGCCACTACGCCGCAGGTGCACACGCACAACACGCACACACACACACACACACACACACACACACAAATCCACCCATATGCAATAATATGTAGCCACGCACGCACACACAGACAGATAATCACATACAGAAAAGAGATAGACAACCAAACAAACAGGCATAGACGCACACTAACACACCAATATGTGTATTGGTGTATTGGTATACGTAGACACATAAAAGCATGTTACATATTGACGTGTGATATCACAGTGCGCCTTGCTGCTGATGTTCGAGAACGTTGACACTGTATCGTCCCGCGAGGCCCGTGAGGCGCTTCAGCTGTCCGGGGAGGCCTGGTCGCGCCACGTGCGGCCGCTGCTGGACGCGGGTCTGCTGCTGGAGCGCCCGGGGGCGGAACCCGAGGACGGGGAGCTGGAGCTAAATCTCGCCTTCACCTGCAAGAGGACCAAGATACGACTGACGTGCGCCGCCGCGCCCGCCGGGCAGGGTGCGTGAGGCCTCGGAGCGCGGTGATGAGGAACTACCTGGCTGAACCTAACTAGTACCTCCGTCGGCAGGCGGCGGCGCCAGCGCTGGCGGCAGCGGGGCCACCGCCGAGCCCGCGCACTGCGACGACGACAGGAAGATGTACCTCCAGGCGGCACTCGTCAGGATCATGAAACAACGGAAGGTCAGATCGCACACTCAAATACATACGCACAAAGCAGACACACACACACACACACTACAATCCGTATCATAAAAATGGCGCATTAACATATCAAATCTGTTCACAGGTGCTCCGCCACACTGACCTCATCCAGGAGGTAGTCTCCCAAGCGAGAGGGTCCTTCGCCCCATCGGTGGCTATGATCAAGAAGTGCATAGAGGCGCTCATAGACAAGCAGTACCTCGAGAGAGCTCCCGGGACACTAGACACGTACTCCTACCTCGCATAGACGACTCACACAGTATGACGATACTGAGGAGTGCTAGAGAGAGAAATAAAGAATTCATAGACAGGTTCATTGACATACACACACATACAGGCGAAGTTGCACACACACGTACATATACAGAGCTTATTTTATACAATGACCGGCAAATGACGACAAGTGACCCAAATGGTAATACAATCTATTAATCTCGAATACACGCACACATGCAATGCCAACGAAAAATAAAGCAGCATAATGCAATAAAAAATATTTTTCCGCCATTTTTATTAATAAATGTACATATATTTATTAAAGACCTGTTAAAATTATTTAACCTCTTAATGAACTTCACGACGAGACGATGAAACTTATATATACATAGATGAAGATTACTTTCAATTTATTAATTAAATGATTATCATTTTGTACCGAGAATAACCGACAATAATATGAAATGTAAAATCATATTAAAATAACGGCGGGGTCGTTGAACCCGGGGTCATTGAACCGTTAAAAGTATTAAATTTCGAAAAGCAATATCTATGAATAGTCAATTTATAGTAAATTAAATACTGCCTATTTTTGTAACATTGTCACGCTCAAACAAATATAATAATATTTGCTTAAATATAAAATATAAATAGCTGTTGCCTTCGCCTTCATGTTATTACAATATCATTTATATTTGTCTTATATACTGGAAATAATGTTTGAAAACATGTATTTTCAAATAATGCCCAACATTGAATGAAGAAAGAAAATTATACCAAAAATAAAAACACCATTTATAATTATCACTTCCATGTCCTGTAATGGTATTTGCTCTTCCTAGTATTGCTTAAGCTACAGCTGTTTTTTTGTTAAAAAAAAAACAAAAATATAATTGTGACCAACTAACAAAATATTCTTTTAATTCTTTACACGTACTAGAAATATTTTCGGAAATATTTATTGTTTTTTCAGTCAAATAAATCTCATCTCACGCCGAAACATTAACCATGTATGTGTAGTAAAATATAGTAAAATAAAAAATTATCGAAATTAGAAAATTATTAATTTATTAGCTTATATAATTTGCCAAATTTATTAGGACTTCAATGACTAGAATATGCGCCATTTTTTATTAACTTCAACTAAACTTAGTATTTTTGGCGGCAATTTGTTACCACGCGGTTGTTATGGAAAGTGCTTTAGACGACGCAATAATAATTAAATGTATATGTTCATTTTTCTTTATTTTATTTTATTTTATTGTTGTATCCGCTCTGGACGGCGGCCTTGATAAATGGAATGGTCAAATAAAAAAAAATCTTTGCTAACAAATCTATTTTGACGTTTAAAAATGCACTTAACCCTTTTTTATTTTAACAATGCAATTCGTTCTTATATAAATATGTGACAAGTAAAGTGGTTCAATTATTTTCTTTTATTTTTAATACATTTTGATTATCTTCGTGTCACGTATTTTTATATGAACGTAACGTTTTTCGGTTCTGAGTCTAAATAAGAGTGACATATTAAATGAGGTTGGTTTAATGATATTATTGTTTGTTAAATATCGTCACTCTTATTTTGTTCTCGGAGCCGTTATCAGCGTGACGCGCTCGTACAATAGATCTAAGTGATATTATAGGATGTTGTAATAAATAAAATTTTTAAATGAAAATTACATACGTCTTTTCTTTGCAACTCTATAAGTAAAATAGATTGATTTCGCCCGGACTTCACTCGAACATTCATTCAGAACTATTGTTCAGATCATCTTTGCTTTTGGCATATTTCTTTTGCGCTACTAACACTTAAAAGCCGTAATAAACTGTTTTTAAAGCGTTAAATATTAAAAAATAGAAACTATTTTCATTACAGATTAATAATAATAAATTTATTATAAAGAAAATACTCTCTTTGTTATGAACATCTTGTATCAGTTTGGAAAATAAATGCTTTTTTCAATCATATATATCAATCATAATATCATATAAACTATAATAATCAATCGGGTAATCTAATTATATTGCTTAACAAACATAACTATTAATTACAATGAAATTTGTAAACATTTCACAATATCAAATTCAATACTATTCATTTCAATAATATTATAGCGGTGTTGCAAGAGATACGTATGAACTAGCGGGTGATAAGGCATGAAGTATTTGTAAAGAAATTGTAATAATTAAGTTTAAGTTAATTAAAAGTAAAGAAATTCTTAAGATATTTCAGTCTGCGTTAAAGTGAGTCATAAATAATAGTTTTCGAATAATGAAAGAGAGTCGGAAAACCCAAATCAAAAACAAACCCCCTAAATACCTCGCCATATCTTGGTCTTCTTCATCAACAATTCCTCAAGGATGGCAACTTGCATACAAGTATGCTCTGGCGACGACACTTACCAATAACGTCTGTTTGTTTACCTTCCAAACACACACATAGGAATAAAAATATCATGTTCACTTACTTTAATAAAACATGTAATATAAAATATAATTTTAGTATTCTCTATAGTATTTGATATCTTCATTTGACTGTTTTGAAAGAAAAAAAACGTCCTAAAATAATTATTTTCTAAGGAATCACAAAAAGATGCACTAGATCATTATTTATATATGTGTGTGTACATTTATCTCAGACATTATGTGCTTATTCAAAAATAAAACCTAGGAAGACATTAGTTTTGCGAAATTTATTTCAAATATGTTTTGTAAGTCTGACGATAAGAACATAAATATAGGACGTCGCGCGACACGGAAACACATACCACGAAGCAATGAAGACATACATCGTAGTAGGCTTTATTACCTTGATGCAAGTAAGTTTACATTTTATTGAAATAATGATGAAAATGGTGTAAATATACCACTTGTAAAATATGTGAAAAAAGTTTATTTAATGAATTAATTTTGACAGGTCTTTTTTTATGTATTTCTTGCAGGCATTGAGCAGCTCTAGCCTGCCATGCTTGCCACCGCCTGCGATCGACTTCTTGCTACCACCTCTCCCGGCTCCAGTACCACTGGCGCTGCCGGGGCTCTGCGCACCAGACCTGGTCGCCCTTGCTCCAGCACTAGCAACCACGCTTTCATCATCTCTGTCAGCCACATTACCACCATTACTGGAGGCAGCGTTACCATCAGTTCTGACGTCCGCTTTAGCTGCAGCGTCACCACTGTTAGGGGGTCTACCGTGTGCGCCAGCTCTACCGGCACCGGTGACATGGCCAGCATTACCCGCAGCCCCACTTGCTCTACCAGCCCCTTTGCCTTGTGCCTCTCTACCAGCACCAATCGCTTACGCTGCTCCAGCTCCATATGCTCCTCCACCGGCCGCAGTTGCATACGCTGCCCCAACTCCGTGTGCCCCCTTACCGGCTCCTATTGCCTACGCTGCTCCAGCTCCATATGCTGCCCCAGCTCCATGTGCCGCCTTACCAGCTCCATGTGCCGCCTTACCAGCTCCATGTGCCGCCTTACCAGCTCCCATTGCCTACGCTGCCCCGGCTCCTGCTTGTGCCCCACAATGTGCGTGTGGTTGCCCGGCACCTATATACTTTGCTCCTCCAACCCCAGCTTGTTTACCAATGTGCCTTTGAGGTTATAGATCTTTTAATAAATATTAAATGTAAAAAATATTATTCACTTCACTGTATCTACCTATAACCATGTTCTTACTATGAAACTAGTTGAAATGAAAAATGGGTATTGCAATAATTTAACAATTGTATACTCAAGTTTACGTCCGCGTTGTTACTCACAAGTATTTATTAAATCGTAAATTGATGTTTTAGTTAATTCGTAAAGCAATCTCTTACTTAGAATTTACTTTTAAAAAAATGTCATTTTTTATGTTTTAAATTTCAATTACAAAAGTTCCCGGAAAATAATTTCCGATGACTCATTAAAATTTTCTGTTATATCAGCAGTTCGTTAGTTTTGATTTCAAAATATTTTGTTAATTGTAAAATAAAATAAACTTACTGCTGGTGATACAGATTTTTTATTTATATTAACTTTCTTGGTATAAACTACTTTCATATTCATATTTTTTTTAATATGAAACGTTTCATTCGTATGGGTTTTCCAAACTAAGAGGTTTCGACTTCATATAAGTTTCTTAAAAATAAATTGGTCTATCCATTATCCATTGAAGCGTCCTTAATATTATATACTCGATGGGCTTAAATCAACACTTTAAATAATTGCGATCGTGATAAGACATTTAATTATTATATCAAAATAATAAATACAATAGTAAACACTGAAGTCATCCTTGATTATAAATAAGTAATTGCGTAATATAATAAATATTGTTTATTTACTCTTCATTCTACTCTAAAACCATTCACTGACTGAAATTTAGTCTTTTATCCTCGTTAACCTCAAGGTCAACAAACTGAATTTACTGAAAAACATGCAACATGCAGAATTAAGTTATAGAAACTAAAATTAATATATGTTTGCAGAAATTAATTCTAGAAACAAAAATAATGCTATTACAAATATTTTTTTCACTTTTTCTCGACTTACCTGACGTCTGTTTTTTTTATATTTAATTATTTATTTATATCTTTTCCCCTTTGAATCAATATGAGTGACCACTTGTGTATCAAATAGGAGTGTCAGAACTATTTTGATGATAGGATGATGATAATGCCTACTTATCAAAATAAGGCTTTTTATGAAGACACTCCGATTTAAAATAATGCTACGTGAGTTCCAAACGCACCCTGCTCTGGGAAGACCCACAAAACAATACAACACAGCCGGGTTTTTTTTTGTATACACAGAGAAACTGCTAAATATACTTCAACACAAGCGATTCAGTTAAACCTTTATATTTTTCTGTCTCCATTTTTCATTGTATACCTATATTTGTTATCGTAATTCAATAGTGCTCTAATTAATAAATAAAACAATATTTTTCTTTATAACGTTTATTATCAACACCTTTGGTTACAGAACTTAATAAAACACTAAATTCCAAACAAAAATATGGACGTGTTTAATTTAAAATGTTTTTGTGACAAAATATTAAAATTAATACACGTCTTCCCAAAACCGCTAAAAATACAAGTAATACATTTTTTAAATAAAAAATTCGGCTTGGATTCTAATGAATTTGAGCCATTAAAAAAAAAACAGTCTGACAAACTCGGTACTGCTATATTAAACTATATGGTTATTTTTTACAAAGTATAATTACAAATTATTCGCTGACTAGGATTTATCGACAATTGTAGTTTTGAGATTCTATTTCAGATTAAAAATAATAGGATTTGAGGGATTCTTGTAATTATTTTTTTTAAACATACACAGCTGGTGAAATCTTTGATGTTAATAAAAAAAATTGACACATTTTTATCGAGGTAATTGGCAGTATACAAAATGGTTTAAGAATAAAAAAATATAAAACTAAAAAAAAAGAAGCAACATGAACAAAATAGTTTTTATGGCCTATAGTTTAATAAAGCATATGTACCGGTTCCCAAACTTTGGCGTATTATAATAATTAATTTATAATTTGGCAAATATTGCACCAAATACTACATTTAATACAAGTAAAACGATAATATTTTAATTGATACCTTTGACTTTACACAAAGTACTAATGAAACCTTTTTTTTATTTACTTACAATGACATTTGTATGACACGATTATGACATAATAACTTCCATCATAATGTAAAAAAAACACCTTTAACTACACTATACTAAAGTATAGAAGAAGTAAGGTAGTTTTTAATTATTTGAATTATACATTAAACAGTAGTAAAATTTTAATACAATAAAATTCACACCTTAATAAAGTATAAGTAATTTTTAATAGTAATAATTTGAGCTTTAATTCAAATAATAAAAGTTACTAATCTTCTATTACTAAAATAAACTTTTAACATTTCCTCCACTCAGCACCTTTTCCATTCAACCAGTTATCCCGGTGGCCACTTCATCTGCCTTCCTCCCAGCACATGTAAATGCAAATGATACACACTCTGTGCTCCGTGGACACCATTATTGACAACCAGACGCCAGCCCTGCGGAGCCCTAGCGGCTCCTAAGGTCCGCGCCACTAGCATGAGGTGACCGAGAAGCTGAAAATTTAAATAGTATTTTATATTGATTATAAATAATCACAATCATGAATTTTAGGGATGTAATGGGATTTGCCCAAAACATATTTTGAGACAGATGGGTCCAGCGATAATGATGATGTCTTCTATTCAAGAACTATAAACTATAACTATAAATGCAATTGCATTTATAATAAGTGATATAAATTCCATATCAAATAAAATATGAGTGTTATTTAGAAGTAATGGTTTATTTCATTTGATGATATTTTCGATTATATTTGAGTGTGGTATTTGTTGAGTATTTTTAGTAAATAACATAGTTTAGGTGTGTTAAATCAGCGAGTGTATAGGCATTACAAGATATTATATACTGCAAAATGATCATTATCATATTATTAAAATCATTATCAAAGCGATATCAACCTGTGCAAGACAATTACAACCTTGAGACTTCAAAGTCTATCAATATAAATAATATTTAGATTATGCTAATTTAATTGCATTTCTTGTCAACCATTAAATTTCAACGTTATTTGATGCTATAAAATTTTGTGATTTGTTTATTTTAAACATAGGTCATCTATTTAAAACTATGTATATATTTCTCCAGATTTTTGAGGAACACTTAATTTGGCTTATACTAACATAATAGAATATTGCAAAAATTTATGTATTACAAAATATAAAGGTAATGGAATAACATTTTAACATCATTGTTCTTATAATTACTCACATAAAAGGAATGTTAAAGATAAAGATATTATCTGCATCTGTTTGTTTAACTCTGCACACTAATATTATCATTACGACTCTGTGATAAGAATTATAATTGTGTAGCGATGTTCAAGATAACTTTTAATTGAGCCACATATTTGATGTGATTTTCCCTTATATGATTGTTTTCAATGATTTTCATAAGTATCTTTGGAGTTATATAATAAATAATATTTGAAATAATTTTACGTTACTTAATTTGTTATTAATTTGTTTGTATAATGTATAGCAGAGTATAGCAAAATATCAAAAAGATTTAACTACACATAATGAATACAGTAAACCTGTCATAATTATAATTTATTTGAATTTTCGTTTATATGATATATAAAAATAAAAGGTTACACAAACCTCTCTGTCTTCCGTCTCGCTGTCCTGCAATCTTGGGATTCTACGTTTTGGTATAATTAAGAAATGAACTGGCGCCTGCGGTGCTATATCATTAAAAGCCAAACAGACATCATCTTCGTATATAATATCAGCTTTTATTTCTTTTGAAATAATTTTGTCGAAAATAGTTGGCGAATTTGAAACTTTTGCAGATTGCGCGCGTTTTACTTCGTCGCTGTAAGGTCTTCGCACTGCTATTGCGGCACCCCGGGATAAGTCGTAAACGTTCGTCGGATAACTTTTTTTTAATCTAAACTTAAGAGCACGTTGAAGTACTTTGTTAAACATTTTTTGTTAATTAGATAACTTTCATTACTGCGACACAATTTGAATTCTATGAAAATTCCTTATCCTTATTGTTTTGACGAATGACTTTGACAGTTAACCGCATTCCATTCTTACTTCTTTTAACAACTCTGGATTCTTGTTTTTTTATAGCAATCTGAACTATTGAAATAAATAGATCATCATTAAAAAAATAATAGTAAATTATAAACTGAATGTGATATTCAAATATATTCGTTATTTTATAATTAGTTAATTGAAATACACAATAGCTGACATTCTTTAAAAATAACATATTTTATCCCAATTTTAGCGTCGGCGCAATATGTTTTTCCTTCCTTATTCTCCTGTTACTCGTCATCTCTGTACACACTTCCTTCATATCATCAATTATATCGTTCAGGCAATCCATCTATCTTTTTTTTGGCCGTCCTCTACTTATGTATTTTTTTTTTTTTTTTTTTTTTTTTTGTTTGTCTCTGCTGTTAGCCCTACTGGCCATGACAGCGTCACCGGTGGAATGGACGGGTGCAGAAAAACGGAGGCCTGAAGGGTCCCAGGGGAACGCGCGTCCTGAGGGCGCCTTCTGTGAGGCTCGGACCACGGCTCAGGACGCCGTTAGGTGGGAAGCGAGGGTTGGATGTGGGTTAGGATTTGACACTAACGTCCTCCGACGGCAGAACGCCGGAGCAACGTGCTTGAATGGGGGCCTTCTCTTCGCCGGCGAAGACGCTGTGTGTGTGTGTGTATGTGTAGTATTTATGTTCGCTTTGCCGCTTTTACGTAGCGTTCCCTAACGTAATCGCGTCGTACGGATCGAAAAGTACCGACTTGGGTCTTCTCTTTCTGACTTTAGGAGTCTTACGGGCCGTGTATCCTGTGGCCTTAACCACCAGCGGGTTTGGATGTCCCACAGCATTGTCAAAGTAGGTTTTGGAGATCCCCTTGAAATACTGTGCGATCGTCGGTAGGTCTAAGTCTCTGTGCAAGTCGCTATTACACATAAACCACGGTGCCCCAGTGGCGAGCCGCAAGAATCTGTTCTGAAGCACCTGAAGGGGCTTCAGGTTCGCGTGAGCGAAGGCAACGCTTGCATAGGACATGACGGAGCGTATGCAGGCTTTGTAAAGTGTGATCTTATTTCTAAGGGACATTTTACTCCGCTTGCCTAACAGGGGATAAAGTCGCCCTAGGATAAAGGCCGCTCTATTGCGAACGTCCTCGATATGTGAAGTGAATATTAGCTGTTTGTCCAGCATCACTCCTAGGTACTTGGCCTTGTTTTTCCAAGGAATCGGTTTGTACTCTACTTATGCCTCCCGACACTTCCATACAAACATTTGTTCAAACAACTTTTTCACTGCTACGAATCCTATCACTCATTCTCTTCACACCAGTCACACATACTTTTAATCTCTCATCAAGCAGAACTACGGCACTATTACTTTTTCTATCGTTCCCGCAATAATAAAATTTGTATCCTTCCCCGATCTCTCTCGCTTTCGATTCCTTCCATTTCATTTCCTGTAAACATTCTACATTTATTTGTTTTCTCTTCAATACCTCCGCAATTTCTCTTCCTCTTCCAGTCATCATAACTACATTCCAACTTCCAAACTTCATTCTTATATCCCTTTGTTTCCGGGATAGCTTCTTACGTGGCACCGATATTATTATAAATAACTATGATCGTTATTTATCACTGATACGACAATAAAATTTTCGAGGAATCTAATTCTTCATCTTCACCTTCTAGAAAAGTTTGATGTACAAATAATTTTATCTAGTTTTGAAATTAGTCCACCATAGGACCAAATTTGACTTGTGTCGATTTCTTGAGCTTTAGTCATTTGTTTTTAATATTTGTAGCTTCTTTCTGAAGTAGTACAGAAGATAGCTTCTATACTTAAATTATTATTGTTCAGAAAATATATGACATTCGAACAAATCATTACGGGTCACAGAATTTTTACATTAAAATGACATCTTACCGACGTAAAATATGTACATCATATGCTATTATGTATGTAATAGTAATATTTTACTTTATGTTTAACTTATTTAATATTATATTATGCGGTTACGTAATTTAAGTCATATTTTAAAGTAGTTTTTAATATTTTTATACATCTATCAGTATAAATATATAAAATATATATATATGTATACTGGACGATCTTGTTATATATAATATTATTTTATTTTGAATTGAAGAGACTAAATGCATCTAAAAGTACCCAATTATTATTATTATACATATCAATAGAAAAATTAAAAACTATCTTTGGTTAATTCCATCCAAACCAATGGTCATTGATTTCAGATTGACATCATTATGATATCAACGAAGCCATTGGTACTTCATCATATCATAGTGTCTTATTGTAAATAAAAAACTGATTTCCGATTACAAAAGATTTATTAAAGCTTCCATCGTTGTGTATTAATAAATAATTATTTACAATACCGTTACCACATTAACTCCATAATTCGACACTTACCAACAATCTTAAACAATATATAGAAATCTAATACCTAATAGATAATAATTATCAATAGATTCAAAAACAACTCCTCCAATTAACTTCTATATAATTTATAAAACTTATTCGAAATGAGAAGAAAGATTTTTGTCTCTTTCTTTCCTATGGTAATATAAAATAATCTTTAAACACTTGAGTAGTAAAAAAACAACTCCCATAATATTTACAAGCCAAGATTACAAAGTAACAATTTAACAATCAATCTTTTTCAAAATGGCAATACAAGAGTCAAAGAGAAATATCTTCATCTCTGTCACACATTTCCTACCATGTACTTGTAAGCAGCGAAGGAGAGAGACACCAAGAGTCGTAAGGTTCCATAGACGATATCTCTGACGGTCCTATTCTGGAGAACGAGCCGAAATAACAGCACCATGATAAAGAATATCATACCTTTATGTAGATAGTACATTCTAGAAAAGAAAATATTCATAATATTAATACGTGTTATTATACAACTAGGATTTTGGATAAAAGATGTTTAGTCACCTGTTAATGTGTCGTCGAGCTTCAACTATGTCCTCGTCTTTTTCTTTTAACAGGTACTTTCTGGTGCCTTTTATGAAGTTCAGATATTGCTCGTCCCAACTGTCAAAAATAATTGGAAAATATTTTCAGAACTTTAGAAATAATCTTAGAAATCATATTATTAGCAACCATTTATTTTTAAAATTATTCCTATGAGAACTCACTCTATGGTTTTTGGATCTAAATTATAGATAGCGGCGTCACCGGGTGAGAGTCTTGCTCGTAGTTTGTCAACATTCTCTGTACTGAATTCCCACTCCCTGAGGGCGAAGAAGGCGAGTACATCGTTCATTGATCGCATTTTTTGGGCCGCTGTTATTAGACTTAACCTGCAAGAAGCAATGAATCATCAGACAATTATAACAAATATCGTCAAATAATCCAGGAGTAAGTAGTTCTATTGGGTATCAAAGTTATGTCATGA
Source organism: Melinaea menophilus ssp. n. AW-2005 (assembly GCA_918358695.1). Taxonomy (NCBI): domain Eukaryota; kingdom Metazoa; phylum Arthropoda; class Insecta; order Lepidoptera; family Nymphalidae; genus Melinaea; species Melinaea menophilus. Next base: position 18,230,218 of record OU911038.1, read on the forward strand.
AAGTAACAGTTGTTAATATTAAATATCTTACTTCATTTTAATCCCAAGACCCCTCATGATGTACTCCGCGACGTGAAGAGGAACTGTCTGCAGGAAAAACTCCAGCGCCTTGTGAGCGTAGCTGTTGATAAAATACACAATTTAGTATTTTGGGGTCGCTTTACTTATTTCCACTGACAACAGTGGAGTAGACCATGATTGAGTATTGGACATTTACCAGGTGTGTTCAATTAAACTTTTGGCAGTACATATGTCTTTCATATTGGATTAATAAGTCTAACAACTATAGCAGAACTTCTTTACCAACTACAGTTAGATGAAGAGTATTTCAAAAGTTTTCAAATTTCTTTCATAGTTTTCTCTATTATATCCTTACCGATTTTCGACACCGGAGCCGCATGGGTACCACAAACAGGCGTCAAGTGGGTGTCGCCGCAGGAGTCGCTTAAGCGCCAGCTCGAAGTCCTGCCATGTGGTAGGGTTACTGTTCGTGCTGCAGTTGTACACGCGGGCGGTCGGCAGTCTACATGCAGATGGGATATTTAGTGAACATTGATAAATTTACTTGTAATTAACAACACATACGACCTTTAAACGTTCTTTTACTTATTTGCTCGTACAATGTGCAAGTTACCTATCAATGGCGGTCTCCCAAGCTACGGCGAGCAATGTGTCGATGGCCATGTCGACTGGTAGAAGGTCAGCGCGTGCTCCCGGTTTGCGGCAGAAGACGTGCAGCAGCCCCTTACCGGCCGCTGCCACCACGCCGCTGGGACCGTTCAGGTTCTCAATCCAACCAGGGTGTGGGTGCCGCAGTGATGACACCACTGACGAAGATGGGAGATTTTTGGATAAGCCACGGATTGTTGATATTGAATGATCGACGTTTCCGAGAGTGCGGGCAGATTTATTAATGAAAATGTTACAATATGGGATACCTTTAACGGTTGATAAATATAGAAAGAGAATTTTGGACAATGTTTCAACTTTATTTAAATCAAAATATACCACAGTAAATATAAATGATCCACAAGATTTATCTGATATCAAGAGTGTGAACTTACCGATGGTGGGTCTGAATATGGCGACCGGATACTTGCCGGTATGAGTTCGGACCGCCTCCTCCGCCATCGCCTTCGTGAACGTGTACGTGTTGGGCTTAGGTTTTATGTACCTGGTAAAAAATAAATTATTTATAACACTGTTATTATAACTTCCGACTTAAAAAAAATCAACCCTTACTCTGATTCTTTGGAGTTGTTATAATATTTCTAGTAAATTTCAATGGATTTGATAAAAAAAAATTGTGATGACGTCCATCCTACTCGAAAATGCGAGTTCCTTCATCTTCGGAAAAATGGTGGACCTCTCCGTTACCCACATCCCCTTTAATTATTACCCCTTAGTCAGTTCTTACGGCACCCTTAGTGTAATGTCCCACACCCCTACGCTAAATCGCATTCGTACATTATTAATAAAAAAAATCAAATATATGTGATTATCAACTAGTTAATTTAAAAGTGTCAATAAGTTTATATCAATTTCTTTCCACGAACCTACATTTTGTTTGAAAAATTCAATTGTTTATTTATTATGACAAGAAAATAGTTGTTTTTAGCACGCTTATCAGAAAAGTTAATTCAGTACTGTATTTTAGATAATCAATGGTGAGGGATGTTCAACTAAAAGAGCAAATATTTAATTAGTCTTTAACAAAAAGCTGAATAATATTTTATATAAATTAACCAAAAATTAAAATTCATTGTAATTTGTGTTTGATAACATTTAATATTGAAATTTAACTGGATTTGTATCAACATTGGATTGCATTTCATAAATATTTCCAATAATTTACTATGGCAGGACAACTGTGATAAGTTGATAGGGGTCATTTTGATATGTCCGACTAGTCGGTCAGCGGTATCATTATTGTATCATATCATTATTAGCGGTATCATTACGCACTGTGGTGTGATGGTGGCGAGTAGCGGCGCGGGGACAGCGTCAGCGAGAGCCAGCACGCGGCCGAGCGGGGCCGGCGCGGGGTACACGCGCTCTTCAACCCGAGACAGCTCGGGGTTACTGTACGCAGTCGACACGTGCACCAACGCCTACATACACATATATAACAATAATAAAATTACATTGTAGAGTCTATATCACTCTTCAAAGGTTTTGTACATAGTTTAAGCTTTTCATTCAGTGGTCGTATTAGGAAATTTTAGTCAAAAAAGCATTTGATTTTAACACCGTTAAGAACAAGAAAAATATTCAGTCCGTTTTTATTGATAAAAACACCAAGAAGAAATCATATATTTACACTACTTGACTTTTAATCTTTATTACAGTTGCTTAGAGATTGTTACCTGTTTTACCTGTGGATAATCTATATCAAATCGAATTTACCTGTATATTAGGTAATGTGTCACAGATGTCCATGAGTCTGGTCACTGAGAGTACGTTCTGTTCCACCGCGTTGGAGAGGGCTTCGTCAAATTTGAGTGTCGCCGCCGAGTGGAACACGATGGATACCTGCACCATTTTACTTAATATGTATTAAAAAATAAAATCATAAATAATATAACTATTACTGATTAAGATGTTCAAAATTTTTCAATCGTTGACTATCCTTAAAAAAGCTAAGTCCCTCAACTTTAGCTACACTGTTACGCCCACGCCGTTTCAATTATTAGAAAAACAATAATAATTTAATCACCTCTTGCAACTGCTTCAAATGTTCTGGTGCTATAGCGAGCCCCGGGAGCGCCACGTCTCCAGGTATCATACACAATTTGTCCAGCTGACGTGGGTTATTTTGACGAAGAATATCAAAAACCTGTGGTTGGTTTGAAAGGTAATACAGATTTGTACATTTCACATTTTAGGTATGTATAAAATATATAAGTTATATATATAAGTGTATGTATAATTATTATTTACTACCAAATAGTTTACAGGAAAATGTTAAATTTAAGTTACATTTGACGAAACCTTGAGCCTCGATTCAAGTAAATCAAGAAATACAAATTTATGGACCCATTGCATTATCCTATTTAAAGCGCTCTATCAAATTTACCGCGCTCTGTCAATCAGAAATGAATATTGTATTGATAATGATATTACCTGCGATGATTTCAATTGTTGTAATCGTTTTTCAGGCGGCACTCCCTTCTTCTGTCTCATGAGAAGATGGAGCTTACCGACGTCGGGACAAGTGGATAGCAGTCGCTCTATTAGGACCTATGTCGAAATTGTTATGTATAAAATATATTCTATTCAACTAAATATTATTATCTTTGTTATCTTCATTGTATTATATATATAGCAATACTTATTGCAAGAGGTAAGCCTTGTGAGCAAGTGAGGTATTTTTGAAAATTACTTGTTAAATTTTAATATATTCGATAATATTAAGAATGCACTTCTGTGCAGACATTGTATATGGTTAAATTTGATCGACTTTTCATGTAATCTCATTTTACAAGTAAATTGGCGAAAATGTAGTGTAGGAAAACCATCTTTTACTCTCGACAGAACTCATGTTACGAGTTGGTAAAATATATTATCGGATCTTATAAATCGTAAATAACGATTAGATGTTTTTGATATGAATTCATAGCATTAACTTTTGAAAAAGCACTTAATTTACTCATCTTTATTTGGAGCACAATATTACCTGCTACTCAACAACAGATGGCACCACACGACACTGTTGTTGATAAATATCAAATATTAAAGTAATTATACACTTGTAATTGAGCGATCATCGCTCAGTAATCGAAAACTTTAATAATTATGAGAAATAAGATATAAATAAACGCCCAAATCCATATCAGGTGACTTGTTATTAAATAATGGACTTCGGAGGTCACATAAAACATAATAGCACCCCATATATGATTGTGACATTTGGGATGTGACCTTCTGTTTGTTTGTCAATGATTTTATATATTTAATAGTGATTTTCTGTCGGAAGTGATGATTGATTACAAATTATTTAATGACATATTTTTGTTATTGTTTTGTTGGTGGTTTAGTTATAACATCTAAAAGTATATTAAATATAAATTAACTGTATATCGGTTTGGCGGACACGAGATATGAGGATAATAATACTTTTTAAATAATAATATATAAGGATTTCAGATAACAGTTTTAAAATTGTATGTGTTTGTTTGTCTGCTTGTTTTTTAAACGAGCAAATATTGTCGAAAATTGGTATAGTTAAGAGTTAACGCTCTAATCAACACGAAGATTACTTTCAGTTCAGGAAATTATTTTTTTACGAGAAAACACAAAAATTTATATGACTATAATTGCAATACACCAAATTTTGGTAAGGTGATGGCTTATAACAGACAGATAAAGTCGCTTGCAAAATCTAGTCCATTTAAACATATGTTAGTATTTTAAATAAACATAAGGCTGGATTATAATAAATTTTAAATTTAGCTGTTTTATTTAATATTAGATTATTTGCAGTTTGTTTAATATATAAATATTAATAATTAATTAATTATTTAATATGTGAATTTAAATCAATTAATATATTAATTAAACATTAAAACTAATGAATTGAATAATGGATTTTAATTAGTTCTTTGACCTTGGTCAATATTCTACATTCAGTATCACATAAACAAATATGACCCCGACCTTTCTTTTATAGATCCTAATAATGTTATTATACTATTATTGACATTGGCATAATGAATGAATATGTATATAATGCTTTTATTATTCAAATTCAAAATATCTTTATTCAAGTAATCATTTACAGGTAATCAATTATTACATGAAAAAGTTCAGTGTAGTCAGTCCGTGAGTAAGCTACTACCGGCTCGCAATGCTGCTCTGCTAAGAGCCAGAAACTCAACAGTTGCTCTTTTTTAAAGGAAATTTGTTGGAAAATGTTCGATATATACTTTATAATATCAACTCTGCAAATGAGTCAACAACTTAAGTTAATAGATTTTGATTCAAGTAATATCGATCTTTACCATTTTAGTGCTAGATTCTTTGTTTTTATTTATATTTTTATGTATACCTTGCCCATGAAGCCGGTGGCTCCTGTGATGAAGATGTCCCTCCCAGCATAGAACTGAGGCAGCAGTGCGTCGCACGGTGACCTCGGGCGACCCACCATCTTAACTACAATCATGACAGATAATTAGTCGATAACCACATTAATCATCATCCTTAACCGTCAAGTTAAACGCCATCTATTGTTGAGCAGCGATAACTATAACTCATTAAATACACCCTCAGCTATTACTATCACTGCTTGAAGAGGTTTTGAATTATTTTTTGGTGTTGTTGACGTAAAATTATAAATTATAAAAGAGATTTAAAACAATCATAAAAAGTACGGTCACAAGGTTAAAAAATAATCTTTTGATATGTTTCTGGAAATATCTGCATAAATGTAAATAGATGTTACAGTTTTCATAAGTTACTTTAAATTTTGAGCAATCCTGTTAATAATAATAATAATACTTAAATGATTATTTGTATTTTTTTTATTTACTTATTTTCCTTACAAACTCCACTCATATTAACCTATTGGTCATTTATAACTCTTTGTTGAGTGTTGGATGTGTTGTCTTGATTAGTTATACATATGAGATATATATAATATTATAATATTAATTCATCTAACGCTTCGAGTACCAACATATTAGAAACGGCATCGCCTACATAAGTAGTTACCTTTGAAACCAACATTGATATTGTTTTGCCTGAACGTACGTACACAGTTTATCCAAAAATAGCAGAATACCTCTTTTAGACATTAGGTAATATGGTAAATAGTATATAGTTTGTATATAATTAGTTTATTCTATTCTTGTTCGGTAAATAAATAATTTAATAAATTGATGCACAATTATTATTATTTTTTCCTGAATGTATCGTCATTGGTTTCAAATTATTTTCGTTGTACCAGTATGCCTTCTCCAGTATGTGGGTGCTCGAAGATAGAACGTGATGTGTTTAACAGCGCCCTCTTTTATCGGATAGAAAAATAAAAATAAATTTTCTAATTATTGTTTCCTATTTTATTGTTATTATTTATATCAATCAGATTAATTTATAAAATAACTTAAATACAGTTATAATAGTTTATATATGCAATATAAAATATAATCTGTTGATAAAATTGTCGCAAATTTTCTGAGAATACATCACAGACAAACATACGATCGTGTTAATGACGCACGCTGTATACATATTGAAGAATGATCTAATTGGTAACGAAGAAGGAAGTTATATATAAGATAAATATTAAAGTCAATATTAAAGTTAAGCACAAGTGATTCAAGTTGTGTTGTGATGGGTTATCGTCGTCTCTTACCATTTGGTTTGATGTTCACCAGGTCATGAAATGAATGATATTTCTGGAGATTTTTAGTTTTAATCTTACTTACTTAGAGAATTTCAGAGGTAAACATTTTTTATTAACGATTGTATTATTTTTACAAATATTATACTGCGTTATTTTAGAATAATATACAAAACCTAAGGGGTGGTGGGGACGAGAAAAGGATGAAGAAGGGTGAGGGTTGCGGCCCTTAAGAGAGGACTTAGCCCATACAGTCCAATGATTATAGACTTTACTCTAAGCTTCAGATTATTACTGGTATATTTTAGTATTAATAAAATAATATATTATTTAATTATACCATTCTGCAGTATTAGATAAAGGAGCAGAGGAACTTTGTAATCAACAAGGAATCTAAAGAATGTTTTCGTTTATATTTATTTAAATAATAAAACATTGCAACTTTATAATTATTATATATCAAATATTCTATTCTGTTATAAGCTTAATCTTTTCTGAACAGAGGACAAACAGATTCCTACTGGTCCCACATATTCCCGAGAAAAATAGCGGAAATTACCAAAAAGTTTATTACCTAATTGTATACAGGTACTATATATAATAATAATATTTGTCATTAAACTCAGATATTAACTAGTACATGTAACTGTCATGACACCATCAAAGAAACAATGGAAGGTTTTACACATTTATATGATATATGTATCCTGTTTAATCCTTCTTAAAACTGCTTTTTAATTAACATTTATATTACAAACAATATATAACATAATATTCTTAAATTAAAGTCACACAATAATAATGTAAGTGATGTGAGTGGTTCTCATTACATTGATTGTTACATGTAGTAAATGTAATAATAAATGTCATGTATTATCATTCATTGTGGATAAAATGTATTATCTATTTGTCTCTTCGGTTTTACGATTTAAATTTTCTATAAACATATCTCAAACATTCTATAAAAATAAATAATAGTATACAAAATCTAAAAAAACACTCGTTCATACAATTGAAATTACAAAATATATAAATGTAAAAAATATATTGCAATGTAAAAAGCGTGGGGTGTTTTTTTTATATTATTTATTTTTTAGTTTGGATTTCATAAATGAATTTAGGTTATTTTTTCATATTATGCCAATGTACTCGTAATAGGTCCTTGATAAGTTTCAAGTTCCGCCATCTTGAACGTCAAAACCGTGTTTAAAGTTTCCGTTACATACAAACATACGATCGAAGATAATAAAAGCTTGTTTACTAAGTGTTATTCTCCTCAACAATCACCAAACCCGGAACATTGCCAGCTAAGTTCAATAAGATTAGAAAGGGCAATGTGTTTTAATTCTATTCTGTTTATTATGCATCGTAAATAACATCTACAGCATTAGAAAACACAAGAGGTTAGAAACAGCTGACCATCTTGAACTTTACCTTGGAACTAGCGAAGTACATAAGGTTAAATTTAAAAGACAAATATTGCTCGCGCCATTTTGTTTATTTTTTGTTATAATCAGAAATAGGTAATATTTATGATTCCTTTAAATATTTTTGAACTAGACAGGGCAAAGTTAACGATAAAATATTAATATAAGTGACCCTGTCGCATTTTATAAAATTCTTTTTTTTTTATTTCACATTTACAATTTATACGAGTTGAAAAATACTATCTATCCAACATTACTATCGAAACTTGAAACTTGATATTTCTAATGAAACAGAGTTTCTTGTGGATCGCAATCATTATAACATAATAATAAAAAAAGGAGTATAAAAAACAGTTTCAAAAGAAGTGGATGGTGCGAGTGAAGTTGACAAAATTTCCAAGGAAAGAACAGACACCTAAATTCAAAAACATCAGATAAAAAAGTCCATGGATGTATACCAAAAATAAATTCAGATCATAAACCATCATCATCAGTAAACTCTGATAACATGAATGGCGTTAAATGTTCTGATGAAAGTATTCTTCTGAAGGGGAATGTATAGAATATTCTGTAGCGGTCACATTATTTTAAGCAGCAGATGAATTTTAGATTTATGACAAAGCAGTAAATGTTATTTAACTTGGCAACAAACTCATTATAGTTCGCTGCCCTCTTCATGCAATGCATACTAATGGAATTTTATCTCAAACGCATGACATCTTGAATACCCAACAAAGCCGATACGCTAATCTTTTTTTTTTTTTTTTTTTTTTTTTTTATGGAAGAGGAGGGCAAACGAGCTGGCGGGTCACAGATGACTTGTGATCACCGCCGCCCATGAACTCTTGCAACATCCGAGGATTTACAAGAGTGTTGCCGGCCTTGTAGGTAGAAGTAGACGCCTTTTTTGAAGGTACCCATGTCGTACCTATCTGGAAATACCGCCGAAGGGAGTTCGTTCCACAAGCGAGTGGAACGTGGAAAAAAAGTCCTTGAGAACCGCACAGTGGAAGATCGCCACGCATCCAGGTGGTAGGGATGGTAAAGAAGTCGATGGCGCGCTGTGCGGTGATGAAATTCGGCGGCAGGCATCAGATCGAATAGTTCTTCGGAGCACTCCCCGTTGTAAATGCGGTAGAAGACGCAAAACGTACTAAGAAAACATCCAGGAAACCTGCAGATAACATTTGTCCAAAACTTGAACCTGAAATATCCCAAATACAAGACAATCTGAAGAAGAGACAATTTCAGTTTTGATAAAGTTGTCTGAACAAAAAACAATGGTCACAGACACGGTGATTTTGTAGTCAGATTAGGGTCAAAAATTTAGAAAACCAGCCAGGACTCATTACACTCTCAATCAGAAGTGATATTTAGATTCCTAACAGTTGAAGCAATGCAAATGAATGTCAAAGTTTAAAGTATATTGACACGACTACCAGAAACTTAGCAACTTAATGTTAAGTATTACACCTGCGCGTCCATTTTGAATTCAGATAAACCACTGGATCAATTTCTATAATACTTCCTTATCCTTCAAATTATTATTATATTAACTGATAAATATCCTAATAGCTGCGCAAATCATTGCCAGTTCACGGTCAAATTACAACAACGATAAACTAATGTATAAATTTCTTTATATTGTATAATAATTTCATTTAATCGGTAATTTTAATATATAATATTAACAGATGATTTAGTTTTATGAGATGTCAGTGATTCTTAAGTAATTTATTTATTAAAGAATTAAATAACAATATAATGTTAGCGGCAAATAACTTTCCGAGTTGGAGTATTTGAAAATAAAAAAATGTATACAAGTGACTTTTAATAAAGATTTTGATTTTGATTGTTGATTTATTAAGTTATAAAGTTATAAAATAAGTTCGTAACTAATTTAATCTGCCATAAACTATTGTTATTTTATCAAAATGTTGCATGTACGAGTATGTCGTCGGGAACTAATTGATTATAAATTATAAAAATTAATTCGTTCCACACTAATTTACTGATAATACAATAATATTTTCATAAAATCAATTTACTTTCTTTGTTATACATCAAATATATTTAGACCTAAAATTGAATTTATTTGTTTTAAATATTAATTTATCTGTACAAATCATATAATATATTACACATATAATGGAACAGAAGAATAAGAAAACATAACATACATACATACATACAAACCAACTGCTATCCATTAACTAAACAATCATCCAATATAATTTAATTTCTATAACGTCAGTACAAGTTGACGTTATAGAAATAACTATAACTACAAAAATATGGCAGACTATGTAAAGACTATGTAAAATTATAAAAATTGTTCTCACGTATAATACAAAACGCTAATGTGTGTAGACATTTTATAAAATAAATGAATGTGTGTGTGTGTGTGGAAATATAATAATCATCTTTCATTCAGAAATAAAAATATGTTTTTAAGTTAAATGTTTTTAAAATTATATTCAGCACTCACAGCAAGTTAGATGTGTTTATTATATTGCAATACCATTATTTAAATTATTTAATTCTAATAACTAAAGTATATTAAATACTAGGTACATTAAATAATAGGGAGTTGAGCCCCCTCACCTTTTAAGTAAAATATAATATTTATATATATATATATATATATATATATATATATATATATATAAATATATAATATAATATATATATATATATAAATATTTAGCACTTTTTATATGATGTTGCTTATATGCTCTTTCTAGGTTGACGATCGGCAAGCGCGCGAAGGTTCTGATAACGTTAAGTCTATGGGAGAAACAGTTTTTTGACCATCATTTCTGAACAGAATAAGAAATTTTAATTCTGTTTTTTTAAAACATGCCCAGTTCCAAACTTTACAGTTCTGCCAATTTTCATTCAAATCGGTTCAATAGTTTTTATTTGATGTTGCTACAAAAAGAAGTTTCCCAAACGGTTAAGAGATTCGCTCACGTTCAGTAATATATAATACATTATATAAAATGAATATTAAAGTGAAATTAACATTTTAATAATATACATTCAATACAATTTAAATAATTATAATTTACACAAGAAATTGATTTTGAAATATTCTTAAGATATCAGAAATATAATCGTCATTTCGTCTAAAGTGACAAATTATTTATAAGTACAAAACTAATAAATTGCGGAGATAATCTCAAGCAAACAAACACACAAGGTCCTAATAAACAGTGTCGTCACCCGACACTGAATCGACACTAGAATAAGTGAAGAGTTCGCTACAAGTGCTGAATAAACCTTCAGCATCTGAGACGAGTCAAGTGTGTGTTTAATATTGTCATTGGGTTCGGTATATTATTGTAATTTTATTTCTTATATTTAAAATATTAATTTAACTACAATAGAAAAGATAGACTAGTTTTAGTCTTCTCAAATGTGAACCATGGTTCCATTTTCCATTTTATTTTTTTTTTTTTTTTTTTTTTTTTTTTTTTTTCACCTTCACGCCATATCCCTTGCGGGGTAGCCAGAGACGACGGAGCGCCAAACGCTACGGTCTCTGCATACCTCTTTCGCCTCGGCCACAGACATCAACTTCTTCATACATGCCCTCCGGGGGGTCCTCATGCTTTTTACGTGACCTTCCTCCAGTATCGTAGCCACTGTATTTTCGAAGGTTACTCGAGGCCTCCCCCTGTCTCTCTTACCGCTCACTTTTCCCATATAAATCTTTTTTACCATTCTTTCATCACTCATTCGTTCAACGTGCCCAAACCACCTGAGCACGTTCTTCTTCATTCTCACCGTGACATCTTCGCTAGTACCTGCCATTCTGTGGATCTCTTCATTGCGGATTCGATCAGCTAGACTGACTCCGCATATTCTGCGAAGAGATCGCATCTCCACAGCATTCATCTTTATTTTTCATAGTAATTAATGTGAAAAGAAAGTTGCGTATTTGGTGGTTTGTGGTACTGTGGTACCAGCGGTAATGTGAACATCTGGAAATATCTAATGTTCAACCAAGAACTCGTGACGAGTAGAGAAGATCGTTCTGGCACCTCGCTATCCAACTCAACATGCGAGACCTAACTATAATATTTATTAAAACCTTCTGTGAGAAAGTGGTACCACCTCCTCCGACACAGCCCGTGTACGAGCTATCGCATGACTGTAGCTAGTATTAACCGACACAAGAATTGTTTTTTTAGAATATATTGTAACAACTTCAACTTCGCAGTAAATTCGACCCGAATCCGATTCAAATGCGAGAAGTAACGCATTTGATTTTTGTATCCTAAAGAGGCTTCTTCTTGTGTTGATTGTTTCAATTTGTTAATTTTATATTTCCTTAGGTATAAGTTAAAGTGAATTGAACACCATAAAAGATACATTTTATCATCATATTTGTGTAAAATCTTTTAAAACATAAATGCTTCAAACAATTTCTCGGATTCGGATCGAACATAGCGGCCAACCGCCGTTTCCTTGAATTTTGAATATTCAGGGAGAAAGTGGTAATATTGTTGCTATATCAAATGTTTTAAATAATAACTTTTAAACGTTTTTCCAATTACCCTTCTAACGTCAACGCAGTCAGTCAGTCTTCAAACTAAAATGCGTAATATTCGCATACATGAGGCCGCCTGTTTGTTTTTGTATCCGCTTGTTTTTGAATTAATAATTGCCTTGAAACTGTGAGGTCAATTTTCAAATATCAAGTTCGTAAAGATAATTTTATCTTTCATTATCTTAAAAGACATTGTGTTCCTTGTTGCTTTTGTCTTAATATATATATTTTTTTAATTTTAATACATTATATATTTAATGTAGAAAATGGGTGATTTAATTTCTTATTCTCTTTCTCCCTCTCCTGGGGGTCGTATTTCTAAACAATATTTTTTTATAAATTATTTTTTTATTTACGTATTATATTATGTAATGTGTTAAAATCAAATTTAAACTTTTCTATTATTTTCTATTGATTATAGACTTCGAAGTCGGGAATTGTCTGCTAAATTATTTAAAGGGTAAGTGTAGTAAGAGTCCTAGTAAGTAACTTACGAGGTCGATATCCTGGAGGCAGCAAGTTCGAGTCCTGAGATATTGGAGATTTTTTTGTCTCTACATTAGTCGCGAATTTAAATAAGCTTGGCTTAATATTAAAATATTATTAATACTTATAAAGTGTGTTTGTCTGTCAAAAGATACTTTTTCCATTAAACAACGTACCTACATCAAAATCGGTTCTTCCGTTCGGTAGTTGCGAGGGAACATAGAAATGAACATACGTATAGATTGATAAACAAATTAGCTTAAGATTTCGTATCAAACAGGACTCTTAATTCCTCTGACCCTGACTGACCTCTGACAACTCAATTTTAATCACATTACAATAAGAATATTAATTGAGTGACCGTGACTCGAGCTGTCTCAGCACTTGTGAATTGTGTAACATGTACGTGACCGACTGTACAAACATACATACATATATATATTATGATATTACCAGTACCCGTGAATAATAGCTTTTACTTTATTGTTAATATTAAAATCATCTTCACCCATTTTTATTATATCTCCAAAATATATATTTTTATATATTAATTTTCATCTAGATCGATTTAACCGTTTTTGAGTTATAAAAGAAAATACATTCAAAATGAAAGCGAAATATTTGGGTCAGTGCGTCACTATAATATATCGCATTTTTTTATACATGAACAGACAGAAATTATTTATATATGTATGTATATAAAATGTGTTATACAATACCATATTGTTGTGTAAATACAGAGTTAACAAACGTTTATAATTATGAAAATCAATTGTGTAAAACCCTTAGAATTTTTAGGTGTTAGAAACTATTTGGAGGCAATTTTAGGGGTTGGGGCCCCTTAAAATTGGTTGGAGTTGAGAAAAACCAATTAAACCTTTTCGTACAATTGGATAATGGATTGTCCTGTCTATCCCTTCATAGTGTGTTATTTAAAAGTGTAAACACACACAATATATATATATATATATATATATATATATATATATATATATATATATATATATATATATATATATTGTGTGTGTTTACACTTATATAAATAAAAGATTAGTACAAAGGCACTGTTTATATCAAATGAAATATCTTCCAGCAGAATTGTCAAATGATAGTAAAAAATTTGGTATTATATAATGCGTACATAAAAATGGAAAGAGAGAAATGGAAATATTCTATTTCATTTAATCCCTTCCTATTGGATTGGATTGGATTGGATTTACAGGAGACCAGGCGGTGTCCTCGTTTGTTCACTATGAATATAAAGAATTATATAATAATAATGGAATGTATCTCAGTGTGTCAGTTTGTGTTAATTAATTTATAAATGCGCTAGTAACATTTCTGCATAATATATAGATTATTTAAATCGAATAATGGAAAGGATATATATCGCTGTGCTTGGAAACAAGGTTACCGATATTATATCATATCAATTAATTTATACTGCTTACGCTTTTCGATAATAGATGGCGTTGTATATTTATGGAATAAATAAATAACGCTGACAAGATTTTGAATTTTGTACATGTACTAACTTTGCCGGCGGATTCGCTTGCGTTATAAAAATATTCAAAATAATATTGTTTCTGTATTTTTATAATTCTGTTCATTTTCTTAAAGGAGAATATTGCTGTGTTTTAATTACACCTAAATACACATTTTTTGTATGTTTATCTATTTGTCTGTTCGCGTATCACTCAGAACTTTGTTCAATATTAACATTTTAATTCTGTGTTGTTTTAGCTTATTGTCTGAGTCAATATTATTTGCGGGTAAATGTAAAAGTTTACAAAAAAATACAAACGTTATACTAAAATATAAAATTTTGTAATAACTCAAGTGGTAGGTAGGAGCGAGGAGATCTTTTACCTAAGATTAAATATTCCAAAAAAAAATCTTTACATAGATATAAAAAACACCAATTTAAAACTGTATTTTTTCACATTCACACATAGCTATTAGTTATTCTTATTAAAAATATTTGCAATTGCATCAAATTCCCTCCCACACTTCTGTAACCGAGTTGCTTATGCTGAGCTAGCAACAGTTAATTAATGATATATTCAGTATAATGCGGATATGCAGTCAACAGTTAACTTATAACAACAAACAATAAATCTAAATTTAACTAATATAGAAAATACTATAATTTATTCAATAATTTGTTTATTTCTTTCAAGTCTTACAATACAGTTGATTTTAAAAACTTGGAACATGTAATTAAAAAGAAAAATTAATACACATAGGTAAAACAAAAGAATTATATTTATTATAATCAGATAACGATAATATATAATAAATATATTCACGTGTGTGCAATAATACTCGGAGTGCATTCTAAGATATAATTAATATGAGCGAATGAAATGTCATTTTGTCCAAAGGTCGTCTCAATATGGCCGTCGAAGGAGGTGACCTCGTGGCGAAATTGTTGCCAGATCAATAAATAATGTATAATCTTTAGGGATTTCACGTTATTATAATGTATAAATATAGATGTATATTGTTATTATTCTGATTGTATTGTTATATCAATATTTGTTTATATATTTTTATGCCTATCGAAGTCCTGTTGATCCTAAGGCTGGCTGGAACAATGTTTTTGTGATATTAGCCCGCCATTTGTGCATTTTATTTTAAATGTAATAAAGAAATATTTAAATAAAATAATAATATCTACAATATTATTATTTAGTATGTTGCGTTACTTTAATTTCTACATATTTCAAATAATTTATTTGTTTGTATGTTTGTTGATCTGTTGTTTTCAATATATCAATGCAATCAATCAAAATACTTTTTAAAACTGCTAGTTATTAGAAAATGTAAAAGATATTTTTGTATAAGTTGTAAATGATAGCTTTTATTTTGAGCTGTAGAAGACAGACGAAGTCGCTGGCGGTAGCTACTTTAAAATAAATATTAAACTAGACAATTTTGACACCAACTTTTAATTTTTATTATAGATTATTTATTAAAATACATTTTACTCTTCTATAATTATGTAGTACAAATTTAACCATCAAGTTTTAATTAAAAACATTTCACTGAAAAAATAATTTTCTTTTGAAAAATCTATGCTATATATTACAATAATTACAGATGAACCAAGCGGAAAAAATAAACAATAATAAAACAGGATAAAAGCCAATTTTCTCCAAAAATTATTACCTCAGCGGACCTTGTGATTGACCGCGACCCTTTACCTTTGACCGTTTTTACAAAAGGTTACAATAACTCTAGATATTTCGAGAAAGGTCCTTAAATCCACTGCGAATTACTGTTAGGAAATAAGTAGTTGGGAAACGTAATTACACCTAAATATCGCGTTGGTAATATAATTGATAATTCACTTGGAAAATTAACATAAGTATAGATTATTATTACGTCAATATTTTATATGAACAAATATATTTTAACACTAGTTAGTGCCTGTGACTTTATCATATTCCTCACAACGTAATATCAAACATACATTTATATTTTAACCGCTTGGTAACAGCTTTGTAATACTAAAGACATACTGATTCCTAAAAATAATTAAATATAGATAGCAACCGAGATTCAGTACAGACATACACTATTTACCTAATCATATATTTTTATCTACCCAAAGATTTAAAAGAAAATAAAAAAACTGCAAAATACTTTAAAATGATAAGAAAAACCACCCCATTTTTTTTCATTTCTTATCTTAATAAAATAAGAATTAAGACCTAGATTTAATTAATTTAGTCCGATATAACTCCATAGTAAATGTAAATAACTTTATATTTATCAATTATTTGATAGTTAACTGTTTGTGACGCATTTACGTCTCAATCAGTAAAAGCATAACCCTTTTTAGCGCAGTTGGATAATAAATATGATTTCATTTTAATAGGATAGAAATTCAGCAAATAATATGATAATTTACACACTAAATGTGTGTAATGTTTCTGGTATTTTTGAAACACGAATGCACGGACATAAATGTACAAAAATAATAAAAATTTATAATATTTAATATGTATAATGAATTTATAACCAGGTAATTAAAAAACCTACGCCAAGTGGTAATAAAATTATATTACTTAATGGTAAACCAATAAATATTACATGAAGTGGCTTTTCCAACTCGACCTAATCGCAATGAAGCAACATTTTAATTTTTCTAAACTCTGCCCTGTAACAGACACTAGCTGCAAGTATTTCAAATAAAACCATGTAAAAATTACTCTGTAAAACATGCAAGTAAAGTGAAAAACTATAAGTATACATATACAAATTTAGCTCACTATCCTGGTTATAACCAAGATGAAAAGGAAAGTGAGCAGTTCCAGGGTAAAGATGTAGTATTCCTTTGTGTAGATTGATCGTTTTGTATTATAACAATGAAAATAGTCGTAATAAGAATTTGAATAGAAAACAATATGGACGACTGACATTTTAAGTTTTTCGCCATCTTCTTTGTGCACGTGCAGTAGCTAATAATGGCGGTTCTTTTTAATAATGAAAGTAAAAAAAGTATATTAAATTGTCAGATTCAAAAGTCACACCACAGACTAGGTAATAATAGTGTTTTTATAAAGAATAAATATACAAATATATATAATATAATATATTGAAATTGAGTAATCCGAGACGGAAATAATAAATCTTACTTTTTGACAGACTAATCAATAAATAATAATAATAAGGCAAATAAATTATATAATTCTTGGAAAAAAATGTATTAATCAATACCATCACGTTCTTATAACTTAAATATTGTTAAATCATCAAAATATTTTATTTATATACAAAGCAACAATCGGGAAATGAATAAATATAATACCCTTTACACAATCAGGGAACGATAGAAGTTTTAGATAATTAATCGTAGGGTGTAAATGTCTTTTCTATTTTTCTAATCATTTACTGAATACTACGGGTTTAGCAAAGACCGGCCTGTTTCTAAATACTAATTAATACAAATGTGTATAGAATTTTTTAAATTACAACTAATGTCTAATTCTATGATATATTTTAATAAAACTATTTTAAGGATTTAAATCGAATATTTGTTTTTTTTATTAGAAAATAATCAGAGTTCAGGATGCAAATAATAAATAAAAAGATATAAAATCAATGATCTTTCAATATTTAATGTGTTTTAGGTTAAAATATATTTATTTTTAATAAAATTTTGCATAATATATATTACATTTATAGCATATAAAATACATATAATAAAATCAATTTCCGTATATCGTGTTCCTAATTCATTTTATATTAAACATTTGATGATATAAATAAAAAAATACTTACTGTTAAAATAAAAACACGAAAATAAACACTAAAACGTCCAAAATAATTATAATCTCGGACACCCGTCCGCGTCCGTCGAAGCCTGATACCTCACTACAGCGGTCCGCGGTTTGCAGATTAATATTTGTTTTGAAGACGCTCACGTTAATTAATTATAAATGACATATTATTATTATAACGATAATTAAATTATTATAATTGTTTTAAAATATAAATATGTTATAAAATTAATATTTCTGAATATCTTTAAATAATAATTATAATCTTAATATAATCATTGTGGGATTTTTTGTTTCTTTTTCGAAATCTTCCCCCCCTTTTGAAGTTGACGTGTTTAATGATACCTTTTTATTGTTAATATATTTATGTTAAATATCGTATAATCATATTTTCCATTACCAAGACAAGCGGAT
The DNA here is from genome assembly GCA_918358695.1 of Melinaea menophilus ssp. n. AW-2005. Classification (NCBI taxonomy): domain Eukaryota; kingdom Metazoa; phylum Arthropoda; class Insecta; order Lepidoptera; family Nymphalidae; genus Melinaea; species Melinaea menophilus. Next base: position 18,248,728 of record OU911038.1, read on the forward strand.
CCGGGATCCATTAGTATACCGCTCTACCAAAAGGTATGATAACATTTCCAATCACTATATAAAAAATAATTGCTATATAAGAACGTGCAAACCATTGTATTTGTATGTTCGTCTGTTTATTTAACAAATTTGCACTTCAATCAAAAAATACTGAGGAGATTTTGTTGAAATGTATTGTGATTTTCAATCAATATAATATAATGTACTGCAGGCAGGATTATTCTCTTGTTTCTCTTTAAGGAAAAAACACAAAAATGGATTTAACTTTTAATATTAATAACATATTATACTAAGTAAATTTTCACAGAATATGTCGTGGAGTCATGTGGATGGAAAATACATAAATTGTTTTGCTCAAAATGTCTATGTATGTATGAATGTATGTACATGTATGAATTTCTATAAATAATGGGTGGAATAATTTTAAGTTTTGACATTCGATCTTGGACAAATACTATAATATAATATACTCTAATTGGTTAGTCAATTATTATTATTTTAATAAAAAAATACCAGGATGTTTTCGTGTTTTTGAATTAAATATCAAATTAAAATCAATTCAACAAAAACTCATCTTCATCAAATATATAATTATGTTTATATAAAGTAATTGTTTGTTAAGTATATTGTATAGAACAATAAACAATAAAATTTTTATTGTATGTTTGTATGTATGTATCGAGAAACAATTGAAGGACAGATTTTGATAACACTTTAGGGTTGATACAGTTTATTGTTGGAAACACTGTGTAGAAAAGCTGTCATTCCTACAAAATAATACTATAAAAAGCCTTAAGCTATAATACATTCAAACATAGCGTATTTTCAAACAGAGTTGCAGGTAATAACTAGTATATGACATAAAAAAAGGTATAGGAAAAACATTATTTCAATTAATCTTATATTTCTCACAATTATCTTAAAAACAATTAATTCTTTCGTTTCCTTGAGGGCTTATAATTATTACACAAAAAGGGTCATCAAATTTTTTTTTTTACAGTTTATCAGATATTATATCAAAACCAGTTTTACTTCCGCCATGTTTAATTACATATTTTTTTATTTTTTTTTACAAATATTATAAAAACTGCTTTTAATATTCTACAAGACGATACAACCTAAATTACTCTACTCTCTTTAAAAGACTAAAGAATCTGAAACCCAAAAAAAAACCAGAAAAAATGATAAATAAATACTTAATAACAATTAATATATTTTGTTTTATTGTATAAATATAGGAGAATATATATTTTTGAAGTACTTAATGATTTTGAGAATTGATTTTAAACACCCTGCAAGCTTTATCAAAATTGTAGCAGCAATTTTAAGGAGTACAAGAATAGCACAAAAATGTATCCTACATTATATACTTTTATTATATATATATATAATTTGTCTAGAATATTTTTTTACAATTCATGATATTACCTAAAGCTCCTTTACGAACATTGTAGCAGTCACGGTCGATTCAGCCCGCATACGAGCAATAGCATACAAAATACATATACAACATTACACTTACATATATATTTTTACTTTTACACTTAATATAATTTGTTCTTATGGGTTCTCATTATTTTGACTCCAAAAAGAGTTTAACAGTCTTTTACTATGCGATGTTAGTGTGCTAATTGATCTAGCGCGCTAGATTAGATAAAAAGCTGTATTTAATAATATACTTTTTTAAGAATGGAATCTTTTTATCAGTACAAATTAAATTGTTTTTCATTTTAGATTACATTCGTGTATACTTTGACTACTTATTGTGAAATTTAGTATATTTTGTTGGTAGCCTATGTCATTGCAGCTCGTATTTGAGTTGACTCGACCAGAGTACTATATTTCGGTGTAAAGATGGTAGTTTTATGAGAGATGCCAAACATCCTCTATCTTTTCTACACTTTTTCTTCCACCTCTCTCTCTTGTCTTAAAAGTGGTGCGAATTCTATAAGTTGAAAATACAACACTTTAACTAAACAATAAAATCTTCATATATAAAAATCCTGAACCACAATTTTAGTTTGCGCTAATCTCCAAATCACTGAGCCGATTTCAATGAAATTTTGTTTGGTCCAATTTAAAAGATAGAATAGTTTCTGTCTCTATTGCAAAATTGGAGCTTAATTTATTTCTAAGTTCTATTAATTTTCAATAGATGGCGCTGTTCACAATAAAATGTTACTAATATATTCATTGCTTTTATCTTATTCCTTATGATAATTGATTGCAGTACTTAGACATAGTTTTAAAACATGTTTTAATCTCCCTTCACTTTGTGTATGTTTATGTAACAACAGAAAAACATAATAAGCTATACAAAAAACTCTAATGGCATACAAATGGAAATATATATTATTATTAATACTATACTTATAAATTGTAGACATGTAAATAGGATATTTTATACATTATCTCAACAACATAACATATTTTTATATATTTTTCTGTTTGTTTGTTATTGTGATGTAACAAATATTCGCAAAAATCGCAAAAATCGTAAAAATCGCTTTTTTTATCGAATATGAATAAAAAAACTATTTGAAGATGGTAATAGGTTAATAAACTCAAAATCTATTCATTTCTGATGGTTTTTATACAAATAAAGTAACTTAATCTCATAACCACATTACCAGTGTTAATATTATTTATTTACCGACTCCACGAATAGCAGATATTCGCAGTCGCGAATGTTCAAAAAAATATCTATCTATATCTGATGTAACTATCAAAACAATATTTTGTTAAATGAAAGTCCAAAGTTTAATTCCCTTCATCGAATTCTGTCAAAAATATTTTTATTTCAAATTTATAAAGATTTATTCAAAATATCACTAATACACCTTATTATAATAATTTTTAAATCTCTGCTATAATAGTTGTAATTATATTAAAATGTTTAAGCATTTTAAGGCTATTTAAAAAAAATATATGTTCGTTTGTTTTGACAAAACTCGATAATCGCTTGAATGATTTGACGAATTTTGATCTTTAAATATTTGTGAAATAAGCCTTTCCTTCCCTTAAACGATAAAAAATAAATAATAAGTAATTGAAAATACAAAAAATGACAATTAAATGTTTAAATAGAAAATGTATATAGAAAAGAAACAATTATGTCTTTTGTTTTAGAAACAAAATATTATCAAATATTTATAGTGTCATAAATGTGATTTAATTTGGTTTGATTTGATTTGATTTGATTTGATCTCGTTGAGATGTTTTATTAGAATAAAAGTTCGGTTTAGAAATGAAAAAAATGTAAAAGAGTAAGTGTCAGTCCGTCTGAGAGTCCACGTAGTCTTCGTACGACAATACGTACGACAAAGACAATCAAAGCAGTAAGAGAAAGCATTAAAGAATATCCTGCCCGAAAAAATTCTATCTCGGAAGATGAAGATACCTAGAACCATGTCGCGTATTTTAAAAGATGACTTAAGACTTGTAGTCTATTAGAGATGCACTGGTAATTCTATAACTGATCATTTAAAAAAGAATAGGGTGGTAAAATCAAAACACCTACTTAAGCGGTACGCAAAGGATCGTCACATAATATTAACGGATGAGGAAATTTTTACAATTGAACAATATTTTGAGAATCAAAATGACAGTATTTATGAGGAAAGCTCTAAAGAAGCTTCCCAATTAGTGACTTCAGTGATGGTTTGGTGGGGTGTTAGTTATGAAGGAGTGATTGAGACATAATTTTGTGAAAAAGGTATCAAGACATCGGTACAAGTGTATCAAGATATTAAGAAGGTAGTTAATCCCATTAATATGTTCAATAACCAAGAATGGTCCTTTCAGCAAGACTCATAAGGGTCATAAAGCTCGATCCAACCAATCTTGGTTAGATACGAACGAAAGAACATCAGAGCTGAAGACTGGGTTCTAGTCCTGGTCTTAATCGACTGGATTATGCTTTATCAGTTTTAGAGAGTAAGCCTACTCTATACGCCATGATAATTTGTAGATCCTAAAATAATCCATACGTCCGGCAGTGAAAAATTGTCCCATAGAAAGAGTGGATGTATTGATAACTGACCACAATATTTAAAGGACTATTGCAGCAATGGAGACTTCGAGTAAGCTTTATATATTTGTATTAAACTAACACTCTGATAGTAATAAATGTTACGTAGAATAGACTGTTGTTTTACGTTGTAACCATATTTATGGCTAGACTAGAACCATTTGTATTTAATTTACTTTTTTCTCAATATATTTTGATGTGGATTCCATGACTAGTTCGAAGTAGTCAAGAAGGACATGTGTATTCTGGATTTGAAACCAGTTGTTGTGTCAAAAGTGACTGAAAATGGTGGGCTTTTTAAAACAGAGATCATAAATGTTTAAATACACTACGTAGTTCAAAATTAAAAATATATTTTTAACAACTTAGTATTTTTGCTACAAAATTAAGTAAAGCGAGTCATATTAGATTAATAAGAGGTATTTTATATCATCACATATTTATTGATGATTAATGATGTCGTTTGTGTGCGTGTGTGCGTGTGTGTGTGTGTGTGTGTGTGTGTGACCTAGACCTATTGTTGTGTTAACATCAAGAAAAAGACAAATAAACAAGAAAACCTGACCTTCGATCATTGTAAATAACTTTGTAATGATTACTTATATAATACAAAAATGTAAAAATACAATAAAAAAAATATCATATTAAAAATTATTCGTTCATGAATGAATGCATTCATTAATTAATTCAAACGTTCAACATAGTACAGAGTGGAGTCCATTTTTTAACTTGTATTCGGACTTTTTCCTCTATTGTTTTACCATAAGAACGGTCTTCTCATAAAAAAAATTAACCAGTATAAAAGAATACATTACTTAAAATAGTGTTATTTTAGTATATACTTTATATTATTTATTTTATATATAATATACCGATAAAAGTATAGAGCCGAAATGTCGCTTGTATATTTTTCAGCTGCTGAAACTCACACTTCATATAAAAATCGAACGAAGTAGTTCATATGGCCGCCTTTCATAAAATGAACGAGTGAGTGAGTGAGTAGTGAATGACTCGTCAGAACTGTACAATATATAAAATAACTTTTCAGTTATAGTCACCCTAGTATTGAATGGCTGGATTCATTCCAAGTCGCCTTAGATTAAATGCATTTCCGGCCTATTATATCCTGACTGGAATAATATGGACTTTAGGAGATTATTATCAAAATATGTTAATGCATATCTATATGAAATCATCATTAAACGTTATTGAGTGACATAATGACAATGATGCTGACGCGACAAGTTTGCTAAATAAATATATAGAAAGTTTAGTGTGTGTGTAGGTTTATATATTAACTAGTTTTTTCCGTCGTTTTTGCCCATCTTGTATAATTAAAAAATATTCTTGAATGGCTTGGATGTCTTATAGTATTTTTATATATTTTTTTGAGATAAAATGTAACCTGTGACAAATTAATTGCAAAATCTATACTGATCTATGTACTAAGTAGTAGCAATGGCAGTGGCAGTTGTAGTAGTAGTTTGGTAGTGTAGTTAAGGTGTAGAAACGTTATAAACCAACTCATTGATAATATTAGTAAGGATAAGATAAGCTGTTTCTTTAATTACTAAACTTTAATGATATAATAAAAACATAATTGTCAATATATTGTCTATTTATTATTTTGTCTTAAGGATGATACGTCACGTTTAAATTCAACTGCGTTTCTGAGAAGATTAATAAAATAACAAGACGATGATTGCAGCTGATTAGTTTAGAATAACTTATTATTAATCCTCGTGGATTGCTATTATGAATTATTAACGCTATTATTATAAAATATTGTGTATGTTTGTTTATAATCTTCATAAGTAATATAGCGAGAAAGTTCAGGCAAAGAAATTAAAATATATCGCTCGAACGCGGCTTTTTTTATGGTATACCCGGCGCTCAAACCTGCACTTTGATAAAAGTGTGGAAACTGCAATTCAACTATTATAATGATTTACCTGAAGAACTCTTTAGAACGTTAAAGACTGTTTTTGAGTTGAAAAATATCTTCATCTTTATATAATTTGGCAGCTCATTTAAGCTAAAAGTCTCAAATAATATTGCTGCTTCTTGATACATTAATATATTCAGTTGTGCCATCTTTTGAATGATTGTCGAATAAAGCCCAGTAGATGTTACCTCTGCTAAATTACGGGGACGCAGTAGCTTAATTGGTAGAGTGAGCGGTTTCTCAAAGGTTGCAGGTTCAGGTTGCAGGATGCAGGTAGGCTATGGTATACTCATATGTAGAGCAAAAGCAATTCTAGGTCATTGCACTAATAATGCATAATTTCACCCAAAAGTGGAAGGCCTTGGATGTAACCGCGGGAAAAGCTAGTGATGTAACATTAATAACTTATTTAGTAAACCCACTTGACCTTGTCCTTGGCGCTACGCAAATTTCCTTAATAAATATTCGTTTATCGCGACCTTAATAATGGCAGATCATAAACTATATATAGACCTGACATTGGAATTATTGTTAAATTTTAATTGTTTTTCATTTGTATATCAAAATACACCTTCGATGATAACTCATCGGTTTATAAGTATAGCGTATACCTTAGGACATGTACACAAAGATACACAAAGTTCGCAAGTTATGAAACTCAATAGGGCTTTACCCAAAAAAAAATACTTATTAACGTCTATTTACATCATATGCGTTGTTTAGTATTGATTGAGTGCTCACGCAGCGTTAAAAGGCTTCGTGTGTACAGACCCTTATTAAACTTTTAGCAAAACACAAAATGTAAATAAACTTTTTTATAATCAAATATACGAGATATTATGAAAATTTTTCAAAATTTCTAGAAATTACTATACCTATTTTTTAATTCATTGTTAAATAATTAATCATTATTTATTATGTAATATATTTAAAAATATACCTTTTCTTTTTATTAATATTTTTTTATAACATTAGTTATAAATTAACTGGTCGTTTTTAAATTTTACGGTAGATACTATTACTAATTAACAGATCGATGTGCCAAAAACCTCTGTACCTTAAAACTAGAGATTGGCCAAAAAATTGAATTAGGCTTATTTAAGTTTTAAACATTAAATTTTTCGCTAGACTTTGATATTGGAATATTTACAAATCTAAGAAATAAAATCAGATGCCGCGTCATCGTACAGCGACGAAATCATCATCGGACCCTGGTCTTCAAATCATTAAAATATTCAAAAAGTATTGACTTTAATATTATATAATAAAACGTAACCCCTAAGCTACGAGTCGAGCACACATGTCCTAATTATTTTAAGTTTAATCAAGACATATCCTGGTTTCATCAAATCTGTCTTGCTACATTTTAAGATTTTTTGTTTATTATATAAGTAAATGTTAATTTAATATCATATAATATGCAAATGTTAGTTTTATTGATATAACAAATCAAACAAAGTCACGTTACGAGTATAACTTGACCTCTACAACTTAGAAGTATTTGATGAAAATTTTATGTGATTCTGACATCATTGGTTGGTGGTGTTGATGTGTCTCCATCTATCTATTAAGTCGTTTATGATATATTGTTTTCTTCTTCCTTTTATCACAGCTTGATAGAAGTTTAAAGTTTATTATGTAGATATTTTAAGTACAAAGATAATTGTAATTTGTATACGGCATTTATAAAATGTGATAAAATGAAACTGACTGTGATTACATTTTTAAAAAATGTGTTTATTTCATAATATAAAATGTTAACAACATGCTTAATCCAAATATGACGGACATCCGGTTGAATATTGAGTCTTGTGACTTGGAAGGGTCTGAAGGACACGATAGTAATATAAGTCCTTAGGGCTCCGACTATGAGGCTGGAAGCTTAAAAGAGCTAGTAAAGTACGCAAAAAAGGGACCCCAATTTTATTTGTATATTTTATTTGTATGTATGTATGTTGGTTTATATGTTTATTCTCTGGGTTTTCCGTTATCAGAAAGTGTCATCAGGAGTTATTTCTATTTTGGACGTAAATCTGGAAAGTTTCCATATATTTAAATAAAGTTTACAAACGTTAGCACCAGACATAATATCAGATAATATATTTATACAACACTTACAGACAATGTTTGCTTAAAATTTAACACAACAAAAAATATCACATGTTAACTATAAACGTGACATTCCTAGATCAATAATAACCATTTCCTTATATGTATAGGTATATATACATATGTAAATCCCGCGTCACGACGTTCGTTCGCTAATCTATCTATAAAACCACTGAACCGATTTCAATACAATTTTATACATGTCTATTGTTTGGTCCAACTTAGAGAAGTTAGTTTTAATTTCTATAAATATTCTTCACTTTTTTTTTGTGAATTTGTGATTTTTTTATACATAAAGGGTTTAATTCACTTCCAAGTTCTATAGGTTTCCAATAGATGGCGGTGTTTACATGTTTATAAGTTCAAACAGAGCTTATGAAACTTATATATAATATATATTTAATTAATTCACAGTTTATTTTTATAAATCTGTATCTATCTTTATATTATTTATTCTGACTATAAAATGTGGGTTATTTAAAGCTTTCTTCACACTTGGTAGCTGCATTCGCTTACAAACAAACATACAACCCACTTTATTATATTTATGATCGAAATTACTGGCACATCAACACGTTAAATAAAAAAGTATCTATCTCCCTCTATGATTAATCTTTTGATTTATAGTTTTTTATTAACGCCTAAATCTATTCTAATCTACACATTATGGGATATCTTTTATCTTGATTAGATTTACTTACGTAAAAGAAAAGATATCACGGCAACGAATGTATGTACCTAAAACACGAGAAAACTTAATGATGCCTAATTTTAATCGTGTTGTCTTGCTATTGAAGTCTCGGGTTCCGTGTCCAAGGAAGTTTAATTTTCCTTCTGGTATTGGTAAATAAATATTCAAACTGAGGAACACTAAAAAATATTTGTAAAATAGTTTTTATTTACTTTTGATCACGGAAAAACCCAAGCGAAACAACTCTAAATGGTATACTTACAAATTGAAAAATCAACAAAATAATCCGAAACACGTGTTTAAACAAATATTGAATCTTTTAACAAATATATATTTAGACAATCACAACTTTATAAATGTACGCTAAATATTGTTAGTTTCAGTCAATCGATGTATAGTTAACGTCACATTAACGTCAGATATATTCACATATTAAGATATCAGAAATTTAAGATATCAGAAATTGAAAACATTGAAATGTGCAAAGGACCGAATTTAGAACAGACGGGGCTGCTCCGGGGCCTCAACAGGGACCCACAATAAAATGAAAAATATCTAAGTTATAAGGGGTCACTTACCTTTTCCTCCCAAACATATTTTTTTGCATTTTTACTTATACTTAACACAAACGTAACAATGTTATCGATATATCAGAGAGCCCTTACAAATTTCCATTTATTATATATTTTTTATTTGATAGAGCATTTCAGTGATAATATTTATTTTAATTTGTTTAATTAAAGAGAAACTAAATAGATAAAAAAATGGGCCTTGCTCCAGGGCCTGAAGACTTCCAAATCCGGCTCTGAGTGTAAGAATTGTTATTGTTAAAACGTCGCTATAATTCAACTTAATTCTTCAGTTACTGCTTCATGTTTCTATGTCCCTCGAAGCAATTTAGCTTATAAAATAACTAATATGCTTCCCCAAACATAACAGCCTTATTTCAAAGTTTCCTAATTGACGAAAATATATCAAAAGAATGTTGGAATTGTCCATACAAGCACGGCAACTTATTAAATTATTAATTCAGCTTATTAAATTATTAGATAAAAATGGAAAGCAGAATTTATCAACATACACAGAACCTAATGGACCGTAGCTCCTATCCCGGTAAAGGATTGATCCCGATTGTACGTACAATGTACAATGGATTCATCGAGGCGTGTATAGATATGGTAGCTCAATTGGCAGAGCGGCGGTACAGTTTCCCTGAGATCCAGCTTCGAGTCCTTCTCGTGTAGATTAAAGTTTCTTTCTATACTTATTTAGTAGAGAATACAAATAAATAAATATATTTTATAACAATATTCACTTGGATGTATCATGATATCAACAAATTAGGAAATTTAATACGAAATTTGACAGCAAAAAAAGTTATTTTTTAAAAACAAATTTTGAGAAGCCAGGTGTTAAACCAAAATGGCCCCTTAAAATTATAATGACATTTCTGACACGACATAAAAGTAATTAATTTTTGTAATAGTTAAATATTCCCAGAATATAATTTAGTAAACACAAATCAAATTGGCACTAATATAACAATGAAAGCAACTATAGCACTTATACGAGATATTGTGAATTGTTTGTTCACGTTTAGCGACGACTTGATGATGTTATTACTGAATAAATATTATTTAATATTGAATTACTTACTGTATCCGCGACACTCGCATCATTTTGTCGTGCGGGTTTACTCATTTATTAATAATATAATTTGTTAATAATTTCACGCTCCATATTTATTTGTTACAAACAACAGTCAAATTACATGAATACAAACACAAAATTTACAACATCTATACACTTTAATTAAAAAACATTTAATTATATTATATCTAAATATTTGGTGTTCTTTACTTACAGCGGATTTAATTTTACATTCTCTGGATGAAACATGAAATAAAGGAGACAAACTGACAAAGTTTTATATATTTTTATTACAATGATATGCCACAGTGTTAGCGTAAAAACCAATGTTTAATCAAATAACATCAGAGAACGCAAAATAAAATCGAGATAATACAAAACGAATTCGGCGTCTTCAGATTCAATTGCGTACTTCGTTTTGTAATAAAAAAAACATTTCAGTTCGAATCCGAAGACGCCATCTTAGATGTCAAAAATTTTATTATTATTATTATGATATTATGACTTATTTTAATAAATAAATATTAATACATATAAATATTTACTAATGTATTAATAATATTAGCATTTAAAGATTACACGTATTGATATATTACTTCAACCGTTACATGGTGTATTTCCATTATTTGAGACGATGTAAACACTAATATATTTTATAAAATTACTAGGATAATTATAATCTTTTAAAACTATTACATAATATTATTACTGTAAATACTTAAATTTAAAAATATATTACAATAATATTTATTAATAATATTATAACCTGTGTTTATATGTAGTTAAGACAAAGATTTTTTTTGTATAAAAGTCAACAAAACAATAATTTCAGAACGTTAAACTAATATAAAAAAATGATTTTATAGTGGCAATGGCCTTGAAAACGAGGACCTACTCTAAAACATGCCAATTTATTATAATAGTCCGTGAAGTCCTTCATTGATACTGAGGACCGCCATTAATTCAAGTTAGTTAACTTGACGTGATATATTACTAACTTAATTTATTATAACAACTATAAATTAAAACTGTCCGCACTTGTTAACGTTATAATTAGTTTTTCAATGTTATTTCTAGTATTGATGTTATAAATATTATTTTTTAAAGATGTATTGATTTATGGTTATTAATATACTAGAATTTGATGCTTTTAATTGTAATTGAAAAAAATATGTCACTTTTTGTTTAGGAATGCTTAGTTTAAATTATTCGGCTTAAAAATCGGTTTAAAATGTTTATTTATTTTCGGAGTTGCAAAAATTTCAATAACAACTTAAAGTCAAGGTAGGACGCGATGTCATAAGGACATACTCTGACCTACTATCGATAAGGGCACTCATTTGAAGCCGCTCTTGTAATAATTAATGTTAATTCATCCGTGTATATAATTAAAGAACTGTAGATAAAATCCGCAATTTCATTAACCAATCTACCAAGCGCTAGGTTTACTAGGACACTATTATCGTATAGTGAAAACACTTAGTGAGCCGTCAGCGATAGTGACTGGTGGACCAACTGTCTATTAAGGGGTTGAACAGAACTGTCTATTAAGGGGTTGAACAGAACTGTCTATTAAGGGGTTGAACAGAACTGTCTATTAAGGGGTTGAACAGAACTGTCTATTAAGGGGTTGAACAGTGCGCTAAAAATGTATAGTCTATAAACCTTTTATTGGGTTTATTTCTATTGATGAAAAATAATTAAAATAATATTTTTTATTTATTGTATTGAAAAAAAAACAATACTCAATATCCTAATACAGATGGCAATTATTCTTACAAAAAACATTTTTTTTTTTATCTAAATTATAATGATTTTAATTATATATTTTTTAATTTAGATTATTAATACCTGAATAGAAAATTAAATATAAAAATATCTTCTGCAAAATGATAAAACAATGTTTATAGTAGTGTAAATACAAGTTGGAAAATAATAAGTAATGTTCAGAATGTTGTTATTGTTTATAATGAAGTACACTATAATAAATTCATAATCACTTCATGTCTGCTGGCTGACGGTAATGATATAATAATAGCCGACATATTGGATATTTCATTTACGCAGCAAAAAATATATTGCAATTATTAAAAATAGCTTCTTGTATATTTTGCTAATAAAATATTATTTTATTATTTAATTTAGTTTTTAATAGAGAATAGACAAAATATATTTTCGGTATAATCAAATTCCCTCCTAAAAATAATTTGTTTATAATGAAAATAAGTTATTAGTACGAGACCATTTTATTTAATTACTCGTTTCAACAGATTTAAAAGCTGCAAGATATTAAGCATTTTCCTTTAAGAAAACAAAAACAAGGAATTTAAAATAAAAAAATAATAAAACTATTTTGTACTATATATTTCTCCGCATAGAATAATAAAAAAAATGAATATCAATACAAGACACACATATGTACAATAATTTAATATATAAATGACTAAGTCTTAGGTCTAATCGATAAATAAATAGTTAATTTCTCTAACTACCTACATAAATATTTATCTTAGTATAAACATATAAAATTGTGCTTAAAGTAAAAAATTATTTAATTTACATAGTATATATATTTTTTTATAATGCCCGCGTATTTGGGGGTATGTCTTGTGGCAACACTAAATTAAAGCAAATTTAAAACGAACCGAGAATATGTTATAAAAATTAAAATTTTGGTCTATCCTTTACTTTATTTTTTCTACATATGAAATTGTAAAATTTGATATAAAATATAAGTGTTGCCATATTTTTTCCTATATTAGTAATAGTTATATGTACTGATAGAAAATCTCTTACGCTATATATTAATAGGAGAAGCGTAAATCCATCGCTACTTTGATTCTGTGACTCGGTATATCCATATTTTATTATATCTTAGACTATCTCTTGATACATACTACAAAATAATTGTCAGGTTTATTTTTAATAAATTTGCTTAAAACTAACAATAAATAAAATAAAGATAGGATGATCAGTGTCCGAGACGGGAACCGACAAAATAACTATAATGAAGAGAGAAAGATATCTTTCAAAAGTACCCTACAAATAAATCCTAAAACGGCTATAACTCCGGCAGACAGGCCTGCTCGAACAGACAGAGTACTTTGTGAATCAGCTCGTACTGCTCAGAATTTTGGACCATACCGCCTCTGTTCAAGCGCATGTTACACACTATACCGAGCACGTCTACCTTCTGTTCGTTCGTGAGTTGCTTGATGCCGTTCAGTATGGCGATGAGACATCCGGTGCGACCGATGCCGGCCGAACAGTGCACTATAGTGGGCGGAGAATTGCCCTCGCTCGTGAAGTTTAAGGGCGTGGACACGCACACTTTGACCGGACACGCTACACTTTGAGACTCAGTGGGGGGGAACACGAATTTGGAGCCCTTGGGGCTGTCGTTACACTTGCACTGCTCGTCTTTTTCGTCGTCACTCGCGTTAAAATCGTTAATGTCCTCGCGTAAAATGTCCAAGCTGAGATTGAGAAGCGCGTTCACGTCCTTGGGACACTTGTGGTCCGCCCAATTGTGGAACCAGTAGTGGTAGACCGTGAGACTGTCGCTCGTGGTCTCGTCGGTGAACTTCACGTCCAACTTCCGCACAGTGTACCCTGACTTTTTGGACATCCCAACGTTTTTTATGTTAAAACTATTCCTTGAAGGTTCCTCTAGAAAGAAGCAGGTCTCGTTCAATCCCGGACTCGAGATTGTAATCTCTTCGTCTAGTTCCAGAGGGAAGTACTTTTCACATTTTTGTCTATTGTTTTCAATGAAGTTGGTGAGCATGACGATCTTCTGGATGCACTCGGACGCTCCGTCCGTTCGTAGTGAGTACTCCAGGCTGTTCTGTCGCACCATGAGCCAGAAGTCGTAAACCGTGTTCTGCAGCGGACCCTGTGTCGCAATGTAACTGTTCTTGGTGTATTCATGACCCTGAAAAAATATTTATTATGCTTACATTATGGTAAACAATATTTTAAAAAGGTTTCAGTTTTACCGAGTCCTAATTATGTATGTATGTATGTACTAGTTTAAGATAAGAAATGACTATAGATTGTAAGAAATCGATTTAAATATATTTAATAAAAGTTATCAAAACGAGTATACACATTTTGAAAGCAACGTAAGTATGTTTTTAATTGCAAGACCATATTAAATTCATTATGTTCTCATTTATTCATGTCATTCACCAAAGAAACATGTGTAATTATATTTTATCAAAACGGTATTTTTTATGTTAATAAATAAATACAATAAGCTTACCTTAATGAAATTGGCATTTATATAACCCTCGGTGTTGCCAGCGTCCGCTCGCAATATTAATCTCGAGTGTTCGTTCGGTAGAATCGTCTTATATCTGTTCTTCGGATGAGATCCAGAAACAATTGGCTTCTCCTGGAAATTCGTCGGCATATCCCAGAACTCCTGGTGGAGATTCCTCAATAGCATCTTTTGGTATTCTGAGCACGGTTGAGGGGCAACTTCCGGTATCATCATTTGTGGATTATCTTTGGATATATCGTCAACCCTCCCGGTGCAGCAGGGTTGTCCTTCGTTCGTGTTGAGGCATTTCACTTTAGAATATCCGTTCTGGAACACTTCGTTCAAATCTCTCAGCTGCCGACGCGATAGAACACTTGACGCGTTCTGCAAGTGCTGCATATTGGCTAGATAGAGCCTAAAGTCTTCTGAAGTGCTTTGAGGGCTAAGCGGTTTTGTGGTTATATTCCGTACAAACCCAGGCTGGAAGTTCGGATCTTCTTGGCGTCCGAACGCATATATAATCTCGTTTTCCGGATCACCGCACACGTAGGTCAGATTTTGTCCGTACTCCTGTTCATTAAACGACGTCGACCATAAGTTATCGTGTGACCCAAAACCCTTTTCCGTTGACCGCAACCGAGTCCTATTTTTATATGACTTTGGTAATAAATTTTCGGTGCTCAATGATTTCCTGTGGTTATCTCTGTGAGGGATATCTTTTAGATTCGCGTCCAATAACGTCTCATCGATCTCCAGGTCCCGTGGTTCTTGGGGTATGTTTAAAGTCAAAGAAGTATTTGAACTTCGTCTCTCTAGAATACCTTTCCGAGGTTCCGAGTTGTCTATGCTATGGTTGCTATTGTACCTGCTTAGGTTGCAGGTTGAGCCGTTCAGATTATAATTGGATATACTTAAACCTCTATTAGTGGATAGTTGGGGATTCGAAGTATTTATATTTAGAGTGAGTGAGGTATTCGAGCTACGACGCTCCAAAAGACCTTTCTTTTGGCCGATTTTTGCGTCCTTATTCAAAGAACTATTACTTGAATGGCGACTTAAATTATTTGATGAAAGTATATTCAGGGTCAAGCTGTTGTTGGACCCCCGACGCTGCAACAAGCAGTTCTTGGACACTTCACCGGATAAATTGGTGTTTGAAGAACAGATGACCCTTGTAGTTGGTGTTATATGATCCATGGGGTTGATAGACGCGTTCGAATCCCGCCTTTCCAAAGACAATTTCTTTCTATTGTCATTTAAACTAAAATTGGATATACTAGTTCTAACTGTATTTAAGTTATGGCAGGACGTGCCGGCACTGCTGAGGGAACAGTTCGACTCCTGCAGACTGTGGGAACTTAACATTAAGCTTTGATTAGAATTTCGTCTGTGTAACTTCTTCACAATTTTTTCGTCATCCGCGCTAGGTTCAAAATCATCAGACGGAACGCCTTCCGGAAGAGTTTTCAAGTTCGTGCTAGATACGCTTAAATTTTGTTTATAATTAAGTAAATTGGATCCCAGCGTTTGACCGGATTCAATATGAAACGGACGACTTTCAACTATATTTATTTCTGGGGCGTTATCTGCCATGTTCTCATCGAAGGAACCCATAGTTCTTGATCCCATGCGAGAAGTTCCGGGCTGGTAAAGCATTAAACTTGCGTGGTTTTCTCTCAAAAATATACCACTATCTTGGCCCTTCATGTATAACCGACGTTGGTCTGCGTTACATTGTATTGAATTGTAACCCATTTTACCGACACAAACATCGTGCTTTGCACTTTTTTGAGCCAAAATTCGTTTCAATTGTCGCTTTGGAGTGTTCGGAACCGATATTGAATTTTGGGGCACTTCGAGCGATTTTTTCGGGGGTAAAGAGAGATTAACACTTTCCGAGGAATCCAGAGAAGTAGCTTTAACTTTTAATGTTGGTGTTTTAACTTTCTTTTCCTCTGCATCTGTATAGAGCTTTTCAAATTCAAGCAATTCTTTTTCTAAATCACTGTCACGTTTCGATAAATCTATCGTTAAGTTCCTTAAATTCTTATCCTTTCTTTTGATTTGTGTTTCGGCGGGTGTCGTGGCACCTTCTTCTGACGTTACAGTAATTTCGAATTCTTTAGGCGAAAACCTGGGCATGTCTAGAAAAGACTGCGTGTCGGAACTTTGGCGTAAACATTTCTTTTGTTTTACATCCGGCTTGGGTTCTGGCTCTGGCTTCTCTTTCTTTTCCACCTCAAATTTGAATATAGGTCGTTCACCTGTTGGCGTTTTCGGATACCTTTCCATACTTTCATAAGATGTACTTACCTCTTGGTTCTTGTAAGCTTCGTTCATTTGATCTTTCATTTGTTTTGCTATCGGCAAACCCAAGTTCTGTTCGATTATTTTTGCATTATCCGAATCTAGGGATATCGATTTTAACCTCTGTCGTCTCGCTTGTGCGGAGTTCGGAAATGGTTTTAATTCGTTCCTCTCATTATCGACCTTAGGGTCAATTAGCAAAGAGTCTATTTTGGCACTGCAATCAATTACGTCCTTTTCTACCACTTCTATCTTAATAGCCTCAGTCTCTTTGATATTATTACACTTTGACATATTTAACTCGACGCTTTTGTAACTCGTGTCGCAACTATTGTGCCGTCTGTATTTTCTCACTTCCTTATCGATGGGAGGAGTAAACTTTTCCCTCTCTATTGAGTTCCTTCCACCGTACCTCCTGGGTCTAGGCGACATCCGCGCTAGACTCTCTTCTCCAACGTTACCTGGTTCGAAGGTAAAATAATTTTCCTTATTATGACTATGTACCTTAGGACTGGGTCGAGCACTTAGAAGTTTTGGCGAACTCGGTTTTTCAGTTAAACCATTCGCTCTGTTGAGATGGTCAAAGAGCGTTCTAGGCGATTGAGGGACATCGACGTCTCGAGGAGTTTCAGGAAAAAACTTCGGAGAACGTACAGTATCGTAATACACTGATTTAGGTGACGGTTCCGCGAAAAACATTGGTGAGACCATCTCAGGGGGAGTAAAGAACCGGGGGGAGCACATACTGTCCGCTAGGATTTTGGGGGAGAAATCAAACTTGGTGCCCGATGACTTCTCTTTAGCAGAACTACACTCGACGAGGCGAGGGGAGTTCTGCATTTCCAATCTCTCCTGGTGTCCTTCCGGATGCGGGCTCTCGCTCACACTGCACATATTAAGGCGGGTGCTCACCGAGCGAAACCTTCTAAGGTTGTTGGGAGACATCTCTTTATCGCCTTCGTGTGGGGACGGAGGCGGTCGCTCTCCCATCTCCACTGGATTTTCTCTATCTTCACTTAACTTTCTCACCGATTCGGCATCGAAGCCGAACACATCCATATCTTCGTTCTTCGCACTGGTAACGAAGGGGGACTTCTCGTCTTTTTCCAACGATGGTGATCTAGTAGCACTGTACTTCTTGGCTCGCGATTCCCTCTGAAGGTCAACGGTTAGATCGGAACTAACAATTTGCGCGAGCGGTCGCGGAATAGCAGAGTACTTATAATCAAAGGGGCGTTTATGCATCCACTGCTCGGGAAGCGGCAATTTTGGAATTCCGTGATATTCCAGCGGTCGAGGACCCTGCGAGCTCGAGGGTTGGGGGTCGCTCTGTTGCGGGACCGTATTTTGAGTGCAGTTTTGAACGACTAGTATGTGCGGTAGAGGGGTTTGTGGGGGTTGGGGGTCGGGGGGCGTCGGGGGGCCGGGAGCGGGCGCGGCCACCAGCGATGCGACGGCGCGCGACGCGGCCGGCGGGGAGCCCGCGCGGGCTACACGCGCCGGGCCGCCGTACACGACGTGCACCTGGAACATTGTAACATAGCATATAGATTGTAACATCGCATTATGTGAGACAATAGTCTAGTTGTTCGTACATTGCTCACTAAATAGATGGACGTTTGTGTAACAGTGATCACAGTAAAAAAAAAACCGGCTGTGTTTGTTGTGTGGTTCTTCTCTAAGCAAGACGCGATTGGAAACGTCGTAGCCTTATTTTAAGTTGGAGAGTATCTTTACGGAAAAGCTTATTTCAACACGAACCGTATCAAAATAGGCCCCCCTGTCACTCCCATTTGACGTACACAAGTGATCACTGGTATGGTACGGTGGTATGGATTCAAAGTGAAAAAAATATAAATAAATAAGAATAGAAAAGTAGTACTTCTAAATAGATCGAAGAGCAAACATCGTAGAGGCTAAAACTAAGTATTTGGAGGTGACTAACCTGCGTGACGGTAGCAGGGCGGGGCGGCGGTCGCTTGGCGGCGCGGCGACACAGCGCGAGCAGCGCCAGCAGCGCGGCCGCCAGCGCGCCGCACCACCAGCCCGCCTGCGACCACGCGCCCCACGCGCCCCACATCGCGATGCCCTCACATCTGGCGATATAGACACACTTCCCAATAGGTACAAAAGTATATTCTACTGGAACAACAACTTTTTGGAAAATGTTAAAGATAAACTATTTAATTCACTAAATACAAACATACATTTACAATTGAACATAAAAAATTTACTGTAAAGTTTTATCATTTTAATGATAAATATTACAGAAAAACATAAACATATAACTTAACATTACATTAAATTAAAAATTTTGACTTGCGTATAAAATGATCTATTTGTTAATTCTGTACTCATTTTAAATAATATATACTCAATACAGCTTGATAATTACTTCTTAAGAGGAAAATTTTTCATATTAAATTATTTAAAATTCACGCAAACATTGGTAGGATAAATTATAATAGACATGTATTATTACTAATATGGGATTATTCGTAATAGTAATGATTGTGGGGCCATATGAGTAATTAATTACACCATTTGTATGTTACACAACTATACTACTATTATAAAATAATATTCATGAATTAGATTCAATTATAATGGGTATTCTAAGTTTTTTTAAATTTTGTTTTAGTTATCTATTAAAACTATATTTTCTCTTACCCACTTTTCATTCACACGGAATATATTTTTAAAAAGAAAAGTAGCCTAATTTATTCCTTATAACATCAGCTATCTGCCCCCAAAACTCCTCTTAAAATCAGTCCAACTTTTTTTTTTTTTTTATGTAAGTACCATTTATACTTTTATATGCATTAAGTGAAAAGCTTTTAATTTGGAATTACAAACAGACACTTCAATATTATTTATATGTATATGTAAATAAACCATACATTTTTATACATTTATTTTTACATTCATACATTTACTTTCAATTTTAAATTTGATATTTTCATCTACACAATTTTAGTAATTATTATATTCATAGTATTGTATGTTGAATAGCATATTAAGCTATTAAAAACAAGAAGAAAAAAAAAATTTCAAAGACTATTGTTTACACAATATGTGGCAATTGATTTAAATAAATAATAATAATCAAAATAAGCAAAATCAATCATATTATTTCTAATGCAATTTGATTTGGACCCAAAACTTGATTTCAATATTATCCTAACAATGTGCAATTCTAAACTGATGATTTGAATCAATAATAAAAGAAATCAGATACCTATCAGTGTTCATTAAGTGAGATCATCAAATTATCAGATCAACAATATGATATATAAATGTATAAAATGTTATTGAAATCTTTTTTCAAACATTTATACATATTATTCAAGACAAATGATTCTTAATGATTCTCCATAAAGAGTTTAAATTTACTTATCATTATTGAACTAACTTAATTTTATGTTTATCTAATGACAAAAAAAACAATGTTTGATAATGTTAATTAATATTGTGTATCATAACATTTGTTAATGTTTTATTGAAAAAACATTGGAGTAAATATTTGTTAGATCAGAATAAATATTAAAATAACTAGAGACTGTATTCTGTGAGAATATTAATTCTGTTTATTTGCTAGGTATTATCAATAATGTAGTATATGTAAAAAAACTCACCGTAAATTATCCACACACTTAACAACACATTGGCTATGAATAATATTGTAAGACACTCTTAAATATAAATAAACAAATATTTTAAAGATTAAATTTGTTGGTGAGAAGTTGAAAATTATAATTTTTAACAGTTTAAAACTGTACTGAAAGTATAGTTTAGTTAGCATTTTAGTCTAAAACAACTTGAACACACAAGGAAGTATTAGGTACTGAGCAGGCTGTTGCAGTTGAGTCATGGGAATGTCTCATGAGGCTAAAGCTTTGCTGTAAAAGTGCTGTGTAATCTTATAATTTTATCCTACATCAATTGACTCAGTTTTCCTCTTTCATTTTAGATAATTATCATCCGTGGTTTATAAATGTTTTTTTTATCGTAATTTTGTTATTACAATCTAACGTAAACGATACGTCGTAGTGTATATATTAGATCTATTTGTGGGTCTGACATATCAGTGATATTTTGATAGAATCTTATATACGATTCGTCGTGATATTACTATCAGTAGTATGTTATCAAGGTCCCTGTATTCTTTGTTTTATTCCGAAAGACCTCTACTCCAAGGGTAAATTAAATACTATGAAAATATAACCACTATGTTATATATACGTTTGTACTTAGTTGTGTATAAATCTGATAGTTTTTTAAACGACAATTTTGGGTTTTTATTATCCAAAATTTAGGTAAATCATATCAAAGTACTCACCGTGCATTAAAATCGACAGAACAGTTGTTTGTCTCCGTCCACCGTGTAACAAATATATTGTCAATATACAATAATAATCAAACAATCACACGAGTACTTTTCACACACTAGATAAACATTTTTCGTTTTCGTTTCTTATAAATCTACACGTTTTCGTTTAAACCCACTAATACACTTGTGTAACTCGCCCAAGGAGTTTTGACATTATGTGAATCGGCCATTTTTCCATAAATCGAGATTTGATGTTGCCATTTGCTAAGTTCAATTTCCATCAGTGAGAAATAAACATAATTACATTTTTTTAGTTCACATATAATTCATGCACAATTGAAAATCTGTTCACATAAATATATGTATATATTTATTATTATTTATTGAAATAAATTCATCATAAAACCACCAATGCTCATAAATAAATGACTTTATAACATGATTTGTATTCAAAAACTGAGATATTACAATGAAATTCGCTCTAGTTTTGAGATAAATAAGTAGTTCGTCTCATCTGGCGTGGCCAGGCTTCATTCAAACTGTGTGCACATGCGCTTTGCAGACCTTTAACTGTGCCACTAGGGCATCGACGATCTGTACAAGGTGGCCAGGTCATCGTTCACACAGCTACCTATAATCGTTTACTATCTAGGTCGCGGAATACCAAACTAGACCTATGTGTGTGTAATTGTTATTCATTAAGTAAGATACAGACAGAATTTGTGTTTTTCCCTCATTACGGAATTCCAATTCACTCAATAAGATGCCATATAACTAATTAGCATCATACCACAAGATACTATTCTATGATTTATTTATTTTACTAAAGAATTATTCTGAAAATGTTCAAAAAATAATACTTTTGCTCTAAATAGTTATTAAAAAAAAAGTACCTGTTGCCAACGACTATGTCTCCCGTCCCCACCCTTTGCCGATCGAATAATATATAATCCATATACTTTTTGTGTTATTGTATAGACCAAAAAATTGTCTTTTTGTACAAATTTTGTCAATTTTCTGTAGAGAAAAGTATTTTTACTTTAATTATAATCAGCTAAAACTACATCAAAATAGTTTTGTTCTCCTGTTACATATGCAAACTAATTGTGACATTTTCTTATAATAATTAGTGAATTTGACAAGATGAAAAGTATCTTTTACATTGACTTAGATAAAAAGCTATCCAAATTTGTAAAATTAAACCAATTTTACTAAAATGTGTCATGTACATTTTTTATTTGTAAAAAAACAACTAGACAAATAAATTATCACCTAGCTATTATGTTTTATTTTTTATAAATATAATGTCCAGGTTCTGCCTATTGATTGTTATAATACGTGTATAAATTCAAGAGATTTGTAATTAATAGTTTTTTAACTCCTAGCAGAATAATCTCCTCTGCTCCTCCTGCAGAATAATTCCGGTGTGTTCGCGTACTCCAAAACCAATAACTCTACTTTAAGATTTATCCAATACTTCACGCGTCACATCTGTTGTGCGGGTATTTACAAAAGATTAAAACGTAAGACTTACTGTTTGTTATCTTTTAGAGGCATATTGGCCTCAACCTGTGATCAATTGTGTGGTGACAAAATTTGTCAAGAAACTACATGTTTAAAACAGAAAAGTTCACCTAACAGATATATGAAGTTACACAATCATTTAATGCCTTAGTCATTTCTATTTGTCACTAACGTCGTCACTTATGGCGTAATGAACCTTGTTACGAAAAATTAGTTTTATTAATGAATTAATATATTGTTTTTGTGGTTAGGTTACTTATCGAACTTTATTTTAAAATACCCATAAACATTATTTGAATATATTAGACACATTTGTTATTAATGTTTTAATGAACGCAACAATTTATATAAATAAGTAAATTCAATACGAATATTTGCCACCTGTGTTTAAGTTAAATGACTATTTGGATTGTAATATACGAGATCTATATTTTTAATGTAGAGGATATAATAAAACTAGACAAAAATAAAACAAAAAATAATTTGGTAAAAATGTTTGTTTTTACATAGTCACTTTTAAGCATGTTTTTATTATGAACCAGGGATTCAGCTTAATACATTTTCACACAAAAAAAAACAATTAAGCACCGATTTCCATAAATAGAGATCAAATATTTTTATCTTGGTAACATTAAAATTGGAACTGTCAATGTCATTTACAAGACTAGTATTTACAGGTCCAAAAAAAATTATAACAATTAACATAGAATCGTCTGTCGTCTGCACCTAAAACCTTATACAACTAATATAAAAAATGTCAAGTAAAAATCATAATATATTAATGCAAAATTCTATTCTTATTGGCATAGAGATTATTTCACAGTTATAAAAAGTGTTAGAAGCTGGGTATCAGGTGTCTGGGCGTGTGATCGAGGGGTCGGTCCAGCACCAGCAGCGCGTTAAAGGAGAAGAACACCGCAGCCGCAGACGCCAGGTGCCACAGGTCGTGCTCGTCGAACACGCCCAGCGACGAGCACGGCGCGTTGTGCGTGCGGGATTGGGCTGCCGTTTGCTGGGGAGGGGGGGGGGGGGAATTTTGTAAGTTTATGTGCGTTTTTTTGCCATTTACCAAATGTCTATAATTTCCAATTTGTTTGAAAAGAATCTTTCCTCCTTGTTCGGAGTATCTGTATTATTTACTTATCGACCACTTAGTTCTGGAGGATATATACACTTTTTTGTTATTTATCAAATCAAATGTCTATAACTCCCAATTTGTACGTAAGATAATCCAAAGTACCCTGTATCACTCACCGACCACTTGGTCCTGGATGACAGGAATAGCACGGCGGCCCCGGCCCAGGTGAGGTGCGCGAGGCCGAGCCACAGCCAGGCGACGAGGGATACACGCTCCCGGTGCACCAGCTTCAGCACCACGTATCCCAGCGTGTACAGGATCGCGTTACCCATCAGGATAGCCAGCAGGTGGCGGGCGAAGTCCTTTTTGTGCTCGTATAGACTAGGGTGAAATGTGGTATGATGCTAGATGTCATTCTTATAAATTAAACAATGCTTTAAAATGACCGGAGAAAAAAAGGGATAACCAAAATATCTCAGAAGAATGACCAGTCGCTAAACGATAGTGCCTCATTCTTGCCATAACTAGTAACCCGTATCCAGCAGAGGTACATTTACATTCTGATGTTTTAATAAGAAGAATTCTGTACTAAAACCATTCTATCCTGTACTAAATGTTTCTCTCTTTTTCCCACTCACCCGTATCCCGCCAGTGTCCAGTTGGTGACGTTGGCTACAGCAAGCAACACAGCGCGCGCGGGGTACTTCGCCCGCAGCGAGTAGCGACCGTGTGTGCGGATACCCGACCACGCCAGGTGGAACATGGTGCGGTCTGGGAGACCGGGAATTTTATACACATTTTATCGATGGAAATATTTTTACATCAAGGGTGTTTTCAATATATTTATCGAATTTTTTGGGGTAGTTTTATCGACATTTGTCCACGATTATTTCGTTAAATTGTTCTTAAAATTTAATTCAAACTAGTAAAATAGTATTTGAAAAAGTTAATGCAACATGTCACATACAATGTACATGATACAGATTTTCATAAGCTTTTAGGCCACTAGACGCATTTTTATTAAATTTTTTATTCTTTATTATCAGGTCAAAAACATAGCTTAAATATCATAACATAAAATTAAATGGCAATCATTCTTTTTAATCTGTGTTGAGTACTCACCCATTTTCAGCCGCCCCACGTAGTATATCTTGAGGGTGAGGAAGAAGCAGGCGGCGAGGTGGAAGATCGTGAAGATGCACCAGAAGTACACACTCGGGTACATTATACCGAACAGGCCTGTATATCAAAGAATCAGTAGCATTGTATATGTACCATAAATGTGAAAAAGCACTTCCTAAACAAAAAATTGTCTATCTCAAAGCTGACGCTATAGCTCAATTTTGAGATCGCCTGTACAAGGTTAGGGTTACGGGATTGAGTCGAAAGGACAAATAAGTGTGTATTTGAGCCCAAGACTTACCGATGGTCATCAAGCAGGCTATCAACATGAAAGTGGCGTGCGCGCTGGCGTTGACATCTGGATGTCGGGACTGGTACAGCTTCACGATGCACAGCACCGCGATGACGTACATGAACGACGAGTCTACCAACGGAATTACGTATAGGACGTATGTGTGCGTGTTAGTGTGTTTGTCTAATACAGAACTTCAGTGTGTGTGTGTGTATTGAGTGTTCATGTGTACATGTCTGTAAACAGTGGAGGAAGTCCATATCAACGGCACCCTTTTCCTTCAGGAAATCCACAACCATCTAACTTTATATATTTTTGTTGATTTAGTAAATAATATGGAGTGTGCGTGTGTGCGTGTTTCTCTGTGTGTGTGGGTAGAATGGGGGAACTCCATATCAGAGAAACTTTATTTCTTCAGGAGCAGTGCCAAATTTCATGGCTATCTAAGTTTCTACATTTTTATGATAGTATCTGGAATGACGATATCGAAAACGGTTTTTAAACAATTGTCATACTGATATATCACCTAATTCTTGATTCTGGGTTGATTCTCTATTTACTATAGATTCGGGCAATCGAATTTTTAGAAAGAAAATCAGCCATGTCTCTAAATTCCTCCAACAGCAAAACACTAGACATGCGTAAAAATCGCCAAACAATCTTCTGAGCTTTTCGAAATGATATTTTAATGATTCTTGTTTATTTGCAAAAATAGAAAAAAGGTATTTTTTACAAACTTCCCATCATTAATGTCATAAATACATTCCCTGCTATAGAATTCTCACGAGTTATTCCATTGGATCACTTTTCTCCCTTTGTAAATTCTACAGTAAATCCTTAGGAAACAATGTACTATCTCTTAATGTACTATCCCTAGTGTTGCTTCTGCACATCAATAATATGATGGATATTACAAGATCTATGACAGTGGAGATAGTGCAATGGATAGACTTTTCCAAACTCCGTTGCAGTGATGCTGAATGTGTGTGTGACTAAGTCTGCATATGTATGTGTATGCGTGTGAGCGTATCTCACCAAACTGGAAGTTCATTTTGTTGGGACACAAATGGTAACAGGCCGACAGCAACCCCTCCATGAACAGCGCCAGCGCCATCGAGTACAGCAGCCCGCGGTGCTGTGGGATGCCCAGCTCTCCCCCGGACCCCTGCCTTCCCCCGGCCCCCCCACACCGCACCTGGAGGGCGAAGACACCCCCCAGTAGCGCGTACCCCAGGTTGGAGAACACGTGGTTGAAGTCAGCCAAAGGACCCAAGGGATGCGCGCACAGGAAGTTATAGTAGCACACGTCTTGATCGCCCGTTTGGAATATCATCTGCACAATCACCATAATGACGACCTTTTTTTATTGACTTTACTTTTGGGTGACAACATTTTTTATAGGATCAATGGCTTAGTGGAATAGTTTTCCTAATCAGGGTTAGATTTTTTTCAAATTTATTATCACAAATATACATGAACATATTCCGAAAATTAACTCCTATAGAATATGACGATTCACTAGATGTTGAAATAAAGATACAAAGGAAAAGAAAAATGCAGGACTTTCAGTTCACCCCTACTCACCCTTTGGTAGGTGAGTAGCAGTTGCACGACGGGCAGCGCGTACACCACCGCTACTGTCATGGCGCTCCAGAAATATCTACGTAATACACACACCTAGATGTTTTATACAAACAATCACAGAACATCATAAGATTTAGAAGGATATTAATTTTGATGTGTTTTTATTATGTAAAGGAATAGACCTGGGAGAAGTTCTGATATTTGAATTTTAATGGAGTTTTGAGCGATGTAAGAGGAATAAAAAACAACTACAGTAAGAGAAAATTTGTACTAAAATAAAGTTATGAAAAGTCAAAAGGAGGATCAAATGTCGAGGTTCATTATTGTTATGAAAGTGGAAGAAAAGAAGGAAATCAAAGGATAGGACTGTGTGGAAAATTGTCACCTGTTAGATCTTCTGTCATGAGCAACTGGTTTTGCCCGACTCAGTCCGGCCAACGTCAACGGCACGGGCAGAGATATATCCAACTCCGGCTCCGGTTCAGATTCTCCATCTGATTCTACAATCAATTGGGGGAAGAAAATAATCAATCCTTACCAAAATTTGTATCTGTTAAAAACTTTTATTATCATCGAAGGAAGCCTTAAAATGTCGCCTTGCTCCCAAAATTTTTTTATACAATAATGAATGCATTAAGGGTAGCGACACGGTAGTTTTATATAAAATTTAATCTGAATATTGTTAAATAAATCTATGATAATTGTAACTTACCATCACTTTCTTTAATCATGCGCACAGTCTCACCGGCTCCTTCGGTCCTGGAGCTAGAAGGAACCGGGTCCTCTATTACTACTACGTCATCTGTTGACAGGTTAAGTATACATAAAAACAAAAACATACAAGTGCGAACCGGACTCGCTTATCGAGGTTTCTGTACAAATTTTATATGTCACAAATAGTTCTGCAATTGACTCTCTCTTTCTTAATTGTAATTATTTCAGATTTTTCACTTCACAATCTTCGAAGACAATTATATATATATATTGTGTTGATGTTTTATTACTTGAACTAGTAGCTTTTATTTTAACTTTTAATCCCCATAAAACTACACATTTACAATTGAATAAGAAATAGCTTTCAGATTTTGCAATGAATTCAAACTATAAAAGGATGTTATTTGATAAATTTCATAATTCTAGGTCAAGGAGAAGTACCTTATAAATATTTATTTCCTTGAGCCTGTCAAAATATACCTTTGTACAATAAACTGCCGTATATTTTTTTGCGTTTTGACAGAAGAATAGAAAGATGGACGGACGGACAACAAAGTCCTATAAGGGTTCCGTTTCATTTTAAGGTACGGCACCCTAAAAACACTGTAATCTGACTCTACCGCGGTCTACTCACTGGTGCGGCAGGAGAGCGCGGTGGCGACCGGCGCCAGCAGCGCCACCAGCGACACCAGCGCCAACGCCGCCAGAGCACCCGTCAGGTACTCCGCGTACGACACCGACGCCACCGCCACCAGCCTGACACGACAATACAACTCTATCGCTCTACATCTTAGCAACCCTGATCGGAGTCCTAGGTTCGATTCCCGAGTGAGATATTTATTGTTATCAGATTTTAGTATGAGCATGTAAAGTATTAGTTGTTTAGAAAACAGGACATATAGCAACATTGGAGTTCTCTAGTGCGAGATTCGTTTTAAATTTATTTTAAACGGTGTAAAAAGTAATTGTTCTAACGCGGTTTTGTCTGGTATAGAATACCCTTTTTCTATTCCTATTTAGACTATAGTTTCATAATTAAAGTCTTAAATATTATGAATGTAACCTCTTTAATCATTTTTAATCTGAATCTCAGTTACTTAATCATAAGAGTTGGGGTTCGAAACCCGGTAACATATTCCATGTTTAAGTGCAGATTTTAACACTATTTATTTTTAAACATTTCATTTATTTATTAAATGATTAAAAAAATTATAGGCAATTCAATAAGAAATAAAAAACAATATCAATAATTCAGAAAAGAACAGACGAATCGAATGAAAACAAAATCAAAATATACTGGGTGTATACATATAGTGTATACATCCAGTATATTCTGGTCACATTAAACGATAAAATTCTATTCATATCTAAATTATATACAGATCAACATAAATGTGTTGAAAATTGTTTATTGATATGATAAACCAGGTCAATGACTCGAACCTGAGACTAGAATGACATTGAGAAGATGTCATGGTAACTGAGTTGAGAGAGCGATAAGATTCTCTAGAGGTAGCAGGTTCTAATCCTATCTTGTCATTGACATTAAAATAGGATAAATTAGAAATAGATTAATAAATAATCCAGGCCAGATGGTTCATTAACCGTCATGGTTGATTTTGAAGATAGTAATATGGTGGTTATGGCAAACTTCGAAGGTTGTCACCCTTCAGAAATGCCATCCCTTTTCTGAAGAATGGCAATCTTCAGCACTAGCACCCATGAAGACAAAGAGACTGATTCTCATTCACTGGTAATGTAGCTAAATACATACCTGAACTTTTTGACCCGCCTGTCCACGTGCACCTCATCCGGTATCCCCGTACACTCTTCGTCACTCTCCTTCACGATGAACACCACGTAGAAGCCCCGGGGGAACATGGATTGCTATTCACATGTACAAAAATTTTTTTTGATATATATTCCATCTTACCTTTACATAATACTAGCTTATTCCCTTCCGCTTCGCTGGGCACAATATTAATTTGGATGTGAACTTAGGTTGCTATGGTAACCTTTGTCATATTATCCGTTGTCATCGTAACCGTTGCTATAGTAACTCTTACCCCCGCGTTAAGTGGGTAGCTCCTACAGGTTTAAAATTTGGCGAAATGCAAAAAGTTAAAATTCGTTGTGATAGGAATTCCGTAAAATCCGTTCTTAGTGGACGTCTACGTCACAAAAAAGTAAATATATAAAATTTTAAGTTAATCGGACAGATAGTTTCGGAGATTTCGTGATGAGTCAATGAGTGGTAAATCGCTTATATGTATTATATATTATTATATATATATTTATTTATTTATATCTTTTCCACCTTGAATCAATACCAGTGATCACTTGTGTATTAAACGGGAGTGTCAGGACTATTGATACCGTATCAAAAAATCGTATTGATACCTTATCAAAATAAGCCCTTCTGTACATACTCTCCAACTCAAAATAAGTCTACGAGGGTGCCAAACGCGCCCTGCTTTGCAAAGAAACACACAACAAACTCAACTTTTTGGATTTTATTTTTGTGATCACTGTTTCAAAAACGTCAATATACGAGCAATGTACGAACAACTAGAGCCATTAAAGGTGAGGTAGATTAAATTTAGTATTTTTTCATAAATTTATAACATTTGGAAATACCATTTTTTTTTTAAATACAATGATAAAAGTAGCAACCACATATAATATTTTTATACATTCCTGACTAAAATAACATTTATTACTCACCGTGACAGTGATGCCTCCCTTGGAGGTCATAGTGAAGTGGTATCCCTGGTACTGCACATTCTCCTCGTTGTCAAACACCGGGCACTTTGGACAAACAATTTCATTTTACTCCCTTATGTGTATTGATGGAAAAGCAACAAGATATCTTTATTGGCTTTTACAGACAATCATGTATAAGTCAAGTATTGAATATATATTATTAAACTTTCCACCCGTCCAAGAGTTTGCAAGTTCCAGTCTTGATCATTACAGGATACACTTTAGTTATTTGAAATTTCAATAATCCTAACATGAAAAACGACGATCATACACACATACACGCACACACGCGCACACATACACGCACGCACACACACGCACGCACACACGCACACGCATTCACGCACACACATAGATACAAAAGTATATAGAATATATACTTGGTTCGCTGTAATATATATTTTATTATACTAAGTCCGACGTTTTAAATCTGCTGGGTGATATTTTTAAAGACGTAGACATTTTTTTTATAACAGAAACAGAAAATAAAACTCACAGAATTATTTTGTATGGAGACGATCGCACACACCTCGTCATCCGAGTCGATCATCAGCAACACGCTTTTGGGTATCGTGTAGTTGAATCTGAAACAGGATAATTAAAGTATAGATAAATAGATTAGGAGTTATCTATAATCTATTCATAGGAAAAGTTCGTTATAATGAACTAAAGTACTCGATCAATTTCAAAAATTCTTCCACCACTGAATGCTACATTCTTACTGAGTTACAGGCATTTTTTTATATTTCACGGCACGGTCTAGGTCGAAATTCATAGAAACATTTTAAAAAGGGACCATTATGCACACTCAACATGGACAAAGTCGCGGGAATATTTGTTGTAATAAGATGAAATATATTTCGAATTATTTATATACATTATAAAGCCTCTGTAATTTATAATGTTATGATTTGTATTTATTACTCTTTAATGTGCATCGGCTGTTTAGTTTGGGTCTTTGTCTTAATTTTACGCGGCCATAAATTTGGCGCGAACTTCGAGAATTACTGTAAGAAATGTTATTTGAGCTTCGAACGCGAAAAACTAATTAATTTTATAATCTCTGTTTAAAAGTACAGAGTAAAGATTAAATACGTTGTAAGATATTCTAGAACTTTAACTAATATTTTTTCGATACATCCGCTAGATGGCGCTGCATTGCTTCGATAAGTATTAAGTAAATGACTTATGTTAATAACAAATGATGATTAATGAAAAATATAAAATCATTCTGAATTCTTATTAGTTTGTTTTAATTACATGTAATAAATTCAGATGTACGCAGGTCAGACTCTCACCTCGGTAGATGTTTAATGTTCTGTGTATGCGAGAGGTTCCAGGGGTCTCTGTCAAATGAGAAATAATAATAGTCCGGTGTACTTGGGGTCACGTTTAAATTAACTTCCTGAAACAAATTATCGGATATAAATCATAAGGGACGCAATAGCTCAATTTCCTAAAACCATTGCCCTGTCGCGGATTCGAACCTTATTTATTTCCAAATAGAAGTCCTGCACTCGTCGTAGTTTGATCTTGACGGACACGTTCTTGGGACTGGATGTAGCCAAGGACAATGTTGGTCGGCTTTGTGAGGTTATATCTATAGAAAGAGTTGTGAAGTAATTTAGATTAGATATGATATATGATATAGATAAAATTTCTAGACACTATTTTGTGATACACCCAAACATCAATGGAAAAAATTGAGTTCCTCTCCAAAACATTTAGTTTGCCGGCCCAAGTTGGGCCAGCAGGCACGACAAACCAGCAATGGGATATATAACTTAAATTAAAAAAAAACCCACTTTATCACTATACTTACTAGGTCCAGAATCGTGTGGACACAATGTCCGAGCCATTTGATCAAACTGCAGTATTGCATGGCGAGTTGATACAATCAGTGGTAGCTCCCACGATGACACACCTAGATAGAATTGGATATAATACTAAATAAATAAATTTAAAAAAATCATAATAATGTAATCTATATTTTAATCTACTCCAGACTAATACTAATTTGCTATTGATATTTTTCTTTTAGTGTCTGTTGTGATGAGTGACAAGTATCAAATAATTATAATTTTAATCATAGTTATAGATTTAAGGAATCTGGCCTTAAGTATTTCACAAAATATTGTACTTTTAATTTGGTTAATTTGCTTAAATTAAGCACAAAATACCTTTTTGTTGGGTTGCAGTCACAAACACCGGATAATCGAGCCTCAGGGAATCGTTAGAACTGACATGTACTCTTGTTGGATACACTGACAACTCGGTCTGCTGTGTGGATATTAAATTAAAAATTATTAAACTTAGCAAAATAATATTTTTTTTTATATTATAATTATCTGGACCAGAAGCAAATATTTTATATTGAATCTTTTAATGTATTATTAACTTTCTAAATCATCAGGACAAGTACTGACACAATAGTTCAGTTGTTAAATAATACAAATGGTTTCCAGAGGTCACATGTTTGAGTCCTGCTAGTTTAGATAATAATTTCACTCCATATTCATTTCATATGATAGTCAGCAAAATATTATTTTTTTCAATAATAGCCATATTGCTATAGCTATTATTGAAAAAAATTACAAAATTTTATTTTAGGTTTGACATACAATGTTATTATTTATATTGTATTATTTATTCTATACTATAATGCATTGAATAGGACTTTTAATAAAATCTATTACATATCACATACATCCTGACTGAGAACACAAATATAATGCTATAGTTTAGTGCTGTTATCAAAATGGTTGTGACTCATCTATATAAAACCAAATATATTATAAACATTTTACCTCAGTGAAGTCAAGAATGTGTGTGGTCGTATCATTGAGTACCACACCTATCATCTCATTGTATGCACATCTGAGGAAAGAAGTATTGATTGTAGAACTTGATCTCATAGTATTACCGGGAATCCCCACAAAAACTTTCAAACGTAATCGGTAATACACGATAATAATATAATTAAATTTTTATCCTTACACAGTAAAAAAGAGTGGTACTTATACTTGTATGTTATGTTACAAATTTTACCTTTTTGTTATAATCAAAAATTGTAAACACCTAAAGAAATACGTACGTGTTATTGTAAATAAAATTCTTTTGAGTGTCATTCTGTGACGGTGAAACATTAACAGAAACAACCGTATTTAAAATAGCGCCGAAAATAAATATAATAATCATCTTTTTTTAACTTAAATTATTTATTTTGCGCTTTTCTTTTTCAATACTTTTATTGAATATTATGTTGATTGTTCTGAACTTTTAAATGTCACTAGTCAATGTCATTTTGGACTATGGAGCATTATTATCTGTTGACTATTTTTGTTTTTAAATTCTAAACGTCGACGAATATGATCATACAGTCTCGTTAACTCAGCTAATTATTTTAAAATGAATGTTAACATATCAATCTAAATATAAAAAAGTACATTTTATATGATATGTTATTTCAAAGATAAAATGAAATTAATTGGACTTTAATATATATATAAATACAATAAAGTATCTGAAACTTATTTGAAGTAGTTACATTTATTGTTTGTTTTCCTTGTTTTGGCTACTAGTTCATGCTCTATATATCCAAAATTTCGATTCAACAAAATTTTAAACATAAATAATATAAAACTAAAAACTATATAGATAACCAATATTTAGAATGATTTTAAACATGTCCATGTTATAAGTACTCACTTATTATTTTAATAATTTGATGCAAAACAAAGTTTTATATATTTTTTTAAACTAGTTATTGCTACTAGCTTGGTTCTCGTTTCATATCTTAAAAAAGGCATATTATTGAGGACGGTCGAAACACTAGATATCTATTTAAAGTAATAACTACTAAAACTTATTCGAATTTTTATGTACAACGAAGCATCTGAACTCCAACTAATTTATTTATTCCAACACCATACACTAAAAATTAAAAATAAATATTAAAAAATATGTATTGTGTTAAATAGCCTTATTGTTAGCAACTCATAATATAGGGTAACTTCGGAATCCTGAGAATATCAAATTGTCTTATTTCACAAACATGATTGGACGCCTCATGATAATGTCAAGAATGTAATATCCAATTAAGGATAGGCATTCTTTTGACATCATTGAGTTATAGCCAATCATAGAACAGTTTTACTTTTAAGTAACCAGTATTGATAACCATAGAGTAGGAACTAATAAATAAATTGAAAATGGCGTCGTTTTGCCGATTAGATGAATCAAAGAAACAATTTATCTGATGTCCCACTTTTATTAATAAAACACTGTTAATTATATATTATATTGCCGCATAAGATATATTGTTGGGAGGTTTTGTTGTGTGTTGTGTATAAGGTCAAATTTTCGCGATGAGCGAAATGGTATCGTCTGTTGTGGTGTGTTAGTAAAGTGTTTACATGAGTTCGGCGCGGGTTCTCCGGCGACGATGCTGCCCACAGTGGAGGAGAGTCGGGGTTACGACTTCCAGGATCCGGAGAATGCGGAAAAATGGAAAGGCTTCTTCATCAGCTCGCTCCGCAAGGTTTGTGTACAATATGTCACTCGGTCAAACATTGTTGTTCGCCCACTAAGTCATAATTATTACAGATTATATTGCTCTATTTACTTCATATCAGTCATTCAATAAGAAATTGTTGATTATATTTGAAAGAGTTCATTTATATTTTTAAGATATTTCGAAGGACTATAGCTTAGACCATGACCACACTAGTTACTTATACATTAACATGGCATGAGAATCGAGGTCACAGTGAGTAATTCGCTGGGTCAAGGGCACATTTTGGATAACTTGATAGTCCAATAATTACATCTAATCATACTGTTCTATGAAAAGGCAACTAATACTTCATTTAGAAAATTATATTATTGTGATTATTGTAGCAATTTAAAGTTTTGTTGTTTATTTTATAAACAATAAATAATATCTTAAGAATCTCCTTCACATTGCTAGCAAAAGCTAAAAATCTTATGTCTAGATATATAAAGAATATTATTCTTAAATATTTACTTATGAATTAAACCAAGTTAAAGTGACATATCTAATAGATAGATTTTATCTCCACTTAGTTCATTTCCTGATAGATTTATTAAATTATTAAAAAAAAAAATCAAAACATGTTTGTCTCACAGTACTCAGTAAACCCTCAACCCAGTCCTACCATAGGCTTATACACAGTCA
Source organism: Melinaea menophilus ssp. n. AW-2005 (assembly GCA_918358695.1). NCBI lineage: Eukaryota > Metazoa > Arthropoda > Insecta > Lepidoptera > Nymphalidae > Melinaea > Melinaea menophilus. The sequence goes on from OU911038.1 coordinate 18,284,328, forward strand.
TTAATAATAATACTATTTACAACTAAATACTTGTAAACTGTACTTAAATTCACAAGATTATTAGATTTAATTAATTAATTTCTGGTTATTTTTTGAGTAAAATATAATATTTTGGAATGATGGGTCCTGATGATACATCTTCATCAAAATTAAGAGTTATCACAATTGATGAAGAATAAATATATTTTGAGGTTTTTATTATAAATAATGATAAAATCGTTTTATATTATCAAACAATATCTTTAATTGATTGTTTGTAATCAACAACTCGTAGCTTCTGTAGGGATTAGCTTATCATTATGAGATAAATTAAAAATATATTATATTTTATTTGCTTACTAGTATTAAAAATAAAGAAATTATAAAAGATTGTGAGAAAATTCTAAATTTTTTAAATTTGTTTTAACAAATGTGTGTATATATTTTCATATTTGTTGAAATTTAACTTTTTCATACAAAAATTTAATTAAATTAAATAATACTGAATTGTCTTAAGTATCTCTCGTCATAGGCTTAAGTTATGGTTCTACACTCTACACCTTTTGTGGCATGTAAGACATAGTAAATTAGTTTGTATATTATAAATAACTATTGAGGAAACATCCTTTTTTATGATTGGTATGAATGAACTTTGAAGAATTGTAAAAAAAATTGTAGCTCAAAAATGTTGAATGAAGAGTCGAGATCAACATGATTTTTTCAATTATATTAAAAATACTTGGATTGTAATTAATGTTAAGAAGTTCATAATTGACTAAGTGAAAGGATGATACCATAAACAAAAGTTTTTGTGAGTCAGATGCAGCTGTGAATTTTGTTTATAAACCCACAATATTAAACCCTTTCAAAGTCGAGAAATAGCTAACTAGTTTTGACATTTCTCAATGTTAATAATAATAAGTTTAATTGTACATAATAGGGTTAGCTATGATAAGTTTAATTACATTTTTAGATAATATATTAATCAAAAACACATGATTTTAATCTGTTGCCTGTTCATTTTGCACTGAGAAGAACGGTAATCAAATAAAAAAACATGGAATATATATAAAAAAATCAGGTCCTGGAGTCTGTGCATCCGACGCTGACGGCGGAGGAGAGCGCGCTGGAGTTCGTCGAGTCACTGTGCCTGCGTCTGCTGGGCATGCTGTGCGCCCCGCCCGCGCCGCTCAGCGTCACCGACGGCGAGGAGCGAGTGGCGCGCAGCTTCCCCACACCGCTGGACCGCTGGGCGCTCACCGAGTGGCGCGAGTCCAGCCTCCGCCGCCGCAAGCTGCTGCTGCCCCTCGACCGCCTGCACCTACTGCTACAAAAGGTGCTGCTGCCACTGCCATAAAGAGAGAACATTTATCCTTCTCTTATATCATATTGGTGCATATATCTTTCAGGAGGTGCTTCTCTTCAAGATCGACATATCCGTGACGACGTTCATGACGGTTATCCTGGAGTTCATCAGCAAGGACATTTTGCGTCTGGCTGGAAACTTCGTAAAAAAGATATCGCAGAAGAGCGGCTATCAGGTCGTCACTTGCAGCGATATTAAGACCGCCATGTGCGCTGATAAGGTTCGTAGCAATGCAGGTGTTTGTATTAGAGTTTTCTTACATTTAAACACTTGTATTCTCTTTTCAGGTGTTGATCGACATGTTCTACCAGGACTCGGAACTCGCCAGTATAGTAGCCCTCCCAGGGTTCAACTCCTCGGAGAGAGGTCGCCGGGCCTCACTCTCGTACTCGGACCTCGTGAGGGACCTGCTGGCCGACGAGCGGACCTTCCTGAGAGACATCAATCTCATAATACGGGTCTTTAAAGAGGAGTTGGAGAAAATTGTAGATGATAATAAGGTTCGTAAAATTTATCTTTGATATATTTTAGATGTTGATGTTTCCTATCAGATTTTTTATGTATTTTTTTTTTTTTTGATATTGTATTCCTTTCCTCCCCAAAGTAACTGAACTCATAATCTTATAGAATACTAGCTCCAAATCTCCATATCTCTCGGGACCTGGTTCCCCAAAAGCTGTTCAATATAAATATTTCCTATTAACTCTGAACAGTGCTATTAAATATGTTGTTACATTTGTCATCCTTCCAAAAACCAAAAACGGGTCGTAAATCTTTCTGATTGAGTTTTAATCACATAGATGTTATTTCCAGGTGATATCTTTAATCTTCGGCAACATAGTGGACATATACGAGTTGACGGTGACGCTGCTTGGCAACCTGGAGGACGCCATGGAGATGTCACAGGACACGCACAAGCCATACATCGGCAGCTGCTTTGAAGGTATAACAACTACAACCAAGCGGATAGATAATAACAAATAACCTTAATTTATAATTTTACATTATTAGTTTTTTTATTTCTAATATAATAAAGGGTCTTTTGTTTATAAGAACTGGCTGAGGTGGAGGAGTTCCGTGCCTTCGTCCGCTACGCCAACATCGTGACTCGCCGGGAGTCCCGGGACGCGCTGGCGGCGCTCGTCGACGACCCGCAGGTAGAAACATACATGCGCCAGTATCATCGCGCACACTGACACCAGCCTACGCACTGATACGAGTATAATCGTGCACACTGACACCAACCTACGCACTGATGCGAGAACAATCCTGCATACTGACACTGGCCTACGCACTGCTGCGAGTACAATCGTGCACACTGACACTGGCCTACGCACTGCCGCGAGTACAATCGTGCACACTGACACTGGCCTACGCACTGCCGCGAGTACAATCATGCACACCGACACTGGCCTACGCACTGATACGAATATAATCGTGCAAACTGACACCAACCTACGCACTGCCGCGAGTACAATCGTGCATACTGACACTGGTCTACGCACTGATGCGAGTACAATCGCGCACACTTGCATACATTTACATCATACACACTACTGCAAATGTTGTCACCCACATTCGCACACCCATACATCGTAAAATATACACTATTTACAATAGTACAATCAGACGCACTTGTATACATTCACACTATACACACTCGCACACCCACACGCATACAACACATAAAAAACACTATGTACAATAGTACAATCGCGTGTACTGTACCCATCCGCTTGCAGCTGGGGGAGCGCCTGGAGACGGCGGGTCACGGGTTCCGTCTCGCCGTGAAGTACTGCCTGCCGCGGCTGCTGCTCGCTCCGGTCGCACACGTGTTCCTGTACCACTCGTACGTGCTCGCCATGCTGCCGCTAGCCACCGCCAGCGACGACAGGGAGAGCTTCAAACAGGTAGACACTGCCAGTGTTCTGAAGAAAAGCATTTATTTCTTTATTTATATCATTTCCACTTTGAATTCTCTGGTATAGTATTTACATATCACTTGTGTACGTCATATGGGAGTGCCAGGAGGGCCAGGAGTGCAATACTTATCGAAGCCCTTCTGTAGTAAAACTCTTCAACTTAAAATAAGACTACTAGTGTTCCAAACGCGCCCTGCTTTGAGAAGAACCACGCAACAAACTCAGCCATTTTTTATATTTTGATCACTGATACACAAACGTCAACATATTTAGTGGGCAATGAACGAACAACTAGAACCATCGAAATCAATTCGATAAGCTGGTCATTCGTTCGAATGTTGTTGTCTACTTATTTTGCAAAATTCTTTTTCAAAATATCCACATAACTCCTATGTACAACTGAAATATTAAAAATAGTTTTTTGAGATCAGATAAGATTTGCGTGGTAGAGCCTAGCTGTAGTCATTTGACTGCAGCTCATGTTGGACTGACTCGACCGGGGAAGGATCACCATCTCACGGAAGATCGACGTGTAGTAACCAAACTCATTTGTTTATGTTCCGTCAGTGAGAGAGAGAATCCGGAATGCGCACAATACCGATTGGTCAAGTGCCGCCGACGAAGCGGGGAGATCTGTGTTTAACTTTCCTCTGGCAAATGGTCTGTCCCAGTTGGGCAAAATGCACACTTGTCTATCAGACGTGAACAGCCATATGCCATCTTTGTTGCATCTTTTGTTGACTATACATCCCGGAAAGTACCAGGTCACTGTCGAGTGCCCATTTAACGTCCGGCTCGCACAAGACAAGTAAAGTTCAAGCATGTCGTCAAAAGAGGAGGATCTGCTGGCAAGGTACTCACCCGCCTGGGACGCGCAAGTTCTGGACGCGTTCCAAATCCACTCTTTAGAAACTTTTGCTAGCCATGCTACTTCTCCAATTGTGCTACGAACATGTGCCCCTGAGTTGACACCAGTGCTAACGCATCTTTTTCGGTACACCTACCTTAAAAACGTAGTCTCGGTACATGGAAGCGTGCCCTTGTCCATCCGATCCCTGTTATATCTTAAGCATCATTGGGCAGTTCTTCTTGAAAGCAGGAGAGAAGGTTTGGCAGTTAGTATGGATATGGCGAAAGCCTTCGAACCGTGTTTGGCACAAGGGGTTTCTTTCGAAGCTACCTTCCTATCGGCTTCCGGAGAATTCAAACAAATGGATCACCAGCTTTCTCACTTGGCGGAGCATATAGGTCGTTCTCGACGGTTTTTGCTCGGACCCCAAGCCCGTGAACGCTTATGTACTCCAAGGTTTCGTGCTATCCCAAACTCTGTTCCTCCTGCTCATCAATGATATGTTGGGTATTTCCAATATACATTATTTAGCGGAGGACAGCACTAGTCTGGATCACCCCAATATCAGCTTCTACCATTTGACCGCGTACAACGGAGTGTCGTTCGGATTATCAGAACCCGGTGTTCTGCGAATGGCTGGACTCTTTGGCATAGCGTAGAGACTTTGCTTCTCTGTGCGTTTTCTACCGCATTTACCACGGGGTGTGCTCCGATGATTCTATTCAATCTGATGCCTATCGTCGAATTTCATCACCGCACAGCGCGTCATCACCTCCCAATGCCATCCTTACCACCTGGATGCGTGGCAATGTTCCACTATGCGTTTCTCAAGAACCTTTATTCCACGTACCAATCGAGTATGGAACTAACTCCCTTCAGCGGTGTTCTCAGATCGGTACGACATGGGTACCTTTAAAAAAGGCGATTACTGCTTTCTCCAAAACCAGCAGCGCTCTTGTGAATCTTTGGATATTATAAGAGTTCATGGGAGGCGGTGATCACGTATCATCTGTGACCTCCTATGTACAAACTTATATAAAAATATACTATATAACAGTTTTCTATTTGTCAGGTGGAATGCAATCTACATCCAATAGAGAAATTACTGACAAGAGCACTAGGAAATGGACCCCAACTGTAAGTATATATTATTAAAAATTAAAACAACAAAAACCTTATAATTCAGAAAAATATAACTGTATGTATTAAATGCATGTTATATTAAAACATTCCTTGGTAATAACAGAGAGGGTGCAATAAGATCGGCATCACGCGCGAGACGGAAACTGGCCATAGACAAGTGCAACGAGTTGGGACGCCTCGTGGATAACTGGGACTCCAGGGACGTGCCGCAGTGCTGCAATGAGTTTATCAGAGGTATACATACTATTAACCAAAATATTTGCACGTTGACTTGAAACAACTACTACTTATGACGATAGAGTTTTTTCATTTTTCCCTATCCCTCAAGTTTCTCACGTATAATGTATTTTATTCGAAATATATAACTTTGTACCTTACAATACAGAATTAGTCATTTAAATCAAAGAACTGTCAGAGAAATGGGATCTCATTTAACAGTATAATAAATGTTAAGCAATTTGTGATGTATAACTGTTTCAGAGGACACTCTCTCCAAGTTAGGTCCGGGAAAACGTGTCGCTGAGAGACGGGCGTTTTTGTTTGATGGATTGCTTCTGCTGTGTAAACCAGTTACCAGCCTTGTGAGTTACTACACGTTCAAACTATATCTCAAAGCTATATACTATTAAACAAATAATTTAAGATAAGTTACTAAGTAGGTACGGTCGTTTTTAAATATTTGAGTGATGTGATAGACAGACAAACATAACTCTTGATATTATTGTCGAGTAAGAACAAATTATAATAAAAGATAAAGCCTAACAAACCTTGTTTGGGCCCGTAAGGTAATTGTATGAAAATGTAATTTTAATGGCATCTTTCATGGTTTCAGATAACTGTAAACAGCGGAGTGACTGCGGGTCCGCCGCAACTTAAACTAAAGGAGAAGTTACACATACGGAAGCTAGACATTGTGGACCGACCGGACGGAGAAGGTGTGTGGGTGCGTGTGTGCGTGTGTCTGGGCGTGTGTATAAGTGTGTGTGTGCGTGTACGTGTCCCCCTTGTTAAATTTATTAAACGAAAACAAAAAACACATAAAAATCTTATTCTATGTAAGCTTATATCATGCTTAATTAATTAAATGTATTGTTAATGACATAATAATAATCGTTTTTTATAATATTGTTACGTTTTTTATAATTTCATTACTCTAGTAATTTATATACTTAGTCACACAATCAAATTATTTTGATGTTTGTTTATTTAGATTTAGTGTTATTCTTGTGTCTGTCTGTTTTCTCCCCCAGAGGGTCGTAACCTGATCGAGCTGTGTCCCCGCGTGGGTCCCCCCGTGGTGCTGGCGGCTGCCTCGCCCGCCGAGAAGCGCTACTGGATGAGCGATCTCGTGATGCTCAACACTAAACCCATGCTAGACCGCAGTCTAGACAGGTGATACACTGTTGTCCTTGAAACTAAAATTATATTAAAGGAATATTTGAATAACACATTCGCGATATTACCGTGAGTCGAACAGTATGTTATCTCGCCTTTTCCGCAGCATCCTCCTGGACCTGGAGCGTCGCCACCCGCTGCGGCTGCCTAGCCCCGCTCTGTACCGATTCGCGGAGCCCGACGGACCTCACAACCTGGTGCTCGAACACGCGCCCGGACCTGCGCCCCTCATTAAGGTACTCTACTGAGATATAGCTTGTTAGCTATTCGATCCGGTCAACTAAATACCTAGTAATTCTACCATACGCGACTTTAAAGGAATGTTATAGTTAATAACTTATTAAATATAGAACGTATTTGTTAGTTCGTTTTGTTGCTCTGACTACTGAGATAACTTGTCGACGATTAATTCCATATAATATTATCTCAAACGGGACGAAAGCAACATCTAGTCAAAGGGAAATGCTAAGCAACGTTTCTAATTATTCATTATAGCATAAGATAAAAAATAATCAGCCAAAATTTATTTTATTCAAAATGTAATTAAGCATACGTGACTAACATACTGATAGATCATTACAGTTCTATATAATCACTGAACATTCAGTGACATTATAAATCATTACAGTTCTAAAATATTTAAAAACGAACGACCTTTGAACCCCCCAGGGTGCCACCCTCCTAAAGCTTGTGGAGCGTCTCACGTACCACGTGCACGCGGACCTCAACCTGGTCCGTACGTTCCTCACCACGTACCGCTCGTTCTGCTCGCCGGCCGACCTGCTGGCGCTGCTCGTGGAGCGCTTCGACATCCCCGAGCCGCACCTCGTCTACGACGCCCCCAGACCGGGTAAGCTCACTTTATTAATTCACTTAATCCTTTCATTCGGACACATTCACTCATTCATTCACTCGCAATACTCCTACACCGATACTTATATTGCATATTGCATGCCTAAATGTCCATTTGATATTGCGCAAGCAGTCCCAAGGATCAAGATTCCGAAGAAGGACATCAGTCCCAATGCATCGCTGTTGGATTTAGATCTTGATATTGGTAACGAATTTAACTATTTTCAATTATTGTTGGTTTGAAACACGTTATATATAATAAATATCAGTTCAGTACTAATCAAATCAAGGAAAGAGCTCTATTCATATTTACAAATTTTACATAATGTGATATTACATATCAATAAATGTGACGTCCAATGTAAAGAGAATGTTTCAGTTCATTATATATTAGGATTTCATTTGACTGACAGTTGGAAAAGTAGTGTGTTTAAACAAAAAAACAAATGTTATTATTTAAATTTATATAAAGTTTATTTATCAGGCATATCTTAATAATTATATCCCTAGCAATACCGAGTTTAATATTATTAATGTGTGTTCTCTCAGCGGAGTGCGTGGAGATCTCGGCCAGTAGTGACGCTGAGAAGCTCAGCAAGAATACGGCTCGGGAAGACTGGAAGAGGTACAGGAAGGAGTTTCAGCAGCCTGTTAAATTCCGGTCAGTGTGAAAAATATCAGATTCTAGTTACAAAGTAGTCTGATTTTTTTTTAATGATCTTATTTCAATATATGTGTAAAATTTTGTGCATTATGAAATATGTTATATTGATACATATGTTGGTATTGATAGAATTTTCTGCATGTGTACAGGTTTTTAAATATTTTATATTAAACGCGATGTCGGATCGTATATAATAATAATTAAAAAATGTAATTATCTTCCAGTGTATGTATGTGTATTGTATGGCTGCGTGTTGTCTCAAAACCAGCTTGCAACCTCAATTCCAATTTTTTTTAATATTGTAATTCATATAAAGATGTCATCCTAATTGCGACTATTCTATTAGTTTTCGCAAACATTTGACTTTTTGACTAGTAGGATATTTCAAATGTACGTTGCGTGTGAGTATCTCAAGGCGTGCCCTCACAGGGTGATCAACGTGCTGCGTCACTGGGTGGACCAGCACTTCTATGACTTCGAGAGGGAGCCGTCTCTGCTGGAGCGACTCAAAGACTTCCTTGAGTCCGTGGACGGGAAACCCATGAAGAAGTGGGTGCAGAGTGTTCTCAAGACAGTGCAGAGGAAGGTGCGACTAAAAATATATAATATTAATGATAATACATCATACATTATTAATAATTGCACTTCAAACGCATTAAATGGGGAAATCAAAGAAAAATTTAATGTAGTAATATAAATGTTATATTTTTAGTTATTTTTAATATATGGGACACTTATGCCCCATAGATTAGAACATGAACGGGACTCGTAATCTGCGATCGTTTTCGTCGTACCGATCAGCTGAGCTACCGTGTTAATGTTTAATTATGAGATTTTTAGTTACCCTCATCTTTTACCATTTCACAAGGTCTACGAGCGATGGCACGGCATAGGCTTACCATCAAATGTATCTTCAGCTGTGTTGAAATTTTTATACATATATTGTCCCTTCCTCAGTGCGTGCAGTCGGACACGGAGTCGGTCCTGTCTCTGAGCTCGGTATCGCACGTGTTCGACCGCCTGCCGCCCGCGCCGCTGGGGCACGTGGCGGAGCCCGAGAGACACGCCTGGCACCCCTTGGCATTGCACCCGCTGGAGGCCGCGAGGCAACTCACGCTGCTGGAGTTCCAGCTGTACAGACAGGTACCGGACTACGTATGGATGGTATGCCATATGTAAATTACGTATAGGTACATGTCGGTTTCATAACAATTGCTTATAGGTTATATATGTATATCGCTTCTAAAAACAGTGAGTTTGACTTCAATATATATAACAATTTTAGCCGCCGAAATCAAATTTGAATATTATTTTGACTGACACTCACAGGTACTGTTAATCTACTTTTTTTACAAAAAAATTGGTTTTGCACTTTTCAGTTTTAGTAAACAGTAATTTTGACTGTTTTTTGCAATCCAGTGTACCTTTATATACAACAAGAGTTGTACCTGTGTCAGTTTATATAGTTAGAGTATTAAAAAAGAAACGAAAATCTTATAAACAGGCTTAAAATATTATATGTATGTAAAAAAAATATTTTTGTAAAATGTTTAGAAAATTAAGAAAAATTTTAACATTTACACACGTGTTAAGTATTAAAACTCCATGGGATTCGCAAGATAGCTAAAGTACCTCAATACCAATAATTATTGCATCAGCCTAGTAACGAGTGTGGGAACGCTGAATTTGCTCAACGTTACCCAGAGACATGGAACAAACAACGGCGTCAAATTCGACACCTTGGATCAGCTCAACGCGGTTGCGACAAACAGCGGCATCGCATTCAAGACCTCACTCATTCCTTTTCACTTCACTTTCTGTTCTCACATCGAACACGATTGTCGTCTTATTAATTATAAATAGTTTGTAATTTTTATTAAATTTTTAATAAAGTTATTGTAAGAGTTTCGGTTTTTTTGAAACTTGTCTGCCGAATCGACTTAATTCACGTGCTTTTTTTATTAATCTATATTTTGACGATAAACCAATTTTTATTGTTTATGTTATCAGGTGAAACCGTCTGAGCTGGTCGGAGCGGTTTGGACTAAGAAGGATAAAGAGAAGACGAGTCCCAACCTTTTCAGGATAAGCAAACATACCACTAACGTGAGTAGAGCTTATGAATCCACTATTTATTTAGTTTATTGTTATAAATATGAGATAAGAGGTGTAGTTTATCTAAGTTGATTAGTTCTATGAGAGTTAACTGTAGAAATAGGGAAGGAAGGAACAGAATTTGGTTACTTTAAGCTTCAGATGCGATGATAGATATGTACGTATTACTAATATTGGGAGAGAGAGAGAGAGAAGTCGCTAACAACAGCTTTATAGTATAATATATGTAATATTCCAGTTCACCCGCTGGATGGAGAAGTGGGTGGTGGAGAGCGAGAACCTCGAGGAGCGGGCCGCCGTTCTGAGCTGGTTCTTGGAGCTGGCCGCAGCGCTTAGCGACCTCAACAACTTCAACGGGGTGTTCGCAGTCGTGGCCGCCTGCGAGTCCGCCTCCGTCTACAGGCTTAAGTACACCTTCCAGGTGTGAAACCCCTCTATTAAAATCCTCTACAAAACCCCCAGCGGTCTCTAACACCCTCTTCCCCCAGATGCTCCCCCTCCGACTTACGCGGGCGCTGGAGCAGTTCCGCGAGCTCAGCTCCGACCACTTTCGACTCTACCAGGAGCGGCTGAGGAGCATCAACCCACCCTGCGTGCCGTTCGTGGGCGTCTACCTCACCAAGATACTGCACATCGAGGAAGGGAACCTCGGTAGGTTATCACCACCTTTACTATTTTTCCAAATCCATCCTCATTCATTAACACTAACTTTCTTACAGATTTTCTTCCTAACACTGAGCTAATCAACTTCTCCAAGCGTCGCATGGTTGCGGAGATCACCGGCGAAATACAGCAGTACCAGAACCAGCCCTACTGCCTCACATTGGAGCCACGGACTAGGGTTAGTACGGGTTCTGTCTTTAACCACATCCTTGAATACATTTGGTTAAGGCATATTTATTTGCAGGCGTTCTTGGAGACCCTTGATCCTTTTCCCGGCATGGACGACAACGAGGTCACAAACTATCTGTACGCCAAGAGCAAGGAGATCGAGCCCAAGGGGGCCGTCAAACAGACACCTAAATTTGTAAGTTATTTATGGTTATGGTTGTCTATATTTATTATATAATGACATTACAATATTTGATAAAAATCGACTGCCATATAATAACATTAAAAAGCTGCTCAGAATCTGATTCTTTCAAAGGCTTAACATTTTACAATATGATTTCTAATACCTACTAAATAATAATAAATAATATTTTTACTACAAATAATTATTTGGATGATGATATTCAACTGTAACGTTACAGCCGCGGCGCTACCCAGACCTGTCTCTGAAGCCGGTAAAGGTGTCTCGACGTCGCCACGAGCACTCCTCATCACTGCTCTCCTCCACCACCTCGCTCATCAGTCTCGATGGATCGCTCAGTACGTGACAGACACACACACATAGATACCTAACTTGGTGAACCCTGGATTGGATACTATACCTCATACACATATATGACAATTAAGTTGTCTGAACAAAAATATTGTAAAAACGTTTTCACTCAATACAGTTGCTCTTCACAGAGTATTATATACATAAATATTTACAGTGTAACTGATGGAGAATATCTGCTAAGATTAATTTTGCTTATTGCGTCTTTGGTAAATAAAGATTAAATTTAAAAAAATACTCCTAGTCGTTCAGTACTTGATGACCTCTGGATTATTTATACCTTACACACATGTTTATTATGAATTACACTTAGAGAAGAAAAATTGTGTATTGTAATAACATTTTCGCTCAATACATACACATAAATATACTGGTATAACTGGTGGAGAATGTCCTCTAAGATTCATTTCGTTTATCGTATGTCTTTGGCCAATACAGATTAAATAAATAAAAATACCAGTATCCGCTGAGTCAATGTCACGCACACATGTACACTCCATGTCAGTATAGAGTTTGTATGTGTGTATGTGTGCAGGTGTGTCGCAGTTGTCTCCGCCAGGGGGCGCTTGGGACGGCGGGTCCGTGGTATCGCTGCCGGTGCACGGACTCGACAACGGTTAGTACAACATTAATAAAAATATATATAATCGTTTTTTTACCTAATGCTGGATAAATACATATAAATCCACCCTAACATATAAACAAATTATATTTAGCAATGTTTGTTAAAATAGTATCCCTCTGTATTTAGAATCAAATTAATTCTGAATACACTTTGGCTAATTCATTTATGTTAAAAGTCTTTTATTAAACTATCAATACCAATGCCCAACTTAAATATCAATTATATGATAAAGTATTCATATTCAATATTAATATTATTACTTATCGATTTTCATCTTTAGTCTCATAACTAACGTCTAGTATCATTTTAAATTTATTTGAAACTAGTTTATATTTGTATATATATATATGTTAGTAGGTCGTGACGTTCCTCGGCTGGAGCGCTGCAGCTCCAGCTCGCTGGCGCAGCTCAGTCTACGGGACAAGCTATTCGACAAGAGCAAGTCCGTAGCTACGCTACACAGGTTGATTAATTCTGAAAATTTAGTTTTGTTTAAGGATTATAATGAGTACCTTCTTTACCATCAGATTAAAAATGGGAGATGTCCGTCAATGGAGAGAAACTATACATATAATACTATATACCCCAATAAGAAAACTCACAAGAAGCAGGTTCGAATCCTGCTCGTGTTATAACTTTCTTATCACCTGCATCTAGTTTTATCTAAATATGTGTTTGTAGAATAGTTTAAATGCAGTATTTTTAATTATTGTCTAATTCTTTTGTTATAAACAGGAACAGTGGCTCTACGAAAGACGAACCGCCCTCTCCGAGAGACAATCATTCGCCCAAGTATGTATTATACTAAACATTGACCTTGACCCTATTATATAGATTTTTAGATAAGGTTATTTCATATAAATTATCTATCTATATAAAATTATATCGTAACAATGACGGATTGCGTTGCATAATACGTTCAGATGTAATGATATAATATACCCGTTTCTCTCCCGCAGGCGTCGCCCTGCGCTCTCCCCCCGCCCTGCCCTCGTGGACTCCGACTCGTTCTACTCGAGACGACGACCCGACAACGCCGTACGTATACACACACATACCCATCAATACGCACAGACGCAAATACACATACACATATACAAACTCATACATAGTAGAATTCGTGTATGACTGTTACTGCCGCTAATAAATGTCCATCTACCCCTCCCACAGGAACGCGTCCCCCCGCTGCTGCCGCGTGGCGAGGCTGAGGCGCCTCCCGTACTGCCAAGACGACCACCCTCACCGCGAGCAGGTACACACACATTTTCCTTAGATAATCAAATTTAATATTAAAATAATATATTTTATAAGTTTAATATATATTTCATAAAGATGTACATTTATAACAATAGAATATTTAGCATCGTATGTGTAAATTAAATTCAAATATCAGGTTCAACGGAGCCCCCTCCGGAGCCCCCCGACCGTCCGTCGCCGAGCCCCAAGCACCACGACCTGTTCAGGTAAACTCTACGCCACAGGTCACATATACTACGTCGTTGTCGCCTGATGACTAACTCCCCCCTTTACCCACAGGAGCCCCGCGCTGTCCCCCCGGCGCTCCCCCGCCCCCGCGCCGCCCAGCCCCGCGGACAGGTGAGCACTACACATACATCAATATATATATATATATATATATACATTTTGTATTTTTTAGACTATAAAATATAAGTAAATGAGTTACTCGGTGCAATTTACAAACGAAACTGATATAATTGATGCTAACAAAGATTGAAAATATTATCAGTATCTTACCTAAAGATTACATATTGATAAATAAAAGTTTTAGTGCAGACAAACAGATTTTCAGATTAGAAGAAAAGTTTGATTTCTTCTCGGATTTTAACGATTTTTTAATTCGAACCTCACTAGATAGCCTCTCTAGGGATAGAATCAAAATATTACTTTAATCTGACATATCACTATTTTTATGTTTATTATTCATTTTATATTTGATATGTGCTTTTATTAGTGAGCTATGAGCGAAATATAAATAATATATTTTCTTTTTAATATGTTGTGTGTTCTTTTGTCTGCAGAGCGGCCTTCAGTTTTCCGGCGCCCGAGCACAGTGAGTTAAGCTATATATAAAACCAAAAATGTGTAAATTTTCTAGTAAAAGTTAATTAGCAATCAAATTATAGAGTATCTACAGAGAAACAGAAAATATAATCAATTAAAATCTTTCTAAAATTATATATAGAAAAATAATATTAATAATAATCAATATATGTCAAGTGTATGTATGTATTACAGCAACCGAAGGGGCTCCGCCTCCGCTTCCGCCGCGTAGGAGACGAGACTCTGCCGCGCCGCCTACGCCGCATCCTGTGAGACACGCAAAATAATAATAATAATATTATAAATCAAACTACTAACGACATCCGTCTCCACCAGCCGTCGTGTGGCGAGTGCGGGCCGTCTCCCCCCGCGCCGTCTCCCTGCGCGGCGCCAGGGCCGCCCCCCGCTCCGTTGCCGCCGCCCCCTCTTCCGCCCCGCCCTCCCCCCGCGCCAGAGCTGCTGCGACCCGCGCACTCCGCGCTGTTGCAGAGACGACACACCGCTGCGTTAGTACAAACACACATACACACTAGCAATCATTTGTGCCATCGCATATTATATAGTACCGTTCATTAAGATCGATCAGGCCGTGAATTTAGTCATTACCAAGTCATCAATTGTCAGAAAAAATATTTTAAAAAATCTACAGATTTATATAGCAGTTTTGATGGATTTAGTATGTAATATATTGTATGTATAAAATTACAGCTCAGCTCCGAAACTGCCGCCGAAGCCGACCACCGCTGCCGTCGCGCCTCGCACGTAGCTAGCTACACATGTACACACGCATACACACGCACACACAGATAAACACACACACACAAGTACACACGCTAACACACACACACATACACGCGTACACACACACACACACGCACGCTGCCATATAGAAGAACTACTTAAAACTATCAATCACAACTCTCTCTTCTTCCCATCTCTCATATTAATACTTGCCATACTTAACTAAATCTACAATATATAAATCTAATCTTAAACATGACAAAGGAAAATCTTACTTTCTTATATTCTTGCTTATTTGACGAAACTAAAACTCAAATACTCAATTCCCTATATAATTATATATTTTTTTATTTAATAAAAACAGACAACAATAATTATTCAGTAAAGATATAAATAATAGACAATAAAAACTTGAAAATAGAGAATATATAAATATTTACTACAAGTGACATTCCATGTTTGATGCTTTGTAGTTGGCGTATGTTGGCGAGTTTGATCAAATGTTTGAACCAAGATTGTATATAATTAAATAAGATGGATTATTAACATCGAATTATAAAAACGGAAAATGTGCTTTTAAGCTGAAATAAATATATTATTTCAAAATAAATATTTATATTCGAATAATTGGTTAATGAATTAAAAAAATATATACATGGAGTTGAAAATACATATATTATAAATTAAAATAAGAACAAAAAGTTCAACAAATAATGATATACATACATATATATATATATCACGGAAAATGCATTTATTGTAAATAATTTAATTATAGTACAAAGAGTGATACACAGACATCACACGCACACGTTGGCGGTAGTTTATATATATATATAATCCTATGAGGAATGAATGTAAGAACAAGCAATAAAAGAATATATAAAATTGTAGCCAATAGTTTATATAATATAATTACAACCAGGAATTGAACGTCGGACTTCCCGTCGTCGTTAACGCCATGATATAGTGATACTTGTAAATTATTAACGATTAATTACAACTCAACACACAAGCTGTCAGAGTAATTGATATATGTAGTTGACGTCGTAGCTAACAGGACCAATGTATTTGTGTATCCTTCCAGAGTCTAAACGCAATTTAATGTTATAGAAATCAATGTATAGAGTTAAGACGCCTGTAGACGTAGTCTATGTGAGGGTAGAGAGAATATATGTACAAATGTTTGAAGTGATCTGTAAAAATGTGTACAGTTGAACGCATAATGTTATATAGGTGACGAGTTTATAGATATTGTATTATACATTGCGACTGTACTTGTAAATATGTAGCCGTTTAAGTTAATGTTCGTTTCAGCTTTAGTACAGACGTCTAGGAGGCGCTTTAGTTGTAATGCGGCGGACCGGCCACAGACGAGGGAGTTATTTTTTTATTGATATGATTTGAGCGCGTAGGTTACGTATAAATAATAGATTAAGGTCGCGTCTCGTCTGTGGTCGTGCGCGATACCTGTAAATATAGACGAGCGACGTAGAACATATTATATACACAGTTATACAAGCGTCGTTTTATTTATTCAACCCTATCCCCAACACTACCATGAACGTGGTGGAAGTTTGAACCGTCTGTTACCACAAATTGTTGATAGCGATAACCAATTGAATTGAAAAAAACATTTTATTTTATATATGGTAAAAAGAGTAATATTTTTATTACAATATTATTGACTAATGTATTTCAATCAATATTTTAAGAAATTAATAAATGTCATTATGTTATGTTGAAATACTTTTAAAAAATATATAAAGTTTTTACAAAAACTTAAAAAAAAACTAAACCTTTACTTCACTGGTATTAAGCACTACTGTGTACTACCAGAGAGAAAGTAATCACTGTGTTCCACCGGTGACGCTGTCATGACCAGTAGGGCTAACAGCAGAGACACAAAAAAAAAATCACTGCTGTAAAATGAAAATGGTGTACAGTGCCTTGTCATATTTAGTGCTAACTTCGTATCTAAATCGGGTGAGACACCAGCGCAAATGTGGCGACTTGTGGCAACTCCATAGAGAGCTTAGAGCTTTGTAATGACCTTTAGTAAAGATTTGTTACTCTTTATCTCTACCGTCAACAAAAGTTCAGGATTCGAAAGTCAAAACCCGAGTTGTCTCTGTCAACTGTCAAATATAATTACTTAACTGTCATTTGTCAATTGTGGGAACAAATTTACCACGATTGAATGTTGGAATTGTTTGAAAGTTATAAAAATATATTTTAAATATGAAACTCCCTGACAAAAAGAAGATTAAAAATCCGAAACTAAAGAAGAAATCTATAATAAAACCCAAAAAGGAGAAAATTCTTGTTGTCGCGCAGGAATTCAAATTTGCGCGTCTTCTTTCTGGAAATGAGAAAAAAACTAGAGATCGTGTTTTAAAAACTTTGAAAAAGTGGCTTTTAAATTGTTTTGAGAAAGGATATGGTAATTTTGTTTCATTTGTAGTTTAAAAAAGAATTACATATCAATATTTAATATGATATTTTTAATAACATGTGTCACATAACCTCTAATCAAATTATTAAAAACAAATGAAGAAACACATGTGATATGTTTATCTTTTTAAATTATTATTTCACGCCAGTATAATTATTAATAAATAAAAAATAATAGTTCTTATTTCCAAAAATAATAAAATCGTTTGGTTGCTTATTTTAGAGTTCAAGGAAGATGACTTTATCAGAGTGTGGAAAGGTTTATTTTATGCTGTTTGGATGTCGGACAAACCCTTAGTGCAGGTTTGTAATATTGTTTTATTCTATTTCAATTTCACCTTTCACGAGCATGTAATAATGAAAAAAATATACCATATAACACAATCCAATTATTGTAATTTTGAATTATTTTTTTTAAGTATGAGAAGATAATTAAAATAAGAATCTGCTGCAACGTTACAAATATATTATTTATCTATCATAATAATGATGTTAATTTCTGGTATGTCTGAAATGGATATCTAATATTTGTTTCAGGAAGAACTATGTGACAGTATCTCGGAAATTCTGGATCAGTTCCCGGTGGAACAAATATATAATGCAATAATGATGATCAAAGCTGGGTTCAGAGTGTTGGCCACCGAGTGGTATGGACTTGATCAGCACAGAATGGACAAATTTCTTATGGTGTGTTTGCTTATATACAAACAAAATATACTTTAAAATTATATGATTGGGACATGATAATAAATATTAGGGAAATCCGTTGGTGTATTCAGTTCTAATTAAAATTACTGTTATCATAATTGACACAAATAGGAGAAACTTTGTAATTATGAACGGGGCTAAATGATGTAAATTTTATACATGTAGTTTTTTAAAACAATTAATTAGTAAAATTACTCTATGTGAATTGAAATTACTTCTTAGGGTTCATTGTAATTTACACTGGCTGTAACACATACTAAATAAATTATATAGAAGACAGTAACAAGGATATCAATATAATTTTTACAATTAAAGTTTTTCTTTGGCCTCGGCAAGATATTTTTAAAACACTGAGATAATATTCTCCACATGCCCTGACTAATTTTTGACGGTGCATCAGAAGACTCAATACATAATTCATGTAATTCTACATTGTTCCCTTTGTGATTAGATAGATATTTAGGTTTATATGTGTGTTAAATCTCATGGTGGATACCGAGCAGGAATAACTGTAGCTTGGTGAAATTATTGTGCATTATAAACTATAATACATGTAAAATAGATATCTGATAAAGTCTAGGGCCTTTATAGTTATAGTAGTAGTATAATTTTAATATTTTACATTATAAGTTACTTTTTGGTAACAAACACATATACGACAGGACTTTGAGAAACATGATAGAAATTTAAAAATATTTTGTTTTGAATAATTTCCATTGCATGTTATATATATTTTTTTCACTTTTCCTTGTTATTATGTAGTGGTTCCTTCAATTCAGAACCCCTATCTATTGTTATGTAGTTGGTGCGCCGGTACCTGCGCGGCGGGTGGCGCTGCCTGTCGCGGGCGTCCTGGGATCAGGACAGCTGCGAGAGGTTCGCAGACATGATGACGGGGCCCGACGGTGTGTATTGGCATATATATTTTTAAGAGTTTCTTAACATATATTTTTTCTACCGTCCGTTATCATCTTTATGTTATTGTTTACTTTGACTAAAGATAGTTGTAAGAAACAAAATAGATGTGTCTTCTGATATGAGCTATTCTGAGTATATATTTAATAATTTAAATATCCCAAACAATGTAAACCATTAAACAAAAAAATATCACAATAATCGTAAAGGCAATAATTATTATGAATTAGTCTTGTAATGTTGTCAGACAATATATATATATTTTTTTTTACAAATGACACTTTTTGTACTGTTTTTTACTTAACGTTTAACTTTTAGTAAAGTTACTAGTTATTCTTTAGTTTAAACTCCAAAGAAATAATTGTATACATATCATTATATTATAGTATGTTTGTTAATATACGTTTTAATAAGTTTTGTTACTTATTTATAAAAAATTTGTTTGTTTGGATATCAATCCACTTAAAACTAATACCAACATGCAGGGGTGTTGGCGGTGCAGCCTCCTTCCTTCGCTCGGAACGCGATGTCCTTGATGCTCCACATCACAGACTGCTACCTCGAAGAACTCTCAAAGGTAAATTAAACTAAATTATTTTCAACATATCAATAAATGTTGGACTGATGCTAAAAATATTTTTAAGGTCTCACATTCGAGTTTATGCTTCCAGTAATTGATAAAACTGATTTAATAATTATTTTATAAAACTCTTCAGTGTTCTTAATAATTAAAAAGTTGGTTTAGTTAAATTTAGTTTTATAACAACTATAAATTCGTCATATGATCTCATCATAAAATATCCATTGCAGGTGTCGCAGGGCTCCATACCTGGACCGGCGCTGGCGGCGCTGCTCCGCCCTTACACACAGTTGGTGTGCTCAGACAGCGCGCTCGCCATCCCCGCAAGAAGGCTGCTCACCGCACTGCTGCAGCAGAGTGACCTCGGACTGGAGTATCAAAGCAAGACACGCGCCTGGCAGAAGGTGAGCACGCACGCACACACTTATACACGCACACACACTCATACACACACACACACAGATAAAAGTACCAGATGATTGAAGTCTGGAAAGAAACTTATATTTTCTCTTATTTGTTATAGATGGGTTGTCCGGTCGGTGGTCCCGAGGCTCTGGAGTTGGAGGAAGATGATGATGAAGAGGAACAAACACAACATTCGGAGGAAGAAGACGACGACAATGATGGGTGCGTCCACACATATACATTATCAATGTAGTTTTCTAATGCTCTAAACATGTACATTCTTCGAGATTTATTTTGACAAACATACATACACGCATACATACATACATACATATATAACGTACTTATGTAATTGTTCTTATCTGTCATCCAGTCCCCTGGACCCTCGCGCCGGTCGCGTGAGCGTGTTCCTCCGCCCGCTGACGGTGCCGGCGGCGCTGCTGGCGGCCCAGCTGCGAGGCCCAGCACACAGTCACGCCGCAGCACGCCGGGCTCGGCTGTGTGCAGATAGGTATGGGAATAGAACCATCCAATGTATCAGAATTAAAAATATTTTTTTTTGCACTTGAAAGTCTAGTTCAACCTGTTCCATAAAAACCCAACAGTTCCATGAAAAGCACGTCTAAGGTACAAGAGTACTCAAACGTCACTTGTATCAATGTCATCTGAATCAAACCGTTATCGGTAATCAAACCGACTGAGTATTTGTTCAATAGTTACCTTTTGGTTCGATTTGTTTTCGTATTAGGTTCGAGAAGCTATCGTCTTCGCAGTACCCCCTGCCGGTTAAGGAGTCCGATCGGCCGGCCCCTCCTCCCGCCCCTCCTTCCGCCGCGCGCGCCGCCAGGGCACTGCACGCGCTCGAGAGGAGACTGGGGCAGAGTGCGGACGTACTGGCATTGAAAGGTAAGAGAAGAGAGAGTAACGGAAATAAATGTGTTAGCTCCGGAACAAAGTTAAATATATTTGCTTTCAGATCTAAAGAAAAAGCATAGAAAAAGGCTGCTGGCGAAGACACGCGCCGGACTCAGTATTGTAGAGGAAGTGACGCCGGATACTACCGTTAGTTGCTCTTTTTTTATTGAATTGATTTTTTTTTTGTCAAATCATTAAAAATGTATTTTTGTTTTTAGAATGGAGATTGGCAAGTTGAAGAAACAGAAGAAAGTAAAACGGTTTTAAACAAAAATAACCAAAAAAAGAAGAAAGATAGAAAACGAAAGACAAAGAACGAGGACGCGACCTTAGATAATAAGAAACCTAAAATAAGTGAAAATGGCGTAAAAACAGAAGATAAAAAACAAACTAACAAAGTTGAAAAGAAACAGGTCAATGGAAATAAAAAAGTGAAACAAAATAAAGTTAAAGCAGTCGGTGAAACAGAAAAAGAAAACAAAAACACGGAAAATGAAATTACAAAAGTCGATAAAAGTAAAAAGAAAAATAAAAATAATTCACTCGGTAAAGAAACAGATAAATCAATAAAAAATACGAATCAAAAAGTCAAAAATCAAAACGGCATCCAGAAAACACCAAAGTTAATAGCGATTAAAGCAAAAAATTATCAAAAACAGACGAACCAAGTGAAAAACGACAGTCCAAAGAGAATGAATCTGGAGACTCCGAAGAGGGTGAAATTCGTTTTGAAAAACAACAGCATGCAGGGTCCCGTGGATTATTACAAGAGCGTCCGCCAGAGCCCCAGCATCCCCTACGACGGAACCCGACAACCCTCCAAAACCAACCTCAAAGTATCCACCCCCTCCCCGATCAACCCCTTCTTCAAGAAGAAGTTTAAACTAAAGATGAATATTTGATATAGATTTTAAATAAACCGGTGACTTGTCCGAGTAATTGTTTTCTTTTAAACATTAATTGATATTAAATATGGTATTGTGTATTGTAATATTAAATTATTTGATAAAAGTATCACAAAATATTTCCCGAAGTGATTTAATGAAGGCCTTAGCACGTTGACTTCTTGTTACATGAGATGTTGTTTGTGGAATAAATGAAATGTTACAAGAAATTTTGTCTGTTATTTAAATTATGAAAATATTAAATAAAAAGCATAAAAATTATTTGAAATAAATACAACTAAATTATACAAGATTCGATTATTTGTGCTTCAGTTTCACGGAGTGTATCTAATATTTTACTCAAGATTTTCTTATTTTTTTTACTTTTACTATCTATTCTTTGATTCAACGCGACCAATACCACAAGTGTTCTCAAAAGATTAGAAACAAAAAAGTAGCCAAAATCACTTGTGATAAAGACACTCTTATTTGCGTTTGGATTGCACATTGCGTTATGATCGTGATCGCGTGCTGCTTGCGGGACTGGTCGTGTTGCTGGACACGGATTTTCTTCTTATTATTATTAACTACTCATTAGGCTGACTTACCGAATTCATTGCGATGGTTCTAGTTGTTGTTCGTTCATTGCTCACTAAATAAGTTGACGTTTGTGTAACAGTGATCACAATAAAAAAAACCGGCTGAATTTGTTGCGTGATTCTTCTCAAAGCAGGACGCGTTTGGAACACAGCCTTATTTAAGTTGGACAAAGTCTTAACAGAAGGACTGAGAAGGACGATACGTATGGTATCACAAGAGTCCTCAGACCCATTTGATACTCGGGTATCACTGGTATTGATTCAAAGTGGAAGAGGATTAAAAAAAAATATTGTCCTTGGATAAAGGTGTAAATTAATAAGTTATAAGAGTATCCATGTAAATACTTGACGGTTATTTTCAAATCTGTCGATAATAGTTTTACTTTTCCTTTGATTCATTTCGAGAATTGCAGAAATACTTTTTGTAAAGTACAGCTTATTCATAGTTACGAGTAAATTTAAATGTATAATTATCAAAGTAGATATTGCAATTTTTAGTATTTTATATAAGAATTTGCCTTTGTTTTATATATGTTTCTATTACCTATGTTGTGTAATATCATATCAGCATACATAGCATTAAGAACGATACCGCCTTACACTATCAAATATTCTTCGCTGGTTGTGATTGTGGAACTAACAAGATCATCCAATTAAGTTTGGTGGCAGCGAAGGATGCAAAAAAAAACAATTATTTTATAAAATTATATTAACGAGTTACAATTAAAACTTATAATTAATTAATACTAAAAAAAGGTGATTCCAGGTCAGCGATTGACCCAAGAATGAATATATTTTATCCTCGATTCCCATCGATGGTGAGAATGCAAGCCGTATGGTGTCGTCTTCAGGATACTCGAAGCGTGGTGTCAGCATTTACCCGTGTGAAACCAAGTTGGTGCTTACTATAACAATTACCCTTGGCTATGCTTGCGTAACAATCCTCTTATTATTATTTATTTTTTAACTTCTATTATTATTAACTTGTTTGTATGCGTAGCATGGAAAAGTACTAGGCAGTATTTTTTAATTTGGTATGGATAGGATTTGTCCGTGTAAACATATCTCTAATTATCACGAGCACTCGCAAAATATTTTGGCTCTATTAAAAATAAATTCAAACTACTGGACAAATTTTAATAAAATTGTATGGTGTGTAACTATGATACTACAGCTACTCTGTAGAAGAAGGGCTGTGAAGCTTTGTGATTTGATAAGAGGAAAGATCCAGGCTGCTAGGATCTACCTAACATATATGGTTTTATTCGCAATACCCCTAAAGTCTACAAGTTAAGGGCCGTGACGTTGCCCCTCTGTCGGAGACACTGGATTACTATCGGATACATTTCCATAATTTCGACTCAAAATTAAATTCACCACAGATAAACGGAGCGATAAACTTATTGTTTAATTAAAACAGCGGCTTGAATGTAAAGAAAAATAACTAGGGGCGCCAACAGACCCTCAATTTCGACTCGCTGCGGTCGCGAAATCTCGGGTGCCGTTTGCATATTGAGCGAAGCGAGCCCAGTGTAATGACTCATCGTTTCCCATTGACTTCAATGGGATATCAGTTTTTTGACGTGACATTAAAAAATATTTTTTTTGACAATCTTTTATTTTTTTTAAACCATCACTTTCTTGTCTTTTTGATTGCAAAATTTCATAATTTCATAATTTTCTGATTATTTTCTGATTGCAAAATTTCATAATTTTCTGTCAAGTAGTTTTCGAAAAAGTCTCCAGTAGAACGCTCCGCTCGCTACGCTCGCTTCGCTCAATTATGTGTGGTTGTTAGTAAGGAAGTAGAGAAGCAGCTGTGGATACACCAGCACACGATGAATAGCATGTAGGAGTCTTGTCATTGAGTGATTTGAGTGATTTAGAAAATACGTTATGTGTTGCATTCTTGTAGTGCAACCCGAGTTCAGTTGTTTTCTGATTAGTGTATTTGAGGAAGGATCAATTTATGAAATATAAATTGACTATGCTTATTCAGAATTCAATTAATTTCTATACTCCATTTATCCAACATAGCATGACCATGTGATACTTGACTCGAAATTGCCTGTAAATGACTACTTGAAGAAAGATAATTTGAATTAAATTTGGAATAGACTAACAAGAAGGAGAAGGTAATTAAGAAGGAAAACACATTGGAAACAGATGGGATACATGGTACACAAAGAAAACACATTACATATAAATGATTATAATGTTTGTTTATCTTTATATTAAATACATAACAAGAGGCACTTAGTTACATTACATGCTAAGTACTATATACCTTAACATTATAACTCCAATATATTAATAAAAACATTCGTAATAATTTAAAATATATAATGAATTTTTGCAGATAAATACTCAATAAAATTACATTTTATATTTACAATATAAAAAACGTGATTTAAAGTATTAAAAAATGTATCACTTGAACCCGAGACCGACGAGTGGTGCCGGCAATGCGTAAACTGAGCCACCGTGTTCGTATAAAAAGTGCAAGAATTCGAGCAACTTTAATTTCATATAACACTCTCGAGATACAATTTTCTGTTTTATGTTATTTTTTTGCATAAAATGTTATAATATATGTTAGGGAATGTATTTATTGCACAGTATCACTTTAATTCAATCACTCGTAATAATAAATAAATATTTCAATAATATAAAATTTGTTAAACAATAATTAATGGAATACATTTTCTTTTCGCCAACACAAATACATAGACAATATACATAGGTTAAATAATTCAAAACGATAATTTTACTTAAAAACTTATTGAAATAATCGCACTGAGATTTGAGCTGGAATAGACTAAGACAAAGTTAACGCTTACACTAGAACGAGTTTTAATATATTTTTAACTAAATCTCATCGTGTCCGAGCATCGAGAGCGGGTCCTCGAATGTTTGTGATGTTTTTGTAGAACTTGGCCTCGGTTGTGGTGTGTCTTTGACTTCTAATAATAATATAAAGTTATTAATGATTCATATTCCAGGTTTGTTATAATAAACACAAATAATCCAGTCAATAAAGTTAAAATAGTAAATTCCGCTGATATCCTAGAGAAGACAATTACTAAACTTCCTATATTTGGTTCTGTTAAGAAGTATATTTATTACCACTGAAATTTATAATCGACCTGCAATCTGAGATTGAAATAAAACTCAAATAGTTTGTAACAAACTTAATCTACAGTTAAAGGGGGTTGTAATTTTTATTATTATTGACAACAAAACAATATTTATTTTAGAGTTTTTGAAACTTACCAGTTTTTCTTGTTTTTCCCCCGAACAGGTCTTCGTCACTGTCATCGCTGAACAAAGGTTTTGTTACTTTCTTTTCTACTTTTCTTTCTTTTACTTTCTCATCTACTTTCGTTTCTTTTAGTTTTTGTTCTACATTTGATCCACTTTCTCTCTTCACTTTATCTATTTTTCCAGAAAATAATTCACTCTCACTGTCGGAATCGAAAACGGATTTTTGTACAGGCTTCTTAAATAGCTCTGTGTCATCATCGCTCATGTCATCGAAAAGCGACTTTTTAGTTTTATCAAATTTGTGTACTTGTTTTTCTGAGACTGTATCTATGAGTGTCTGTTTTTTGTCTTTGCTTGGTTTATTTTCATGAGCATTATTTTCATTTCCCTTACATGTTTGTTTGATCACGTCGTCCGCCATGTTCGTGTCAACGTCCACTTTAGCCGGAACTTCAAATATGTCTTCATCGTTCAGAATATAAACAACTTTTGATGTAACTTCTTTAATTTCAGTATTGCTTTCTTTTACTTCACTCTTCAAATTAGTTTCATCTTTAAGTTTTTTATACGGAACGCTTATTTTATCATTTTCAAGCTTTTCTTTAACCGGTTCGTCGAAAGAACTGGAATTGTCCGTGGAATCCGACCCAAAATCTATTCCGGATTTTCTCACCGCCTCTAATCTGGCTCGTCGTGTCGAAGGACGTCTTTTGACTTGAATTTTGGCTCTTTCTTTAGACAATTTGTTGTCTAAAACTTCTGAATTTCCTTTAATACTAACTGCGGCCATTTCCGGTTTAGTGTTATCTTGACTATGTTCATGTCTTCTGGATGTAGTCTGTCCGTCTGTTTCTTCGTTAATTGCTCCAGGTGAAGATTTCTTAGGAACCGCCCCCGGTAAGAGTGACTTAACATTTATATTAATGGCCATAGGTCTCAATTTTCCCACAGGCCTTCTCTCGCTTCCCGAAGAATCGGTGTCATCTTTGTTGGTACAAATTTTATCATCCGATTTGCTTGCTTCATTTGAATCATATTTCTGATCTGAAAATATATCTTCTTCTATATCTTTATTTTCTTTAAAGATATCTTCGTCTCTTTCACTCTCAAGTAGTTTCAATATGTCTGTCTTTTGTTCGTTTTTAGTATTGCTGTTACTATTTACATTATCTATATTTTGTTTGTTTTTACTTCGTAGATCTTCAGTATTTGTTTCTCTTTCAGTTGGATTTTCAGATTTTGGTAATGAATTATCTTCTTTTGCATTTTTTTCTATAAAATTTTCTACAATAATATTATTATCTTCATCAGGTAAACTTAGATTATCTGGTATCTTATATTGTGTTGTATTTCTTAATTTTTGGGAAAAATCCACATCGATATCCGGCGGTTCGTCGTGGAATATCTGGAATCGATCACTTTTGTATTCCAAATCTGGTTTCTCGTCGGTTATTGCGTCATCCTTCTTAAAGAACAGCGCCTCGTCGTCCGAATCATCATCAAATAGCGCGTTGACGTTCTTACTCTTCTTTGATTCGATCGGTTTTTCAAACGCTGGAGGCAAATCACTGAAGATATCCACAAATATGTCTTTAGAATGACTTTCTTCAATTACTCTTTCAATATCTTCTTTTGAAGTTCTTGCTTCTTCTATGAAATCTATTTCTGGTAGCGCAGGCAGTTTAGGAGCAGAGTCAGCTGTTACATCCAGTTCATCATTTTTCATAACAGATGGCTTTTTAATGTCTTCTTTTTCTAATTCTGGTTCTTTTATATCATTGATTACTTTATTATTAATATTAAAATCGGTCTCGCTGACATATTTTTTGTTTATTTTTTCATCTTCTTCACGCAAAATTTTCGATTCACTGTCAGTTATTTGTATTTCCTC
Organism: Melinaea menophilus ssp. n. AW-2005; assembly: GCA_918358695.1. Lineage (NCBI taxonomy): Eukaryota > Metazoa > Arthropoda > Insecta > Lepidoptera > Nymphalidae > Melinaea > Melinaea menophilus. Next base: position 18,312,040 of record OU911038.1, read on the forward strand.
ATTACTTGTTATTTCTGACTTTGATTCGTCTTCTTTGTCATTACTTTTTTGTATTTCATCATTTATATTTCCTGCTATTTCTGTTTTTGCATGACTATTTTCTTTCGGTTCTGTTTTATCACCAAATAGATCATCATCATCATCATCAAAGATGTTAGGACTCAACTGTTTTAAATTATCAACTTTTATTTCCGTTTTAGATACTTTGAGTTCAGAACTTTTTTCTCTATCAGTGTACGGTTGTGTGTGTTTATTTACATTTACTATTTTATCATTTGTATGTTCTTTTGCTTTTAAATCATCTTTTAGTTTTACATCAGAGAATAAATCGTCTTCACTATCACTATCAAATATACTTTTAACTTTCTCTTTTATTTCTTTACTTTTATGGGGTTTATTATCTTTATCTTTTATTTTATCTTTAAACAAATTATCGTTTTGATCAGCTTCGAACAAATCATCATCAAATAGTGTTTCATCTTTATCTTTAGTTGCTGTTATCACATTACTTGTGAAGATATCATCGATGTCATCAAATATGTTATCATTAAAGAGTATTTTATCATTAATCTCCTTAACCGGCTCACTTTTATCATTAGCGGGTTGCTTTTTAACATTTTTAACCGGTTTTGTGAATAGATCCTCAATAATATTATGTTTCTTTGTCGGTGTCTCTGTCGCGTCGCTCTCTGAGGACGATTGCTTTTGGTTCCTTTTCAAAATGGCTGCTCCTATGCTTTCTGAACCTTTCGATCCAAATAACGATATACCTCCCACCGGTTTCTACAAATATTTATATATAATTATTGTATACAGTCTGTTCATTTTACAACATTATATAAACAATTACTGTACTAATATTTATGCGGTCTTCATAATTGGTTAGAGTGAGAAATATTTTATAATTTTAATTAACTTACCTTCACACCCGGCTCTGTATATGTCTCTCTTGCTGCTTCCTTCGATTCTGCTTCAATTGCCCTCGAGAATAAGGGCGAGTTCTCTCTGGCTACTGTATTCTGAAACAAAATAATGTTGCAAAAGATTCAAAATTCTGAAATATTTAACCACAAATATTTATAATATTAAACTCACCACGATGTTGCCTATGTCACTGTCGTCTCTATTGCTATTCACGTATGGTCCACTTCCGAAAAGCTCGTCCACTACATTGTGACTCTTATTACTATTGGGATAAGGTCTGTGTAGTTCAGCGAATATGTCATCGTCTGAGTCGGACTCGAACCCGTCGAGCGGCGGAGGCTCGTCCGGGAATATTTGAGCTATATGGTACAATTATAATATAATATATTTAGAGGTCAGTCAGAGATCGCGGTTCGAGCCTTGCTCTTGATGATTTTTAATTTTATATTTTAATAACATTAGCTAAAATAACAAGACCATTTTGTTTATAGAATTCCAGGAGGGTGTTAAGGGGGTGTGTTGTAGGGTGTTAGGGGGTGTTGAGAAGTCAATATCACCTGGTATGGGTTTATCAACGGTGTATAACTTCCTCGGTTGTGGCGATTCTTGCAGCTCGGGTTCAGGGTATTGCTGAAACAATGAAGAAAGCTTATATCATATATAATTGTATTGTCTTACCCGCTTAAAGAGGATACAGATATGTATTACAATAGTGAGTTGAGAAAGACGGTATTCAACCCTTCTCTTTTGCCCCCCCCCCCCCATTTTTTGGCTCAATCACCAAATTATTTCTTTCTTTACAATTTTCTTAAATTTAATTTTATTTGGAACAATTACTCAACTGCTACATTCCTATAAATATATTTTACATGTTATATTTACCTTTTCTGTCCGTACGTCTTGTCCTGATGGCGTGTGTGACGTCACTGGGGGGGGCAGCGCGTGTGACGTCATCGACGATAACGACGACGACGAGGCCTAATAATATATAGTATTATTAATCTATACAAGGGTATGGGCTTTATTTATGGAAATGGTGCATAATCCACCGTGTTATTTTGATGGGATGGTGGGTTACATGGAATTCACACCCGGAATGTTTTGATTTGGGAGTAACCATTATTATCATTACACCAGATGGACCTTTGACTTGCTAATGGACAGAAAAAAATATATAAATAATAATAATACAAACATTACTAAAGGTTAGAATTTAGATTAGATTGCTTTCCATTTACTGTGGTATCGGCATTAATAACTAACTAGAATAAGTTTGTAGGGATTATCTACGATTGTTTGTAATCTCGGATTGCAGATCGATTATTAACTTCCATAAAAAAAAGTGTATCAAAGTTGCTAACAATGTGTTGGTCGGTGTCGGAGTCCGAGTACACGGGGGCGGAGGCTCCCTTGTCGGCGGAGTCGTCGCTATCCGCGTCCGACAGACCTGCACAAACCGAAGATAACGTATAGATAGATATTATAATATATATATTAATAACTTTATAACAATAACATTTTATAACATAATATAACATAAATTATAAATGAATTCGTAGATTACAAAAATAATTGAATCTAAGGATTGAACCCGCTACCTAGAGTTCAATGGACAACAACCACTAGACCTGTACACCGTCAGATGAATATTACACAAAAATGATTTTGATCAATATTTGTTTGAAAGTAAGAGTAATGTTATAATGTAACGGAGCCCTGGAGCCCTACAACACTGACCGGCGTGTGTTGAATCCCTCCAGGCCTGCGACCCTATGATATGCGGCAAGCGGGGCCGGGAGCACGAGGGGCGAAGCACCCGCCGGGGACTAGATCATAAACAACATATTAGGATTATATATTTTTTTATTTTTATTAATATTATTTTTTCTATTTGAAATTTTATTTCATTGGATACATTCAATGGCCGTCTCTCTTGCTAGCCCTACCGGCCACGACCGTGTCACCGGTGGGATAAGAATGAAGTTACAATTACATATTCAATAATATTTTATTGAAAAAGTTCCATCATAATCGGCTCAGCCCTACCTTTCTCCTTCGTCTTCGCTGTCACTGTCCACAATGGATACCACCTCGTGTAGACTCTCCAGCACTCGGAGACCGAGCTTCAGTGAGGAGAGAGAGCTCTGAGCTTCGGGTTTTGGAGACTCTTGCTGAAAAGAATGGTTAACTGACGTAACATACAGTAGAGCAGTATCCAGACGTAGGCTATTTAATTTCAAACTACATAACTGCTACAAAACTTCTTTAATAATATAGCATAAAATTCATTGCCACTTACAAATTCAAATTTGGATTTGAATTTGAATTTGTAAGTGGCAATGAATTTTATGCTATATTATTTATGCTTTTTTATGCTGGAAGGCAAATAAGCTTGTGAAAAGCACAAAACTAGGACTGGGATTAGTTTAAAAATGCGATACGATATATGATCGATATCTACTCGATACTTACTTTCAAAATATCTATACAAATATCAGTATCGGATGGCAAGTATCAACTAAGTACTTATATTTACTTGTATCGTTTCATTCTTATTCACACTAGTAGTAATCTATTTATTATTATGTAAAACCCTATTAAATTTACAAACACATTTACTTTCCAATATATATATGTGTGTGTGTGATCATTATAAAAATTAATTCCTATTATATATATACATGTTGTATCCTGATATTTAAAATTAAAAGGCTTTATGAAAACCGATAAAAGAATACGGACAGAATCGCGGGTAGTATATTATATGTACATATATCATCACATACATATATAATATGCTCACCTTGGTGTTATTGTCTGTGAGTTCCACTTCATCCTCGTACACACGACTCTCAACAAACTGACTGTTACTGAGAGCCATAAACCTAAAATATATATATATATATCAGAACTAAACTAAATATGTTGAAGCATTCAAATATTTTTACTTAGATGTCATCTTAGTTTAGATGTCATCTTACTTACTTTGTCAAATAACAAATAACAAGTTGGAGGCTAAGAAATTTTACTTTTATTACTTTATAACAGTTTTGGTATTTTATACATTTATTGGTAGTATAATTCAAATTTACAAGAATTAGTCTAAAGACTACTAATATATAATTTTTATGTACATTTGTATTCTGATAATGTACATTTAAGGAAATAAAAAATATTAACAATATTATTTTGTTTTTTTTAAAGTGAATTTTCTAAAATATGGATTAAATTTCGAGTTTTTTGCCAAAAAAAAATTAGTTAATAAAAAGGAGTCTTACTTATTGTTGACATTCTGCAGATCAATGCTGGCGTTGTCCAAAGCATTGACCATCACATCCAGTGCGGTATTGGTTTCTTGACATTTTGTTATTATTGTCTGAAATTGTATAAAATATATGTTAAATATATTTTAAAATTATAAGCAACAAACAAAACAATAGTTAGGTTTGTGAAACAGTGACCACAATAGAGTAGTACCCGGGTGAGTTTGTTGTATGATTTTCTTCAAACCAGGGCATGTTTGGATCTCCCATAGCCTTATTTTAAGTTGGAGTGTTTTTATAGGACTTATTTCAATAAGTATGGTATTAAAATGGTCCTGACAGTCCCATTTGACATACACAAGTGATCGCTGGCATTGATTTAAATAATAAAATATGAATAATAAATAAAAGTGTGCCAAAAAAAAATTAGTATATTTGTTAAATGAAATTATCAACTGTTCACTTAATATTTTCTAAAACAATAATTCACCTGGTGCAAGCTCTGCAGCACACTGAGTAGCTGTGAGTCCCCTGAGAGGCTCCAATGAGCAGCTGCAGATCGCAGCGGACCTGTGTCACCCTCCATGACTCCAAAAATAATCTTTACAGATAAGAAAAAAATAATTAAACAGATATAAAAATAATTATGACGATATTACTTATTATATTTACTAAACTTACTTCAATAATAATTTTTGTATATATTATAAATTATAATGCTATGCATAGTTATGATTAAAATATTAAATGTAATGAAACAAGAGACAGGATATTCAACTTAGATGACTATATATTATTATTTACTTTTAAATTAAATTTTAACTGAATAAAAAATAATATATTAATTTGGCTTTAATCATTTTTTTCAAAACAAATTAGAAATATTGTAAAAAATGGGCGTTTGGATATAAAAATATATTTTTTTTATCGTATTTAAAAAATAAAACAATTAAATACTCACGTCCCAATTAACACTTCACATCACTGTGCGTTATTAGAAAGCGTGGTATCGCTAACGTATCTGCTATAATTTTAGGTGTTACTTTCTAACTAGGAACATTAAATCATTTGCAAAACAAAATCTAATTAAGATCTCGATTCTCGTCTACGCATTCGTACGGATTCAGGTTTTTTTGAGTTCTGTCAAAATTCATGACAGCTGTCTTATAATTTGACATGTGTAGTTGCGTTCTGAAATGTTGAGCAGTTGCGTTAAAAAACTAAAATATATAGTATATTCGTGGTGAAAAATATTAATGTAAAGGAAAGGTATTAATTTTTTTTTCAGTTACTGTTGGTTTTATCGATTTCGATCATAATAAATAAATAAATAAATATATATATATATATATATATATATATATATGACATAGTAATATACATAAACCACTAACAGTATTTAACAAAGCGACTAACTATAAGTATTCATTATCAATATATATTTGTAGTGTTGTTAAGAAAAGTCATGACTTTAATAAGTCATAAATGATATCAGTCACGGACAATGCTACTTATATCAATTTGTTAAATATAGTAATACATTTGTTGTTTAAAAATTAAGAAGGCAAAATTAAATATAGACATTTTATTATAATAACATAATAAGTATACTTATAAATAAGTCATCCGACAAATATTATACCGATAAAAATAAATAGATACTAGGTGTTAGACGAAAATAATTACAGTCATCATCAAATACTTAAAAAAGTTAATAAAAAGAAACAAAATTCTATTACATTAAATATATACATATAATATGAATGTGACTGGTAAAATTCCTTTAATATTTGTTATAAAGTTAGCATAGTAGCTCTTACTAAGATTTAGAAACGTATATTACCATAGGATATTATAGGTAAATATAATACATTAGGAAGCTGCTCTAGATATTGATGCGGTAACGCCTAATTAAAATATCTCAATTAATTCACAAAGAAATCCATACACCATTATACCTTAATGTGCCACTAGCGCTGTCAATGAAGTGTTTTTGGCCATTACCGGTAGAAAAAGATTCTACCCTCCATAGTCATTAGAGGAAGTATGAAGAATACCTTTATGAAAACTATAACAATAAACAAGAGATATATTTTGTTAAAATACTATAACAAAATTATCAGCTAATTACAGTATAACCACAACCCACAAAGTAGACAAGACAATGTATAAAATCTTTGTTCTCCTTATTCCATATAAAAATATTCAAAGAACACGCAAATTTAGTTAAATTTTAAATTTATTTCAGAAAGTCAGTTTCCGTAAAACAATTTTCTATTAACAAGAATCCCAAAACTTATAAACAGACGCTGAAGCTGTACAAGCGACGGGAATTTAGAAGGGTTTTCTTAATTAAAACTTAATCAAACTACAATGAAAAGTGATGTAACAATTAAATATATTCTACAATAAATATCAATAAAATGCATTTTAACAAGGGGAAGTCCGATAGCACGAGGTGTGGCCTTCTCTGTTATCTACTATAATATGTATAAAAACTAGGGTTTTAATAATTACTACGTCAAATATTTGCGATATGGGTTCCAACTTCTATTCTATGTACCAAAAACTAAATATAAAGTAAACGTATTTCTACAATCAAAAATTTAATAAGGCCACGATAAGTCTATGCTCTTAAACTGACAAATATATATAGTAATTATAATATTTGTCTCTACTTTATCGTATTATCTATGACACAGTGCAGTGCAATTATTAAAACTGGAATCTATTTTTTTTATTGTGGTTTTTATAATTTTTCTATAATAAACAATTTTGAATGATTTCCAAGGAGATATTATTGAGAACATGAGTGAATATGGAAGAGTGCTTTATAGCTTATAATTTAACGATGTCAAACTTAAACACTAAAAATTTATTACACTTACAGAGGTCACGCATACTCCTTTGGGACAAACACGTTTACAAGATAATTGATAATCAGTTAATAAATATAGTAAAGTGTCCACTAAGGTAAGCGTAGTCTTAAAAATGACGTCCTCTATGTTACCGGGTAGTCACATACTCGGATCTTCATCTTTAGTCCGGTATCCGTAAAGATTTTTCCAAATAAAAGAAAAGTTAAGCGGCCTTTGGGTAGAACAATGCAAAGATTTTACTTTAAACATATAATGCAGACATTACTACGCTACTTATTTTTTATGCTGATTTTCAATTTACACTGATAAAATAAAATATATTTTATAGTTGTTTGTAAATTTCAACGCTTTGCTGCCATTTTGATGGCTTGTCTCTTTGGTATGCTTTTTAGTATTTATACGTTTGTTTTGTATTTTTTAAATTATTTTGTCAACTTGATTGTACACAGTATTTAATTTAGTAAATATTATTATTAATTATATAATGTAAAGAAACTCCCAGAAATTCAACTACAATCAATAAAATCATAAAATTTTTACATACTAGCTGCGCCTACGGCTTTGTTCGCGCAGAATGTTTTTAATATAAAAATAGCCTAACTCATAACATCAGTTACCAGACAATGAAAATACTGTTATAGAGATATCAAACAGAGAGTACTTTCATAGGCATTTAGTGAGAAGTTGTTAATTTGGAATTACAAATATACACTTCAATTATATTTATATGTATAGATACAAAAATAGAAGAAATGAAGAGAAAAATAATGAGTTGTATAAATTGTCTAGTTATTTAGAAACGATAGTATCTTCTAGACAGAACTGGCAATAGCAGTATTATCTTTCTAGAATATTCATATATTCTAAAGACTACTTCGAGTCCTTGAATTGAGTACTAACAACTTAATCGATTTTACCGAACATTTTATATTTAATATTGAACCGTAAGGAAACGTACATAAATATTAAAGAGAAATTGTAAATATCTTATTTGCCCAATAAAGTTATATGACTACCGGTACTCAAAAGAATATAAATTTTACGATGCCGATACGTTAATAATAATAATATTTGTGAAAGTGTCATTATGGTGATGACTTTGTGTTTGAAACATTAAAATATTTTTTTTTGTTTTAATTTTTATTTTTGCAAATTTTACAATTAATTTATACTATGTATTCCTTAACTTTTCTAGCATTAAAAATAAAGATGGATAAATGCGAACCTTTTTAATAAAATATTTTTCGTTATTGGACTTAATTGTAAAATATTTCAATGGCATCATAGCTGAATTTTGAGTAAAATATAAATTAGTTTTTGTTTATGAAAGAACCAAACTATTTTACCTAACCAATAAAAAACAAACAAAAATGGCGACCGAGTTACAGCTGTGACAGCTAGTCGATAATACAAATAGATGATTTTAATTTAAGCAACTTAACCTATATTTCATACAAATATTGTGTTAATATTTGTTCAGAATACAATGGATTTACCTTTTTCTCATACACAGTAACCTTGTATATTTTTATTATCTTTTATGAAAGTCAAAATACCCTCCTTGTTTTCAGTGTCACAGGAAATATAAAATAAATTTAAATTTGACATTTCAATGTATTAAATATATTATATTATCTGTATATTTGGGTCTTTCCTTCAAAGCGATGATATGAACAAGGTTTTTGATATCTCTGTTAGTTGTCATACAGACGGGCATCTTAATAATTATTAATAATAATAATAGGAGATATACAATCTTAGAACACCCAAACAATAATACTGTAAATGAATGTATTGTTTTAATATATTTATTTAGTATATTAATGGATCATTGACATTTTGTTATATTATTTACCGCCTCATCGCACCTGACATTTTTTTTCACGTAAATGATATCAAAGTTTACAATAAAAATCTGTTTAAGCAATGTTCTCATTAAATTTAACCAATTATAATATTACTTAAAATTTACCAAACCGTTTAAAATATATAAATACCGTATTGTAAAAGAATATAATAAACTACACACTTAGTATTGATGTTTGTGTGTCGAGTTGTAAAATGTTTATTTGTTACTGACTACTTTGTAATGTATACATCCTTTTGTTTTAGTTCAATATAATCGCTCTAATAAGGCCTGGGAAAGTTGGCGGAAAGTGGTCTTTGTCCACAATTAGTAGGTGAACCACTTAGGTAGTACTGCAAATGATGACTCATGTTGGATCAAATATTGGATCAAACGTTGGACATTATGACTCATGCCAATATTGAAGCCAATGTTAAAGAAAAAGGATCGTTTGATTATAGTACTTTTTATCTAAACGGTTTTTACTGATTATAACTGTTTGTTAACTCATATTTCATTTTTAAATACAAAAGCAATTTTCTTTAAATTTATTGCTCTAAATTGTGTTATTTCTTTTTTTATTAAATGTATTGCTCTAAATTGTGTGTCATTTTTATTTCTTTTGATGGTCTTATACTAACTGACCACTAAATACGCTAAGACAGTTTAAAATTTAAAAAGATCATAAAACATCCAGCGGCTTTTGAAGCGAACACATTTGTTATAATTTGAACAAGAGCAGCAGGTTGTAAGTCAGTGTCATGTGTGTGTTAAATAAACACACAAGTTTATGTTAAGTTAAAAACAAAAGATGCTCCACTTTTGTTTTCTATCCATAGTCAGCTAGTTACAACTTACACGCCATGAACCGTGGCGGCTTAGGTTACGAATATACACGAGCGGAAACGAACTTACACGAACCGGCGATGAAAGTTGGCCACTGGTGTTGTCTGTTTTAAAATATCAATTAATTTACGGGATATTATTTGAATATTACAAAAGATAAAATATAAGCTTTTTTTTTATTTTGTACTTCGTGTACACATTTTTAATGTACTTGTATGATTAATTTGCACAACCTATAATTGATTTTGATCAAACGGATTGTAAATGTAAATTAAGTGTACATTATAATTATAAACATCAAGAATAAGACTTAGTTTAATTAAGATGTTTATTTTTGAAAGTACATAAATATTAAATTGAACCAGTTACAGGTATATTACATTCTAAATCTTTCATATTAAAATATATAATATACTTTTTCTTTTTTTTAATATTATGCTGCTGCAAAATAATGTTAATACTCTAAGTACTTGAAGTATTAAAATAATTTAAATAATTTTATCTTGTTATTTAAATCGCGAAATGTTAATTATTTGGTAAATTATATTTCTACCGCTGGCAGCACCGGTAAGTTTTTTCTCATCGCGCCAGTTTACTGACAACGCCGATTGAGAGTGTACGTGTCGCTGCTCTCCGCGGATTGGGACTACTTTTACGCGACCGTTTAAAACCGGTTTTGAAAGTGCTTGAGGTGTGGCGTAGGCGGCCGGAGCCGCGTTCAACCGTAAAATATTATTTCAAAGTTCAAAATTAGCTTTGTGATTAAAAAGTGCATTTGTGATTCACCGGCGTCTTATCGAGGTATCTTTTAAATTATCTTTTTTTATCTAATATTTGCAACCAATTGGTTATATTATAATATTATGAACCACACCTTACACCACATGTTATAATACATTCTTTGTTTCTTATTTAACGATAAAACAAAGAAAGGTTTGATATTTAACAACATACCTCTTCGTACTTTCGAATAACGGGTACGTTGAATTTAGCGCAAATGTTAGTCACAGTTAGTGAAGGAATTCGTGAATAATTAACAATTTGTCCTAACTGGCATGTAATTTAAGATTATTTATAGTATTTATATTAAATTGGTTAAAATAGCTTTGTATTTCAGCGTAACTCATCGATATAATAGTGCGAGTGAAGACGAAATATCTAAATTCCCGGCGTTAAGACCACAAAGCAAATACATTTCGTATTAAGTTAGTCAAGTTGTACCGGCATTCCTAAATCCATTTATATATATATATATAACTATATTTGAATAAAACATTCTTACTCTATAGCTCATTGAATGTTAAAGTTCTTGTAACATATTCGAGTTGATTCACCTCAACGTTAAAAAGCTTTAAAGAGCAACGCGGGTCAAGTTTTTTTTATATTTTTGGTGCCTCTAGGATAGGCAGGTAGGACTGAACCTGTTTTAAGAGGATTATTTCTTGCTATTAATGTTAAGATTCGAAACCAGATTACGATGGTCCCGGAATATGAATTATAAATTTGAAAATGTGAGAATGTGCTCTCGTTAGACCAATACATATTTTAGTATAACTAACTGCTTAAGTTTGATAGTTTTGCATGTTATATCACTCAGCTGCTCAACGGATCGTGTACTAGAATATAAAAACGATTTTTAACACTAAATTTTTTATTATATGGAAATTTAATTATTATCACATTTGGACGTTTAAAAATTAAGATAAAATAAAAGCGGTAGTGCACGACTCATTTCACGACTATTAAAGAAATACTGTTAATTCCTAAAATGTCCGTTAACATTGGAAAAATCGACAAACTAACGTACTGCTACTACATTTTATTATAATATACAATGCTATAAAAGTATTTGAACATAGTGACTACAACAATACTTTATCTATAAAGTCGTCTGTTCTCTGCAATATACTCGTGAGATTTTCAATATTGCTCTGACTCGTGACTCACTGCTTAGGTATTTCATAAGTCTCAACTTATTTTATATGCCACCAACGAACTTCCTGTTAAAAATTTATTATGAATAATACTAATTAATTATTTTTTGCATTTTATTGATGGATTAAACAGTCTTGATGGTTTTTACTATATTATTAGCATTTTACACACAAGCATGATCAATAAATATAAATAAAATTGAAGTGTCCGTTTGTTTAAAATTAAGAATTTTTCACTAAATGTATATGAAAGAATTTAAGGAACATATATAACAAAAAATATATATTTAATTGTTTTCTGTCTCTTTGTTCCGGTTAATCTCTGGACATATTTAAAGAGGACTTTTACTGGCTTATAAGTAATGTTATGAGTATGTTTCTCGACTTTTATTTAAAAAAAAATCGTAGACGAAGTCGTGGGCACAGCTAGTATTGAATAAAATACTTTCGTGGATCTAGATTGCTCGAGTGTTATATAAAGTACATTTTAAATTAATGTTCAAAATACCTCAAATGTGTAATATAAAAGTTTAACGATGCCTCTTCAGAGATCAAACACGTAGTGCTCCTAATAAATAATCTTTGAACTTACTCGCGGTACGCCATTTTCTATCTGTATTTTTATAGTTTCTTTCGTTTTCAGAGTTTTTTAATTACGGAATATTCCTGTGAATACTTTGTTCGTTTCGTTTATATACAAATGTATACATATATTATATATATAGGTGTAAAATATTGATATTTTATATATTGGAAATGTTAGTTCGTAACTCTGATAGCTTTTAGTTTATTTTTAGTGAAGCACCGCACGCGGAGTCACACGCGATTTTTTTTCACTATTTTTAATAACAAAATTTATTTTTGACGTAAAAAATGTGACAGACGCAAATATATATAAATATTTTGCTATTTTGTAAACGTGTAGTCTGTTCGTCGTCAATCACTGAAACAAAACACAAGCGGAAGGGCCGTATAGCTGAAACCAGAGTGTTTTTTATAAAGCCGCCATTTTGTTTTTATCATGATGGCATTATGGAGTTACTTTTTTATCTGTATTAATTAATATGTGGACTATTTGGTATTAAACTCCTTGCTGTTTTCTGATGGTTTAAAGAACATTACATATAGTTTTTCTAATCATCATATTAATTAAATACGAAAAAAGTGACATTAGCAGGAAGAAATAAGATACGTGTTTAGAACTTTCTAAACTGGTAACAATTAAACTGAGAACCGGAAGATAAGATGGATTATCTGTCTTTTTGTAACTCGTTTTGTTTTGATATCATTGTTTCAGAATATTATATATATATCGTAAGTACAGGATATGTTTGTAAGAATGATGTATAGAGAAAATAATTGAATTATTTGATTATTTATTTTAGTTAGCGCATATTGTAGTGAAGCTGAATTAGATGACTAGAAGACTGATGGTGAGAGTTTAGCAATTAGTGATTCTACCACCATTTTGGATAGGGTTGTGTCATTAAATAATTAATTTATATATATATATATATATATATATATATATATATATATATATATATGGTTTTTGGATAAATAATTAATATATATAATTATTTATCCAAAATAATTATATATATTAATTATTTATCCAAATAATTAATATATATATATATATATATATATATATTAATTATTTATCCAAAAACCATTTTAATTATATGTTTAAATTACTTTATAAAATCGAAATAGTAATTATATATATATTTATGTATATTTATAAAATACGATGATTATACTTTTGCCTGTTTTAAAGAATAAAGAAATAAAAAGATTAAACTCTTAGAAATGTTAATAATTTTTAAAGTTGTGACATCCCTGAACCAACGGAGTGATTAATGACTGTCGAAGAAAACGCTCTGAACGAAATGTGTCTGCTTTGTTGCTTTTTACCTCACTTTATATAATTTCTGATGTGAATTTTAACTTTGTAATTCATTTCGTTTTATTAAGTAAATACATATGAAAGTTAATTTACTGTGTAAAATATATTATAAAAATAATCACGTTATAAAATCTTTGGTATATTTGAACCAATGTTTGTAAAGTTGGGTTGGATCAAACATTGGCCAATCCAATGTATATAAAGAATTCGTGTTAATTACATTAGTACCGTAGCGAACATACCGACATTTTATATCTATATTTGTCGTGGGAATGACTGGTGTGTACCGACGGCTTTAGCTGTGAATTAAAAATGTTTTTTGTTTAACATTTCTTCATAATTCAATTATTCAATTTCAAGCGTACTATCTGCCCCCTAAAACTAGCCAGCATGACAATATTTAATAGTCCTCATGTAATAAGTTCCTCAGTAGAAAAGGAACCTTTTTAGACGACACTAAATAGCAACGCTAACACTAACTCATTCGTAATACAATCTTAGTAAACTATTTGATTTAGCATTTGATAGATGGATTATGAAAAGGCATTACCATTAGCGGTGAAAATGCCGGTTTGGTTTATAATAACGCCATCTAGTAATTTATAATTGAACTAAATTGGCTTTGACGCGTTTCGTTGTACTTTGCATGAATTCTCGCGTGTCCTTAACGCCTTTAATTACTTAAATGTGTCGTAATATAAATAGCTTTTACTACTCAGTTTTACTTTTATTATTGAAGTAAATTATATATTATTAAACGTGAAAAAAAAATTAAATAGGTTGAATAATTTAAAGTGATCAGCTAAGATATAGACAGACAAAATGTAATATATAGTTATATGTATATTTCTTATTAACTAAGACACCTGAGATTATTATTTATATGGAGTTATTATTTACCGTTTATAGTTTGTAAGTATTAATCATGCTAATTTGAATGAATTCTTGATAACATTTATAATGTAAGCGGTTAGAATTTTATGGCTATTTTGTTAGTTAAAACCTTCGAAATAAGCTAAATCAAATGTAAATTACAGAATTTCAAATATACACGTTTAAAGGTTTCAGAAATTTCTTTAGCTTTTCGTTTCTCGTTACCCTTTCTGATTGGTTGATGGCGTGATGTCAGCCAATCACAGCTCATTATAATGTTGTCATTTTTACTTTAATCAACCATCAGCCAATCACAGCTCATTATATTGCTGTCATTTTTATTTCAATCGACCATCCAACCGTCCGTTAGTTTCTCCTATTATTATATCATTGTAATCTATTTTATATTTACGTAAAAGTTATAATGGAGAAAATGCAGCTAGAAATTTTAATATGAAGTAAAGAACGTACGAATTTGCTCAAAATAAGCAACATATTAAATGTTAAATATTTTTGCTACAACCTCATTTATTTTGCTCGTTTCAACTTAATAGGGTTATCTTGCTTAGTAACTTTAATACTTAATTAAGTCATAGAATTAAATCATAAAACAGAGCTAAAAATTTATTAAATATTACAAAATATAAGTTAATTAGATCTAAATATGGAAGAAATGTATAGAAAATACTTTTAACGCATTTAAATTATCTCGGTAATAAAATAATTGATTTGATCCCCTTACGTATAAGGTAATGCAGTAATTAGTTGTATTAAAATAACAAATTAGTTCGTTATTATATGAAAATGTATGAGAAAAATAACATTTTTTTTTATTATATCTAAAACTAAATTAATGTGAAATTCATTAATATTAATTTAGTATTTATTTTCAAAATTTTCCAGTTTTATTGATAAAATAATCATGACTCGATTCAAAGGTATCACTAGTTTTCTAATCCGTTTCCTGGCAGCGAAAGCCCTCGGCGTCACTCCGGTCCTAATTAGACAGGCAATTATAGATATCTCTTGAGAATTTACGATTTATTGATTCATTGTCTGGAACTCTGTGGCTTGAATTTTGTGCAATAAGAACCAAGATGGCCGCTTTGAGGTAAATGTGATTCAATGCGAACGAGAAAGTTGTGTTCCAAAATGCTGCCATTATTATATTTGCAACCTTATGTGGCAATTGTATAATTTTACAAAGACTGATTAGTGCTAAAATGAATTGTGGTTTAGTAATGGCGCCAATTGCATCGATCTGTCAGCTGTAACCGCCATCTTATGACGTCAACTGACACTAGTTTATTTTTAATTATATTTAGAATCCCTTTACAGCCAGGACTTCCGCTGGATTCATTATGAGAAAGGAGTTTGGTTGTCTTTTTTGGTTTTCGTTCTTGAGATCCAGTCTTATACAGATTATTATTTGATATTTCAATCGGTTTTATATGAATGGCTATTTCCCTTCAGTTTAAATAAATAAAAAATGGTTGGTAAGTGATGAAAAATTTTAATGAATGTTATTAATATTAAATTGTTTTAATATACGAGTGTCGCATCAAGCAATTCTAACAACTCTTGAGACTGCTATTGTTAGTACTAGTTCATTTCAATCAGAACTCACTCGTTCCGCTCCATTCATTCGTTCAAGTTAAATTGTGTAACTTTTATTTGTTTTGAGGCATCAAATATTCAGGAAAATTTCCGAGAGAGCTTTTAGTATTAAGGAAAATAGGGATTTGAATAGATTTTTTAAATTTCTTTTATTACGATTTTAGGGTTCCGCATGACGATTGTTTCAATTAGTAGCGTAAAGCTCTGCAACTGAAATGTATATTTTTATATACGGAACCTCCTGTTGTTTCTCTCAGAGGAATATAAATAAAGTTTAGAGTTTGTTGTTTTATGAAGAATTTCTATTCTAAAGCTAGAAAGTAAAGTTTTTCTAAGAGAAAAGGTATACAAAGAGCTTCCATGGTATGAAACCCCTTCCACCCTCCCATTCCAAGCATGAAGGAGTTTTTAATGCATATACTCTAATCATTCCCACAGTTATTTCATATCCTACTTTATATTACCTTAAAATATATTCATTTCTATAAATCCCACCAGGTTTTAAACCGAAATCTTAATTAATAATTTTAACATTTGGCTGAATAAGAGTAACTGGCGTAAGAAGCTGTATTCTTTTGTGCCTTGTCTTTCTTAGTGAGATTAATACAAAAAAAAACAAACATTTAAAAAGGACGTGCCCCGCGAAAGCATTCTGATATCGCGCGAACTAACGGCATACACCGTTAATACACCCGTGAATCGAAAATCACCTCAGTTCCTAATAGATAGGGCTGATTTTCCCTTAAACGTCTTATGAAGCGAATCTAAATTAGATTCGATATTTGAATTCTGAATGGAGTGATTGATCCTTTTTGTTTGACGATGTTATATTATGATTAATATAGAAATATTCATTGAATATTAAAAAGGTTTACAAGACTTTGTACTTTTAATCTCAACCTTTCCTGTCAGTTTTATTATTTTTTGTAATATATAAGCAAATTATGGGCAGAACGTCCTACGATCAGTACAAATACATTTAGGTATAATTAAAAATATAGCTAAGTTAGTTCTGTCTTAGTAATTCAATAATTTTGTTTCCTTCAAAGTCACTTCAATTAATCTGTACGTGTCCACGCGGACAGAGTCGCGGGAAAATATTATTTCATTCAGTTCTCAATACTATTCGTGATAACTTAGTCATTAAGAGTTCGATAGTTTCAAAGCGTAATGGCGCCCAGTGGTCTTTAAACTTTATATGTATAACTGTTAAAACTATTCTCTCCTACTTAAGATTACAATTATGTTATGTCGCGTTATATATATGTTTTTTTGTTTCAAACAGACGGTCAAAGGAACAGTTTATATGAATAGAAATTATGAATATTGAGAGAGAAATTAATTTTACAATTCATAAAGTGTTGGTATTTCTGCGATTTTGTAATTACCTATATAAAAACTTTTTATGTAAGAACTATTTGAGGAATTTTAATATATAATAGTTAATTGTAATTGTGTCTGTGTAACCACGTAACCTCTTGGAAGCAACTCTTATTCTCAGCGTCGGTCGACCGAGACGTTGCACAATGTATGTATGTATGTTATAAAAAATACATTCAAATACAAATAAAGTAAATAGTATGGACTTCAGATGAAACGATTTATTATATTATTAAAGAGGAACTCTACCTTCTAATGTATTTATCTTAATTTAGTTAGAAGTATTTATTTTATTCTAGTATTATTATGTGTTTGTTTGTGTGTGTGTGTGTGTGTGTGTGTGTGTGTGTGTGTGTGTGTGTGTGTGTGTGTGTGTGTGTGTGTTGTAACGTGACCCACTTTGTGTCACGCCTCTTGAACACAACGCACGGACAAGTGTAGTTTTATGTAATAATTTATAAATAAAATATGCTTACTAACACCTGACTCAGAAAGTGGTGTTAGAGGTTGAGTGCTCTTTGTTTTTTGTATGTGTGTGTCTATGTGTACGTGTGCGTGCGTTTGTGTGTGTTATTTGTTTAATCTACCTGTCCTTAGTTATGATTAATAAAAATTTGTTCCGTCAATTTAAAATTATAACTGTTAGTCCAAAATAATTTGGTGTTTCGTAGGATGATTGATAAGAAAATATATTCTTTGTTAAGATATTCATATTGATTTCTATTTGGATGATGTGATCTGAATTGGTCCACTTCATTATACAATTTTTAGAGCACTTATTACAAAAATAGCGAGTACAACACTATCTATACAAACTCACTAACAATTTTATATGCGATGTTACTCGAGTTAGTACACGATAAATTGAATATTGAAATATCTACATTAATCAAATCCTGACATTGTTATAAAATCATTTTAACTAATATTTGAATTCAAAAATCGTTTTCATAAGATTTATAAAAGAAAGATTTTCTATTTTTCATTTTTCAATATTTTCCAGCTCCATATAGTTCATACATTGCTCGTGGAAATATTTCACCATCAAACCACAACTTTCTAAATCGTGATTTGAAGCTGTATTACGATATTTTTGTCATTAAAGATAAGATTATATTCCTTATCTTTTCTTATATTATTTTTGACATTTATTTAATGTATATACTTTTTTAATCACTGTCACGTCTTCGGAAACGTCTATAAAGTTTCTCTCCATCTTTGAAGTTACTCAGCAGTTTCTTTGAGTTTTGAAATTCGGATATTAATATTTACTATTGGCCTCTTATTTCAATCTGGATTCGAACCTAGTACTAGATAGAACCTAGTACTAAATAACGATAATTGATCATATAATTGTTATAAGCTCGCAGCTAGATGCTAGGGGTCAATGACCGGTGTACCAGCGATCAGAAGCCGGTATTATTTGTTAGTCTTTTTTAAATCCCAATTGTGGGTGGATTTCTGGAGAGGTGAATGTCCTATCTTCGTGGTTGTTTTCTGTTTTGTTAACTAGTACAATTTATACATAATAGCAACTAATTAATTGATTTGATTTTAATATCACATTTATTTTAAAAGTATGGTAGTAGTAGTAGTAGTCTGAATGTTTATACCTATGTTGGTCTGTTTGTTTGCATATTACCTACAAACGAATGGACAGATTTTGATGTCATTTTGGCTTGTTTATAGCTCATTATGCCCGTCTATTTACTATTTTTTTTTTCTATTGTCATAAATATAGAATAAGTTTCAACTACCCCTACCATAAACAATAGTAAAGATTAATACAATTTTTAAGCGGTCATAGATGATTTATGAAGGAAAATAAGCAGACAAAGCCAGTGCCATCGGCTAGTATATGAAAAACATAACTCTAAACGAAGCAATTTAAATTTTTTTTCTTTCTCCATTTCTCTTTTAGTGGCAAAACATAAATACTTTTAATATCAGTGCGATCGAGTAAAAAGTACCTAAAAAGAGAAAGTAATGAGGCGATGTAGGCTAATGTACAGGTTGAGTTGCTATTATTAATGACAAAATATTTTTGATAAAAAAAAACGTCTAGTCACGCAAAAATGTATAATTTTTTTGTTGCATTCGAAAGACGTCGAGTTTTTATATAAAAAATATATAAATTACTGATATCATTTTTTTTAGTTTTTCGTTTGCGGTTTTTGTTTTGAGAAAATTCGAAAATAAAAAAATTGCATTCTCGGTGAAAAATGCTGAGTTTAAAAAAATATTGTTTATATATTTTTTTTAGTTCATTGTTTGCGGTCTTTTTTTAAGATTATTCAAAAAATAAAAAAATGTATTCACGTTGAGTTTTTTTAACAATTTTTTCGGTATTAAAAAAATCTTGATAATCTTTTTTTTTTGTTTGCGTTCTTGTTTTGTTTCTGAAAATATAAAATAAATGCATTCTTGGTGAAAGATTTTTTCTTATATTGTTTATAAAAAATAAAATTAAAAATCTTAATATCATTTACTCTTAGTTAATTGCGGTCTTTTATTTCTAGAATATAAAAAAAAATATTACGATAAAAAATACATATATAAAAGGCATGTTAATAATTAATTTAGTTAGTTTATTTTTAAAGTTATTTAAGTTATATATAGAAGACGATGTGAAAATTCTCAAGGGTTATCATATGTCTGACATCCTTTTAGTCCGACAACACTCAGGACATTACTTGGAAAGTGGAAAACATTTTAGATATTATTTCCGTTAAGAAATACAATTTTGCAGCACATGTTACAATAATATATAAAAAAGGTGCATTGTAAGTTCGTTTATCTATATGAAAATATAAATATAAAAAAATAATAAACTATGTAAATTATAAAGAAAATTTAAATGTCGGATAAATTACCTGTAATAACGCACTCTCACGATACCATAATGCTATAAATCATATCAAAATGGGTCAGCAGAACTCAAGCGCGGTAGTTAGAACGCTTTTATGGTTTATAAGTTTGTAACCTCATTTCTCTTGATACCATAACTCGTAAAATGCATTCCATGCATTATGAATTGGAGCGAGCCGTTACTTTGTTAATATCGTGGGATTTTTGCAAAACCTCCATTACATCATGGTGCAACTTACTTATATAATGGTAATTTGAATGGATAGAATCCTTCTATTCTACTTCATTTTGAGTTTTCTTTACTGAAAGAGCAGGATGCTAAATATACCTTTCTCTTTCTTTCTTAATTTTAAGTTGCTTAAACATCTGTAGGTACTTGCTTCATCCATTTTGATTTTTCTTTATTGAAAGAGCAGGATGCTAAATATAACTTTCTCTTTCTCCTTACTAATGTGTTCCTCAAACATTTATGACACATTTTTGTTGATTTCCTGATAGTACGTAATATTAATGATTAAGATTTAATGTACCTAATTCACTGTGAACTTTCTCCGTCTTAACTCTGAAACATCAAACATGTCATCTGATGGAATAGTGTATACTGTATAGCTATGACAAGGGAAAGTCCCAAACTTTCTATTGAGATTTAATCATAACCGACAGCCGCGTACTAATGGATTATGATAAGAGTCCCGTAGCTTTGACACTAGCTTCGCTTGTGGCTTTGCTCGTGTTTTGGACAAATATAGAGAACAAAGAAAATGGTAGTTTTTTTAAGAATCCTGAAGAGTTCTCGAAGTAAATAAAGCGTACCCCTCCCTACAGCTTGTGACAAAGTCCAAGTCTCCAATTACATACAGAAAGGACAAAGAAACAAAGGGATCTTATAATATTTAGATAAAAAACACGACCGGATTAAGAGATGGACGAACTTTTTATTAAAATATACATTGTCTGAAACTTTGCGGAACCCTAATTTAATATTATTAGGGTTTTTAATAATCGAATTCGCCCTAATTGAACATTAGGCTCATTTCAGATGTGGCGGCGGAGCCCCAATTACAACCAGCCCTCGGGTATACGTCTGCGGTTTTGACAGTTCTATTTAATATATAACAAGGAACATATATACAACATGAAATACATGTTTTAATAAAAAAAAAAAATGGCTTGGTTTTCTTGTTAACAGATATGGACAATGTCTTAAAAATTCAAATATGATAAAAAGCTTTACTTCATATCCGTTAACATCATATATCTTAATATTTGATAAGCTGCTTCCATATTTTAAGCTGCCTGTCGAGACTCGTGAGGTCCACGCCCGGTGTGTTTTAACCTAACATAACTGCATGTGTAACGGTGCCTCTTCATTTCTATCACGTATTGAACTAGTATGTGTTACCAGTATTCACTCGGTATCACCATGCCATATGTACATAATGACATTGAAGTCTGTTTGTTATTCCAAATTAAACTTCACTAAATACATATGAAAGTATATACTTTACCTACATAATTTAATTTTTGTCTGTCTATCTGTTCCGGCGAATCTCTGAAACGGCTGGACCGATTTTAACAGAATTTTCACCGACGGATAGCTGATGTTATATACTCGGCTACTTGTTTTTAAAAAACATTCTAGTTATATAAAATAAACCTAAATTAAAGGTCATTGACCTCTAGAGTAGTAAATCTTATATATATATGTATAATATATAATATGTCTGTATATATTATCATGATTCATTGTTAATTGCCGTCCGTGTGATGTACAGCTAATGGGTGGTTTTGCTCAGAGTAATATCGTTTTTGATCTGAAATGTATTGGGATTTAATTTGATTCTACTAAATGTTATTTTGAGGTAATATTATAAGAAAAAACATTTATTTTAATTATTATTATTAATTAAACGAATTAATTTTTATTTCAATTCAATTCAGTAACGATTGATGAATACATAAAAATATTATATTATATTGATATGTAAATGTTATGAAACAAAAACAACTCTAAACTTGTAATCAAAATGGTAAAAATGACGGACATTATGGTAATAATGTTACCTGTTACCCGTTGTATGTATGTAAGTGATGTATCGATCACGGTATCTCAGCAACGGAACCCAACACACAAACACCCTTCACTACATTCTATGGGTGTGAATAATTGTATTTTTGATATTTTTTTATCTTTTTCCGCCATCTTACAATTATGACCTCAGCTAGAATATTCATTGTAGTATTGTAGTAAATATATTCATTGCATCCATTGTTTATTAAGTTAAGTTTAAGGTAATAAGTATGTCTGTCTGTACCATCATCACTTACAAACAAAATAAACTGAGCTGATTTTTAAACTGATTAATATCATGAGTTGTAATTCCAAGGTCAAGTATTCCATCATAACTCATAAATAGAATTTATTGAATGAAACTGAACTTTATACTTTAAAATTTTACAGTTATGTTTATGAGTTATTAAATATATTAAACAAACACACGTGTGACATCGCCCTAAATATTGAAACTACCAAAATAATTGAATACCGACGTAATTAAATTTAACAGAGTTATTAATTACAGTGACAATTATAATATTTGTATTATATATATATATATATATAATTAATTATTTGTTATTCACGATGACTTGGTCTGTTTTTATTGCGGTACAATTATATATATTAAAATATATGTTTGGTGATACGTGTCAAACATTTATATTATTTCATTATAATATGTATGTTTGTTATATTATTAATTGTATAAATATTTAAAATAACTATAAAATAAACATCGAACATCTTAACATTGAAAGAAAGGACTCAAATGGTGAGAGTCCAGGACAAGTTATTTCTGTAACGGATGCGCCGGCGCACTGTACCGTCAACAAAACAATTTTTTTTATAACTTAAAAACTGCTTGCAAAACAAACATTTATAATAAATAAAAAGATGTTTGGTTTTATATTTTCGTTACAATAAATAAATATAATTTAATTTTAATATATTTTTGTGGACGGTACCACGTGCGTGTGAACGGTAGCAGACGTACAAATAAACAAGTGGGAGCTTTGTTTTAATTGTGGCTTGTATCAATATAATGTTATTCTCAATATAAGTTCAGTTGTTAGGCATCGAACTTAGGACTTTTTACTGTAGTTAAGCAGTGTAAGCTCATTTCGACTCAATTTTAAGTCTGATAAAGTAAATCTATTTCATCCAAGTATATCTTACCGGTATGTAGGAACGCCTCGCTTCAACTCGTAACTCACTTCTGAATAATTTACAAGGGTATTATGTTTTTTAATATCACTTTAGAATATTGTTTGTAAATTTAAATTTTTATACTATATGTAGTCTGCAACTCTACGGACAAAGCTGGTCGTTATATTAGTTTGAAACTGCTTAATGATTGACAGAAATACAATTTGCTTTTTGTGTAGGTATACAAAAATGAGGAAAAATTAATTGTTATTTTATTTTTATATATATTTTCTACATTTTAGGATTTTGGTGATTTTAAATGTAGTTTTTCTGCACTATGGATTTTGTATTCACTAAATATGTCAGTCCCTAAAATCCAGAGACTTGGGATTTTATAAAGTTAGTCATACTGCTTCTCTACTAACAATATCTCTTCAATTACTATTTAAAGTTTTAAAATCTTAAAACTTTATGACACAAATACAAGCGTACGAAATACAGCGTACAAATAAAAATATTTTTCTTTCTTTCTTACATAATATATAGATATACAAATTTTATGTAATATGATTTTTATTAATAATATAACTAGCATCTAAAACTAGCGCGTAGGACGGCTCGGATATTTATCGTCCGGTCGACCTTGATTATAATTTAAGCAATATTTTACAAAAAGTCTTCAAATAAAAGTGGTGTAAGGGTCAAAATTATTTACACCTATCAAATAAAGTCGTTTTTGTTTCAGAGCGAGCGAGCGAGCGTGTGCCGTACACGTGCGAGCGAGATAGCTATACACCTGCTGGACAAGTTTGAAAGGATATTTTAATAGAAAAAAATTAAAAAGTGACCGTTTTGTGCGTCTAGTTATGTGTATCGTGCTGTGAGGATATTGTAAATCAAGATGGCCTTTCCCGCGCTTTTAGGATTATTCGTCGCTGCTATTGTTACAGGTAAGATTATTTATTTATAATTAAATAAAACTATATATTGTTATCGGCTTCGTCTGCTCGTTTCCCGCCAATTACGACATTCTGTTACATTTTGTATTAATGGAGACTTCATTTCAATTTGAGCAATTTATTTTCGAATCTAAGTAATGCTTATAATGTAAACAATAATAATAGTTATAAATATAGTATTATTAACCGAAGTGTATTGTGACACGTAACAGCGCACGAAATGACTTCAAAGTTAAATCTCTTTTAGAATTTGTAACACCGGTTTATGATTGTACAAAACACATTCAACTATTACAACTTTTGTATTATTACAAACATTTTAAACTTAAAATGGAACGAGATTTGAATTTATACGTATTATAAATATTTGTACATTATATTAATGCATTATTTTTGGAAATTGTAACCAAATATAAGTATAACCTATATCCTTATCAATACTTTTGTCTTGTGATATCGTATCTGTAAATTGATAACAACACAGATAATGGACAATAATATTGATATACAGTTGTGTACAACAAAACTATTCACTACAAGAGACGGACACACACAATATATTATTATATACATTTTGTGTATAACTTCATAATTAAAAATTTTGTATCCTTTAAATAAATATAATTTTGGAATAATAACAAGAGACAGGAAAACCCGAAATAAATTCAATATTGTGTGGTTTTACAAAATAACATATTTTCAACACTCAATATATATTGTTATAGTTAACAGGATAATACTTATGTTATAGTTAACAGGATAATACTTAGAGTTGTTTCAGTATTGTTTATAATATATTAATAATACTGGAGAACCTGCCGCTGCCGCTGTCGGTAAACAACGTCTTCCTGTACTTATTAGGGATCCGCGGTAACCTTCAAATTTTATTTTATGTTATTATTTTGTAATACTATACTTTTTTAATGGTTTTCTATATAATTTCGCTAAAGTAGAGTTAGAAGGTGAGATATCTACCAGATGCATCTTAAAACTAAAATAAGTAGGGATGCTCTTAGGATTAAAACAGGCTTTCCGATATTTACATTTGTAAAAAATATTCAAATCTACGGAACCATAGTATTAATGTGTTATCATTGGTATTGTTTTGAACTCGGCGGCGTCTGTTTACAGGACTTGTGTAAATATTTACACAGGCGTCATTTCACGCGCCTAATATAACGGTTTTGTCTTTCTGTTTTTAAAATTCAACACGAGGCTCGAACCTGCGACCTCTGAGAGCGCGCATCAACTAGTAACTGAGCCATCGTGTCACCTTGATAAAACCATATTTCCCACCCCCATATATACTGTTTCCTTTATTCTGTTTTTAAAATTCAATATAGCAGGATTTGAACCTGCGATCTCCGGGAGCAGCAGTATTAAACATGACTATCAATAGACGATTTGACGCAATGTATAATACATTCCAATATACAGTTCCGTGGGACTGAACACAATTTTACCGCATTTCTATTTGAGAGCGCTCGCAAGTCAAAAAGTAAAATATAAAATTCCAAATTCCCAAACTCGCAGTCGGTATTCATTGGCTGTGCACGGTTTTAGCGGACTTGTATTATTTTCAGACCAATACTCCGACGTACTGATTTTAGTAGTTTTTTATATTTAAATAACATTTCTTAATTAGGTCTGTAATTAAAATGTATAGTGATGATTTTTTTAAACTTTTTCTAAATGAAAATGTACCTAATAATGAAGTAATAATTTTAATAAGTTAGTGGTTTAAGCATATTTATTTGTATAATTTTTTGTCCTCTTGATCTCTACAGAAGAACGAAAATTACCTCGTAGTAGCGTGTTATATGAAATATGTTATGAACATACAGATTTATTGATTATATATATATATATATATATATACATATATATATATAACTTCGATTACAAAACGGAAGTTATAAAATTAAATTAACGTTTCTTTAAACAGGGTTTAACCATTATCTTTATATTATATATTATTGATATTAATTAATCATTCAAAACAAACAACTGTATGAATTTATCAAGTACATACTTGCAATATGCTCACTAAATTTGGAGGGTCATTGAACCCACGTAAAAAGTAACGCCACTGCCTCGACCGTTAGTTTACGTATTACCTGACCTACCTCAATGTCGAATAAACACGACTCACATCTGGTTATTAAATCAGTTAAAAGTTTAAGGTTAAAATACTACCAAAATAGATGCAGCAAAAAGTTTACATATCTAATGTAAACTGTGATTTTGTTTCTGTTTATCTAAATCTGAAGTTTACTACAATATTTCTTTTAGGAGTTAAAATCAATTCAGTTATATTATGAAATTGTTGAATTAAATATCTATACGTAATATAATTGACCAATCACAATTAGCTAGTGCTGTACAAGAAAAGACCAAACTTCAATTGTATTATAATCATGTTTAAACATTGAAGACCTGTGACGTCACTCATCCTAGCACATGATTATGACGCATTTGTGGAACAATCTACTACATATATTATTATTAAAATTAATTATATGATAATATGTTATATCAGACATGACATACACACCTCAAGCATTCAATTAAATTATTTATTTATGTATGTGTGTG
Organism: Melinaea menophilus ssp. n. AW-2005; assembly: GCA_918358695.1. Taxonomy (NCBI): domain Eukaryota; kingdom Metazoa; phylum Arthropoda; class Insecta; order Lepidoptera; family Nymphalidae; genus Melinaea; species Melinaea menophilus. The sequence continues at coordinate 18,339,138 of OU911038.1, forward strand.
TGATTACCTCCTAAACTACCAGCCATGAATCATTAAATCATTATTTTTTTATTGGCAGTTAATCAGAGCAAAACTTCCATACAATGATTCAGTCAATGATTCAGAGTGAATCACAAAATGCATTGCATTGCTATGAAGGTCCTTTACTTCATGCCCATGTATTATTATACATAAACTATCAAATGATGACTACTTGACTTGTATGCTTAATATATATTTCCCAATTTGCCAACATTCACAATCATTGCTATAGTACAGAAGACAGTCAGGTGTCTCTGTTATTACTATACTCAAACTATCAAATGGTGACTACTTGAATTGTATGCTTAAACATTGAACCCAATTTACCAACATTCACAATCAGTGCTATATCCCAAAGGCAGGTGTAACAACACGTGGGTCAGTAATAATTAATATTTAGTATTCCTAGAACATCAGTACTCCGGCTCGTGTTACATGATAAGGGTCGTGGGAATGTGTTGTTATAGTTCATTTGATATTACATGTTTATTACATTATGAATAATAAATAACAATGTATCTAGATACTGAAAATGAATATTTATTGGTGTATTAGTAACTCAAAAACTAAACCTTGAAAATAATTTATAAAAATATTTCGCTAATCCTATAATTTATCATTTGTAAGAAGCCACGAGCAAGAGCTAGTGTTTGGTAAGATAACTTTAAAAGCAATGCAACATGTATTATTTTTCAACCCAGCTTTGCGTGACTGGACGGTCGCTGACTATCATTGTTCAAGAGATAAATTACACAAACAAAACAAACACACATACACATTACAAACTTTCCAATCTAACAGTGTTTAAAGGATAGAGTGGTTCTTTTGGATCAGACTATTTTTAATGAAATTATTTAATTGCGAATAAATTCAAATGTCGATAATAAATATATATTAATATTACTTCTATTATTCTATTAACTAGCTGTGCCCGCGACTTCGTACGGAATATGATTTATAAAATAAAAGTATAAAACTTACTCCCGCCAGTCCTATTAAAATCGGTTCAGTAGTTTCAGAAATAAACCGAAACAAATAGACAAACAATAAAACTTTGTTTATGAAAGTACCGTATATGCTTTCGAATTCATGTATTGAAAAGATTAATTTGGAATTACAAACAGACATAAATTTTATTTATATGTATAGATAAATACATATTAAAATATAACTATTTAAAAATACCTTACAATTGACAAGCAAACTCATATCAATAAGTATGTATTTCGAGACAATCTTAAAAAAAACGAAATATATTTTTAATTTTAGCTTCCAAATTAAATATTTTTTACCATTCTTCATCCTTTATATATAAAGATATCAGATTTTATATATATATCTTGTAGACTAGACGGTGAACGTCCTGAGAGCATCTCCACCTCCAGTTTGAAGGTCTCTAAAGGTCATTTTGTATACTCAGGGTACGCGGGGTGTTGTGTGTGTGGGTAAAATGATATTTAAACTTTGTAATATTAGGGTGGGTGGGTTGTTTTACATGTGTGAGTATTTATAATTCTTAGTCACAATAATATATATATATATATAATTGTAATGAATGTTAAATTTAATTATTTAATTATCGATAACGCCCGCCAGTCCCTGGTCATTGCATATTTTATGTAAAATACGTAAAAGTACCCGTTTTATTTAATTACCGTGTACTTAATGTAATTAATGCAACTTTTCATATGGTGAACTACCTACATTAATTTAAAATTAAAGAATATATATATAATATATTTATATACCTACTAGCTATGCCCGACTTCGTTTACGCAGTTTTTAAAAATAAAACTTATAATATCAGCTACTCGCCAGTGAAAGTTTTGTTAAAATCGGTCCAACAATTTTTAAAAAGATTTCTTATATAAGTATATAAATATGTATACTTATTTAGTGCAAAGATGTTAATTTTTCCAAACAGACGCTTAAATTTTATTTATATGGTAATTTAAATACGTAGACATTTTTAGGATAATACCAATGTAAGCACTATTGAACCCTATAAATAGTCCATCAAGTATCCAATCAGAAAGTCATTATTATTAGAGCCCTTCTTGATTTAGCGTTAGAAATCGAACACTAAAATGGCTTAAAGAAAACAACAATTAAAATCAAAATCAATGTAATAATTTGTCATTTATATCATAAGTGATAGTTAGTCTTAAACAAGACTGCAAGCGAAACTTACTTGTCGAACAACTTTCTCTGAGATAACGGGACAAGATACGGATCCCGTTTCTAGCAGTTCACAAATCACTGATCCTGAGGGATTATGGACTTTTTAGAGTATATAACAGATCTAGGTATGTTTACTTTGTATTTTATTCCTTATTTATTTTTATTTAACTATTTTATTTTTATTTAACTGGGTTATTGTATAAAGAATATTATTTCATCTTATAAATCATAATGTTACTTGATTGTTAAGAAGAAACTCGCTTTAGTCCCGATAGGTGGCGCTGTGGTCGACTTAACAGTAACCTTTTGTAATCTTGTAACAAATATATTTTTTAATGAATTTAACATTCACAACAAATATAACATTGTTACATTTTGATGTTATTTGTTTCAAATTGAAATAAATAAATAAATCTCTTGAAATTTAATTCGCAAAATAGTTTTAGCTAAATTAATAACTTTCTTCTCCGTGATAGTACTAAGTTGTAATAGTGTAGTAGTCCCGTAGCGTAGTAATGCCTAAGTGTAGTAGTGCCATTGCGTAGTAGTGCCTTAGGGTAGTGGTGCCTTAGGGTAGTGGTGCCTTAGCGTAGTGGTGCCTTAGCGTAGTGGTGCCTTAGCGTAGTGGTGCCTTAGCGTAGTGGTGCCTTAGGGTAGTGGTGCCTTAGGGTAGTGGTGCCTTAGGGTAGTGGTGCCTTAGGGTAGTGGTGCCTTAGCGTAGTGGTGCCTTAGCGTAGTGGTGCCTTAGCGTAGTGGTGCCTTAGCGTAGTGGTGCCTTAGCGTAGTGGTGCCTTAGCGTAGTGGTGCCTTAGTGTAGTGGTGCCTTAGGGTAGTGGTGCTTTAATGGAGTTGTGCCTTATCGTAGTAGCGTCGTATTAAACGTTTCGTTCTCAACACATGACATGTTCCCACGACTCCGTTAGCTATAATAATTGAATTTATAATCTATTATCATAAGTTTGCGTGAACTCAAACAACTCAAACTCAACGTAAGAGATTTCTTAAAGCCTACACTTAAAACTCAATTAAAACTAAAAATAATTGAAAACCCAAGAGAAGGCTGAGAATGAATAAATAAAGTCTGTTTGTGTAGAACTTAAAGATACATACATTTTAAAATTATAAATGCGATGCGACAGGAAGATGTTTTTTATATCACAAAGGATCATAAAATATAGTATAAGCTAATTATGAATGTGTAATGTTCAGAGGCCGCCGTTGTATCAAAATGGATTTATTATTTTTGATAATTTTTTTTGTATAGTTTTCTACTCGTCTTCGTCAGTCGAGACAAACAACATAACTGATCTGAAATATATAAATTGTGCCATATATATATATATATATATATATATATATATATATATATATATATATATGTAATGAGGATATATAAAATTTGATTAAAACCAAAGAATATTATTTCATCATTATCTCTATTTTTCTGTTTCCATCACGTAGCAATTATTTTTAATGTGAAAATAGTTCTCATAGAAATGTTATAAATACAAGAGATGTATATTAAAATATAAATACATTTTAAATAAAAAAACACAAGCATTATTCCCGACATTGTTTGTGCTAACTAATAATTAAAATACGGTAAAATTTCAAAACATAAATTGAACAACTTTTTGTTATACTCATTTGATTACATTTTCATTTATGAATGAGTCTATTGTAATGTGCTCTCAGAGATATGCTCGTGCACTCATTGCGAAATATGAAAAAAATTACTATTTTAGGGTCAATTAACAATATAATACCGTGAGGTTTGTTTGTATTTATATAAGGTCAATGACCGATATCAGGTTTAATATATAAAGATTGTATTTATATTCAATCTATGTTAGAATGGTATCTGGTATTGGGAAAGTATATTTGAAATACGATTACAAAATTTTGACTATCAGATTTTGTTTGTTCTGAAATTATTGTTTGAATAAAGTCTGTCGTGTCGTCAGTTGTAAATACAGATGGATGGGATCGATCAAAAATTAATTGCAACTTTATTCATTTCGCAGACATACTTCATACGATATTTTTAATTAAAATTGGATCGTTTCGGGATTTTAAAATAATTACTTTTGACGTATGCTTGGACGGACCGTAATTGATATATCATAATTACCGAATTTAAATATATATTTTTATTGAATTTAAAATATTTATACGTTTCTTAACAACTTTATGAGACCGCGATGAGGGTGCTTGGGATTACTTTGTGAATTCTCGCTTTGACAGGAAAGAGGTTAACATCGGAACGGAAATTATATAATTAAAATTACATTTTCCAACCCGTAGGGTAAGGGCTATGAACCTTCAAATGTACTAAGTGTAAAAGTCGCACTGACAGACAAACAAATATAAAAATAATAGTATTGTCACCATTATAACGCATTATTGTTGAATAGAATTTATCCTAGATGGCGCTGTATAGTTAGAACTCAAAGTAATTTAAAAGCCCTAACAATAGAAAGGACTGGAGGCTGTCACAGACATCCTGATCCCGCGGATAATAACCCGCTCTTTTATATTTATTATCGCTTCAATCTCACGACACGATTCCGATAAAACAATCACCAAATCAGAGTTAAGCTGTAATCATTTTACAACAGCTCGTAAATGCTATTTAGATCCGAGATCCACCCTCTGACTCAAGATCGGAGTGTAGTATTTTAGATTAGATTAGATACATTTGAACTACAAGCACAAGACTTGTTTTTAAAATACAGCCATACACATGATCACCCCTTCCCTCCCTAAACCAGCACTCGATGTTATTTTTATTGGAGAATTAAAAATTGGTATCGTACGGTTGTAAAGCGCCTACCTTTGAAGTGTAAAAAGGCTTTTAGCGGTCTTTAGCCTCAGCGAGCACTTGTTTTAACATTCCTCATAAAGGTGATTGGTTTTTAAAGAAATTAAACTAAACTACTGATGTCATAACAATATCTATATATATTATTCAGTTTCGTATTTCCCATCTTAGTTCTGTAAAATCTTAATCAATATGTCTGCTGCATACTTGATTAACATGGAATAAAATCTGTTTATTTTATTTTTTTGATAATATTATATTCTATACATATAAAAATTGTAGTGTCTGTTTGTAATCTCAAATTAACAGCTTTTCACTAAATGCACATCAAACGGTACTACATAGAAAATCTGTCTGTCAGCTTGTTTATTCCGGCTAATCTCTAAAACGGCTAAAATTTTCACTGGCATATAACTAATGTTATAATAACTTAGACTTATTAAAAAATATTCCTGAACGAAGTCAGCACACAGCAATAACATATAATAATATTTTTTATATATTAAAAATATTCATCATAATTATTTGATGACTACTTTAAAACGACAGTGCAATGCATATTTATTTGTAATGACTTCAATGCTTGTAATTAAATATGCGTTATTATTTTCTATTACATATAATAGTAATATATAATTTTCATACATTTATCACCACGATATATCGTGTCGTGTGGTGTAAGGAGGCGGGTGGAGTGTCAAAGCTTTTAGCCTGTGACGTTCTCAATGTGTCCCTCAACGCGCTAATGTAGTGTTATTATCTTTTAACACGTTATTTGATTATGTCTATGCTTCATATAATACTTCATATAATATTGGAAGTTCTTGCTTCTATTTTATTACTACCATTGCGTTTGGATTTCTATAAACAATTAAAATATTTTATAATAAATTATTATCAAATATATTTATGTATATATCCATTTAAAAAAGAATCCACATATACTTAAAATTTATTGGAAACTTATCGTAAGTAAAATTAAGTAAGATGTGTCGTACGACATGTCGTGCCTTGTGAATGAGGTTAAGCTTTTAGCTGCGGTTACTTTGTATTAAACGAGTCTCCTCTTAAAATAATTATGAAATATCGTTTAAATTTAATATCCACTTCACTGTGTTACTTTACTACTGAATACTAATCCTGGACACATTAGTCCAATAAGACAGGGTTTCATTACAAATAGTGCTGTAGACTAGAAATGTATTTGAAAAGGAACTATTTATGAATTAAGGACAACAAAGATCATTAATATATATATATATTGCTGTGAGTTACCGCATTGTGCGTAGGTCTGTGAGCATCGTATTCAATACAATGGTGCGATTATCAACGCTTCTATTGTCATTCGTATTTAGCGGACAGGTCATTGACATTAACTGTATGATTATTTGAACTAAAAAGCATTTGACGGTTGACGACCTACAGGTAACTAAAAGGGTTGAAACGCACTAGCAACCCGCCCCCGCGTCGGCTTCTATCACAGGATTTAAAATATCTATAAACATGGTATGCGTACATAAGAATGCCCTACAAAAAAAACAAATATATAAAATATTATATCAGAAAATGTATCGACATGATGGCTTAGTTTACAGAGTGACGAACACGGTCTTGTAAGGGTTTTGGGTTTGAGTCTTAATTGTTTTTAAATGAGACCCAAAAGTGGGCTTATAAAATATGAAATTAGTCCACATTCATTCATTATATTTTATACCGTGCCGTAAAAATATACAATCAATTTACTACGGAACTCTAAGCTTGAAGGCCGGTGAGTGCGAGGACTATGTAGGCATTCCAATACACAAACAACTACCCACACATAATACAAACTCAGAATACGCTAAACTTAATAAAAAATGTATTCTTTAAATTAGTGACCGAGTAACGTAATTCCGTCTTCTATATTTAAAATTCCCGCCAAAATGTGGGACACTTAAATATAACTTATAGACGTACAATTCATATTATTTTGTCCTTATTATTCAAATCAATTATCATAAAATTATAGTTTTTGATATTTTTACAAAATACCTATGATGAATCATAATAATCATACAATGATTATAAAATGACCACTCATATATCTGTTTGTGTAATTATATGACAAAATGAAGATTCCATAGCGTCAGGAAGTACTGGAAATAATAATAATAATAACTTGTAACAACACAATTACCTAACACGCAACTATTTTAAATATTTCACAAAATAATAGCAATCATGAATGACAATGTCCGTTACCTTGTTATATTTATAAGTACTACATGTTAAGAAACATTTTTGAAATACATAAAACTAAACGGGAAATTTTAAATTTTAAAAACATAAATATTTTAAACAACATCAATCTTAGATGGATTTTGAATTTATATTCCATTCAATACATATTATTCATACTGATTTATTTAATACAGTCCAAAACAGACCCTACGTGAATGCTGCTAGGGTCTAGTTTTCAAGTACAACATATATTTTCACTAATATACATTCGAATTTCAACCTTCAGTTGTAATAGTAGAGATTGATCTACCGTACATAACATTGTTACCTGATGATATAACATACATAGGAATATAGACTATAACACCTAAATAAAAGAGGCCACAATGCCGTGCAGTTGTATGGAATTCGATGTAACACTTTGATTCGATACGAATCATTTAAACGCTTTTCAAATTTGGAACGTTTTACAAATGGCGTCAATTTTTAGAACATAAGTTATTTTGATGACCGCCAAGTTTGTAAGACGTTCTAGAAAAGACGTAGGGAAATTTTAACTCATTTTAATATAAAGTATAGTTTATAATAAGTTATTCAAGCTATATCTAAGTTCAGTATTCATTTTTTATAGTCGGCTACCGCAAACCACAAGCTTATAACAGTAAATAGTAGCCTGGCGGCAATTGCTTCATACCAGAAGTGCATCATAGTATAATTATAAGATGATTCATAACTCCTTGTCTATTTTTCATTTAAAAAATATAACAATATTATTTTTCCTTTTTTAAATTATTTAGAATTCATATTAATATCATCTTAGCTTTGAGACAGAGCTTGAAATATTTAGAACCGACTATGATTTTACCAAACACCAATTACTAACAATGTACAGTGATTATCTTCAAATAAGCTTGCCGTATATGGTAATATGTATTGCAATGTCCGTCTGTCGTGACGTCACGCTTGAATCATTGCTCACATTACACTGCGGTTAACACAGCATAGTTATATGTATATAAATACTAATGTTAATGTCATGTCTAGATGTTTTATATGTCTGTGTTTATTTGCTTATGTAATAAATGATAATACTCACGTTCGGTAGACGCTGTACACCCCGCTTCACGTGTGAATGAACAGACAGGTGATATGATAATTATAGATCAAAGCATCATAAGCATGTGGGGTTCGGGGGTTAGAAAATAACCTGCCCATTTGGGGGTTTCAATGGGGATTATAAAATAACTGCTGCTTCGACTCCGTTCGCGTACAACAGAACGGTGTTACATGTTTGGAAAATTTAAATGCAATTTTTTTTTTCTTTAGAGATTTAGCAAAAAGTGCGGATTATAAAGTACAATAAATACAATACAAGAAAAATAATTAAAAATACAATACAATAACCAAATTAAACTAATAACTAGTACTAGGTCGATACTTTCTAAAACTGTCTGTGAGATACCGCTGTTATACAGCAATAAATAATGAGAAACTCACACAAAGTTCCAGAGACACGCATAAACTTCAATTTTAACTGTAAATTGGAATTTTATTTAAGAGTTAAATTCAATCATTGTATTTTTAAAAGTAACTACTAACAAATGACCCTTGTTCTTTTACCTCTGACATAATTTGAAAGTAAGTAGACTGGTCAAGTGCGAGTCGGGTTTACGAATCGAAGGTTCCGTATTTTTTCTGAATTAACCACATTTTATTCATTTGCCAATTTTCTGGATTGTTAATTAATGGTGTCATATTGATATCGAGTTTCTTGAAAATCTTGATAAACAGAAAGTGGTCTGTGGGAGTTATTTCCTTTTAAGGAACCCCAAAAATGCCAAAAAACAGTTAAATCGAACCTAAAACGCGTGTCCCGATGGCGCAGCGCGTCCGACCGTGCACAGGAAGTGGAAACCGTTGCATCCGGTCACCTTGTTTACTGTTTTTTTTGTGAATTTTTGTGTTTTCATGATTATACACCAAGTTTAGTAGCTCCCCGTGACGGATGCAAACATACATTACATTATGTGGCTGTTCTTAATTGAAATCCTTCTGTTGTACTCAATTATCGGACTTCTACTTCAATTTTAGTTTCCTAAAATTGGTTCCACAAAAACCATAAACAAAACTAAATTAAAACTCTTAAAACTATAACTAAGTATGCTATATTTATTATTTAATTTTTATATATATGTAATAAAAAGTGACAAACAAACAGTGCAGTTAATTATATGTTTCACGAATCAACTTTCAACTCTTTCTTGGAAAATGGAGGGCGATGACCTCAGCGTATTTTAGGGTTACAATATATAATTATGTATAATTTTAAGTTACTTGGGGTGTTTTTTGTATTATGTATCTATAGTGTTTAGTAGATTTAAAAGTCATTTCCACCCATCACACACATGACTGGAGTCAGCGACGCTTAACTACATGTTAGGTTGTAATATCTGTTTTTAATTAATGATATAGCTTTTATTACTATTATTATTATGATATTATTATTATAGTTCAAAATATGTTATAAAAATATATTATTTACTGTAAAGCATTGGTTAGATTTTTGTAAGAAATCTATTAAATGTACATCCGGACAAAACATTCATATATATTGCTAAATTCATAAACGCGTTTGGACACGATAACTCAGTTGTTAGAGATACGTGCACGTTGCCAGGGGTCACAGGTTAGAGTCGTGATCCCGTTGATAATGTTTATTATACAGTCATTTTAGATATAAATAAAATTAATTGTACCTACCGCAAATTAATTTTTTAACCAAAATTAATTCAATAATAATATAATAATTTTTTAAACTAAGTAAAGCCAGTAAAGTAATAAAAATACAAAAAAAATGTTTAACGTTTTAAACTGTGGAAATTTAATCAGAAAAATCTTTTTTTTTTTTGCTACCTGGTAATTACGTATTTTATTTAGCTATTAAAGTTTTCCCTCAGTTATTATATAATGTCTGTCAGCCATTATGTTTTGTTCACACGTATTGTTGTATTGTATGGCTGATTTACTTTCTCTATCTACAAGGTTTACAGAGCCTCGATTGCTGAGCATTAATAAAATTCACCAAGTTTAAAGATGCCTGGGACCACTTACATACTAGATTTTGCTCGCGGTTTCGTTTTATTTTTTTTTCTTTGCCCGTTATGCTCGCTCGCTCGGAAGATAAAAATACAGAATACCCTTTTACTAAGTACCTAACGTTCTATCTATCTCTTATGTTGAATATTTGCGCCATTACCTTTGCTACGTATACTAAGTATACTATATATAGTATGTACACATTTTTAACAAGATCGCTCAAACTTGAGTTACACAAAGACATCTAGACAGCCAAAAAAATGGTGGAATTCAAATCAGTGCTTTGAGACGACTATTTATCACAAAAAATTAAAGTCATATGTACAGAGCCAATAACTTTATATAGTATAGACAGATAAGTATAGACAGATAAGTATAGATAGAGAATGTAGTCTGATTTACTGAAGATTATACACCATAGATATAAATATTACATTATTGATAAGCAGGATTTAATCTTTTTAATTATACGATTATTGCCAAGCCAAACACTAAAAAAACATAAAAGAGGTTTTATATGTTTTCGTAATCATCTGCCAACTTCCTTTTAACGCTACGAAGCCAGTTTTGTCTGAATAAATTAATTTAATGATTAAACATGTGAAATTTTTTGCAATTTCCTTTTTCTTCGTATTACGTATTTTTAATTTTTATTCACAAAACATAAGAACTCTTTTCGTAGTTTCATCACTAATAACGTAAATCACAGCCTTTATAGCATATTAAAAAAAAACAATTAAAAGCACCATAAACAATCAACTGACAAGTGACAGCTGTCAATGCGAGCGGCAGGTTCATTACGCGCCCAATTGTTCGTTTCATGAGTATAATGTACCGAATTTCGAGTTTGAATTGTTTAGACTTTATATTGAAATTTTTAATAGAACTATTCTTCTCCAACTTTCTAGAACCTTCGCGTTCTGATTGTATAATTATTTTTCTATACGTTAGTTATAGACCTTTCACTATGGGAAAATAATTGATGGCTCCAACATGGTAGAAAGTTGTTTGTAATGAATACATAATTGCTAATACCGTGGGAACAGTATTTATAACTTTATTATATTTATTAACAAACATAAAATGAAAATCAAATTTTATGCTATGAACGAAGTCGTACGCTCAGAATATGTATCTTTTTAATAAAGGCCTAAGTTACTCTTTATAACATCAGCTATCCAGTGAAAGTGCTGTTAACATCTATAGGGACAGAAAGAAAAAAAAAAAACTTGTAGGTACCGTTTTTTTTTATATATGCATTTAGTGAAAAACTTAATTTGGAATTACAGACACTTTGACAAACAGACACTACATATATATAAATATATAGATAAAATTATATATTATATATAGATATAAATCATCTTTAATACACATTTTTTTTTAATTAAAGTAACCTAACTACCTGTAACGAAATTTTAATAATAATTTTAAAATATAACTGTTGGCGAGTTACAAAATTGTTAGCACGAACTGACAAACAAAAATAACTTATATATAACGTTATAAAATAAACGGTATCTCTGTGTAAATTTTCCGAATATTCCGGGCTTATTTCAACCACGTTCAAACGAAGCCGCAGCCTTAAGTTAGTTAAATTATAATTAATCTAATTTAGAAATTCCGGTACACGGCGCCGGGCTAGGGGTGTGACACTATCCAACTAATCTATCGATAACCTGTTATATCGGTGAAGAGTAATGAAATATCGATTTTCGATGCTATTGTTATGCAAATACCAATATGGGAGTATTCTGAATAGGAATAGTCAAACAAATATCAATACCACAGACCAATCAAATAAATATGTCCATTAAACGTATTATTAATAGTTGAAACGTAATTTACGTAAGTGGATTTTACGTAAACCGTTGCTTGTTCCGTTCCCAGCGGGAATGATAGTCTGACACGCGATCCCGATTATTGTCTAATTTAGTATGTAGTGTAAATAGCATTCTATAGCCTAGGAAGTATGTATTATAACATCTTGGAGCTCGTTTCGCAAATACACACACACACAGGCACACACGCACACATGCACACACATGTACTATATAAATCTGTAGGTTGTCTGTCTGTAGGTTGTAGGTTGGTTAGTTTTTTTCTTTGCAATTATTTAAGTTTAATTTTTTTTATTGTCTGTAGGTATGTCCTTTAAAACTACATCAATCTGTAGATCTGATTCTCTTTATATTTATTTTTTATTCCTATGGTATTTTTTTACTGTCTGTATCTAAAAAATGGCTTGTCCAATTTTGAAAATAGTGAGAAAAATATGTTAAAATAAAGTGAAAATAAAAGGCTGTTAATAATGGCTGATGTCATTGGGGAAAGTTGGTAATAATATACCACTATGTAAATAATAATAATAGTCTCGGAACTGTTTATTTTGCCTTAAAATATAAATAAAAAAATAGGTATAATAAAAAAAAAAAATTGACATTAGATGAAGTCGCTGAGAACACAGATAGGTTTAAAAAGCATAAATTGAAGGCTCTTTTTGAGTCCTTCTTCATAATATTAAATCATCAGATAATAACCATTGCAATTATTAACTCACGTTTGAATATAATAATTTTATCGATACACAAGACATCGACCGGCCCACATCACTACACATGTAAATAATAAACGAAGGACTAATGCTGGGCTGTAATGAGTCTTGTTCAAAATTGTGATTATGTGTTACAATTTTATATTGAGATAACCTTTTAAAATGAATTAGTAAACATCTATACAAACTAAGTAAAACCTGGGTATATAATAGTATATATCGAAAATTTATTAATTAAAAAATATGTCTGTCTTTGTTAATGAAACTCCGAAAAGAATTTGAATTATTTAATATCAAATAGTACATGCATGTGAAATTTAAAATTAAAACAATAATTACAAAAAAATATGTTTTCATGATTATTCCTCATACTATTAACCGATTACGAAAAGAGAGGTGAGTGATTGACAAATATGTTGTAAGTTTGTCTGTGTTACGATTTTAATTTAATGTAAGAATGATTTATTCAGCACTAAAATATAAATTTTGATTAATAATACTTTTTTACACTGTTATATATAAAAAAGTTAATTCATTACCGAAGTGTGTCAGTCTGTCCGTGTTTTCATCGCGTGATATAATTGTATCCGTTACGAATAGTTCCATGAACAAACATACAGATATATATAATTTAATAAATATTTTAGAGGTCAATGACACGAAGCTTTTTGACATTCGTATAAATGTCTTCGTTATCTTGATAATAAAATTGTTATTTGACGAAAATTTACTATTATTTGATGTTTCCAAGAAAGGTTTTCTGAATGAGCATGACATCAAATGGATTTGAATTTTGTATGATATTCTTAACAGGTTGTTACCCGCGGTTCTGTCCGGTTACTATGTTACTCTTAGACGTCATGAAGTCAAATTCAATATATCTTTATCTAAGTAGGCAATTAACTACACGATCTATTGAATAAAAAAATTTTAAAAAGGTCAGTGTAGTCAGTCCGTAAGTAAGCTGCCGGCTCGGAACACTGCTCTGATGAGAGGAGCCGACCAAAAATTTAACAGTTGCTCTTTTTAAAAGAAATTTAAATATACATTATAATAAAAATTGAAATTTTCATAACTATTGATCGATTTTCTTTTTTTCTCTTTTTCTCTCTCTTCATGTCATTTTGGGTCATATAAAGAATTAAACTTTCAATTTAAATATTTCAATGACTGTTGGTTCAGTTAAACAAAGACAAATACCTTTTTATTATTAGTATACACATGAATTTTAAACCAAGACTACGATATTTGAATAAAACATGTTATAAAAATAACCTACCATACATTATTGCGAGCGAAACCGCGCGCTCGAACTAGTATCAAATCAGGTATTCATAGCTTACACTGTTTGCGAGAATTTCCATGATTGATGATCAAACGATTTTCGCCTTTATTTCCATAGTGTGGAGTATCATAATGTGTTGTATATATTGTCAGTATGAAGTTTCGAGGCGCTCTTGAGTGTATTTATTTAGGAGATATTGCTTGGAAATAAAGATGAAATAGTGTTTTGATTGTTATAGTAAATGTACATAGATGTAACAGACAGATTCAGTCTTAGATATTTATCTATAAAACATAGTTAAGAAATGTTAGTTAATAATACAAAAAAAACGGCTATTACTAAACTCTCTTATTTCTATATTCTTCAAACATTCTTAATTCAAATTTCACCAAAAAAAAATCAACATTTAATTATGAATGTATAAACCGTCTAAATAAAATCGGTACGGCCTAAGTACTACATTTCTCTATTATACATTATGTACTTGTTCACTTCAGTCAGGTTATAATTGTCTCTAAATATGAAAATAGTCCAGTAATGTCAAGTAATGACAATGTTAAAGAGAATATTTTGGCGCGAAGTTTTAATTAAACGTCACTCAGCTGTTCGAAAATATGGACGCCATTTTGAACTGCTGTCAGATTTGCGGAAAGAATCGATGTATTAATAACATTTTTAACACAAGTTTTTTTTAATAAAATAATTAGACTATCTTCAAAAAAATTGCGATATAATTAATTTATTACAACCAAGTGTTGAACTCACTTACCCTTTAACCTACATACTAAACATAATGCAATTAATGTACAAGCTAGGTGTGACAGCGAGGCGCGGTACCACGCCCCGGTCGTAACTCAAGCTATATGTTATGTTATGCTAAAATAAACACGCTCTTTAAAGATAATCCAGTACTATTATAAAAGGTTTATGGATGAATAAATAATAGGTTAATGTTTCAAGCAAAATATAAATGGATTTCTATTTAATTATGTATGTATAAAAGTTACTTTTGCTATTAATTTATAAAGATATTTGAATTGACTTACAAAAAAAAACAAATCATTTATACGATATTTGGGATCTAAAACTAATAATAGTATATCTGACAATCGAACGGTATCCTAAAACAGACGTTTACTGAAAATGACTTCTTGTATTTTATCGCGGTGTCATGTTAACTATTTCATACAAAATGAAATAAATCGCTTCACGAGAATTCAAATACAAAATAATAATAATTTAATATATGGAAATATATACAAAGACTTTTAAGTAGCAGGGTTATACGTATTATTGGAATATTTAAAATATTTTAATGTAATAAATTGTTAAAGCCCATGAAGTAATGACATTATAACGAAAACCACAAATTCCTTTCTAGAGAGAACTTTATATCGTCTAGAAATTTCTAGAATATTTCAGACACCATTACACCTGTACTCCAACGCCATCTATGATTTAATAAAAGTACCTTTGTACTGATATCAATTACTTAACACTAAACCTACCAAGTACCGGTCAAATTGACCGTTCTTAAACTTTTGTAAAACTTACACATTTTTAAACGTTATAATATCGTTATCAAACTGCATGACAATTCTTAGAATATGCATATAATATTTTCTTCACTCTTTACTTTTAGTTATTTCCATTATTACCTGCATTATATAATAAAATAACTTTTAATTACCGGTCAATTTGACGGCTTGCGGTAGGAACAGGTATACAAGAATTGTCGGTAGGTTTAGTGTTAATGTAATATGGGAATTGTTTTTTTACTTATTGCTTCCTTAATTCTAAAACCTTCCAATATTTGCTCCAGACGAGTTAATAATGTATGCTGTTAAGTTTATATTTATAATATTATAAATATATATGAAGTACTTAACCAATGAAGGTTATAGAGTGGCTAACCAGGTCAGTACTCATCACAAAATGGCCGCGTGCGTGTCCTCCTGACAATTAATTATATTTAGCTACCCTCAAAAGGTGTTCATACAATTTTAGTAAAATGTTTTATGGTACAACAAATGGAGTTAAAAAATAAATTTTAACAAAAAAAATCCATGAAAAAAGAGACATTTAGAAACATTACGAACAGTAATGTCTACGGATTGGTTTGGATAAGATAAGATAAGACTGGTTTTTGTGAA
The DNA here is from genome assembly GCA_918358695.1 of Melinaea menophilus ssp. n. AW-2005. Lineage (NCBI taxonomy): Eukaryota > Metazoa > Arthropoda > Insecta > Lepidoptera > Nymphalidae > Melinaea > Melinaea menophilus. The sequence continues at coordinate 18,355,469 of OU911038.1, forward strand.
TTAAAGAATTAATATATTTTTTTAATAGAATATCTTTATTTTAGATAAGCAATATAAAGGAATTTAAAAATTATATATTATATATATATTTATTACTGCAGGAATATAAATTAATCAATAGTGTCAAAATACAAGTTAATTCACCATTCTATAAAGTTTTCTCTTACAGTATTCAACTTACCACACTTGAAAGAAGATTCCCAGCAGTGGGACCTCTTTGTTAACTTAAGATAGTAATTAAATGGCCCACACTCCGTCCGCTGTCACTAGAACTTTCCTGTAATTTCGGTAATTTTGCTCCACTCTCAAAAGGTTCACATAATCCCGTGGATAGTTTAATTAATTTAGAATAAGTTTTTAATTTATATCAAATTGTGCTAAATGTTAAAAAAGGAAAAAAATATATATTTGTATGAAGTATTCTTCAATCTTTTCACCCATCTTATACTAATCCGAGTAAAGCATGTTAGTCCGTCTTAGTTATAAATTGGTGAGATTATCTCCAGAACCTCAGATTTAATATATATCTTGGTCAAGCTCTTAACGAAGACTAATGACAAGTTTAGAGCAGTACATGCTATTAATGTTGTTAAGGCAATCATTAATAACTTAATGATGAAAAACCTATTAAACTAAGGCAAGTAAATATTTCATTTCAATCATTACAGTTTCCCATAGGAATTGGAAAGAAACTATATAAATGAAACAAATGAAACTACTTATAAAAATGTAACTTAATTTTATTATATAAAAAGAATACGCCAATGATTCTTATAACGTATTCTAAAATGTATTTTATAAAAAGAATTCACTTATAATAATAATAATATATATTTTTAATGTAATATTTTCTTTCATTTGATGAATACTAAATAAGTTGTATTCTATAATATATTATATTTTCTTTGGGTATTGAATACCAGTGAAGTGAGTTGATGTGAACAGTCAGTTGTGTTGGAATTCTTTAAATGATTCCGTTTAACGAGAAGATTCAAGAAATACCACCGCACCAAACAATGCTTTGATACTTTACAAAACATCTGGAAATCTCCGTTGGAATTAAATTATATATCTTACGGGATCTTATACTTTTAGATGGCTTTATATATTATACTAGCTGTGCCCACGATTTCGCTCGCGGATTGTTTTTCTAAATAAAAGTTACTCATTATAACAGCTATCCGTTAATGAAAGTTCTATTAAAATCGGTTCAGTCATTTCAGATACTAGCCGGAATAAATACGGACAGAAAAAAAAACATTTTTTTTATATAAGTAGGTACCGTATATACCTTCATATGCATTTAGTGAAAAGCTTTAGGAATTACAAACAGCCAATTTTGTTTATATGTATATAATAAAATGAAACGGTATTACAAAAGTTTAAGAGTAAACTTAAGCGGAACACGAAACGAAGTTGGGCCAACAGTTGGCGAGTTGGTCACCAACACGTAAAAGCTCTCAGCGACCACCTGCTGCGGACTAAGAAGCATTCTGTTTATAATAATATACTATCGGAACAATTTATACATTCTTTTATACTGCCGGAATAATTTATTTATACTTATATCAATTGTTTGATTTCAACTTTCTTATGTCCATATATGTTCAAGTATATTTATCTAATATGTTTTTTGTTTACAGGTAAAGCTGGAGGCGATCAGTTGAGTTATCTAAGACCAATCTCATACATTTATAACACATAGGCTTCAATTAATCACTCCTATATATCATTTTTATTTATTTATTTATTAACAAACAAACACACTGTATTGGTTTAAATATTACGGATAAAAATATACATAGTTACAAATAAACTTTATAAAACACTAGCTCTTGTTTGCGACTCCGCCTTTAAGCGGCGAAAAACAGCTTATTTTTTTCGCTTTTGCAATATTTAATATACACTTGGTTGTATGAATATGGGTAATAAGAGGGTGACATGAATGGAAATGGGTGGATTACATAAAAATATAGAAAAAAAAGTCCGAATGACGTCATAGAATCATAGAACGTGGGATGAATTGAAGTTCTAAATAAATGATCTACCAAATAAAGAGTACACATCAGGAAGATAAATTCACGGATGAACAAAATTAATCTATACATATAAATAATATTGCAGTGTTTGTTTGTAATTCCAAATCAACTTTTCACTAAATGAAAATGAAAGTATATATATGCGGTAGGTACTTATAAAAAACATTTCTTTAATTTCTGTCTGTCGGTTCGGGTAATCTCTGAAACGGCTGGACCGATTTTAACAGAACTTACTGGCGTATAGCTGATGTTATAAGGAGTAACGTAGGCTTTTATTTAAAAAAAACATTCGAACAGAGTCGCGGGCACAGCTAGTTTTTAATAAATCTGAAAAACAAATCTTCATCTTAAGGTCGAAATTCGACTGCAGGATATTGAACAAACACACGCACGTTCAAATATATAGATGAGGTCCCATTATCTTAAACTAGAACATTCTAGCCAAAGACAATTCATCTTAACGAAGATGACTCAGTAATTGATACAAGTGACCCCAATTAAAAACATTCACACGAGTCAACAATACCCATCACCCACTAAAACAACGGATACTGAGAACTTATTTTGTTTACACTTCAAAATCTCGCTAAGCGAGCTGAATGATTCAGAGAATGGTACCTGCCCTTAAGGTATTTTAAAGCTTACACACACTATATCTTTATGTCTGAAATAGTAAACTAATATTACTCGTCCAAAAATTATACTCTTATTCCCAGTCAGTCAAGGATTATCATTATTAAACTTATTCCGACCGCTTATCTGATGCAATATGCATACTGGAACACACGGGACGCTGTTTTGAACTGATTTTATTATATTTATTAGAAATATATTATTGGATAATTAATTATATTATTGGACGTTATTTAGTGTTTTAATTTGATTAATCAACATTAATTATTAATAGTTTAATCCATATAGAGTTGTAAAAATCACAAAAATGTCCTAACAATCATACCATGAAAAAACATTCATTTTGAAACAAAATACTTAAATCTACGTCTAGATCTCTAGTATTGTATACTATCCGTATAACCACCTTTAAAGGAGGAAGTATTTTTCGTAGTATTATGCACTATATCAAGAGTCATATACGAACTACCGACCCGTGTGTGTCTCGTACGCTCAAATGAAGGTATTTGTATGCAGCGCACATTTAACCGCCGCGAGTTCGAATTCAAATATTGCAACGATAATGAACGGTTTATATAAAATTTATCTTCAATACATTTAACTTCGTTATATGAAGTGTATTTATGTAACGAACTGATCTCACTTATGGAACTTTAATTAAACTCAGTTGAAATGAAAAGGTATTTTTGAATTCCATCTGTTAAATGTACATATTTGGTTATAATATAATGAACTAGATGGCGCTGTTCAAAATATACTCCATTCTACTTCGCGGTGGTAAGATTTTACCGGAACTATTGTGTACTGAAAAAAAAAGTTATTGTCAGTTACGTCTACAACACCAGTGAAGTATGGAACTTATTCCACCAAATACTACGTATTATAGATATCTTAACATATAATTAATATTAAACTATCAGAGGTGGCTCATTAACAAGTAATTAATAATTATATTCGCTAATGATGTCCACATATCAATTTTCAGATGATTGTTTGTTCAGCGCTGGATGTTATCAAATATATTAATATACAAACATGTCACATGTAATTAATATTTAAACTTGACAATGTTATAATATATTAAATCACACAACGCGGATTCGAACCTGAAACTTTAATATATGTGTTTGTTGCGTCAGCTGGAACCACCTCGCGAGCAGAGCCACATCTCAACACTAGTATTATATATAGTAAATATGATCAAAGACGACAATACCGGATGTCGTCTCCGAGCGGAAATTAAACTGCAGCTCACACTTGACTGAATTCAAGCATAGACTTATCATCTATATAAAAGACGTCCTAAGATTTGATTGTGTAATATAATAACTAGTATATTATTTAAATTAATATATATTTGAATGTGTCTGACTAAAACATTTATAAATATATATATATATAAATGAAATAAAAGTGTCTGTTTGTAATTCCAAATTAACAGCTTTTCACTAAATATATATGACATTATATATGGTACCTATATAAAAAACAAAATACATTTTTGTCTGTCTGTCCGTTTGTTCCGACTAATCTATGAAACGGCTGGACCGATTTTAGCACTACTTATACTGGCGGATAACTAATTTTATAAGGAGTACCTGCTATTTTTGTTTGAAAATAATATTCCCCGCGAATGAAGCCGTGATTAGAGCTAGTTTTAAATAAATTTAGAACAAAAAAATATCTACTCGAACCTACGACCTCTGGGAAATTGCTTCGTCCTTCTGACAACCGAGCTACCGCGTCGCTATCCATCTCACATTACATTTCTTATTAACATATTTAAACAATTACAAACTCTTCAATATATATCATTTAAAAATTACACGTTATATTCGTCTGTTTATACTCTAACACCATTACAATACAATTAATATATATATTTATTTATTTGAATTACATTAAATATATAAAAATTCAGACGTTGCACGTTCCAAAGGCAGAAGAACCGTCAAGAAAAGTGGAGTCTTTTAACTTAGTATTATTTATATAATCTTTACTTATATATAAAAAAATGTATATAGAAAAAAATAATTATATCTTGTAGCAGATCCATTAAAACTTAAAACAAACTCTCAAATTAGATGAAATTTAATAATAAATTACGAAGAGGTTATGCTTTTGCTAATTTAATATTAAAATATAATTAAATATCAGCTTTCACAACCTCAATAACTATTAATTCAATGGATCCGCGGCAATGTTTAGTTAATATACAAATATTTACATAAATTTAATTATTTCAATTATCATTTGAATTATTCTTCTAAAACTGGTTCTAAATTAAATGATCAATTTATAATTAATTATAATCAAAAATACGATTAACAGTTATAAATTTAGTTGTGATTAGAATTATTAGTTTAATTTAAAAATAAATATTATAGAAATATAAAATCTAAAAATATTTTATAAGATAGTAATTACTAATTTATTTTTATGTAGTTAAATATCTTGATACAGCTTAATGGTAGTCCATGTGAATACGAGTGCCGAGTGCTTCAGGGAAGCATGCACAGTGTTGTAGTAGTGATGCCATAAAAATAAATTTTATTTCAATTTACATTACGCTAAGACGTGTACCCACCACCTCACAATACGCAGCGTGGGTTATCCATAAAAAGTATTACTTTCAAATAGATAAATCCTACATTGGACCCTAAAATAAATAAATGTCGCTATAAATAAAATGAAACCGGAAATGGGAGTATTGTAATAAATAAGTGAAGTAGATCAAATGACTTCCTTGTACGCTGGAGGGGTGCTACTTTATAGACGATTGTTGACCGACTGCGCCGGGCTCGGGAGGGTTATGAGTTTGACAGTCATTTTTATTTATATAATTATTACTTTTGAATACTTCCAATCTAAATCAATTTTCACGATATCATCTAATACAAAAAAATTATAAGTATGTTTGTCTCACATTTGCTTAAACATTGTATTGGGTTATAAATCAAAATGTATAATTTCGTACAATACTAATATATTTACATTCAGCTATCAAATTGAAGCAAATATTGATAGAGCAGACGTGTTATGATAGTGACTGTTCATAGTTAAGTACATACTGTAACAGCAACGAACAAACACACTCCACTCGGCTAAATTGATGAAGTGTATCTCTGGAGTGAGATTCCAAGACGCCATTTGTCTTGAACTTTGAATTGAGGAATAATTTATTATAATATTACCCGGCCGTCTATCACACCGACGTGCAACTTTACCTTTATAATATTTTAGTATTCTTTGGATAAAATAAAATATTATTATTATAATACTAATGTGTTTATTTAAACTTAGTTAAATCGGAATTTTGTTCGAGTAGTTTTTAAATAATTTGATGTCCTTATTCCTGACATCGGAGCACTGCGGAACCACGCAGAACAAGTCGGCCATGTTGACAGCCAGTTGAAACATAAGAGTTATCACCAATATTTAATAAAAAAAATTGACAATAAACTATTGGAGACAGGGTTTATATATATACAATTTAGAATATAAAGTTTGTTTGTGTTTCCATCACTAAAAGACGTTCTAGACAGTATTAACGCTTGTCGAATAGTATAACTGATGTATGTACATGAGGCTACAATATATATCCGTGTATATTGAGAAATGATTAGACGAATTATACAATCTTAATAGTATGTAGATATAATAAATTCTAAATCGCTACCCCGCGGTGTGAGGTACATCCCGATCGTAATTTATTCCGCTGAATTGAGATCGTCCATTTTCTTTTGAATTTTACTTCGGTATTAAAGTGACGGTACGGATTGTATTAATTTATCTCATTCGATCTGATCTCGATTTATTTTAATATATTAATATATCAAAAGTTTAAATTATATTTATTATTTGTCTTGAATATATTTGTCACGGCTATATATTTGAATATCAATTGAACCCGAAAGATGGTCCCGAAATGATAAAACTCCCCCATTAATGCAAATAAAACAGCTTCTATCTGAGTGCTTCCGGAAGCGCTGGCCCCTGCGTCTCATGCGTGATGTCATCACTACATACATACATACATACACATATATATATATATGTATGTCAGTGACGTCATCATTTGGTTTAACTTTAATAATTTGACTATTAAACTGTAAAATTATCATCAAAACTTGTTTAGATCTACAAAGTACAATATCTAGTTGGAACTTAACAAAATCTATATCTTAACACTGTTATAGTCAAGAAAGCTTAGTTTTATTTTAATTTCGTGTTCAATGTACATCGCGCTCTTACTTTAAAACTAATGGAAATAGTTTTGTACTTATTATGTAACTAACTGTAGATATGCCGGCGGGGGGGGGGGGGGGTCCTAATGAGAGACATTTCAATTCAGTGGAACGATTACAAATTAGTTTTTATATACAGACGAGGTTTAAAAATAATTTACATATATATATTTGATAAAATAATAAATAAATACTATTTTAAATGTAAATGTAAATGTAATATATGTGAAATGCCCCATTTTTAAGGGGTTTACACACGCTTGTAAATATTCCAGTGGTTACAATTGGATAATTTGCACAAGGCTGAGCTGACTGAATGCTGAATGGTTCGTTCGTTCTCTGTGCAGCACAGCTGTGCGGTTGGGTTGAGTCGTGGGTTCTTTGGTTTTAAATGGATTACTTTTTTCGGCTTAACAATAAATCAATTTGTTATTGGTTAAGTATATTTATTTAAAATTAAATTACTTTGTCCCTTTTAGATATTTTTATAACTAGCTCGGTTCTGCGGCTTGCCCTGTAACATTTAAATTACTTTGATACTTGGATCTAATAACAAGTTTTTAATTTAATATTTTGGAAATTATATATAAGAAAAAAAATGCGTTTTTTGTGCTTAAATGTTTTAAATACAAAAAAAAAAATAAAAAAATAATATTTGAAACTCAATACGGTACCCCAATATTTAAATATTTTGTTCTGTCACATTGACAATGGGGTGACCATTACAAAAAGAGTAATTGGACACGGAACCGCTAATCTCTGAGCAAATACCGCGTGTGAGACTTGTTTGGGGATTACGGGGTGACACTACTACCGCCTTAGCTAGGACATTACCATTTTATTTTTATATGTATATATTAAAGACAAGATGTATCTATGTCACCTACATTCTCTAAGACACTCGACATGGTACGTTAAATATTACACAACTTCAAAACTTAATCAAGAAAATATTGTTTTTTTTTGGAAGTTTTAAATTAATTAAGTTGCGTAATTCCAAACAGATTTTAGGTATTATGGTTTAATATCATTTTATATTATTGGAAATAAAACAGAATTTTATTACACACTAGCTTTTGCGGCGGTTTCACTCGTCCGAAAGTCTACATTGGTGTTAAACAAATTAACTCTATATGTTATTCTGATGTATGAGTTATATTATTGGAAAATTTAATCAAAAACAGTTTAGCAGTTTTTGCGTTACAGAGTATCAAACATACATACAAGTATTATTAGTAGTATTTTTTAATTTTATTTATAGTATTATTAATTGTACCATAGAGATAATATATAATGAGTCCGGGGTCGCTCTCCATTCACCTCATACAGTTAATTCATTAACACCGTTTTAATTGCTTCAATAAATCTTATTTGAATGGTCTGATTAACACGAGTGGTGGTTATGGACACCCTGTGACGAGCTACCGGAGGGGGGGGGGGGGAGGGGAGGGGTGCATACATTAATGCCCTTTTGAGATTGCCACTTGTGTACCGATACCATACAACTATTCCACTTTTTTTTTTTTGTGTGTTAAAGATTTTTTTTGTTCTATTTATGAAGAAAAATAATTCTGGTATATTTTTATTAGATATGTTGCTGTATAATTAATAGATTAGATTAGATTACTTGTTATTTACAGATCATGGACGAAAATATAAAATTTATGAATTAATATAAAAATAAAAATAATATATAAGTTATATATAATAAGTAAAATAATTATAAATTTGTTTTTGTTATATTTAGTTGTTTGTTGCTGACGGTACGTTGGTTGGTTGGTTGGTTGTCACGTGACAGTTGTGATTATAAAGAGATAATCAGCGGATTCGGTTGCAGTGGGTTGTATTGTTATAAGTAGTTTTGATAGGCTCCTGTGTTTGGGATGAGATTTTGGAGAATTATTATTATTTTGTAATAATACGAAGTACATATTAAATATATTTTTTGTTTTAAAAAAGTTTATAAAAATACATTTTAGGAGAAATATTATTATTAGTTAATAAATTCTGTGACAAAAAACTCATTGATTAACAAATCTAAATGGATTTACATACTTATTAAAATTAGTAGAATATTTTTATTTAATATATATATATATATATATATATATATTAAATAAAAATATTATATAAATCATACGGATATGTCTATATATATATATATATATATATATATATATATATATAGACATATCCGTATGATTTCACAATCATGGCCCACCTACCATATTATCTCTGTGCACGCGTCCGAATATATTAGAACAGTATCAAGCTGAAATGGTATATGTACAGTGTGCAGCACAGCATGCACAGTACACTTAATATAGCTATACTTACTGTGCGACGTGTACACCCAAATTTGGTCATTTTAAACTTTACATCTTAATAATAAAATAATGTTTCACGAAATTCTTTCAATACGTATTTTAATTAACATGAACAATATATTGTTACAATACATTCAAGTAATGAGTTTTTATTCGTATTATATTCTGTATATTATTCTCGACCTTTTTAAGGTATGATTTCTGACCGAAATTCGTATTTTAAAAACAAAAGAAAGTTATTTCAAAAGGATCTGTTTAATTTCCAAATAACATCTTGTTCTTGTTTCAGGCGAGTTTTTTTGGAAATATTAAGTCTACTAATGTAAATGTTTGTTACTCTTTCCAACAAAAACTGCTAAACAAATTTTGCTCAAACTTTTTTATAGCTTATAACAGTTTTATAGCTTATACATCAGAATAGCTTATTTTTACATTTTTGTAACCCAATATAGACTTTCGGGAGAGTGAAGCCGCCGCAAAAGTTAGTATATAATCTTGTATGTCTAAGTATTTAAGTAAGTTATCTCATTACTCATTCAACTGACCGACCGACGTATCAACGTATATAAGTGCTTTAAATTCACCCCCTCCTCCCCCTCCCCCCCTCACCTCATCATATATTCATCCCTCCTGATTGCAAATATACGGGTGTATTAGTTTCTAATTAACATCTCTTTTGATATACAATTTTACCGACTTACAAACAGGAGGATGTTTAATAACATATTTTTACGTCAGCAAATTCAAATAACAAGTAATAAAATTCAAATTATCAATAAACATATTAGACTAACACGAGGGACTAACAGATATATATATATATATATATATGTAATTAACAAACAGACCAAGCCAAAAACATAAAAGAATTTTACACCTAATAAGCCTAAAACCACCCCGTGACCAAATTAAACCCACAACACCCTCATAAAGGGTGAGTAATTGCGGCTTCTTTAGGGTGATAGCAGCCTGCGGCGATGCTCGGACTTTGTACTTTATTAATCCAGGCCTTTATTTGTTTGTGTTCCATATTGAAGGCTTTTATATACATAGCTATGTATATATTATATACATATATACTGAACCTTACAATTATTATTAGTTGTAGTTTTGGACTTACAAAGGACTTATTTCGATATGTGGTATTACTGGCATTGATTCATTGCAAAATATATAATTATATGTTTTTCAGTTATATATCAAAAATAATGAAACTTTACAAGTTAGTTTAATTTTATCAAAAGGAATGTTGGTAAACGTATTAATGGATACACTGGTCAAACGGTCTGTCCGTCTCTAACATATTACATAAAGATAAAGACGCTCCATAATTGGATATTTTTTTTCTATTATATTTTTATAAACATATAAATAATTTACGATCCCCATAACTCGTGGGAGTGGCGCTGATATCACCATGGAGTGGGGTTATTGATTACACTAAAATCCAAACAACAATATATCAAAACCACAAAATAATAAATAATTTAACTAAATTAATTACTATTATAATTAATTTTTCATATCGTTGCTAGAGCGGTTGTGACTCCCGGTAGTAGGTTTGAATCTCACTTGATACAAAAACACGTCGTAAATAAGAACAAATTGCTAATAATATATTAAATAACAATAGTTGATTCTCCCCTCAATACACCATGTCCTTACACCATTTATTTTTATTACACCCTATTGTATGTGTGCTATAAATCTTAATATTATCTCCTTACAAATCTTATTTAAAATGTTTACCGAGATTGGACAGGTAATAAACACACATACGTCATATCCCATTATAGATGACCTACTTCTATCTATATGTAGATATAGTTAATCCTGAATACCACTTAGCACGGACATCATTTAGATAATATTAATGGGATAGTTTGAACTATTGAGTGTTTAATAATTATATTTACGTTACGTATATTACGTAAATTACGTTTACTTACGTTTAATGGAACTTACGTCCTCATATCATTGTACCGACATTGAAATTTATTTTATTAGATTAAAAAGTCATTATAGGTATCCAAATGTCAAGAGATTCAGTGTGTATGTGTGAGTGTGTGGGCGTGTGTGTGTGTGTGTGACCTCATAGGATTTGATCATACTCATTGGTTCTAATAGACGCGATCATTTTGATGAAACTATACTTGAACGCAGATGGTGTGGAGTCGCCTTTTAATTGATCGACTGTTCATTTTTATTGATTGAAATGTGTGGAACATAGTTGTTGAGTCATTTGCAGGGTTCATATTATAATGTATAACATAAATTTCTTTTAAAAAGAGCAATTTTTGAGTTCCTTAGCGGCTCTTCTCAGCAGAGCAGCATTCCGAGCTGGCAGCTTAGGTACTCTGTCCTTTTTAATGTAATAATTCAAAAGTGCGTTCAAATTCATAATACATATATTTTGAATTTGATGGTTTCATTATTATGGAGGTAAAAAAACAATAATCTGATTATATTTGATTGAACACGTAATTTTGGAATATTAAATTAATTTATCGAAAAACGGTTATTTGATTTAATAATATTTCTATAAAATATTCCATTCATATTCATATGTAATGGTGCCAACGATACTTGTGTATAACAATTAACTTTATAGTTTTAATTAATAAATAATATCAAAGCGGCTCCACTCCCCCTCCACGTCCCTCGTGTCAACAATTGACGCGAGGCGACATTTTTTCATTAGCACGCACTCCACCGTATTCCCATAGATCCAGCTTAATTGGAAAAACGATTCAACCTAATTGTTTTTTGACGTAATCAAATACTTATTGTACTTTGAGAGTTCATTGACCCGTCTACATATGTAGGTTTTCCTATATTTTTTATGAAAATATCAGAAGAAATATATCTTGATTTTACTTTTTTACCAGTACTTGGAATATATTAAATATTCCAAGTCAAATACGGACTGAAAGAATATAACATGTAATATTAAATAACGCTTTGACATTTGACTCCTGACATAATGGTCTGAATATATTTTATTTAAAAAGACGAAAAATACTATTTTATATGCAAAGAGGCTGCGACGTCTTGGCAAGGAACTTCTATCCAAACGCCAGTTACTTAGACTTTGGAATTGATAAACAACTACTGGAGCTTAAACATGTATTAATGAGTATTGAATATAAAACATGAGATTTGAGATGAATATATTTGTGTGGGAACAAATTCTTTTTACTTCTGAGTATCATAATATATGCTGTAAGTATAGTTAGATTTTCGGCAAATAAAATATTTTCAACATTTTATCTTTTTGCTTTTATTCGTCTTAAAACAAAAAAATATAAGTTTAAAGAGTATCAAGTATTATAAGTATCATGACATCTCATAAGTGCAATATATTCCTAATTAAACAACTCGACCATAACAAACCAAGGCCTTGGAAATTAATGTAGAAATTATAATATATATATATATATATATATATATATATATATGAGAATCACCAGAATAAGACATTGTCTTATCAAACATAAATCCAAATACTCAATAACATGGTACCAATTTAATAAAATATATAATAATTAAATGAAACAGTATTATCCTGAACTAAATATGAAGACTAGCCCTCAGCGATCCAGCGACATGCAGCGCCGCATACAATTTTAAACTTCGAACACTTTACACTTTTGAAACTGTCTCAGATTAAACTTTAAATGGGTTCATGGGAATATTTAAGTAATAATAAGTTACTCCTTCAGAGATAATGGTGTTAATACGAAGTTTTGATCAAATATTGAGTTTCGTGTTCCCGATGTACTCTTTATATGAGTACTGTAACAAAAAAAAAGTAATGGGTATATTAGAAATAGTTTTGTAGATGGAAATTGGTATAAAGTACAAATGTTTGTCGAATTTTTTTACATTTATTTTATAAATTTCAAAATTTTTACAATTCTTACAAAATATTCGATCCTTTAAAGGCATATTTCCATGCTTCTCTAGCGGAAGAGAACATAGGATTCCACTCATCCCGCGATACGCTTTGAACCGGTTTCGACCGGATCGGACCGCTTTGAACCGGATCTCACCGGATCACGATCATGAGCCGCTTGTATGTTGATTGTTAGTTTCATAACCTAATTGGATTATACGAAACAATAATTTCTTGGAATGCGTTTAAATTAAGAGGTCTGTTGAAACCTTCCCGAGGGAATTAAACTCCTGTTTATTACCTTGCTTAGAAAACATAGATCTGAATAATATATATGTTTTGTCTGATATATATTTTTTTGTGTTCTAAGTTCATGTACTTATAGCATGTTTTGTTTCCAGTTGAATCTCAATACGTCGATATCTCACCTCGAGATGCTGTGCGTCGTGTTGGAGATGATCTCACCGTGCTCTGCAAAGTACCTTACCCTATAGACTCGTGTCGGTGAGTTACATCTTAATTCTTAACTCATTACTCACTATTCTTAATAGATACAATTTAGGATCATTTCTTATGATCATTATATTGAAAATATCACGAAATGTAATTAATAATTTCAAATAATTAATCAATAAACTATTCTTAGTCTAGTGTTAAACATGAACATTAATTAGATGTTTTAGAAATAAGACTAAAATTAAATGCTTAATTTCCAGAATGACAGTCGGAACTACCTCCTACAGACTGATCCCCAGCAACCAGGATGAAGAAGTGGTTTACTCAGGACAGGGGTTACAGGTAATATAACTTTATTATCGCGGGAAATGCATACGGACGGATTACCGTTATTCACTTCTTTTGGTGTAGTTTACTATTAGGTGCTACATATGACTGTTTTAAGAGTAGGAAAGTATTAGCATTATTATAGGTATATAATATATAATTAAATTCATGTCGTCTGTATTTCTCGCTCTCCACGTAGTCCGGCGAGTGCGGCGCTCACATCAAACACGTCCGCGAGGAGTGGAACGGGAACATCTCCTGCACGCTGCCTCCTCAAACCGGCAGCATCGAACTCACCGCCTCTATGAGGCTTCTTGTCGCCAGTGAGTACACACACACACACGCACACACTCAAACTAGACACACACACAACAGACGTACTCGCACACATGCACGCATGACACATACGCACGTTCGTGCGCGCGCACATACACTTATAACACATACACACACGTACGTGTATACGCCCACACGCACGCATGCACACACGCACGCACGCACACACTTTATGCAAATTGCCACATATATACGCAATGGTTATTAACACATTGTCTCTCTCACAGAGCCTCCCGGCATGCCCCAACTGCTGTCCCCCCCACAGCCCGCGTTCAAGGAAGGTGACGGATTCGTGGCGCAGTGCATTGTTCCTGACGGTCGACCCGCCGCCAAGATCACGTGGTATCTAGGTGAGTATTACTACGGATTAAAGTATGTGGTTGGTGTTAGATAAAAAGTTATAAAATATGTAAAAAAAATTAGTAACTCGATATCGCTTACACGTGCAACTAAAACGGTTCGAAAGCATATTTTAGACATCCTTTAAACATTTGAATACATCAAATCTTCAGATGAGGTCCAACTTCTGACGGGAGTACACCAGCCCATCATCACGTCTCCCCCCGGGAGCGACCTCCAGACGATCAGCCAGAACGTATCCCGCACTCTCGGCCCCGACGACGACGGTAGGAAGCTGGCGTGTCGCGCGGAACATGAGGCACTGGAGGCTCCCAGGGAGGTGGCTCGTCAGATCGTCGTGCACTGTAAGTAACAACTATATCACTAACTTTTAAATATATATTTATTTGACGCAACACTCCCCTTATAGATCCCCCCAAGCGGCTGGAGTCTGGTCCGATCACGATCTTCGGTCTGAAGCTGGGCGCGGAGGGTCGTCTGAATGTGTCGGTCCGCGCGGCGCCGGCCCCCCGCGCTCAGTGGGCCATCGGCGCGCTCGTGCTCGACCCCCCGCGGAGCGCTGAGGACGGAGCCATCACCGCACTCGAGCCCGTACACCTGGTAAGTAACATGGAACACGGCGTTACGCAGGCGGCGTACTGTAGGGTAACGTGGAGCATGACTTTAATTATTTGAAGTACTGTAGGTTAATGTGGAACACGGCTTTAATTACTCGAGGTACTGCAGGGTAACGTGGATCACGGCTTTAATTATTTGAAGTACTGTAGGTTAATGTGGAATACGGCTTTAATTACTTGGGGTACTGCAGGGTAACGTGGATCACGGCTTTAATTATTTGAAGTACTGTAGGTTAATGTGGAACACGGCTTTAATTACTCGAGGTACTGCAGGGTAACGTGGATCACGGCTTTAATTATTTGAAGTACTGTAGGTTAATGTGGAACACGGCTTTAATTACTTGGGGTACTGCAGGGTAACGTTGATCACGGCTTTAATTATTTGAAGTACTGTAGGTTAATGTGGAACACGGCTTTAATTACTCGGGGTACTGCAGGGTAACGTGGATCACGGCTTTAATTATTTGAAGTACTGTAGGTTAATGTGGAACACGGCTTTAATTACTTGGGGTACTGCAGGGTAACGTGGATCACGGCTTTAATTATTTGAAGTACTAAAGGTTAATGTGGAACACGGCTTTAATTACTCGGGGTACTGCAGGGTAACGTGGATCACGGCTTTAATTATTTGAAGTACTGTAGGTTAATGTGGAACACGGCTTTAATTACTTGGGGTACTGCAGGGTAACGTGGAGCACGACTTTAATTATTTGAAGTACTGTAGGTTAATGTGGAACACGGCTTTAATTACTTGGGGTACTGCAGGGTAACGTGGAGCACGACTTTAATTATTTGAAGTACTGTAGGTTAATGTGGAACACGGCTTTAATTACTCAGAGCTCTGTAGGTTAACGTGGAAAATCGATTTCGATAGTCGATGTATCCTATCCTGTTGATATATGAGGATGTCTTTGCAGGGCGGTGGGTACTACAACGTGACGCTGGTGCTGGCGCGCGTGAGTAAGGAAGACGTGGCGCGCTCGTACTCACTGCGGGTAACCAACGACCTCGGACAGCAGGACTACGTGCTGAGGATCAGTACCATGGACGAACCACCTGGTGAGTGTAATACTACTACTAGCAACTAGAAGGCTGGATGTAGGGAGACTATGTAATTTTAACACGGGGGTAATATCTATAATTTGGCGGATAACACATAGCACAAAGCTTTTCACTTGACACAAAAATAACCAATCAATCATGTAGTGAAATATGTAATTTTAATTTAATAACCATTTTCGCGGGTAACGCATATCGCACAAGGCTTTTCACTGGTCAAAAATATTATCCAAGCTTGGTAAATAATTTATTTGATATTCTATTATTATATTTATAACTAATTATTGGAAAATGTCAGATATCATGGCAGTGTTAGTTGTAATCTCAATCACCCCGGGGGTTACACGTATACACGGGTACTATATGTAATTTAATATGAATATATATTTCCTGCAGCGCGCAAAGCAAAATCGTCGTTTCTGATTATAGATGTGTACGGTAAGAACGAATATCTTGTGTTAGCATGCTTATATGTAATATTTAGATCGTTTTATTTAGTATACGTAGAATGGATGAACGTTGATTTGTTGATGATTTTATTGTGCTAAATGAAATTAAGATTATTTCGTATGTAGTTGTTGCAAATGTATTAGATATAACAGTTAGTATTTGTGTATAACTTTCATTTTTAATACACTAGAGAGCCAAAATATATTAGTTTCCAGTTACGTACTCCATTTGAATTCTTTATAAGTCAAGTAAGACCTCGATTTAATTAGTTTTTAGGGTAGTTTTTTTTTTTTTTTGATAATTAGTTGTTTAACGATACAGAAACATCGGACTGTTCATACTTTGGCGATAGATATAAAAAATTGTTGTCTTTTAGTTTTATTAATTCCCTCCATTTGGACTCGCTTGTCTAATTTAGTTTTGTACTAAATAAAGAACTAACAATACATTAATTTAGCGCTCTCGAGTGTATATAATCTGTAGATAGCATATCTGCATAAACATAACGGCATGGTACAACACATCGGCTATCTGCGTTGAGCGAGTATTGACAAAGAAGAGATTAATATAGACAGCTTGCGTCTTAAAAACATTCAAAACTATAAATTTAAGGAAAAACGCAGAAATCCGATGGAAGAAGGAAAAAATGTTAGATTACTATAGTAACAGAGCATGTTGCGTCTTTAAAAGTATTCGAAAGTATTTGAGAAAGCAAATGCAGAAATCCGTTGGAAGAAGATAAAATGTTGGATTACTATAATAAAAGGGGTATTCTTCGCAGGCGTGGAGCTGGGCACGGGCGCCATCGTGGGCGTGGTGGTGGGCGCGCTGGCGCTGCTGCTGGCCGTCTCGCTGACTGTGTACGCGCGCGCTACGCAGCGGTGGTGCTTCGCAGGTACGTGCCGTACACTTAGATTGGCGTAACCTATGATACTAGTTGTGGGACGTGTTGATACTAAATCAATGACTTCGATACGAGTTGTGTGACTTGTTGATACTAGTTGTGTGACTTGTTTATACATGTTATGCGACTTGCTGATACGAGTTGTGTGACTTGTTGAAACTAATTGTATGACTTGTTGATACGAGTTATACGACTTGTTGATACGAGTTATACTACTTGTTGATACGAGTTATACGACTTGTTGATACGAGTTATACTACTTGTTGATACGAGATATACGACTTGTTGATACGAGTTATATTACTTGTTGAAACGAGTTATACGACTTGTTGATACGAGTTATACTACTTGTTGATACGAGATATACGACTTGTTGATACGAGTTATACTACTTGTTAATACGAGTTATACTACTTGTTGATACGAGTTATGCTACTTGTTGATACGAGTTGTGTGACTTGTTGAAAGTAAATGTATGACTTGTTGAAATTAGTTATGTAACTTGTTGAAACTAATTGTATGACTTGTTGTTACGAGTTGTGTCACTTGTCGGTATTAGTAGCATGACTTGTTGATACAAGTTATACGACTTGTTGATACGAGTTGTGTGACTTGTTGAAATTTTGCGTAAAATTTAATACGTTTATAATATCAATAAAGAATGATAAAAAACATCATTACGATATTGAATTTACGACTTCTGAAATAATATAATGTTCAGTGGAGGCTGCACGTCGTTATTGTCTTTGATGGTTTTAACATTCTATATATTTCGTAATATTTTGAGACGATATTATTTGTTTATGGATTGGACTTTTTTTTTTACAATCTATTAAATTAATATACATTAATAAGTTCGTGACTTGTGCTGTCTGGTTTGAACTAACTTGTAGATGTGATTTGACAACAAAAATGCATAGCATTTTTGGTTACAGTATGATATTTTTTTTTTTCTATAAAACGTTCAAAATTGATATGTTGTCTTATTACACGTATTCGATGACGGTATATAAAAATATTGACAAAAAGCATTTAATTTGCATGCTTTTATTATAATTGTTATTAAATATATTTTCTTATGAATGTTTTTTGTCAGTATTTTTGTAAATGCATTTTGATACTCCGCTTCCATTCGCTTGAGGCATGTTTAAATGAAAAACGAATAATAATTGATGATCTTCGACAGGCTCGCCGACGGGCCAATAGGTAATTACAATACAATACTCACGCTTACAATACGTCCACGCTACAATACATATTGTAATTTGGCAGTGTTTTGTGCAAAATTGTGTAATTTTAGTTCATCGTACCACGTAGCGAGATATCGTCGTTAGTAATGAGGCATGGTTTATTTTATCCCTTTCTATTGCATGTCATGTAGTGCATGGTGTAGGACATGGTTCTTAATCTAAATAGATGTTTTTTTTTGTTAATTTATTAGATTTAATTATACTAACTTGGTTTTAATAGTTTCATTACATTTATTGTATCCGTTTGTATTTGTGGTGGCTTTGGTAAAATAAATACTATATAACTTTGATTTTTTTAATGTGTTTTGAATTTGAAATTACCACTCAATGATTCTTGTTTAAAAGTAAAGTATTAATATCGGAATCATTAAAAAAACTTCCGTCACCGGAATAATAAAAAAATACTTTTTAACTATTCGGAAGAAAAAAAATACTGTCATTTTTCAATATCACTAAGCTTCACAAACTATTAACAATGTTTTAACATAGTCTAGTACAGTAGTAACTAACACTACCTCACCCGTCCTTACCTCGCTCGTCCTCACGGCCGTGTGTCTCAGGGCGCGCCGACGGGGACTCGGAGGCACCCCTGCCCCCGCGCGATGACGTCACGGGGTCACTGCCCCCGCGCGACGACGTCACGGGCTCCGAGAACCCCTCGCACGAGATCGGAGACCACCTCGGCAACGGAGACACCAAGCTCAAGAAACCCGACACCGCCGTCTAGACCACCAACCTCACTTTGCAACCTTACACCGTGGTGTAAATTGCGTAAATTTTATGAATATTACACTATTGTTATATTCGTGTAATCAAAGTGACGGCTTCGTACGGACTCGATTGAATCTAGTGCCACTATACAGTTATATTAATGAAATTGTTACTTAATCGTATTTGACGGGCAGTAACAGCACGAGTATGGCGGCGCCCGGACGCTCATTTTATATAAAATATTACACTTTTCGTATTCTAGTAAAGTTTTCGCATCTTTTAATAAAATGACAAGTTTTAATGAATCTCATTGTCATAACAACGAACCCATCGTGTTAGTTAAGGATATATATGATAAGGAAATGTAATCTGATACTATGACGCTTGGCCTGTCTCAGCCCGCTTGTGTAAAATGTATTTGACATATGTAATAATTATTTCTCATAAATTAAAATCATTTTTTTTGTTTGAAAATTAGAAAATTTTTGTGCAAAATTTACACTATATTTGCGTAATTTACACTATCATTTGTGTAATTTACACTATTATTTTTACGATCGCACAATTTTCTATTTAATGAAATGTATGTATAATTCATGTGTTAGTTTTGTTAAATACAAGTACATAATTATTTTAAGGGCTTCACGTGTTCCATTCGCTTATATTGTATATAATACGTTATCACGACACACACTTAAATATTTTAATAATTTTAAGTTTTTTCACTAATTAATACGATTGTTTTCTTGATTGTTCAGCGTCGGTCACATACACACACACACACGCACTCACACGCACACACGCGCGCGCACACACACACACACACACACGCACACACGCACGCACGCGTTTTACAATCTAAAAGATGATCGTAGCTACTTAATTTTGTAAAAACATGATATTATAAGTTAGATAGGTCACCGATGTGATTTTTTTTTTAGTATTTTTAAAATCTATTAATTATTAAGATATTATTTTTGTACCAATTTATTTTTTATCACGGACACTGCCATTTTGCAAACGAAAATTACAACTCCTAATTGATAACACGTAGATAGCAAATGTTCAATGTTCAATGTTTGACTCCTGGTCGAATATATAGTATTTATTGAATAAGATTATTGTTTTTCATTTAATCGCCTCGGTATCCGATAAAATGCAATGCGTTGACCCACTCACGTGGACCCCAAACGATTTCAGGCACCACACGCGACAAGAGCTCCGGAGAATCGTAAGTAAATATAATATTAATAATTGAACTAGTTAAGTACAATCTTTCCTGTCATTTACTGATACACCAATAAATATTTTATCTTGAAAAAAATTTAAGAAAAAATTATAAAAAAATCATTTTTCATAGAAATCATTATTTTACATTTATCGATAAATATTCCAAATATTCCTTAAATGTTCTATTCTATAGTAAAAAAAAAAAACGATTATTTGAAAATTTATTCAATAGTAAATAAATTTAAACACCCTAATATATTTAATAATTTATATAAACACCCTGTATCTTTAAATGACTGAACAGATTAGAACACCATGTATATACGTTTATTGGATCATTGCTTCATAGGGCTTATAGATTTTGGCGTTAAGCATTTCTTTAGTTTAAAATTATAAGGAGATATACTTGTATAAGCCTATAGTTATATGTACTGGGTGGAAAAGACAACAATACATGGAAATACTAGAAAGAGAGGGAGAGAGAGAGAGAGGGGGGGGGAGGAGAGAGAGAGAGAGAGAATGTATCCAAAAAATAATAATTAAATAATACACCTTGTATGTGTATTCTGATGAACGACACGTTTCTTCATTTTTAAAAGCTTATAAATAGCACTAGCTACAACAACAATGTGTTTAATTTTGAAAAACAAAACATTAATTACTTTATTTAATTAGATTAAAAATTCGGTACAGTTAGTATATATTTCAATTTAAATACATTGTAATGTTGTTTTTTCCAATATATATATAATAAAATATAGTTAAATCGTATGTGGCATGTCTGTTTGTAAGGGCGCCGGCGGGTGACGTGCTTTTAGAGAGGGGACGTCGGGCTACAACGTATGTCAATGTTTATAAAACACTTATTTTGAGCGTCACATCCTTCAGGGGACCTTAATTGATATATAGTGCTGCCATCTTTGATATAATATTAAATTGCATTAAATCATAATTGTAATTTGTCATACAGTTTCGTTGTCAGTGGCGCCATCTTTAAGTTAATTAAATTTTAATTCATACAGAATGAATGATTATTACAAAATAAATTTGATTTATACAGAATGAATGAATGAATGATTATTACAAAATTTATTTTTCCCATACTCCGATGGCGCCATCTTAACTTTTCATTTAAACTAAATTCATAGTTTAAAACTTGCAGCGCTCAAGATAATTGTTGACTAAAACTACCCTTTAGAGTTAAGTCTTCAGTTAAACTAACTAACATTTGGTTGACGTAATCTCCTTTATCTAACCTAAGTTCGAAATTAATAATCTATCTACAGAGATCATAAACAATCTCAGATTTCTAGTATCAATCAACAAATCAGTTCAATAACTCTCACTGATAACTCGAGATAATTGTATTAGTCTAAGTATTCAAAATTGGAAGGATCGATTATTAATTTCAACGGCAATAATTATTCTTAACACATCGGATTAACAAACTCCTTGGACACGTTTCTATAACTGCAGCTTGTTATTATCTAACAAAATAAATTATCCTCAAAATGCAATGGGCTTGGTGTAATTTCACTGTAAGCCCGCTTTGAATCACTTAATAAATAAAACATAATAAGAGCAGTTTTGTAAAATGCCCCCTTTCTCCCCTTTTCCGTCAGTAGTGACACTGAAAGTGCAGCGGGGGCGCGTTCCCGCCTTTCCGCGTTGACAGCGCGCGTGCGAGCCGCTCTGCCCAAACGAGAGCGTCACGAGACCACTGAGGACGAGGTGAGAATAACAAAAGACAACAACCAATCATAAGCCATGAGAAACAATTTAGACTTCTCTTCTCAGTACTCGCTCATACATCCAGTTGGTTCAAAGCTATTATTAACTGTAATAGACGTAAAAAGTTTCAGACTCCATTCCATTATTCACTTCAAAACGCTAAGTCAACGAGAACGCTGACATCGCATAGTAAAATACTGTTAATGAACTGTTAGCGCGCCTGTGACTGGTGAACTTTAGACTATTTTTGTGGTCAAATAATTGGATAATGAAATGGAAATATGGTCGTCAAATTTGGAATGCCATCTTGTTTGTTTCTCATTATGACGTTTGTTTCTCATAAGCATTACCTTTAATAGTTGTGTACGAAATTCTACATAAATGCACCAAAGCTGACACATGTTATAAAAATCACCAATTCACGTAATTCACCTAAGAGATTATAGGTTTGGTAACAATTTAGTATAACGTCTTTCAGAATCTCGCAGAAGAAAAGAAGAGTGTAGTGTACGCGGAGCTCGCGCTCAGTGAACAAGGCGGAGATAGGGCTCCGCCCCCCGCAGCCCCAACCAGCGAGTACGCAGAGATAGTGTACACAGAACCTGTCAAAGACACCAAGGAATAAGACAAGAGACACATTAATTACTCACTTAATGATATTCTCAAATGATTTAACAGATTCAACAAAATTATTTACACTATTTGAATTAGGTTACAGTGCGTGTATTTCATTTTTTTAAAATAAATAACGTATTTATAATATGTATAAAACAAAATATATTTATATATGAATGAATTAATTTACCATCACAGTGTATTTGGATCCACCGAAATTATGTTATAGACTGTGAAGTGTAAATAAACACTTACAACAAGACGAAATATTTTAAATAGCGACACAATGCTAACTCCGTCCGCCATCTTGGTGACCTTGTGAAGCCACAGCTGACGCTTTAGTAATCTCATTTATTCCTTTAAATATTATTATTGTATAGACATAAGTTGTATCACTGCCTTGCGGTATTCGAGTAAGTTTAATAAAATATATAACATATTGATATAAGATATTCATATTTATTGTATTTTAGTTTATAGTTTACAAATATTTTTTATAATTTAATATAAGTGAAACAGGGTTTTCGGAGGCTTGTTTGAACAGTCCCGTAGCACTGTTTAAGTTTTAGTACAAACTTAAGCCACGGTCACAATGATCGAGCGGGGCGATATTAATATATCTATACACATTTATACATATAAATAAGATTGAAATGTCTTTAAATAGAAATTAACAGTTTTTCACTAAATGGAAATCAAAATATATGCGGTACTTCCATTAAAAATAAATTTCTAAATTTTTTTCTGGGTCTGTTTGTTCCCGCTAACCTCTGTAACAGCTGGACCGATTTTAACAGAACTTTCACTGGCGGATAGCTGAAGTTATAAGGAACATTTATAAAAAAACAATATTATTCTGATTCTAGCCGATTATATAGTTTTACTAATTAATAAATGACTTTACACACTACAGACAATCCGCTCCCGCTCCCGCTCGTTTAACGTGAACTAACGTTACGTTGGCACATCCACGATCTAATAGTCGCTTCATTTCCGTCCACTAAGTTAAGTTATTTTGAGGTGCTTTTATCAAATACCGTTCATGAATCATTGTTACCAACATTACAACAGTAAAACATAATGAGAATATTACTTCTATGAATAATTATAAGGTGCTTTACACACATATTATTATATTCAGCACAATTTATATAAATTATTAATTAAATTTAAATGTATTTGGATAAATTTATTTATTATAAAATTTACACTTAATCATAATGTAAAATATACATATAAACAAAACAATGGCCGTCTATCCATAAACGAGCAGAAAGGTCAATGAACTTCATAAATAAATTCGTTATATTTAATATGCTTAGCTGTACTTAATGCATGTCCAATATATTATAAATAAAGTTTTGTGTCATAGTTCTTTTTTATTTACCACCCTATCTATCCGTCTGCTTAATATTAATATATTTTATTGTAATAATTGTAATTATTAACATTTAAATTACTTGAAATTGAAAATGCAATGTTTGTTTCAGAAATTTGATCTTCATGCTTCTGTAAAACTCTGAGTGCAGAATTTTATTTATCAAATTTATCTAATAATAATTGTGTCGTTCATACAATAACATTTTTCTAATAATAGAGGATTTAATTGGTGCTATGCAATATGTACATAAAAACTATTTTTAAAACATTTGTCTGTTTGTTCGCGAAATAACTCGAGTTATTTTGATGAATTTCTTAACTTTTATTGGGGTTTTTTTATTATTTTCGCAGCCTTATACTACACTCTAAACTTGTTTTTTTGTTAACAATTTTTTTTTAATTTGAATTATAATTGTAAACAACACTAGAGGCGATAGAAACACCTGAACAATATACTTATAATTATAAATATAGTACAATACTTTTAAAATAATTAACATCTCAATTTTCATTAAATAATCAAGTAAATTAAAGGCGAATTAATAATATAAACGTTATTATATCTTTTTGATACCAGATGGCGCTTATACTAATCTAACATTATTTTTTTGGTTTTCCTTGTTTTTTCACAGCATGAATAACTAATAATAATTCAAGAACTTTAATGAATACTATAATATATTGCGATGTATATTTTGTTAGCCTAGTGATTAATAATCTTAACCGTTTCGAAATCAATTTTATGTCGCTACATCACATAAAAACTACTTAGTCGATCTTCATCAAAATTTACATTGCTGTAGCTCTTGTTGACGGGCTGCTATGGAAAAAAACTGATTAATAGAATCTTGATTTTATCAAAAGTTATGGTCGAAAAACTGAATTCCCATAGACTTAAGCTTAACTGTTCTCGCGCGCGCTTGCCGATCGTCTTCTTCAAAATGAGCTGAGTCGCTTCATCACATGAAAACTACTGGAGCGATTTTATACAAATTTGGCACGAATGTAGAACTAATAAATAAGCATCTACAGAAAAAAACAGAATGAAAATAGCTTGATTAAATCAAAAGTTATAAAGATAAAACCAAGAGACTCGTGATTGTGTCGCTCGTAGTGTAACTTTCATGGCGACAAACTTTTCCAATTAATTGTTTATTATTGTTATTAAATATTTATTTCCTTTTATTCTTTTCTAATGGATTTTAATAAATTGATGAAAAGCATCAAGATGGCGCTCATTCAGTAGTACATCGCGGTATCGAGTGTAGTTGGATGATTGAGATTTTGAAGCCGGAGCAGAGCACTGCGGTGCTCTTCGAACGGTCACAATCTATAATGATCCCTCCAGAAATCAGACTTTTTAATAAACCCGATACCTTGGAAAGACAAGGTTAAATACCTGGGAGTGACGATGGATAAACAGTTACTATTCTCTTCACATCAGGATCGTTTGTAACAGAGCGGGCTTCATCTTTGGGCGTCTATATCCCCTGCTAGGAAAGCAAGGCAAAATGTCCCGTATAAATAAGGTCACACTTTGCAAAGCCTCTGTCATGTCATATGTGCTTGCTATGACAGGTGCTTTAAAACATTCATGCGGCTCGCACTGCAGCGCCGTGGTTCGTGCGTTATATTGACTTGCACCAAGATTTGACCTCCCAATAATCTCACAGTATTCATGAAGGATCAAGGTGCTTTCCAAAAGCTACTTTGACAATGTTGTGTGACACCCAAACCCACAGCAGAGACAATACAAAAAATTCGTGCCTGCAGGGTGACACGCGTCGGTAGACCTCGTGTATAACTCGTTTAAAATATAACTCGCTACCTAAAAATAAAATCCCTTTCGAGAATAAACTGTGATAATTTTATGCGTTGCCTTAAATTTAGAATTTAGAGTAAAAAATAACCTTTCTGTTAAAAATATTTGTGAGGAGGGAATGTTTACCAGAAAAAAGTTGCTGTGGTTTTACCTACCTTAAATTTTCAAGCTAAAAACGGTTTTTATTTTTTTTTTCTCGGAAACGGTACCTTCTACGGTAAAACTTTTAGTACCTAAATTTAGAGTAAACGATGGTTAACGAACTTGACTTTCATTTTTGGATAGTTGATTTTTGTGCAAAGTTTGAAAGCGATCCGTGCGAAACTGCGGCCGCTATCGTGCTGACAAAAGTCTAATCTGGACGTACGCACGCATATATATATAAACTTTTTGACCAATGGTCATTTCGGACTCAAGGGGTCATAAGAAGACCTGTGAAGAAATTTTTCCAAAATTCGAAAGTCGGTTACACCTGAATGGGCAGACCGAATTCTTCGAGGTCTACCCAAGAGAAACTTAATAATGTCAATTGTCGTTATTAAATGACTAAAAAATATAACTCTTTCTATTTCGTTTATAATTTTAACACGAGTTATGGTAATATCTGTTGTTCGGAAATTTAATTATATTAATACAATTATACAAGTATATTGCATAAATACAATATACATGACATATAGATTATCCACGTCTTAGACAATCGATTGCTATGATGAAAATATTAAATAAGTGAATAACTAAAAAACAATTAAAATTTATGTATTAAATATTTTCAAAAATGTCAATTATGTCTTTAAAATCTTTGGCTATTTTTCTGTCTGTTAGTACACACAAAAAGTATTGGACGGAGTTGGTAAAATTTGATGTTGTCATTACTAGTTAGGAAAAAATAACATAGCTTATAATTAGAATTTAAAAAATTATAAATTTAACAAATTCAAAATAATAATACGGAAAAAAAGATTTATCTAAGCGGAATCTCTTTCAACTTTCAAACCTGTAGGAGCTATACACTTAACTCTTCCCGTAACTATAACAAAGGTTACCATAGCAAGAGCAACACACCCTTTGTCAATTTTCCTCGCCGCTTTTCCTTGATGGCATCTTTTAATTTTTCTAATATCGTTGCGTAGTATTCTCCGGTTATAGTCCTTCCCTTTTCTTTGTAATCAATCAAGATTATCCCCTCACAATCCCAAAAAACAGTAGCCATCATCTTTCCAGCCGACTCCGTTACTTTGAATTTCTTTGGCGGTTGTGTCCCCTTTTTATGTCATTGCATGGACTCTTGTTTGGACTCAGGCTCAAAGTGATGAACACATGTTTCATCTCCCGTAACAATTCGGTTCAAAATCTGTGCAGGTTTATCTCCACACAACTCCAAAAAATGCTTTGACGCATCGACGCGCTGCTCTTTCTGAGACGGCGTGAGCATTCTCGGTACCCATCTTGCACTGACTTTTGTCATACCCAGATGATCATGTAGGATTCGCAAAATGGTGGTATCTGATACTCCAACTAATGCAGATTTCTTGTATTTTCTTTTATATTATTAATGCAGTATTTTCTTCAAACGGGCATCCTCTTGTACAATTTTCTCCACTTTTCGACGATGTCCGATGTGGTGGCCTCAACTGGCCTTCCTGAGCTGGGGTCGTCTTCAATTGACTCTCGACCATATTTATAAAGACCATGCCACTTGTAAATCATTGATTTACTAGGGCACTGTTCCCTATAAACGACTCCCATTTCATTCAAAATGGTTTGAACGTTCTTTCCATGCTTGGTAAGGAATTTTATCACAGCGCGGTGTTCAATTTTCTCCATAGTTTCAGTTTTCTTCCGGATTGACTGGTTCAGCAGGCGACTGTTCGTAAACGAATGACGTAATCGGGTTAAAACTCGGTATTTATACTATTTTTTTTTATTGGAGAGGAGGGCAAACGAGCTGGCGGGTCACAGATGACTTGTGATCACCGCCGCCCATGAACTCTTGCAACATCCGAGTATTTACAATAGTGTTGCCAGCCTTGTAGACGCCTTTTTTGAAGGTACCCATGTCGTACCGATCTGGAAATACCGCCGAAAGGAGTGGAACGTGGCAAAAAGGTCCTGAGAACCGCACGGTGGAGGATCGCCACGCATCCAGGTGGTAGGGATGGTAAAGAAGTCGATGGCGCGCTGTGCGGTGATGAAATTCGGCGGCAGGCATCAGATCGAATAGTTCTTCGGAACACTCCCCGTTGTAAATGCGGTAGAAGACGCACAAAGAAGCCACGTCTCTAAGAATGCCAAAGAGTCCAGCTGTTCGCAGAGCTCCGGTTCCCGACAATCCGAACGGCTCTCCGTTGTACGCGGTCAAATGGTAGAAGCTGATATTGGGGTGATCCGGACCAGAGATGAGAACAGTACTCCATGTGTGGCCGGACCTGCGCCTTATAGAGCGCAACTCTTTGGCCAGGTTTGAAATACTGCCTCGCTCTAATAATCACTCCCAATTTCTTCGAGGCCAACTTGGCCTTGCTCTCCAGATGACCACGAAAATGACAATCGCTCGAAATATCTTTTTCTTAGTGGTAAACGCGCAAACTTGTGTCTTAAGGGGATTGAACTAAACGCTGTTCAGTTCACCCCATTCAGAGACCATCCTCAAGGAAGTCTCTATAGAAGACACAAGTTTCTTTCAGCGCTCGTCGACGTTTTCCCGAGAGAGACCACGGCCGGAATATACCGCATCCCCAGTGCTGTCATCCGCATAACAATGTATGTGGGAGATATCCAACATATAATTGATGTGCAGGAGGAACAGAATTGGCGATAGCAAGCAGCCTTAGGGTACACCAGTGTTTACGGGCTTGGGGACCGAGCAAAAACCGTCGAGAACGACCTGTATGCTCCGTCCAGTGAGGAAGCTGGTGATCCACTTGCATAAACTCTCGGGAAGCCCATAGGAAGGTAGCTTCGAAAGAAGCCCCTTGTGCCATACACGAACGAAGGCTTTCGCCATATCCAGACTAACTGCCAGACCCTCTCCCTTGCTTTCAATAATAGCTGCCCAACGGTGTGTAAGATATAACAGAAGATCACCAGCCGATCGACCATGGCGAAAGCCGTATTGCCGAACATTGACCAACTCGTGATCCCCGAGGTAGGTTAGGAGTTGTTTATTGATGATGCTCTCCATTACTTTAGAGAAAAAAGAGGTAATGGCGATAGGTCTGTAGTTAGCTGGGTCCGAGCTATCACTTTTTTTAGGGATCGGATGGACAAGGGCACGCTTCCATGAGACCGGTACTACGCCTTTCAGGTAGGAGTACCAAAATAGACACATTAGCACTGGTGTCAACTCAGGGGCACATGTTCGTAGCACAACTGGAGAAATACCATCTGGCACACTCGACTTATGAACTTCCAAGGAAAGGATGATGAGTCTCCTATTCGTATGACACCAAGCGAGCGCCCCTACCCCCGCTCCATCCTCTCCTTTCCACGAACTTTTGGACCTCCCCTCGTAAATTATTAGTGTGTCCAGCGAAGCGGGAGAGAATAAGCTAGTGACTTAATAGAAACTATTATGGTTTAATTAAAATACGTTCAGTTTTTATCTCAATGCAAACAAATAGACAAACATTACAACTCTTTTTAGGGTTGCAAATTGCATCCACAATGATAGGGGGAAATAAAAAACCTTTGAATATCTAAATATTTAATACAAATGCCATTAGTATTGCAACTGTTTATAATAAAAAAACTTAACCTTGAAAACAGTGAGTCTATAAAATATGAATAAACAAACATTATTTGTCCTTAATTTATAGTATTGCATTTATTAATATTACACTAGTGATGAGCTAAAGTTTATTAATATTACACCGGTGATGATGTAAAATTTATTTAAATTACACCAGTGATGATCTAAAATTTCATAATAGTAAAAAAAATAACTCTTACTACTTAATTTGTGCTAAAATAAATACTCTATTTAATACTTCTATATTTTAACAAATATTTAAAAAGTTTCAACAAAACAATGCTATTAATAAATAGTAAAAGCAGTGCGTTGCTCGTCTGTCGTTTGTAAGACTAGGTTATAAAAAAATATTTAATTAAACGGCAAGAGATCTTTCAGATTGGCGTTAATGTAATAAATAAATTAAAAATTTCTTGTAATATATCATTTTCAGTGCAATTTAATTCGACATCAAATACATTTCCCACTGAGGAACTTCAGTCTGGTGTTATTCTTATTTCTGGATCATCTCCGCCGCTATGTTTATTTTCAGTTTTGAGGTTACCCTTAACCACATTCTCCCACACATCCTTCGCGACACTGGCGTCTGTGTCGCGACACTCGTAGGTGTCGTTGGGATGCTTGCGACTGTAGTGTCTTATTATGTTCTGTCTATGCGAGAACTTCTTATCACAGACGCCGCAGACGAACGGTTTAGCGTTAGTGTGCGTTCGCATGTGGTATATCAACCTGCTCTCTTTAGGAAACGTCTTGTTGCAGACCGTGCACACTAGGTTCTTGATCTTCGTGTGTCTCACCGTGTGTCTCTGCATGTTGTGTTTGTGGGCAAAAGTTTTATTACAGACGGGACAGGTGTAGGGCTTCTCTCCCGTGTGTTTCCTCATGTGGGGCTTGATGAGACCGGCGTGGGTGAACTTTTTCCTGCATATCTTACAGGAGTACGGCTTGATGCCGTTGTGGAGTTGGACGTGGCGGATGAGGGTCGACTTGTACTTGAAGCTCATGTGACACTTGTCACATGTGAAGGGGCGCTCCGTTGTGTGGCGTCTCTGATGACTTTTGAGAAGGAATTCCTTTTTGAACACTTTGTCACACACTTCACACACTATAGGCTGGTCATTGGATCGCTTACACCGACCTGTACTCTGATGTTTCACTAAATTAGCCTTAACGGCAAACTGACGGAGGCACTTTTCACATTCGAATGGCTTAACGAGTAGGTGTATTCTTTTGTGTTGTTCTAAATTGGAGGATGTTCTAAAGGTCTTCTGGCATTCTTCACATTTGAATCTCTTCTCAGTGGAGTGTGTTAGGAGATGTCTCTCGTAGACATATTTCTTTACGAACTGTCTGTAGCACACATTGCACTCTAGTTTCTCTCTTGTGTGCAGTTGCATGTGTCTCTGCACATTCCCTTTGCTGGTGAATCGTTTGTAGCATATCGGACACAAGTACTTTCCGTCCAATGACGAGTTTAAACTCAGCACCTCCTCGGACACTGTAATATATATGATAATTATATATAATAAAAACAATTTAGGTTTTGGGAGTCTATTTTTGAGTTATTACTAAATTTGTATTGAGTTGTTGCACACAAATTCTAGTAAAAACCCTCATTTATCATAAGTTTTACTTATTGTTTCATGAAAGTCCTTTAAAAATCTAATTATTGTCAATATAAGTTGTACAATGTACAATACTATTAATATATATATATATATATATATATATATATATATATATCATATCCTACACTGGTTTTGGTTCTTTAAACAGTGAAAAGTGATTTCAATTGGATCAACATTTTCAAGATGAGCTAACATACAGACAAACTTTTTTCTTATTATTGTTTCATATTTTTAAATATAGTATATATTTGTAGACTGTTATTATATTGGACAAATAAGTAATATATAAACTAATATAAATAGTGTTTTAATATTATTTGTTCATCGTCCCACTGCCTTATTCTGTTTGTTAGGTTCAGAGTTAAATGGAATATATTAAATTAGTACATATCTCACCGCTGTGTATGTATATGTGTGACGGTACTTGAGGCTTGTCCTCGGCCGTGTAGCTCGAGACATCCTGAAATATATTACCTCAGTTTAAATATCTAAGTTACTTGCTATAGTTTAAAACAGAGATATTGTTATGTGTTTTAATTGTTTACTGTTTGTTATATATTATTCTCAACCAATGTCTTGCCTTTGTATGGTTTCATCTTATTTATTTCAAGCCAAAGTCTATATACAAATATTTGTTAGTCATAATTTTATAATTAACTTTAATTATATTAAATAAAATTATAAAATGGTTTCATCAAACTTTAGTAAGACCATGAATTTTATATCCAATATGTAATTAAAACCTAAAATACTATAACCTTCATTGAACAATAATCATGTGAATGGATGTATGGGTTGTGAAGTGAATTATAATTGAATGGGATTCATATATTCAATTTAATTAAATTAAATCAACAATCACCAGGAACATCACTTTGTTGGCTTCACAGCCGACGTTATGGTCTACTACAAAGTAGTGTTATACTTTTTAAACTCTTTATCAAAGCCAATAGTTGAATAACATTATTAAGAAGGACAATAATATATTCTTTTTATTTTGACTTCATTTATAGATATGATAAACAATCCTTTTATTATTTTTGTTATAAATACTAAATTTGTTAGGTTATGATTATGTTGTTACAAGTCTGTTGTAGGTACCTCCGTATAGTCATCGGTTGGTTCCTCCTTAATGGAGACCTCTACATCTATATTGTGATATTCCGGTTCTTCTTTAATAGGCACATCATGCCACTTTGATATTTCCAGCAGTGAGTCTGAATCAGGTTTATAACTGAAATAAGATATAAGTAATATTTAATTGCAATAACTAATTAGATTTTCAAACTTTTTAAGTTAGGTTATAGCACTACATATTTTAAGTAAACAATAATTTTGTGAAAATCTTTATCAATAATAATGTAATCAAACCTCAAAGGTTTAAATAAACCTTATTATAACATTATTTAGTAACAGCTCAGAGTGCTTAATAATAAAAATATAAAACTATAAACTTGCTAAAAAAAACCTCTTTGAGTAATCTAACTTTCGAGTTAAGTTTTTTGTTTTTTACAGTTATTACAGTTAATGCAAAACGAACACTTACTGCTCATCAGACGGATCAGGTTCGAGTTTAATACTTACAAACTCTACATTATTTACATATTCATCTATACTTTTAACGTTCTCCAAATTTTTATTATTATGCCCATTATTTACGATTTTCTCTGAAGACGATGGCTCCTCGAATACAGAGTCTCTTGTAATTTGAATATATTCTGATGTCATTTTTGTATTCAGTTTTATTTATCAGCTATTTGTTTTATAAAATTTTTACGTTATTACATTTTTATATATTATTTCACCGTAAAGTTATTAGTTTTAATTAGTGAAATTCGCAAAATTTCATTGTCTACTGTTGACAGCGGTGTAAGTGTTGCCAGTTGCCACTTTCAAATAGTAAATTCGTAATCATAATTATAATAACTTTTTAAAACCGATATATAGAAATTTTAACAACATCGCTTAAAATATTTATTAAAGTAAAGGATCCTACGTCGGGCTTACATATTTTTAATAATAAATTAATTAATAATTTAATAATTGTGCGCAACATTGTTAGAAGTACAACATTTAGCAATACGTCGAGATAATTACAAACGCTGAACCTAAGTAATTATTTCTTTATATAAATATGGATGTAAAAAGGCACTTAAAATAAAACTTTATTGAGCGTAAAAATCAAAGTTAAACTTAATCACTTCATTGATGAAACTGCAGAATGCAGAATGTTATATAATATATTATTGTTATTCTTTGTTTGTAAGTCAATAATTTTATAAATTTACTTTATTAATTAACCAATTGTATTTTTTTCAATTAGGTTCTTGTTTAAAGTAATATTAGTTCAAATTAGAAAAGAAAACAAGAAACATCTTACCCGAATACCGTTTTAAATAAAGTTTAAATTATTATTTTTAATTATGCCAAACTATAATGTTATGAATTACTAATAGTATTTTTTTCATATTGAAGTTATTCCATCAATAAATATTTCATTGAGTGCTCCTAAAAAAAGAGATGCTGAATCTACAACTACTTTTAAAGCGTTATATCGAAGACAAATGTAAGTTATATCGCCTTGTTTGGAGGTTGGGTTGGTAATATTAATAGAGTATATCACATTTCAGGGGACCGCAAATGATGACGCGACCTGGCATGGGCCCTCCAATGGCGCAGGACAGTAAGAGTAAAGCCAAACTTGAATCTTATTACGAGCCTTACTGGGAAAAGGGCGACTGGGTTTACTACAGGTAATATTATGTATTCAATGTTGACTGAAGCTTACACATTTGTTGCTTAGGAAGCAAAATACCTTGTCATAATATCAAATCGAAGTCAAGTCACAAAATGAAATGCGAAATCATTTACCAGATGACGTTTACATAAAAAAATTCAAGTCGTGTTTGTCTAATCTGAGACGTTGTTAAATTTCTTTTAAAAAGAGCACTAATCCTGACCCAAAAAATATATATCTATTCTATTCTATTTATAATGGAAATGAAAATAGATACATTGTGAAATTTTATAACATTTATAAAATAAATTATTTTTATGTATTAAACATAAATACTATTTAAAAATAATATATTTCCAGAGGAGAATCAACTCAAAGAGCTCACCCGTTTTATCTGAATGTTGGGAACACAACGCAGCACGACGAATGCAATCAATTATGTACGGATTTTTTTAAGAAGTAAGTTATCTTGCGTCATTTATGGTTTGATATGTAATATATAATTAAAATATAATTAAAATGATTCATTTCAGTTATGGCACCGTGTGTGCGATGAAATATAATAATTATTATGGCAAATATGATATTAGAACTTTTGAAAATTATTGCTATTTGGAACTTGAGAATTGCTTTAATTTTAATAGGAGTAAGTCACTTTTATTTATAACTATGTAGTGAAATAAATGAATGAATAAAAATATTTTATTTGATTTTTGCAGGACCCTGTACGTATCTGTCTTCATTTTGTATAATAATTTAAATCGACTTACTTTTAAATACCGCATAAATATATAATGTATGTACTCGTATATATATATTTGTGTGTAAATATTTATCTTCCAGCATGGTTTGCGGTACATAAAGGAAATTGTACAGACTTTGTCACGCAGCCGTTTGCTCATATGCAGTTTGTGACGAGAGCCTCAAAGTATGAAGAAGATATATTAGGGACTACCTAATTGCAAGAAACACACAAATCACCTACAAAATGTATCTCATCAAGGTGTAAGAGGATAGTTATCTATAATAAATTTTTGATGTAAAAAAATTCATACGATTAATTAAAAAATAATATAGTGAATGAATCAATTTTGAGACGTGTGTACATTTTAGCATATCATTGTCAGATAACTATTATATATATATATATATATATATATATATATAGAGAGAGAGAGAGAGAGAGAGATAAACTATTATTTTTATACTTCAAGATATAATATTGTACAAAAACAAGAAAGGACCAGTTATTTACAAAAGTAGTTTTTTAAACGTGCGTCTCTGGTCTTTGTAATAATTGTATATCAGAGAAATCCTATTTAAGAAAGGAATGGCATTAAATTTCTTATAATTCGCAGCTTTCGAATAATAAAACGGAAATTCATAAAAAAGAATGTCGTGGCCCTTATAAAGACTTAGAAAATGTATACGAGTTATTGCTAATCTATTTTGATGTTTTAAATGAAATAAGTTGTAGTTTTGTGCCAATTTTTATTACCTAAGTAAAAAAAATCACAACACGTTTCTAATTAGTAACTTTTTTTCAGTCACAATCCTTCAACTTTATTGGGTATTTCTATAATTGTAGTGTTGACCTTATTATGTGTATAAAATTAACAAATATGACAACTGTTTATTTATTTATTTATATATTTTCTACTTTGAATCAATACGAGTGATTACTTGTGTACGTCAAAGGATAGTCTGTTCTGATACCACACTTACATTGTGGCTTAAGATTAAAAGATAAATAAGTATAAACGAATGTTAATAATATTTGGTAACGTAAAACGAATGGGTAAATATGTTTCGAAAGTAGTTTTAAAACTTACTACCACTAACAAGGTCCGGGTCTTATTTGGAGACAGCAGGGTAGATTTTGTAAGACAATTAGATATATCTAAGGAAAATGTAAAAGCAATAATTATGGTTTCTCACCCCGTCAATGCATTTTTATATTTTATAAATTGAATTTTTTTTAACGCTGAGGTTATACGAGTACAAAATACTGACAAAATGTCGATCACGAAAAGTATGAATCTCGGTGTGGTTTTACGTTCGCTTATTGAGGAAGACCCGAACGATGGCCGTTGTGATATAAATATCCGCAAGTTTTAAGAGATGGAGCTTCTTAGGAGGACCCACCTTAGATTCCTAAAGATCGAAATTAGTTTCTGAGGGTTCAATATTAAATAAAATTGATTTTGATTGTTATCGAGGTGTAAAAGTCGACCACCGTTAATTGACATAAGTTTTTAACTTTAAATTTTTTAACTTGTTATATAAATGACTAATATTTTAGTAGGAAATATCATTGTTGTACTTAAAAATACTCAACAAGTCTGTAAGTGTACATAAGTTCAAAAATTTGGCTGTTGACTTTGACTTTGGCTCTGTCGCTGGCTTGGAAAGGCGTGTTTTGCCAAAATAGTTAGAGAATCCCTATACCGCATGATAAAGTAAATAAAGAGAAAAAACTTTGTACCCTTTTTTAAGAACATTACAAGGATGGAGGAGTATGGCTTTTGAAATTTGGTACAGTTAAAGTTTATATGGAGAAAGATTGCAGAAGGCTAATACTTCTGTAAACAATAATAAAATAAGAAATAAATTTGACGCAGAGTAGATTGTCGTCCGACATAACAGATTTAAATTCAGATAAGATAAATACAATTATTAGAATTTTATATTTGTCGAATATTAGTTTAATAAATAATTTGATTTACTGCGATGAATGATTTTATTGTAGTTGAAGCAATGCCCTAGATTCACGAGAAGAGTTTGGTAACGAGTACATGGTATCAACCATTTTCATTAATTTTTAGTTCATTATAATGTTATAGACATGATGTATTACAAAATCCATGAAATATTGATTTCAGAGAAAAAAAAATTGAAATAATTACAAAATTATACCAAATTAAAAAAAAACGTTAAGCTTATCATCAATTAAATAAAGGTATTTTTAGCTACACACCAATCAAAATCACGTCACTCCTAAGTAACTAACACTGTGTCGTTGGATGTTGTTATTGTCTTATGAGTTTCTTTATTTGTCCATAATTTAAGTAATTGTTATGCTGTTTATTTATGATAAAATAAAAACGGTTTTATTAAGGCAAACTCCACTTTGTACAAAATAGATTTGTTGGTGGTGGGAGAATTCCTTTCAAGATATAAAAACTTGGTAATCTGAATAATTAAATGTGAAACTTACCTCTTAGTGTATTTATTATTTGTAGTGGTCAGTATAATTTAACTCACATAAGTCTTTTTTACACTTAAATTTACTGGTATGATATTACTTTAGGTTAACGTAAAATTACTGACGAGTAGGTAAAGAAAGAAAAAAAAAGAAATATATGTACTACCCTAGTACTTTTAAAAAGTATTTTTAAAAAACAATCTAAGATTCACACATCTACACAAAGAAACTGAACATCAAATGTTAGCTGTTTGGTATAAAGAGAAACACGAATGTCAGTTACATTTTCTATAGCTATTTGTATGCTAATCTAGTAATACTCGCAAAAATTAATTGGAGAATTCGTAAATACAGGTGGGTTCTCGCGCAAGCTTTATCCGCTCATCTTTCACTAACAATTTATTAGGTGTTGCTGTCGATGTGTTTTTGAACAAAAGAACAATATACCACCAAAAGATATGAAATATTTTCCTAACTTTCTTTATCGACTAGATACATAGAATGTAAGATTTACTTAGGCGTGACGTCATAGTCGGACGCTATGACAGGGCTTGTCTGATTTGAAATGACTCGCCCCACTCTCGTGTTAACGCACGCAAGCAAATTTTGAATATGTACGTAATACATATATAAACATAAAATTGTTCATTTGTCAACTTAGACAAATTTCGGACGATCTTAAAAGTAACGTCAGTATGTCCAATTTGTTGTTGTTATTTGTTAAAATAACACCAATAACGTTTGTGACTTCACGTTCAGGCAAAAAGAAAACGAGAGACTGTTGAAACTATACTGACATATTTTACGGTGTTTTTGCCCATAGATAGTGTAAATATAATTAATTGTCATAATTTAAATTAATTTTTTTTAGTCTGTATAGAATTTTCGTAAAAAAATTAAAAATCAAATGGAAACGTTCGGCGGGCAAAATTTATGTACCTTAACGTACGATTTATATTAATACTAGCTGATTCGCGCCCGCTTTGCTGGGCAAATAATAACAAAGAATCGCAAACTATATGGGGCTTAATTGAAAATAATCAGAAATTGTATGTGGGTAAATTGAAAATAATTACAAATAATCACATGCTGTATGTAGGTAAATAGAAAATAAACACAAATAATCACAAACTGTATGTGAGTTACGGAACCCTAATCCTACGAATAAACATAGTGAGAGGCCAAATAATTTTAATTTCTACTGCAATGGAATGGGAGAAGGAAGGGAGTGGGGGGTAAACTTTTCAGTTTTTTAGCTGTAATTTTGGAACGGTTTGGACCTTAGCAAAATCCTTTCTTATTGCACCTATTCAATATGTCAGGAGTCTTGTGTCCAAATTTCAGCTTTTTAGGTATAACGGTTTGGGCTGTAGAGCGATGAATGAGTCAGTGAGTGAGTGTCTTTGTGCTTTATATATTAAGATCAGCAGCGGCGTTAGGGCTACTGACACCTCGGGCAAAAATATTTAGGCGCCCACTTAAGGAAATCAATATCGAGTATTTATTTTTTGCTGAACCAAATCATCTGATAGCTGAACATAGTTGTGAATACGGCACATATAGCACAGTATTGAGGGTACACAGCGCGGAAGGCAGAAGGCCGAGGCCCCAGACCTCAGCGCCCCCCAAATTTGGCGCCCCGGGCCGTCACCCCATCGCGCGCCCCCCTAACGCCGGCACTGATTAAGATGATAACCTAACTTCTAAGTTTGTAGCCCGGTCCATGGGTGCGTCACCAACCAGAATAATTTGACCTCTAAGAGAAAAGGGATAGGTACATATGTCTAGTCCAGATCCAGTATTCGTAGACATAAAATAGCTGGAATGGGTGAGTAAGAGCCGATCCCCCTTCTAATCCTTCTTTCTGAAATGCCATATCTCCAACCAAAATTACTTATATCTACTGTAACGTGGATCTTCTGCTTTTTTAACACAATTTACTATATAATTAAATAAATATAATTATTCAGAGGTAACACTACTTTATATTGCGACTGTCGAGAAGCGGAGAAGCAATGCCAGACATGCGGAGCGACTGTCGTGCGGCAGGTAACTACACCATCAACTGTCTGTTATATTCTCACAATTGAATCAGGAAAGATTACGGCATAGATACTGTACGAAGGCTGCTTTAGTGCTGGATACATGCTGCACTAGGGCTACATTAGTGCTGCATGGACGCTGTACGAGTGCTGCGTCAGATGTTGAACTACATTTGCAAATGCAGTGCTAACTTTGAAACGATATTAGGCAGTGATATTTCAAGTATTAAAATTTAACTACAAGTTCGAAGAGGTTTAATATAAGGTACAGCTATTTTGTGCTTATTATAATGATAGTTTAGATAACAGGATTGTCAAATGCAATTATGCAAATATATTTAGGCTATTAAGCCTAGATTTAATAATACTGCTGCTCCCATGTGGAATGATGGAATAATATGATATTTTCAGCAAAAATAGAAGAAGCTGTTTTAGCTACTTTTCCCTCCTTTTTCTTCCTCCACCTCCGTTTTATTACCTCATAATTGCAGATGTGTCTTTCACTCAACCATTATAATAAATTAAGACAGACTATTTATTTCAATTCATTAATATCATCGAATTCCACCAGCTGTCCTCATTCTACAGATTATCTAAAGCATATATCTATATATAATTGTATCTCCTTATGAAGTTAGCATACATAATATACATTAACAAAATGATTAGATTCATACATAACATAATACATAATCGTCCATAACGAGCGTTTTAAAAAACGTGACGTTGCTTCACACACGCAAGAGCAAGGTAATAATGATGTATGAGAAATTTCTAGAACCATGTGATTTTTGTCCATGCTACTTTAACATAACTAAGATTTTATAATACAGTTTTTATCATTGCGTGTTATTATTATTATCATATTATCAAAAAAACTTGAACGTCAAAGATGTAGTAGTAGTAGCTGTACCTATCTACAGATATCGGTTAATTTATAACTTACAGATTATCATATCTATTATTCTTCTACTTGCCGATTAAAAATAAACAACACGAAGCAATATCTTATATATGTTTTTTTTTAATTATTTCATTTTTTTTCTTTAACATAAATTTATATTCAAGGTTTGGCATATTAAAAAAACATGAAACTTCTTTTATTTTATTATACACCTGGATGCGTGGCGATCTTTTACTATGCAGTTTTCAAGTACCGTTCTTTCACGTACCACTACTTTCGGCTGTGTTTTCGAATTAATACGACTTGGGTACCTTACCTGAATGTTGCAAAACTTACCACCAGTGAACCACACGTACGTTTGTCCTCATATAAACGTATGGTCACACACACAGAGAGCACAAATGTGTTATCAATGTGCTGCTATAGTGTTGAGTATTATCAACCAATTTGTTTGAACATTTGACCTTCATTCTTTAGTTTGTTAACACTACCAGTATTCCGCGAAACACCGACTCGTGCGCATGTTTCAAGTTAAGGTGGTGTAGTGATCATAAAACAATTTAGAACAATGGAATGGTGTACCACAGACGATGGTAGGATAATTCATGATTGTAATGATCGTTTAAATTTTCGCACAAACAATATAAGTAATACTTTATGAAAACAATTATTATTTATGAGCTCACATAAATTATCTTAACAATTTATAATAATAATGTTGTTCTTAAGTTTGTTTAGGCGTTGTTTTTGTTTTGTACTTTATTATATTGAAGTGTCTTTAGTTGTATATTGATTATACTTTTAGGATTTATCAAAATATATATACATATTTTGATTTGGGACCATTAAACTAATCAATTATATTTTTACAGAATGATTATTATTATGGGGGATCTATATAGGATCACTAAAATATGAAGTAATTTATCTTAAATGAACAAAAAAAAAAACATTTGCGATATTTAGTTATAGGCGTTTCTCAGGACCGTGTAGATATTTTTTCTCAGCCGGTGATATTTATGACACTGAAAAAAAGAAAAAAAAATTAATAACCATCCCGGCCATCGTAAGGCAAATTTCTAGTTTATGATAAACAACGCTGTACAACTAATCTTACATACGTGAATGACAAACGAACACGTTTGAAAGGTGTTAGAAAGTATTGGATAGTGGCGTCAAAGCTTAAGAGTGCCAAAAAAAGACTACTAACCTACATTAGAGTAGTACATTCACTAATTTACCTGTCAAATGTGATAGGTGTGTATAGAATAACATTTAAAATGATGCAATTATATATACAATATCTTCCTTTTACGGTCAATGTACGGTCATCTAAAGATAAAGGTAACCTAATAATTTGTATCTTTATCTAACAATATGAGTATATAAGATTGTAAGGATCCAGAAAAGTACCAGGACACGGTCGAGGTTCTCTTAGGGTCCTCTGATCACTGTCTGGTACGGAACGTAGTGCCCATTCAAAGTCCGGCTCGCACAAGACCTGCTACTCGACGCGTTTGGCACTACAAGTCCGCGGATTGGAATGGAATGCGGACCTTGTTTGCATCCTACCCATGGGGACCGATTTGTTTCCCTTCCAATGATCCTAGTGACTGCGCTGCGGCTGTAGCTGATGTGATACTACAGGGCAAGGAACTATTCGTACCAAGCTCTGTGGTACCACTTGGTGACAGATCGCGGCCTTGATTTGATGCGTCTATCGGGGCTGCAGCAGCTCGTAAACGGCAGGCTTATCAATCTTGGGCCAATGCGTTACTGACTAAGGATCCGAACTCTAGAGTTCTGAAGAGGAAATATAATCTTGCCTCCAGATTCTTCAAACGGCAAACCGCTAGAGCAAAGTTCAAGCATGTCCTCAAAATTGAGCATCAACTGGCAAAGTACTCGCCTGGCAAGCGCAAATTCTGGGCGCTTTATAAGGCCACTCTGGGCAACTTTCGCCAGCCGCCCCTACCGCTGTTGCACAAGCGGAATGACTCTCCCACCACCCACACGGCAAAAGAAATAACCGATCTCTTGGGCACTCTTTTCGCCTCCAACTCGACTTTGGACGACCAAGGCAAACACCGCCTATCATCAGCCAGTGTGAGAGCTCAATGCCGGATATAATTTTTCCGCAAAAAACTATCAGGCAGTCTCTATTTTCCTTGGATATTCATAAGTCGAGTGAGCCGGATGGCATTTTTCCATTGGTGCTACGAACGTGTGCTCCTGAGTTGACCCCAGTGTTAACGCGTCCATTTCGGCACTCCTACCTTAAAGGCGTAGTCCCGGTCTCATGGAAGCGTGCCCTTGTCTATCCGATCCCAAAAAAGGTGATAGCTCGGAGCCAGCTAACTACAAACCTGTCGCCATTACCTCCCTTCTCACCAAAATAATGGAAATTATTATCAATCGATAGGTACCTCGTACATACCTCGAGGATCACCATTGATCAATGACCGGCAGTATGACTTTTGCCATGGTCGATCAGATGGTGATCTTCTTTTGTTATTGCAAGCAAGGGAGAGAGTCTGGCAATTAGTCTGGATATGGCAAAAGCCTTCGATCATGTATGGCACAATGGGCTTCTTTAGCATCTACCTTATTATGGGCTTCCCGAGAGTTTATGCAAGTGAATCACCAGTTTTCTCACTGGAGCATACAGGTCGTTCTCGATGGTTTTTGCTCGGACCCCAAGCCCGTGAACGCCTTGTAATACCCCAAGGCTGCGTGCTATCCCCAACATACATTGTTATGCGGATGACAGCACTGAGGTTGCGGTATATTTTTGCAGGTCTCTCTCGGGAAAACGTCGACGATTGCCTAATGAAACTTGTGTCTTCTATGGAGACCTCCCTGGGGATGGTCTCTAAGTGGGATGACCTGAACCACGTTCAGTTCAATCGCCTAAAAACATAGGTTTGCGCGTTAACCACTAAGACTAAACCCCACTTGTTGTATTACCGCTCTTCGAGAGAACTCCTTTTGTTGCCTCGCGAAGTATCAAAATACTGGGTCTCAACAATTAGAGTGATTGTCAGTTTCGATGTCATCTGGAGAGCAAGGCCAAGTTGACCGCGATGAAAATGGGAGTGATCAATAGAGCAAAGCAGTATTTCAAACCTGGCCAAAGTCTTGCTCTCTATAAGGGGCAGGTCCGGCCACACATGGAGTACTGTTCTCATCTCTGGTCCGGATCACCCTAATATCAACTTCTACCATTTGACCACCATCCATACCATCCATACCACCTGGATGCGTG
This sequence comes from Melinaea menophilus ssp. n. AW-2005, assembly GCA_918358695.1. Lineage (NCBI taxonomy): Eukaryota > Metazoa > Arthropoda > Insecta > Lepidoptera > Nymphalidae > Melinaea > Melinaea menophilus. The sequence continues at coordinate 18,399,390 of OU911038.1, forward strand.
GCGATCTTCCAGTACTCGTATGCGGTTTTCAAGGTTTTTTTCCCACGTACCACTAGAATGTGCAACGAACTCCCTTCGGCGGTATTTCCAAATCGATACGGCATGGGAACCTTCAAAAAAGGCATATTTTCCTATTTCCAAGGCCGACAACGCTCTTGTGAATTCTCGGATGTTGCAAGAATTCATGGGCGGCGGTGATCACATATTAACGGTGACCTGCAAGCTCGTTTGCCCTCTAACATAAAAAAAAAGATCCCAAAGGGGTTAACACTAATTCCAATATTATTGTAAAGAGTACATTCGGTAAAATAAATATCATTTTTTTTACTAGACTGTGGAATTAGGCCAGATAAAGACGAAGACTTATGAAGAAATGATAAAAAATACATATCAAAGTAGGTTTTGAAGTTATCCCCAAGTATTTATCTGTGAAATGAATAAAAATAAACTATCAATTATTACATCCGTTTTCTAAAAAATTTTTGAAATGCTTAAAATTAGTAATACCAAAACGACATTGCCTATTATTTTAATTACCGTGCAATCGATTCTGATTTTATTCGGTAATTAATTTGATGTTATTTTGCTATATTTACAATGGGTTTGGAATATACCCTTTTCACAACCTTTGTATAAAATCCAAGGGGCTAATATCGGGCGAATGGGGAGACAGATTAAACCAATTCGCTTAATCTTTCTTATACTCTTAATCGAAACATCTACAGCCGTATTTTTACCGCCTGATTTTTGAGACTATATCTAGTTCGAATATGCGAAAAGTAGCGAACTGTAGAAGCTGTATTTGGTATACTTATTATGTTTTTTAATTATTCGATATTTCATAATTTTGAAATAATTTTTTTAGGGCTCCGTACCTTAAGAGGATAAAAACGGAACCTTTATAGGATCACTTTGTTGTCTGTCCGTCCGTCTATCTGTTTGTAAGTTTTTAGTTTCAAGAATGCGTGGAGATATCGAACTTGTCCGGTTTGTTAACGGCAGATGACTCATGACTTGTCTAGTTACAGTTTTCATAATACTTATTAGTGTTTAGGTAAAAATCTTGTAAATGAAAGATCAGTGATTGGACGGATTTTTGTTAGTACTTAGTTGTTATGGACTGCCAACAGCATTCGGTATTTGCTGCACTAACAATATTTCTCATCTGTTCTAAACCATAGAGCGCAAACTCTGACGATGTATGGAGAGGTGTAAAATAAAAATAATATATATATATATAGAAGTATTATTTGTTTTTAAATAACAATAACAAAACATAAATAAATATAAGTCTAGCGGTAACAATATATGAGAGAAAAAACGCTCTTTTTCCTTACTTTTATTCAACTTGAATTTGCGCATTTTTAACCAATTACATTGTTTTTAAATGAGTCCTGTGGAACAACGCAAGTTACTTGATTGTAATACCAAAAATAGTTTGTATTTAATTATCAGTTAAGCCCTCATTATTTGATTAATCTACTATAAAATGATTGATTGACTATAGTTCTTTTGATTGACTATAGTTCTTTTTTAATCCTAAAAAATCCATGTTATCTTAATATTCATAACTTAACAAGAGCATTATATGTGATAAGTTGTTACCTATCTAATCGAAAATTATAATAAATAATCGGCTCTTCTTCCAAAGTCAGAAATTAGAAGGTTTATCTTTTGGAAAGTGGTCTATGGCATTGTAAAAGATTTGCATAAGCTTTTACCATTTTTGAGGCATGGAGAAAGGTGAACAATACTAGAACGTACGGCGAAAAAAGGGGTTTGAGCATCCAACTCTATTATTCAATATAAGAAACGTATAGTGAGTAACAGTACTAAAAGTTACTTAACGCCGATTTTCTGTGCAGGGTAGTATTACCACAGTTAACCAGAAACCACCCAGTATATAGCAATGATAGGATCAGATAAATGGGGTAGACAAAGTAAATAAAGTATAATGTAATGCATTTTCTTTCAGGGAAATACAGATTGGAATCTCTGTCTCCTGCTACTTTTTCCGGTGCAATAGAAGTAAGTTAAGATTGTAAAAATATTAAATCATATAATATGATAGACACTGCATTATTATCATACTGTGCATCACATTATTATTATTATGTGAGACATATGTAATTATTTAAATATTTATATAGTCGTTTATGTTTCTAATAGTCAGTTGAAATATCAACTATCACAATATGAAGTTGCAATTTAAATAAAAGAAATCAAAATTTTTATTCCAAAGAACATTTTAACTGAAAATAAATGATTTCTTTTAGTCCAAATTAAAAATTTAATTTATAAGGGTATTTAATAAAAACACTCTTAATATTAAAAGTAAAAATTAAATATGATAATTTGTTTTATTAAAGGTAATTAAAGAAGCATTCTGTCAAGATGAAAATGTATCAATTGGAAGTGAGGTTAACAAAAATCCCACGGCAGCAGAAGAATTACTAGAATTATGTGCTGACGCAGCTCTTGATGGAGTATCCGTGGTTGCCGTTGATATAGAAAATGGTGAAGTTGTTTCAGTTGCCTTCAATAAAATACAGGTTTGTTGCTTGGATTTTACTAATTGATATACTACCAGAGGATGTATATCAATAATTACTTTTTGTAAACAACCCTTATCTAAACGTTGTTTTAACAAAAAGTTAACTTAGCAACTTGAGATTTCTTAAGAGTACATTCGTAGTGGCACTAAATAGTTATAACATTTCCAGGTTAAGGCAACAGATGAATCAGAAAAACCATTTTTTGTTATTTTCGCCGAGGAGCGGTGCACCCAGGCCTCATCCAGGTCACTCGTAGAATTTATGGCCGACGTTGACGAAAGGTGCAATTTATTTGAAAAGTAAGGGGACTTGTTATCCAACTCTTGTGTTTCTAGATTTAATAAATAAAGTGATAACATAATATCAATAAATTAACAGTTTAATCAAACAACTCATTATATATATATATTTTGTTTTAAGTCTTTGCTCCTCCGAATATACTTTATTTCATTTAAGGTACAAAGTAGACTGCAGCCTTGAAGTAATGTTCTTAGCTACACTTCGCAGCCACAGAGATAAAGGTCTAGGAACACTTTTAACAAAGACATCTGTAGATGTTGCAAGGAAAATAAAAGACGGTCCGGTAGCACCACTACATGTAAAAGATTTAGGACCGAAATATGCTCACCTATCAGCACACACGCCTATTGACACCTATCCAAAGATATGCCAAGCCATCTGGACTGGAAAGGCTTCTCAGTGCATCGGAAAAAACTCTAAATTTCACAGTCCACTTGACAGTACCCTTTACGGAATTTGTTTTTAATGGAAAAACTTATAGTGAGCGCATCGGAGACGAATCTGCATTTTGCGAAGTGGCAGCCTTATCTCTATAAATTAGTTTATTATTAATTATTTTATATATAAATACTATGTGTTTACAATATTGTCTACATTAAATATTAAAAATATGTTTTTTCAATGTTTTTTTAATTTAATGTTAACTTAATTATTAATTAAATAAACATTATCTTAGTAATAACAATTTTTAAATATAGTAGTGATGATTTTAGTTTATACAAAATTAATTTTATAACTACAAGTATTGCGACTATTATTTCTATATCGTCAGAGCGAATTAAGTAAAAACATATGTTTATAAATTAAGATAAAACAAATAATCCAAAAAGTCTCCAGACCAAGTTGGTTTATCTGACGTTTGTTGCTATGTAAAAAAGTTAAACATATAAACTAAGATCTTATAGTCTATATAATATCTCTTGTCTAAACCTAACTTCGTTATTCATAAAATAAGTATCTTAGTAAGTGTTTTTTAATTATTTTTACATCCAAGTTATGTGTAATGATTCATAGAATACAATCTTTAGTCAAAAGTTAACTATTTTTTAATTTAAATTTCACAAAAATCAATAAAATACATAAATTCCAATGACTTAGTTTATTTCTTGTCCTTGAGTTACCGCTCGTGAGCTTGATAACATTGGTGTAAAGTGAATATTACAGCTACGTTTTGTTAGGTAAGTAAAAGAGACGACCTAACGACGACGATTACGACTACGACGACTTTTTCCTCTCCACTTGTCTGTGGTCTATTTCCTGCGTCCCTCCTCTATTAATAATATCCACTGAGATACCATTCACATTCGCATTTTCTTTATAATATCATGTCACAAAGTTTTTACAAAACACTTGACAATAGCAAGAAAATAAGATATTCTTTACGATAGTCTTGTAAGATAAATACCAAGAATTCGCTACAGATGTTACTTTGAAAAGATGGTAATTATTGAGGCTTATTAGGTTTTTACGCATTATTTCTTCTTAACTTTATATTTATTTTTAACTTTACTTTGTATGATGTATTTAAAAATTATTGTGGAAGTAATGAGATGCGAGTAACTTGGAGGTATATTCTACTTAAAATAAACTTATATCAATTAATAAATAATAAAATGTAAAGAGGATGTACGTGTATAATAACTACACAAAATTACACTTTTATATTTATTAAGTAAACAATTTAGTTATAATTTAATAAGATTAAGATGCCTATGTAAACATGATTGCAGATAATTTCAAATAAAATGCAACAAGTTAAAAACATAACATAAAATTTTCCTAACTTGCACTAACAACAAAACAGAAGTAGAAATTTCATTATTCATATTTTGATCATGAGTCAAAACATGAACCAATGTTACGTCTAAAATATTTGTATACGACCGAACTGATAGTCTATACGAATATTATAACTTTATTATAAATGTCTCTAAAATAAGTTAATAACTTAAAAACTTTATATGTTTTAGATAAAGATTATTAAAATTTAGCTTATAAAATATATTTCAATTCCATATTTTACGTAAAATATTGTCATACCTATAGTAAGATATATCTTAGAATAAGTCTTAAAATATAAGTTTTTTAAGGTTTTTTTTTTACAAAAATTATTAAATTTTAACTTATAAAATGTATTTCAGTTTTATAAAATATAAATATAAACATAACACATAATATAAACATAAAATATTGACACATACTAAGAGATATTATAAAATAAGTTTTAATAAAAATATAAGTTTATACTTTATGTATAGTCCTTATCTGAAGATAAAGGCATCTTTTTAAAAGAAATACGTTTTTTTAACATATTGTATTACATCTCTTGTTACCAGAATGTCAAAAATTAGCTAAATTTAAACCTAAAATATGGTATTTTAATATATTTTGAAATGTTAAAATGAAACGTTTTTTATTTAAAAAACCCTTTAAAAATCTATAATAAGCCGTGATCCGAAATGGACGCAACGCATGTAAGCAGATAGGTATATTTCTATTTAGAAAAATTTTATATTTTTTTTTTCCAAAAGGATTAATTCTTGACATATTGTTGTTCCAGGAACGTCAAAAATTACCTAAATTTAGGCCTAAAATATGGTATTGAAATATATTTTGAAAGGTTAAAATTATGTTTTTTGTTTAAAAAAACCTTAAAACCGATGATAAATCGAAAATGTCACCCTATGGCATGCTCCTATTATATTATATGGACGAAATTGGTGAACAATGATGGATCTAAGCGGAGCTTATCTGATGATGTAGATATCTATTTAGAAAAATTTTAAAGGAAGTCTTTAATTTTATGAGATTTTTTCGCTAATATCTCTTACTATACGTGTATCAAAATTTTACGTATATTTAGGCGTAAAATTCAAATATATTTTGAAAGGTTAATGAGGAATTTTTATTATAAATCTACAAAATCTAGAAATTCCTGTCGTTTCGTAACGTATCGCATCGCATCGCATCGCCTCGAATCGGATCTCATCGCATCGCATCGTATCGTATCTTGTCAAATCGGATTCGATCTGATACGTTTGTACGTTTGATTTGATTTATTTCAGGCCTAAACAATATTATATTTCTTTTAATTATAATTATTATTTCCCTTACACTGATAATGTCAATATCAATTTAACAAAAAAATTACAATTAGAAGTACTTATTTCCTTATTAATATTTCAAAATTTTACTAATCCTATTTATTTATTTATATGTATAATTTTTATTAATAATAATCGTCATATTTCTAGTGATTTATTAAATGCTTTTATTATTAAGTTTTTTTTTTTATTTTTATGTAAGAGGAGGGCAAACGAGCTGGCGGGTCACAGATGACTTGTGATCATCGCCGCCCATGAACTCTTGCAACATCCGAGGATTTACAAGAGTGTTTCCGGCCTTGTAGGTAGGAGTAGACGCCTTTTGAAGGTACCCATGTCGTACCGATCTGGAAATACAGCCGAAGGGAGTTCGTTCCACAAGCGAGTGGAACGTGGAAAAAATGTCCTTGAGAACCGCACAGTGGCGGATCGCCACGCATCCAGGTGGTATGGATGGTATTGGAGGCGATGGCGCGCTGTGCGGTGATGAAATTCGGCGGCAGGCATCAGACTGAAAAGTTCTTCGGAACACTCCCCGTTGTAAATGCGGTAGAAGACGCACAAAGAAGCCACGTCTCTACGCAATGCCAAAGAGTCCAGCCGTTCGCAGAGCACCGAGTCCCCGACAATCCGAGCGGCTCTCCTTTGTACGCGGTCAAATGGTAGAAGCTGATATTGGGGTGATCCGGACTCCATGTATGGCCGGACCTGCGCCTTATAGAGCGCAAGTCTTTGGCCAGGTTTGAAATACTGCCTCGCTCTATTGATCACTCCCAATTTTATCGAGGCCAACTTGGCCTTGCTCTCCAGATGACCACGAAACTGACAATCGCTCGAAATGTCGAGACCCAGTATTCTGATACTTGGCGATGCAATAAGAGGAGTGCTCTCGAAGAGCGGTGATACGACAAATGGGGTTTTCTTAGTGGTAAACGCGCAAACTTGTGTCTTTAGGGGATTGAACTGAACGTGGTTCAGTTCACCCCACTCAGAGACCATCCCCAAGGAAGTCTCTATAGAAGACACAAGTTTCTTTCGGCACTCGTCGACGTTTTCCCGAGAGAGACCTGCACGGCCGGAATATACCGCATCCCCAGTGCTGTCATCAGCATAACAATGTATGTTGGAGATATCCAACATATCATTGATGTACAGGAGGAACAGAGTTGGGGATAGCACGCAGCCTTGGGGTACACCAGCGTTAAGTAGTCGTTTGTAGATGAAAAATACAGAAAATGATACGAATACATAGTAAGCTTTTCTTAAGCCTTTTCGTTGACTCATAAATCAACAAAATCATTGAATTTACATGATTTTTTATATAAATCTAAACTTAACTAACATGAAAAAGACTTTGCATATTAAAAAAAATAAGTAGAATATTTAATTAAATAATAAAATATATATTAAAATTAATTAAAATATTTATTTCTAATCTGTGATCTTTGGGTATGTTTGTTTTCCAGGGTACGGTAAGCTCCACGAGTATAACGCGCCTTAGTTGTTTTGAGTATATGTAACAATAAATTTTTCGAAATATTCTAAAGGATAACTCCCCTGGATAATAAAATTAAGACGATCCTTAATTTCCCTAAACCTCAAAATATTGAACAATTGAGACGGTTTTTAGGGATGATTTTTATAGGTCTCATATACCTAACTATCTTTCAAGCCGGCTGGTCACCGTGATAAATATCAATAGATAAAAAAACTTGAAAGATGTACGAATCTACGGAGGACTACATAACGCTGTGGCGGGTTCATTGTCACGCGTTGAAACCATAAACTGCTCAACGGCGATAGATTACGAAGAACTTGCTAGGGAAAGGGAAAACGATAAGGGCATTCTGCAGATATTATACTCTGACAAAGTGTAGAATATAGGCTCGTTTTTATTGGCCTAATATGAACAGTGACGATGGAAAATAGGCTATACTGTGCATTAAATGCCAACCTTCTAAGGTATTTCGAGATACATTACCAGCGTTTGACTCGTTTTCATCGTGTGACAGACAGAGAATAAATAATATAACAAAATTATATTTACTTTAACTTTACTTATACAATATATGCACCTGTAACCCTAATAAATTTCCCAGATCTATAAATATAAACCTTCATTAAAAATATTTATCCTTTCTCAAAAAATACCCAGAAAGTGCATACTTTAGTTCCTTATTAAATCATTTTGACAGATGATCTTGTGTCGCTACTCTAAAATTGGTATTATGTAACGCAAGTTGCTATCAAATAGATTTAATTAATTTATTGGTAATTTATTTTTCAGACACATTAACCATGACTAATATTTTATGTTTTCTGTGTTCAACACTATAAACAAATAGTATTCAAACAAAGTTTAGTGATGTATGTTAAATCATTTTGTGAGGTTCATAGTTCTACATGATGAAATTAGTTACAATATTGTAAAGCTAGAAAAAAAGGTGTTTTTATTACTGAAAAATTTCACTTATTAAACTTTATTTGCTTTTGCTGGAGAAGCTAGAAGTCAAAATATTTTACGCATTGAGATGCTTGAGATACATTGCAGCTGCCAGAGAAAAAAATTGTTACCAACTTTCGATTGAGCAAAACTAGATATCAGCAAGTTCTGAATATACTAAGTCCATATTTTCCAGTTTCTAGGAGAAAAACTGTAGTACGCAATACAATGCAAATAAGTACAACACTCATTTAAAAATAAGCCATACAGGTATTGTGCAGTTAGTCATATATCATGTATATAATTATATAATGGATATAACATATATATATATATATATATAAAGTGGTTAAAATAATACTCCAAGAAAATTTGCTAATTACCGTCTGAATAGACTTAAAAGTTAAAAACAAAAAAACGGTTTAGCACTTCAACCGTAATTAAGACTAAAACTACCAACCGATTTCAAAAATTTTTCACAAGACGTATAAAACCTTAATATTATTTTTTAATATGTCTTGATTTTTCTAAATATACATTTTCGTTAACACCCTATATTTCTCCTTTCTACAAGTTTGAGTTAAATTAATAAACTTTTCTAGTAACTCATCCGTCTGTGTGAAGATGTTTTTCCAATTTTTTTTTATTGTAATCAAACGAACCAATTTATACAGAATTTTCAGTAGTGACACTTTAAAAGTGACAAACAGTGCGATTGTCAAAAGTGACATTTACTTTGTTGATAAATCAGTTTTAGTTCTTATTTACGTACCTATTTGAAAGAGATAGAATAATCCAATAAATTTATTTATTAATTCAAAATTTTGTTTTGGTATTGATTAGTTGACTTCGTATTACTTATCACTATATAAATTATATGGACAGATAACCTAAAATGTCAGACAACGCAGAAACATCCGTCTCTCCAAACCGTGATAAAATTGAATTTAAAAAGCCCATTCTCTTTGGAAAAATAGGAAAGCTTCCAAAAAAGGCAAAGTCAGATATTGAAAAAAATGTAGAAGAAAACAAACAGGAGAAAATAATTGAAGTAACGCCAGAAACGAGTACCAAAAGTTCTTTGCCACCCGCTGTTTTGTTGAAGGAATTATTAACACCTATACCTTATAAAGAACCGAAGTGGTCTGGATTTTGCCCAGATGGTATGTTGTGTTATAAATCATAACATTTTTTTAAAATCGTGATAGGTAATTTTATAGCAGCTGAAATCAGACCAACCGAGAAATAACTTTTTGTTATTACTAATTTTAGACGATTTTCAAAACAAATATTTGTAGTTCTAGTTCCCTATGATGAATACATAGAAATTGACTGTAATTTTTTACATTTTATTTCATTAGCAATAGTATTGTCTTTACTTTAATATTTTAAACTCTTAATAAATAGAATAATTAAAATATTAAATAAATTATATATTTTAATTAATCAATATTTTAAAAGTTGATTTTTTTTAAATACTTAATAATTACAAAATAGCTATTTAGAAGATAATACTTAAAAATATTACTTTAACATATTAACTTAATTCATATTTCAGGGACAGAATATGGACTAGAAGTATTGAAATCTGGTATGATCATGGAGAAAATAGACTTAACACAGAAATCATATTTTGTTTTTGGACGCCTCGCAAATTGTGATGTGGTGATGGCACACCCCACTATATCCAGGTGATTTAGTAATTAGTATATTTATTCACATTTTCATTGTATATAACACTAATTATGATAAAAATATTGTTTCCTAAATGTGTGTAACATGTCATTATTGTAATAATAACAAAATTATATTATGATGGTTTTAAAAAGTAGTTACAGTACTAATTTCGATACTTAATTTTCAGACACCACGCAGTCCTCCAATATAAAGCCTTTGCGGCTGATGGTGAAGCTGCCTCCGGCTGGTACTTGTTTGACCTTGGCAGTACGCACGGCACATTCCTTAACCGTGAACGGATAAAGGAACATCACTACACAAGAGTGAGAGTCGGACATCAAATCAAATTTGGTTCCAGTACAAGGACTTATATTGTATTGGTAAGATCTTAATAAATTATTTACAATTAGTTTTCTAGCGACTATTCATTAGTCATATAGTCGCCACTCTCTAATATTAAATTTTAAGGTAGTACTGTTATATTATATAACAAACCTATGAATTTCCATGAGAATTAAGTTCTAAATTTTTAAACTTTTGTCTCACTTTAAACAAACTAAAATCTTTTAGCTTCACACTTTTACTTGATAATAGTTCAAAAATAAAAATCTGATAAAAACTGTGTTAAACTGTTGTTGAATATAATGCTTTATATTAATTAGATGTTCATTTATACACAACGTCTCCTGTATTTTATAATATCATGCATTCATTATTCCTGATGACATTATGTTTTTGCAAATTAATTTTTGAGATATATCCATTTAGCTTAGTTTTTACGTAACTGCCAGACTAATTGTGTTAAGTGAAAATTTATATGCATTGCATATTTATTTTACTCCTAATATATTTTTTTTTTTTTTTTTTTTGTTCTTTGTTGATCCGCAATCAGTGTGAACACTATGATCGGATGTTTTGACGGTAGAGATCATGCGAGTGTGGTCTTCACCAAGACCAGAACTCCTGGAAGAAGGAGTCACGACAGTAACTCCATATGAGTGATTAGCTGGAGTATTTCTGGTCCAGCTCCAATATGTGTGCTCGCTTTAAACGGGCAGGCGTGTCACTTTGTAGTAGCTTCTGGGCAAGCTCATTGGGGTGGTTTTGGAGGCGTAACTTATACTTAGTGCAGTGTTTTGCAATCTCCTCTCTTATGATGGGAAGATTTGAGTGTTCGTGAACCTCGGCGTTGGTGATGAACCACGGTGCCTTGAGAATAGTCTTCAGTATTGAATTCTGAGATCTTTGAAGAATTTCAATGTTCGAATGGCTTGCGCTTCCCCATAGCTGAATGCCATATGTCCAGATTGGTTTGATAGCCACCTTGTACACAAGAAGTTTATTTTCAGTCGTTAAATTTGAAGTCCTTCCCAGTAACCAGAGTAAGTTCCGAAACTTAAGGTTCATGGCATCTCTTTTTGCTTTCAGGTGATTTCTCCAGGTTAGCCGCCGATCCAGATGAAGACCGAGGTACTTTATGTGATCTACATGCGGTAAGGTTTCATTTGCTAGGGTAACAGGTGGGCAGTCACCCCGACGTAGTGCAAAAGTTATATGAGCTGATTTAGTTGTGCTTGCAGCTATGCGCCAGGTTTTCAGCCACGTACCGATTCCATCCAGTTGAGTTTGAAGCTTTGCCGAAGCGATTTCAGGATTAGAGTGGCTTGCTAAGATGGCGGTGTCATCCGCATAAGTGGCTGTAGTGACCTCATCAGTGTTAGGTAGATCGGCAGTGTATAAGGTATACAGGTATGGTCCCAGGACGGATCCTTGGGGGACCCCTGCATTTATCTCGTAAAAACCAGAACGAGCGTCTTCTTCCTTAACCTGATATATTCTACCTTGCAAGTAAGATTTAAGGATCGGAAAAAAAACGGCTGGGAGTTGTGATTTTATTTTGTAGAGAAGTCCTTTGTGCCACACTCGATCAAACGCTTGCTGGATATCCAAGAAAACAGCGGAGCAATATTCCTTATGTTCAAGAGAGTTACGGATTGTGTTGTAGACTCTGTGCACTTGTTCGATAGTGGAGTGGCGTTGACGGAAGCCGAATTGGTGGTTAGGAATTATTTTTAGTTCGTCGAGTACTGGAATTAATCTTGATAGCAAAATTTTCTCGCAGACTTTGGATAACACTGGCAGTAGGCTAATTGGCCGGTAGGATGCGGTCAAATTCGCCGGTTTGCCCAGTTTATGGATCATAACTATTTGCGATACCTTCCAGTGATACGGGTAGTAAGAAATCCGCATGGTAGCATTAACGATCAATGTAATTAGTACTACTGCTTTTCTAGGAAGCTCTTTCAGGATTCTTGGTGTTATCAGATCATATCCAGGTGCAGACTTGTCTTTTAGAGTTTGTATAACTCTATGTACTTCTCGTGGAGTAGCAAGCCTTAATGGGGGGACTGAACTTGGTTGATCTTGTTCTAACAGTTGATCAATTGACTTTTCATCAGAGTCAGGTGCTGCATCGTTTGGGGAAAAAACGGCTTCCAAATGTTTAGCAAATGCATCAGCTTTTTCTTTACTAGACCGAGCCCAACTGTTGTCTAAAGTTTTTAAGGGTGGTTTTGGAACTTGTGGCTGGTTGAGATGTTTAGTAGCTTTCCATAGGGAGTAGTTGGTCACCTTATGTGGACTTAGCGATTCTACATACACTTGGAACTTTTCCTCCTGAGATTCTTTGATGGCTTTTTTCAGTTCCAGGCATGCCTTATTGAAAGCAGTTTTGTCCGACGGATGTCGACTAGTATGCCATTTTCTGCGAAGTCTCCTTTTTTCTTCAATCTGAAGTTTTAGTACCGTAGTGGGTGTATTATTGCATGATTTCCTATAACTAAGTTCAGGGGTGCATTTCCACGCTGCTTCTTGGATAAGCCATGAGAGGTTTTTAGTCGCGTCCTCAACATCATAAGGGGATTTCAGCGGAATTTTTAAGTTGATATTGTCGTTTATGTAGTCTCTAAACGATTCCCAATCAGTTTTCTTATTATGTAGCGTCAAATTGCCTTGCTTGACAATAGCAGATGAGGCAATTGTTAGAAGAACTGGGGAATGATCAGAGCTGCTGTCTAGGCATGATCTTATATCAAGGTACGTAGTTGATATTCCCTTTACTATGAAGAAGTCAAGCACATCCGGTATCCTAACACGATCTGTTGGCCAATAAGTTGGTTCGCCTGTGGATAGTGTCGTGAGCTTTAGGCTATCGAGGCTCTTTTTGAGCTCCCTCCCTCTGGTTGTAATAAGCCTAGAACCCCATTGAGTGTGTTTGCAATTCCAGTCCCCACCAGACACAAATCGGCTACCTAATGATCCCAGGTATTTGGAGAAAGTTTCTTCCTTTACAGCATGTTTAGGGGGACAGTAAACAGCTGATACGGAAAAGTTGCCCATTTTACTCGCAACCGTCACTGTAGTGGCTTGTATGCAGCTAGAGATGAATGCTGGTTCTAAATGGTGGTATATTGATTCCTTAACTATAACTGCAGAGCCTCCGTGTGCTACGCCATCTGGATGATTGGTTGAGTAGATCGCAAAACCAGGTATATTGACCTTACTCCTGTCAGTAAAGTGTGTTTCGGATATGAGGACAACGTCAAGTTTATGTAAGTCAATGAGCAACTGGAGATCCTGTATACTGGAAGGTAAACCATTGATGTTCCACGTAGCTAGACGCAGTATGTCCATGAATTATGGAGAGAGTCTTTCAACGAGCTTTACTATAAGACTCATCATTGAGCTTATTTGTTGAAGGAGAGCGTCGATTTTTTCGGACTGGTTGAACAGTAGTTCTTCGATTGACTTACTGCAAGTCGACGGTTGAGAGTGTTGTCTTTTTGTAACTTCAGCGTAGGAGGCAGAGTTGATAGTAGGTTGTGGGGTATTTTGGCCAGTTTTTTGAGTATTTTGGACAGTTTTCGGAGATTTAGGTGTGGTGAAACGGACTTTACCTGTGGTAGGCTTAGGAGTTTGATGTTTGGGTCTGGTGTTAAATTTCCTTTCATGGATTTCTCGGTAGACTTGGCAACCCTTGAAATTTGCTGGGTGACTACCGAGGCAGAGAGCACATTTTGCTGGTGTGTTGCGGTCTTTTTTCGGACAATCACTGGTCTTATGGTTAAGTGCGCATTTCACGCAGCGAAACGGTCTTGAGCAGTTATTTTTTGTGTGCCCATACTGTTGACACCTAGTACATTGAGGAACCACCTGTCGTTTTTTCGGATCTTCTATTATTACATTTGTGTGGTATATGTATTTGATGTCCTTTACTTTTCTGTTATTTGGACTCGGCTCTAAGTTAACAAAAAAGGTTGAGGTTGGTATTTTCTCGGGACCTCTGCGTGCATTGATTATTTCTCCCACAACTTTGTTTCCTGTGGCAGCTATTTCATCTATAATCTCTTGATGGGGTGTTGAATGATGAAGGTTTCGGATTACAATCCTACAGCACCTCTCCTCTTTGCAAGTGAAAGTGTGTCCTATAAGACCTTTTTCTCTAACTAAAGTCATGAGTTTTCTATACGGCTCTGACGCCTTACAATTTACTCTCAGCTGGTTCTTTGTTACAATTTTAAGGTTGTAATCCATTGGGTCCAAGACTGTTCCCAATGTTTCTGTTAGTTTTGTAACGTCATTTATCTCATATAGGATAAGTGGGGGAGGTTTGTTGGGTGCTTTGAGTTGTATGGTGTCTTCCACAGCATCTATGGATAGCCCGTCATATCTATTTCTCGTGGCTGTCGCTGTACTATGGGGAGAAACGGTTTCAGATATCTTCCTTTTCTTTGCGATCCTGTTGCACGGAACTGTTTGCCATTCAGGAGGCTTGGCTTCATGTTGGGATATCTCGTTGACAGCTTTCGACGTATTCTTTTCAAGGAGTACTTGAGTGTTGATGGGGATGTTCATGGGCAAGCTGCCCAGTGAACCACTTCTTGGTCTTAGGAAAAGGCCAGGATGAAAGGCCTGTTGCACTAGCTTCTTGTTACCAGTAACATTACCCGTGACTGGAGCCTGGCCTAATATATAGTATATATTTTATACACTTATACATTTTATATAGTATATATTTTATACACTTTTGTATACAACCTGTAGTAAAATTATAAGATGCTATTATTTTTTATTTAAGGGTCCAGATTTCGACGCCGACGGTGAATCAGAATTGACTGTCACTGAAATAAAAAAGCGAGCACTTACTATGAAGTTAGAAAGAGATAGAATTATTCAAGAGGCTATGGCACAGAGAGAGAAGGAGAGGCTGGAAGAAGAAAAAAGGAGAGAAGAGCAGGGAATTGATTGGGGAATGGGTATGTAGTTATAAATTATTAGTAATTCGGTGAAAGCGCCCTCTATCAAGTTTAGGTTATATAGATTTTCAATTAGATCAATCAACAATCAATCAAATCACTATACTCTTATAAGCCTCAAAAATAGCAAGTCCACCTATCCTAATGTCACTATTAATATTGTTGAAAAAAACACTTGTAGAAGACAAGTGTTTTTTTCATGAGTCCAGTAGTTTTTGAGTTTACCTAATACATACAGACATTACATAACATCTGTAGAGATTTTATCAAACAGATATAACCTGGTCTGCTGTAACTGTAGTGAGATCAGGTTTAATCAGACGCATTATTAAGGTACTTTAAAGATAAATTGACTTATTGAAAACATTACTGATGATGAAATCAAATTGACAGTAGTAGTGTAAATCAGACTTAATCAAAAATACACAATTTGGTATTATTGCCAGGAGAGGATGCTGAGGATGAGACGGACCTGTCAGAGAACCCGTACGCGTCAACAGCAAATGAGGAATTGTTCCTGGATGATCCCAAGAAGACATTACGAGGTTATTTCGAAAGGGAGGGACTTGAATTGGTGTACAATTGTGAAGAGCGAGGAGTAGGACAGTTTTTATGCAGGTTAAAAATTTATATATTTAATTTGCAGCCCTAAACAGGTGAATAATTTACAAAGATATTTTAAAAATTATATATGTAAATGTCATCAGAAATTCAAATCACTTTTTTTTTATTAAAAAAAATAGTTCAAATAAGAGACTCAAGTGTATCCAGGCTCAGCAATCTGTGGATTAGGCAAATTATTATTACTATCTTAAACAAACCTACGTCCTTTCGCTCAGAGTCACTAACCACTACGCTAACAGGCCATTCACATACGACAATTGTAGGTGCAATCATGGCTGAGTTGATTCCATCTAACCATCCAAGATCAACATCTTCGCCTTTTCAGTGTCTATTTTTTGTTTGTATAAGGAGATGATTCCCTAATCCGTAAAATATATCCCAGAGTCGAGCTCCCACTAGACGACGCCCGAGGTAGGGCCCTAACTGCCGAGGTGCTGCACCGGGGAAAGAAGAAGGAAGCGGTGGTGGCGTGCGCGTTGGAGGCCTGCAGGATACTAGACCGTGCAGGACTCCTGAGGCAGGCCAAGCATGGTAAAAGGAACAAATTTATTGCACAACTTCTAAATTGGGCCACATCTACAGCAAATTGAGATGAAGTTTATAAATTATACATTAAATATAATTTTATGGCTAATCTATCAGAGTCCCGTCGTCGGAAGAAGCGTGACTGGGGAGCTGATGACTATTATGACTCTGATGAAGACACCTTCCTGGACAGGACTGGCAGCGTGGAGAAGAAGAGACAAGCCAGGATGGAGAGGCACGGCCTGATGGAAAGTGAGAAGCCACTCACTTATGAGGATTTGGTAAGTTGAGTGGTATTTGTGTACAAAGTTATTTTTGATCACTAACTCTATTAGCAGCCAGCTTTCCCACCAATTTGACCAAAATAAAAATATACATAATCTACAGATTTATTTAGCAGTTAAAATAGGAATTGAAATATAAATTGGATAAAGATAATATTTTCATATTTTGATGCATAGTATCTCTCTTTGTAATTGATTAATTGAAATAATATTTTCTTTTATGGTTAGCCAAAATCTTACCAATATATAAAATATTTACGCAATACTTTTTGTTGTAATCCTAACAGCTCAAGCAAATAAGTGAAATAGAAAACAAGATATCAACGGAAGAAAAGTCTCTTGAGTGTTTACGAGCTACGAACAAACAGACAAAGCAAGTAAAGACGGATGAGGATGAACTGGATGTGTACATGAGCTCTCTCGGTGACCCTGGACAGAGCATGGCTCAGAAAGCTGAGATATCTAAGGCTAAGGTAATTATTATTTTTTTTATAAACAGAAACTAAAGAGGAAAAAGGTTAAATTGAAATAAAAAATGTAAGATACAATAAGTACATGAAATATGATATTATTTATTATTACTATGTAGTTGTTATAAATGCTGTTTACGTATTAAAAAAAAGTATATTAGAAATAGTTGTTTGAAATCAATCTATTTCAGATGAGTATACAAAAATTAAAATCTGAGTTAGCTAAAACTCGACGTTTGGCAGAACTGGCAAGACCTGCAAATGCTCCACCTCTCGTTAAGAAAGATGACAGCAATGTGACAGTGAAACAGACAAACTCTGTTATATATGGCAAGAGGTAATTTATTCAAAGACTGTCTTTGTGTTATAATAGGATAATTTTATTAATATTTATATTGTTACAGGTTACGATTGAAAGATGACAAGCCAAAACGGCCTAAGGTTGTAAAAGAAATCAAGCAAGAGGAAGAATTTGTGGAAGAAATGGATTCCGATGAAGAAGATGAACCAATCGATAGAACAGGAAATGAAAATCAACAAACAGAATCTGATCTTTCTGTGGTTACATCATTAAAACAAGAAAAAGTTGAAAAACTGAATAATGAGGTGGTATCGGAAAAGAAAATATATGGTCCAATGAGACCCCCGGAAAACTATGTTATACCTGAAAACTATTTTGACCAAGAAACTGATAGAGATCTACCAGAAATAGAGGAAAAGATAGTTAAATAAATAATAATTTCATAAACTTCTGTGTTTTTAATCTTTTATGTATATCCCTTTATAAAAGCCAATAAAATATATTCTCAAACTAATACAAAACAGGGCTACTTTTATTGTCGATCGGAAATTAAAAAGAAAGATATATCAAAATTTGTTTATTTACGAGACTTACACTTAAATATATGTACACACTCTTAATTCAGAAGAACGATCAAATGAAAAGATGAGGTTATGTAGTCTATCTTGTCGAAACAGTGGCTTCCTTCCTCGCTGCATCTTGAAGAAGCTGGGTGTCTACTTCGTCTGCAGGCAACTGCACATAACGGACTACGGAACCGCGAATAAAGCAATTCTTCACAGATAACATGTGAGGATATTTATCCGGGTCGATTACACTTATATCCGATAATTTGATATTTAAATATTGATCCACAGAATGCAATGTCCCACAAATACTGAGATCGTTCTTTAATTCTACCACAACGTCTTTGCCTATTAATGATTTAAAGAAAGAGTAAAATAACATTTTTGTTTATTTTGATTCTTAAAAGCGGCAATCTAGTAAGCGGTTTCACTAAGTTTTAACTTTTAAGTAATGTTGCCAACTAAATTATATTTCCATGAAAAGTGGCAATGTAAATTTTTTTTTAAATGTCATGTCGTTGACAGTCTGTTGGCGACCCTAGTTGTTTTAGTAATTATTATTTAAAAAAACTGTAATTATTACATATTTTGAATTTATATTTAATTTGAATCTGGGGTGGGTGGTTCCTCGATGCAGAAATGATAATACATCATCTTTTTTCATATTATCCAAATATTAGTTTGGTGGGAAATATTATTATTTTGAGGGAGAGGTTATTTTACAAAGTTCAATTTAGTAAATAAAAGTTTAACTATCGCAACTCAGTCTAATATCTAATGAAATTTTGTAAAATATTTATTAAATATTAATATAATTTTCTTTTAAAAACATGATAATATTTTTGTTTGCCTTATAATATTTACTTTTTAAATTTGTCTCTGTGTGTGCTACAACTTTCTACTATATTGAATATTACATTTCTTAATGACAGATTTAGGCCACAGAAACATAGAGTGCTATAAATATGTTCATAGAGTACTATGAAATGTCAGTTGATAAATCTAAAATGTGTATGGTTGTCGGTTGAAGGCGTTATTCGGCATCCTTACTTTTTGGGCTTTATAAAATAAATAAATTGTGTTAATATATATTTTTTTGTTGAGAAATGTCAATCAATATAACTAATATACATTGAATAGAATATAATTGAAGTGTAATTGCAAGGTTTAAAGACAAAAAAAATGACTGACGATAACGCCGAGATTGTAAGTAGAAAATAACATTGCTGTTTACCAATTTAATTATAATATAATAATAATTCATTCATAACTGTTAATTTGTGTTACAGGACTGGGGAAATGAGAGGTTGAGTCGGGCTCAACGAGCGGTTGAAGCTAACACGTATGATGTGGATTCGTGGTCTTTGCTAATACGAGAAGCTCAGACCAGACCTATAAATGAGGTCCGAACTATGTACGAAAAGCTCATCACTTCTTTTCCAACAACTGGGAGATATTGGAAGATTTATATTGAACAGGAGGTAATTTTACTTCTAAATATATGCAAAACTACTATGAAACAAAAAATGTTTCAAAATGTAAAATCTAAAATTTGTGTTAAATTATAATAAATGTACAAATGGTTTTCTGATTACAGATGAAAGCGAGAAATTTTGAAAAAGTGGAAAAGGTTAGTATTGTATAAGCATAAATAAATATGCTGTGATATTTGATCTGTGATAAAAAATAATGTCTACGGACAATAAAAATCACATCCAATGTGTAATAGATGTAAGAGAAATAAATAATACAGAATTTAAAGACGTCATCTTTTTTTTCGGTTAGGGTGTCTGTGTTCAGACATGTTGGAGGAGATTTTCATTGGCAAATTTATGTCATTTACTGTATATACATATATATATATATTTGAATTTGTCATAGAAGGTCACTTTTGACATGTATTTATCCCTAAAGTTTAAATTTCTATAATATACCTTACTGTAAAATAACAAGGCGGAGATTTTTTTTATCAATATTCAAAGCAGTTTCTAAATTATATGGGTCAGTTTAATATCCTTTATATTGTTACAAATGTAGAAAACAATTACTCATTTAACTCCTTATTTATATGAACTATTTCATAAGTCTCTCCCAAGTCGTCATCCTTAACTCTCCTGCATTACCGCTAAATCTTTAGTGTCTACTAACACTACAACCTCTAACCTAACCTTTTACTATACATGTAGTACATTTATGGAATTCTTTACCAAGCTATATAATTATCCCAATTTACAGTCTTTGTTATAAATATATGTAAATATATGTATATAACATATTTATTGGTATTAGTATAATTTCTTATATGTATGTATTATTTAGTTTATCATATAAGTAGTGTTTGGTTAATTATTGTTGAGAATATATTATATATGTATATTTCTGTTGTTCCAAATCATCTTTATCACACTCACGGTAGCTGATAGAGATCTCTCTTTAAAGATAAGCTCATCCAAACTATTTTGTTTTGCCCCAAACCTACATAAATAAATTAATTAATTAAATAAAAAAAGAAGGCATGTTTAAAACATTTATTTAGAGTATAAAAAGATTTTTAGCAAACAGATTAAGTTATGTTTTTCCTCTTTGAGGAATCTAGTAGGTACAGTAGTTAATAATAAAATAGAAAACTATTGTTTGGTTTCTTGAAGCATGTTTAACTGTAATAAGATTGTAACCATGTATTACAACCACAAACTTACAAACTGTTAACAACGGATTTATAACATATAACAGACAATTAGTAAATTATTACAAAAATCAGTCTTCATGGAACAGTTAGATTTTATACTATTTGATAAAAAGATTTTAAGAAATAAAAAGAAAAAACACAAAAGTTATAATTATAATAACATATGTATCGTAATTAATCACCATATTTATATAAAAAAATATGTTCTGCATTTTGTTAGGGCAGTCAAAAGTTTAACAGATATTTTATTATACAGAAAGACCTTAAGTCCTTTTTATTAGATATTATATTTGCGTTATTATATATTTACATAAAAAATTATGAAATTAAATGTTTAAGTAATTTTATTTCCCTTTTTTTTGTATGAAATATTTTATTTGATTGTAACATGTCCGTGCCTAACCAGTTGTTTCAGAGGTGTCTCATGAAGATACTGAACATTGAACTGTGGAGGCTCTACCTCAACTACGTTAAAGAGACCAAGTGCATGTTGCCCACTTACAAGTATGTACTATCGTAAAAAACAAAATATATGAATATCTACTAAATACTGTTATTATTATATAATATATAATTAAAAAAAATATTTTTTTTGTTAAACACGAAAACTTTTTAAGGGAAAAAAAAATTTACTTTATAATTGAGTAATAACTCTAAGTCTCAATATTGCACGGATGATTATTGCACCTTAATTATTGATTTTAAGCAATATAAAGCAAAATCAATTATAAAACATCAAATTTCAGAGAAAAAATGGCCCAAGCGTACGACTTCGCGCTGGACAAGATAGGCCTGGACATACACGCCTACCCGATATGGAACGACTACGTGACCTTCCTGAAGGCGGTGGAGGCGGTCGGCTCCTACGCGGAGAACCAGAAAATATCTGCCGTTAGGAAGGTAAGTTGATTGACCGAATCAATCAATCGATCAATCTCTAATATCAAATTAATTCTTAATTGTCCCAATTATTTCGTAATCCCAAAAAATTACAATAGAAGGACATGCTTAATATCTTTCAGGTTTACCAGAGGGCTGTAATAACTCCCATAATTGGAATCGAGACCTTATGGAAGGACTACATCGCTTTTGAACAAGGCATCAACACTATTATCGGTGAGGTTTATTGGAAATTTCTTTCTCTTCCTCATTCCTCTCATTCTAACACTGGAGAGATCATTTACTTCCAAATTACCGATAACATCTGACCCAAAAGATATCAACATTTAGGAAAAATCTAAATGAAATGATTCTCTGATGAAAATCTCAAAAATAATGTAAAGAAGGAATCAGTTTCACATCAATATATATAGGATACTTAAGTTATTATGTATTTGTGTATCAGCGGAGAGAATGGCAATGGAACGTTCAAGGGAGTACATGAACGCGCGTCGGGTGGCCAAGGAGTTGGAGACGGTGACGAGGGGACTCAACAGGAACATGCCCGCCACGCCCCCCACCGCAGACAGGGAGGAGATGAAGCAGGTAGGACTGATGTTAGAAGGGGGGGATTACTGAGTTTTCAGCCTCTTGCACTCGAGGTCGATTCCGCGGACTGCTTAGTCCGCGGAATCAGTGTGTACTTCTGTTATGTTGCTCTTCATTTAGGCGAATCCTTTCAGAACAAGATCAAATATAACCAAGATATCCCCAGATAAGAGAACATTAAAAGTGATCACTGTATAGAAAAAATCAGGTTGCTGTATTAAATAAAGTGAATGAGGGTCGCCTCTCGAGACCAAAAGGGTAAGCAACAAACCCTTCAAGAGTTTAGGGTTACGAAATTGCAAATTAACTGGACATATTACAATCTTTTGGAGGAATTAAAGTACCCCCAAATCACAGGTGGAGCTGTGGAAGAAGTACATAACGTGGGAGCGCTCCAACCCTCTCCGCTCCGAGGACACGGCGCTGGTGGCGCGGCGGGTGATGTTCGCGATCGAGCAGTGCCTGCTGTGTCTCGCCCACCACCCCGACGTGTGGCACCAGGCCGCGCAGTTCCTCGACCACTCCTCAAAGCTGCTGCAGGAGAAAGGGGTGAGGAGTTCTCTTCCTTTTCATACACACACCTATAGACAGTAAACAATTTATTGAGATTTCAGACCTTTATAAATCTTAACACTCAAAGGATATTGCGTTATGTTAACTAAATATTATCATTTATTGTACTTTCCATTACAATAATTATTACATTTCTCGGTAACATTACAAATTTTTTAGATAACATTTATCAATTGATTAACCATGCCATTGTCAACTATTCAACTTAACATATATTATTCAGTTAACTCACCACTTATCAATCAGATAACAACATATTTATTAATCAGTTAACTAAATATTTAATAATTGGTTAACTTAAAATTAATCACTAAGTTTGCCAAACATTTAATAATCGGTTAACTCAACACTTATCAGTGACCTTCCTATCCCCAGGACTCCACGGCGTCTCGTCTGTTCTCCGAGGAGGCCGGCGCGGTGTACGAGCGGGCCACGGCGGGGCCTCTCAAACACTCCACGCTGCTGCACTTCGCGCACGCAGACTACGAGGAGAGCAGGCTGCACTACAATAAGGTACCGCTATATGAGTATACGGCACCTCTGGTAGCGGGCCTGACGCTCGTCTGTGTTGGCGGTTTGACTGCTAGAAAACCAACAATTTCATTGACACTAGTCAAAACCAGGACAAACAAACAAATGTTGAAACAAATGTTGAAAAACAAATGTTTTATTTCCATTTATAAACATAATAAGATGTTTATAAATGGAATTAAAACATTTGTTCGAAGGTCCCCTGTCTCCAGGCGCACCAGGTGTACTTGCGGTACACTTATTATGTTTATAAAATAAAGTAAAACAGCCTTTCCAATCGGACTCCTGTCTCCAGGTGCACCAGGTGTACAGGCGGTACACTTATTATTTTTATAAAAGGAAATAAAACAGCTGTTTCAACATCTGCTATGTCCAGGTGCACCAGGTGTACACGCGGTACCTGGACATGGAGGACATCGAGCCCACGCTGGCCTACGTACAGTACATGAAGTTCGCGAGACGAGCTGAAGGGATCAAGTCGGCCAGGACCGTCTTCAAGAGAGCCAGGGAGGACCCAAGGTCATTACTCCTTTATCATAATCTATTAGATTAACTGTATTCTTTTTAATTCTAAGGTGCATATGTATGGAATAATTATTGAATTTAGTAGACTCGCATGCATATATATATATTATCAAACAATAGAAATTCTAATCTTCAACATACATAGAATAGAATGTTGAATTAAGCATTCAAAGTAGTGATGGTTGTTCCTCAGGTCTCGGTATCACGTGTTCGTGGCGGCGGCACTGATGGAGTACTACTGCTCCAAGGACAAGAACATCGCCTTCAGGATATTCGAGCTCGGCCTCAAGAAGTTCTCTCACATACCCGAGTACGTGCTCTGCTACATCGACTACCTGTCTCATCTCAACGGTTAGTACATCGTGTATACTATATAAAGTATTTATTGATATTCAGATATCTCTTAAACCAAAGAATAAAAGTAGCATAGATGTTATATAGATTGAGTTTTTCTGATAAAAAATGCATCCCAATATATTTATCATAAACTGAAATAATTTGATTGTTGTTATTGTTGAAGTTTTACATGAATGAATGAAAGTTCATTGAACCTGTGAAATCTGATTTACTTTGTCATTAATCAATTGATGGATGTTGGTTATTAAGTTATCATTAATATCCCCAGAGGACAACAACACTCGGGTGCTGTTCGAGAGGGTGCTGTCGTCTGGGTGTCTGAAGCCGGAGAGCTCCGTGGACATCTGGAATCGCTTCCTGGAGTTCGAGTCCAACATCGGGGACCTGGTCAGCATCGTGAAGGTGGAGAAGAGACGCCAGGCCGTGCTGGAGAAGGTGGGGTTTTGATACCATTGCAGACAAGATATCATAATATAATTATGTATTTATTATTTTATCATATTTTGGATTACTTTATTTTGGGTATTTTATTATTATTAATAATACGAGTATGTAACAAGCTATTTTCATATTAATAATAGCGTTTGAATAAGGAAGAATGTACAATATTTAGGATGACTCTCTATTCCGTTAAAATATAAGAAATTGTTGTTAAAATCAACATTACAATGTTAGTTATAAAAGAAACTGTAGTAAATTTCTTGCTAAGGTCCTTTTAAGGTACATGTACAGACAGACAACAACTCAGTGGTATATATAATGTTCTTATATGGTTGTTGCTTTCAGATTAAGGAGTTCGAGGGTAAGGAGACGGCGCAGCTGGTGGACAGGTACAAGTTCCTGGACCTGTACCCCTGCACCATCGCGGAGCTCAAGTCCATCGGGTACACTGAGGTGAGGTGACTTCAAACACACTCACCGTCCCGGGAATAGGAAATATACGTATTAATTGTTATTTACCTACACATTACAATGCTCCAGGTGGCGTCGATGTCCAACAAGTCGTGGGCGCTGGGAGGCCCTTTGGCGGGGATCTCACCAGAACTAGCTGCCGTCATACTGGGACAGAAGTGAGCTAATACACTATTATTAATAAATATATTTAGTTATAATATCAGCGACCCGCAGACGTTGTTTGGCGGAAAAGAAATTTGATTACAGCACTATATTATTGTGACTTAAACCATTTGGGGAAAACATATAAACAAAATTTAGAAGTAAGAATAATAAATATTTCAGAGACAACGACCCCAACAAGGACATAGCGCGTCCCGACACCAGCCAGATGATCCCGTACAAGCCCAAGTCCAAGCCGCTACCCGGGGAGCATCCCATACCCGGTACTACAACCAAATACACACATCATCATCATAAATAATAAAGATAAAAATATTAATAATAAAGAGTTACTGCGTCTTTTTTAACAAATTACAAGGGTCGATCCATAGAAACAGTTTGAAAAGAATTCGGTTGTACACAAGGATATATAATGAAATAATTAGACGTGTAAAATGACTCACTTCATATTTCATTACGTTAGTACGTGTATTATTGGTGTAGTGTGTGACGTTTGTGTGTCTGTCCCAGGGGGCTCGTTCCCGCTCCCTCCCGCGGCGGCGGCGCTGTGTGCGTGCATGCCTCCCCCCTCCTGCTACAGGGGACCCTTCGTAGCCGTGGACGCGCTCCTGGCGCTCTTCAACCGCATCGCGCTTCCCGACAGACGTGACTATTATTATATACACATATATTCATATAACATACACATAAAGCTTATACACATATACCCACGATAAGCTTTTGGGTTAAACTTGTATTTTCTACCGGTTTTTTTAAGTCTTAAAAACTAGTACAGATACATAGTCTAACTACATTATATAAGATATATGTTATATACCAAATGTGTGAGAAAATATTCCATTTAAATAATTTATATTGATTATTAATTATACATATATATTTTAAGTTTTATCTCTCTGTAACTGCATTCTACACGGTATATAAGAAATGTGTGAGAAAAATCTCTAATTTATAGTGATTATATTAGTAAATATATTTTATTATTTAATTTTACCCATGGTGTAGCTGATGTTTGATGAAGTAACACCTGTATGTATGTACGTATCGCAGCGGCCGCTCCGACGGCAGAGAACGGCTGCGACACGAAGCTGTTCGAGCTGGCGCGCTCCGTGCACTGGATCATGGACGACGACAGCACCAAGAACAACACCGTGAGGATACTGTGGTCGATGTAATGTGGTCGTTTACATTGGATTCACTAATGATGTGTGTGTGTGTGTGTAATGTACAGGCTCGTCGACGCAAACTGGGATCCGACTCGGACGACGACGAGCTCGGCGCGCCGCCGCCGCTCAACGACGTGTACCGGCAGAGACAGCAGAAGAGGGTGAAGTAGGACAATAAATATGAACTTTTTAAATGGACTTTTATTTTATTTACCATTACTATTATTACAGCTAACAACTGACTGTAATATAAACAAATAAACTTCCTTATATTTAACCTTTATCCTTTGTACAAAGCTTATTATTAATATAATCTCATTTGAGAAAGTAAGGTGTGAAATTAATATATATATATATATATATATATATTTATAGTGAACCAAAATTGACAGAATGTCAGAATATAGTATCTATATAATACTGTCATAATTACTGGAAAAAAAAAGAAATGACCCCCGCCTAAAACAAAATTATATTTGTTAGAGAAGAAGGAATGTGCGAGCAAATTTAAAGAGAGTGGTTGATATATTTATAGATGAAGGTGGTGTAGAAGAAAAATCTGTGAACGATAGTGGGTACGAAATGCGGGATGGATTAGAAGTGTGGCAAAAGATGTATTAGGCGAAAAAAAAGGAAAAGGAATGATAAATAAGGAAACGTGGCGGTGGAAATAACAAAGCGTAGCATGCCGTATAACAAAGCGTAGCATGCCGTATAACAAAGCGTAGCATGCCGTATAACAAAGCGTAGCATGCCGTATAACAAAGCGTAGCATGCCGTATAACAAAGCGTAGCATGCCGTATAACAAAGCGTAGCATGCCGTATAACAAAGCGTAGCATGCCGTATAACAAAGCGTAGCATGCCGTATAACAAAGCGTAGCATGCCGTATAACAAAGCGTAGCATGCCGTATAACAAAGCGTAGCATGCCGTATAACAAAGCGTAGCATGCCGTATAACAAAGCGTAGCATGCCGTATAACAAAGCGTAGCATGCCGTATAACAAAGCGTAGCATGCCGTATAACAAAGCGTAGCATGCCGTATAACAAAGCGTAGCATGCCGTATAACAAAGCGTAGCATGCCGTATAACAAAGCGTAGCATGCCGTATAACAAAGCGTAGCATGCCGTATAACAAAGCGTAGCATGCCGTATAACAAAGCGTAGCATGCCGTATAACAAAGCGTAGCATGCCGTATAACAAAGCGTAGCATGCCGTATAACAAAGCGTAGCATGCCGTATAACAAAGCGTAGCATGCCGTATAACAAAGCGTAGCATGCCGTATAACAAAGCGTAGCATGCCGTATAACAAAGCGTAGCATGCCGTATAACAAAGCGTAGCATGCCGTATAACAAAGCGTAGCATGCCGTATAACAAAGCGTAGCATGCCGTATAACAAAGCGTAGCATGCCGTATAACAAAGCGTAGCATGCCGTATAACAAAGCGTAGCATGCCGTATAACAAAGCGTAGCATGCCGTATAACAAAGCGTAGCATGCCGTATAACAAAGCGTAGCATGCCGTATAACAAAGCGTAGCATGCCGTATAACAAAGCGTAGCATGCCGTATAACAAAGCGTAGCATGCCGTATAACAAAGCGTAGCATGCCGTATAACAAAGCGTAGCATGCCGTATAACAAACAATGCTAGAGATGTCATACATGCAAAATGATACTGGAAAGGTGTTGATGGGAGATGAGTTGACGACAAGTCACCGTACCAATATGTGACACCCGAATTCCTCTTAAACTAAAAGAGAAAGTCTATAAAACAATTACAAGATCTGTCGTTATTTATGGATCTGAGCTGCTGGGCGATGAAGGTGATAGGTGAAAAGCGTTTGCATGTAAGGAAGATGCGAATGTTAAGATGGATGTGTGGGGTGACAAGAAATGAGTATATTAGGGGAAGATTGGGAGAAGCGTAAATGACAAAAATAATTACAGGTAGTAAGTAGTCTGTCATGGTATGGGCATGTTATGATGAACATCATTTAATCAAAGAGTGTTAGGTAGAGAAGTGGAGGGATGCACAGGTAGAGAACGGCCGAAGAAAAGATGGATGGATTGCGTGAAGGACGATATGGAGAAGGAAGTATGTACAGAGATGATGAGTATGAAAAATTTACATCCTCCAACAAGAACCTATGAGTGATAGAAATAAATATAAATATACAAATACCGTAAACAAACATTCATTCAATAAGTTGCCACAAGTCCGTTAATCTACTTATTAAAAAATAAAAAGTGTTGTGAAACCACGTTTAATGTTATTATTTAAATATTTTTTAGGAGTGAGCAACATTAATAATTTATTGTTTGTGCATATTTATAAATTTAATTGTTTTCACGCTTTCGTGTTCCCTAATAAAACATTACCATTATCAGATTTATATCGCCTCACTGGCGCAGTGGCCGAGTAATAAAAGTGCCGGTGATCGTAGGTTCGATACCTATACTATAAATATATTTTAATGGCAAACAAAAAAAAATAGTAGTTGGATATTAACTTAGTGTTACAGCTTGTTACTGACACACGATGCAATTGCATTTAAATCTCAGTGTATTCAATTTTTGTATATATCTAAATATCTATTATCTACGAGTATGTAGAATAAAACTAAAATATCTATAAGGTAAACATCCAAGTCCAAATTAATGAATTGCATTGGATTGTGCTTCGAACAAACAATCGAGGAAACAAAATAAAACAGCAGCACATACATACTTTGAAACTTTAATAAGTTAACAGATTTAATAATTGTTCTGCACCTCGTTTTAAAGATAATCAACTATTGATAACAATTATAAGATAGAGCCGCTGGATGCGATGTCGTCGAAGGAAGGTAGAGTCGCGTGTGAGTTTATATAATTTATTGCTTAACTTATAATGTACAATATTCTACATTGATCTATGTGTGTATTTATCGGTCGATTTCTCCGAACACCACGTCGAGTGTGCCGATGATGGCGACGATGTCCGCCAACATCGAGTTGCGGCCGATTTTCTCGAGAGCTGCGAGGTGGGCGAAGCCCGGGGCCTTGATCTTGCATCTGGGGAGATATGGTAACTGTTAGTACATCTGTGTGCTGTGTGTGAATGAGCGTATCTAGAGTGTGCGTGCCTAGTGTGCGCGCGTATGTGTCTATGTGCGTTCGTGTGTGTTTGCGTGCGTGAGCGCTTGTGAGCGTGTTACTTTGTGTATATTTGGTGTAATTATCCACCTGTAGGGCTTGGAGCCCCCATCGGATACGAGGTAGACTCCAAACTCCCCCTTGGGCGCCTCGACGGCGGTGTAGGTGGATCCGGGAGGCACAGCATAGCCTTGCGTGAACAGCTTGAAGTGGTGGATCAGGGCTTCCATAGACGTCTGGGGAATAAAACATTATATAATTACTTCATATATATCAGATAGTAGTTTAAAAACACCATATTTTTATTATTTTATCTGTTAAAAATATAATTTTAATAAATTAGCCATCGCACGAAGATAAAAACATCTAACCAGTGCCAATTGTGTTCGAGACAAATGTAAAATCAGTTGAAAACCATGACTAAAAACAACCAAACTTGTCTCCATGTCTGCTAGTACATAACGCGTACCTTCATCTCCTCCCTGTTAGGGGGGGTGAGCTTGGCGTCGTCAGTCTTCACCTCCCCGGGAGGCATCTGGTTCAGGCACTGATCTATGATGCGGAGCGACTGACGCATCTCCTCTACTCGGATCAGATATCTGACAACATTTTATTATTGCTATTAATAGACCGTAGTGTGATCACGTAAAAGTTAACTTAGATTTGTATATATGTATGTAAATAAGAATAGTTTTACATTCGTTAAGCTAGATGCCGTTATTCTTATATCAAACAAATTGAAGTCAACTTTAAAGCGATTGGGGTGGGAGGAAGAGGAATACACTCGCCCTAGATAGTGGGTATCTTATGAAAATGAATATTTTTAAATGTATGCCATAAAGTATTTTAAACATAATAATGTATAATAGTAACCTGTCGTAGCAGTCCCCGTTGGTGCCGATGGGCACGTCGAAGTCCACGAGGTGGTACGCGTCGTAGGGCTGGCTCTTACGAAGGTCCCACTTGATGCCGGAGCCCCGGAGCATCACACCGCTGATCATAACATAATATGTTAATAAATATAAAATTAAATTTATTACAAGCTTCGAACCTACATCTTTTGTGAGTACGTCCCCGGCGCTGTGATAACTGAGCTACCGTGTCAGTACTCATTTTGGATTATTAAATAATTTCATCAACTATAATTATCTTTATCGGTACGAATGTACTAAATATATATTTTATTATAATAACCAAACAAAAACTTCATAATCAAAGGTATATTTAAAAATAACAACATCAAAATTAATGACACTCAGCTTCACGACGTGTATAGTATATTACTAATTACTAATTACTCTCGAATTATGATCAATCAGTAATAATTGAAGTGGAGGTCTATCGCTGGAACCCTCGTGTGCCCGTCTGTTATCAATATCCGTTGATCGGTGGGATTGGAAGGGGTATTGATAGGTGCTCCCTGGGCGTTCATTTGATCTTTCGAGAACGTGTTAGCCGTCTGCTAATGTCCAGGCGGGGGTAAGCTATGGGGTTCTTGCCCGGTACATAGTTGACAATGGGAAGAGATGTGTTTGTTTTGTCTTGTCGAGGCTAGGATATCTAAGATCCCCACCGGTGGGATGTTTAAGATCCTCAAGGAGGCGTCGTGGGATCCTTGGTAGAAACCCTGGTTGACCGCACAGAGTCGAATGAAACGAGACGTTTGAGGGCCGACAACTCGCGCCTTCACCATGCTATTGACAATCTTCGGGCGGAACTAAAAGTTCAAATGCGCGAGTTCTCGGAGATGAGGGCTGCTTCAGCGAAATCTGCTGTTTCTGCCGTCGGTCCCTCATCAAGCAAAGACACATTGGAGGTGTTAAAGCGCTTTGATATTTCCTCAGTGGGCGTTATGATTAACCCCCGCTTCGCAGTTATCGAAGACCGTCTCCTCCCTGAGAGGATTCTTCCCCCGCCTCTCGCTGTGGAACGGAGGAAGAGGACAGCAGCGGTCGCTGACACTAACCAGAACGAGCCATCTGCCGCGTGGTCGAGACTGTCCGACCCACCGTCAAGGTGTTCCCGATAAAGACCTTCTTAACCGTCACAGGCAAAGCCATGTCGGTTCCCACCCCGACTGCGGTCGCTGGACCAGAGATCTAGCATGAGGAGCATGGCCTTCTACAGTGCTCTCATTTGGAGGGGGAGTTCTTAACGCTGAAAAACGGGAGAACACAGAGGGTCCTTGCGGTAAGGGTGATTCGGGAGTATCGTATGGTGTCGTACACTGCGTCCACAGTCCTGGCGAGCGATTCGCCTTGGGAGCTATAGGTGGAAGTGCTCGGCGGGGTGTATTGGCACCGGGCAGAAGCCAGGGCCAGGGGGACAAGGTCCAAGGCGGCTCGGGTCAGGGCTCTATTTTACTGAGACCAGATTCGATGGTAGGAGAGTGACTTGGAGTCCCCTGCTGCCAGACTGACAAATGTGGGGGATACTCGTTCCCACTTCAATCGTTGGATCAACCGGCGGTACGCTCACATTTCGTCGTGTGCAGGTGCTCTCGGGACATGGGTGGATCATCATCACACCTTGGCGGATTGCCCAGCCTGGGACCACTAGCGTTCTGAGCTGGTGACCGAAGTGGGCAGGAACGTCTCGCTGCCGCGCGTTGTCAGAACAATTGTTCGCGGCGAGAGGTGCTGGGTCTCAATATCCTCCTTCTACGAGCAAGTAATTGCCGCGAAGGAAGTTGCGGAGCGGGTCAGGGAGCAGGCCTACTCCGCTGACCCATTCCGTAGGGATAGGCTGGAAAGGACACGGGAGTACGCCCGTCGCTTCTTTTCCCAGCTGTAACGCCTCGGTGGGAGTGGAGGATGACGCATCTAACTTATTACAGGCCTATGCCATGAGAGTGCTCTAAGTTGGTCGAAGCACCCTAATATAGAGGGATTCCTCCGATAAGGCGTTGAGGGTAACCGTTAGTTTTCTAGTAAATAGTCCTTAAAACGGCAGCGATCTCTATGCATCTAAATTTTTCCAACGATAATAAAAAAATAAAATGCTAATTGAAGTTAATTAGCAGTGAGCACCTGAAGCCGTAGTTGAGCGCGTCCTGGGCTGTCACCACCCCCACGTCCTTGGTCCGCTGCACCCAAATCCTGTTGGTGGTGAGGACATCCTCCACTTCATCAAGTCGCTCCGCAAACTTACTGGAGAACTCGTAGATGTCATCCATCAGACCCAACGGCATGTCCTGTTAACAAATATATAAATACGTTATAAAAAATATTATTATTAGTCTTAAAATACAAACACGTATAGTACTGTTGCTAAACGTGTTGCATCTCTCACCAGCGCCACTCCTCCCGGTCTGATGTAGGCGGCGTGCATCCTGGCCCCGCTCACTCTCTCGTAGAACTCCATCATCTTCTCCCTCTCCTCGAACAGCCAGAAGAAAGGAGTGAGGGCGCCCACGTCCAGGGCGTGCGTCCCCACGGCCATTATGTGGTTCAGGATGCGGGTGATTTCCGCGAACAGAGCTGGAGGTATATCACATTATAATCTACCAAGTGGACTAAAATTAAAAAAAAACTCTTTCACATCGAGTCCCTTTTATGTCTTACTACATATACTATAAATGACTATATATCAGACATATATTGCCTCAAATTAAATCATTTGCACCATACATTCAAGGTATATATCACAGATCATGACTTTTATATCTCGTGACTTGAATATAACATAAAAGTGATTGAGTCAATGAACTGTTTATACATTGTAATAAACAGGCCATGTACTTACTTCGTATGTACTTGGCTCGTATGGGAGCGTCAATGTTGAGCAGCTTCTCGACGGCCAGGCTGTAGCACTGCTCGTTGCACATCATGGAGACATAGTCCAGCCGGTCGAAGTAGGGCAGAGCCTGTGTGTATGTCTTGTACTCTATCAGCTTCTCGGTACCGCGGTGCAGAAGACCGATGTGAGGGTCTGCGGCTCGGACCGTCTGAAAAAAATATTTTCTTACTGATGGAATATTTCACGTTTCAGATTTTTCAGACATCTTTGCCCTTGACATTGTTTATATAAAAATTTGGATTGTATGGAGCAAAGTAAATATGTTCGCCATAGCAATGTTTCCTGGAGTTTTAAAAAATTTTCATTTAACTCTGTAAGCCAAAGAAATTGTTATTGAAAACGGTTGTAAATTTTGTATCATTTAAAGATTTATCATATTAAGATTTTTATAATTTTTTTATAAATGTAATGTACCTATTTTGTGACATCAAAAATCAAACCAAACAATATCAATGATATTAATTTGAATATAAGATAGAATCAAAATGAATTAGAGAAGTACTAAAAGTACAATTGTGAGTGTTACATTTAATCTAAATAGTATTTCAGACATTCACCTCACCATCCAGCTCAAGCACGAGTCGCAACACTCCGTGGGCGGCGGGATGCTGCGGCCCGAAGTTGAGTATCATGTTGCGGACCTGCTTCTCTGCTGGTGCAACAATACCTGAAACAGAGGCCAGAGTAGTATTTGCCGAGCCACAATGTGTACAAGATATTTTAATATTATATTTTCTGTCAGTATAAAATATTATAAATATGCACTGAATTGGCAACCCACAGTATAAGTGTGATGTCTACTTTGTTGGGGACTGTAGCTGTACCTTTTATTACACACTGACACTGAATAAAAAAACTACTAGGGAGAGATGGGATATGTATTAATTGTTTAAGCTTTGATGTTGACTTGGTATTCTGGGTTCAAAAACAGTTACCAGTGTTGCTTAAATCCTAAACGGTACCTTGGCAACTGGGCCTCATCTTGTTTACAAAGAGGAGTAGCTGATTGTTAACATTAAATATTTCATCTGATACTAAATAAAAAACTAGTGATATATATAAACTATCATTTTTATTTATAACTATCTGTGCCCATGATTTTGTTTACTCATATATATATATATATTTTTTAATAAAATTCATCTAAGTTATAACATCAGTGATCCACCAGTATAGGTCTGTTAAAATTGGTCCAGCTTTTTCGGAGATTAACACAACCAAACGGACGGACAGACAGACAGAAAGTTTTTCAATACCGTTTTTATTATAAAAGTACTGTATACTTTCATATGCATTTAGTAAACACCTGTTAATTAGGAAGTGCAGACAAACACTTTTTATTTTATTTATATGTATATATAAATAATCAACCAAATTGTGTATAAATATTATCAGAATAAATTAATGAATTGACTTATCTTTACTAATAATTATAACACTTATGATGTTATTTTTATTTGTATGCACTAGTCTCAGACTATAATTACGATTCAATTATTACTACTAAATTATGATTCAATTATTTATATATTTTTAACCATCCAGTGGAGTTAGATACGAGTTACACATGTCCAAGACTATAAAAATATTAACTGTGACAAAAATACTGTATAGTTCAAAATGTTTATTACAACTAGATTTTTTTATTAAATATATTTACCTATGACAAATACTCCACATTATAACAGATATTAAATCAAAATAGACTATATTGAAGAATCAAAGAAAAAAATTGACAAATTAAACTTTTTACAATTAAATCTTAATTTTTATTAAAAATTAATGAATATACTAGAACATTTACAATGATATATTTACTAGCAATGTTTACAAATAATATAATCAACCACTTGAAATATATGGAACTTGAGTTTAAAATAGACTTACTGTTGTAGGGTGGGTGTTTCATTAGTGCTTCAAACCCTTCAGGATACATGACTGCACCCTCGTACTGCTTAACGAAATCTTCATCAGGCATCCATCGATGAGCTTGTCTATTAGAACTAGAAAGATAAGAAAACACTACTTTCAAGTTCAAACAAAACAATGCAGAGTACTTACTTCAAATAAAACAAAGAAGTGAACACATAAATTGGCGACATTTTGGGATGTTTAGATACATATCACAGCAATAAGTATTAAAATTTCACAACAATAACATTGCAATTACGCATTATAACCTGTAATGTTACATAATTATCGAATTTCATGTTCACCGTAATGGATTGTGTTTTTATTATATTTTTAACAACAACACCACTCACTTTGCATTGTAAATAGCTGGTAAATTAGCCAGTAAGGCTTTTGAGGAGCTCAAATTTGCAGTTTTCCGCAGCAAAACATTTACCAACGAAGCCATTTTTACTGAGACTGCACAAGTTGTTCCATTCTATAGCAAAATGACAATTACATAATACAAATACATTTTTAATTTTAAATAATATGTAATTATAAATTTTTTTAGCGAAAAATAAAAACGAGGCGTATATTTCTTTAGAGTAAAATTAGATGAATTAATTAAGTATTATGTTCATACACTAAAACTAAACTTTTTAAAATAATTTTATTTTATTTAAATGATTACGTAAAACAGAATGTAAGTAAAGTATCAACAAACGTCATTAAATGGCGTGACATTATAAAAGTCATTCAAACATCAAGATCTCACAACGAATAACAATGCATTCAAAATGTAATTTGGACAAAATATTTTTTTTTATAATACAACTTTTTTAATATGGAATAATGACTTTATATAAGAATACTTTCAAAAATCTTTACTAATATTTTGCTTTGATTATGATCAAATATTATAGTGTTAGGGTTGAAATGATCGCAATTAAAGTATTTAGAGAATAGTAAATGTTTCTAAATCTTAGTAAAACTTATCTGAAATAGAAGTCACAAAAGAGTCATAATTCAAATAAGTAACAACTATAAAAAACACATTTATATATATTGTCTTATTTCATTATTATACTAGTTGTTGCCAGTAACTAAGTCTACTTGCCACAATCCCCTATAATTTTATTGGCAACTTGTGCTTATCAGTATAAGTAATCGTACATACATACATTTCCTTCATAACGCTACATTTAGTTTATTAAAGTTAAATATGAAAGAAAGAACAGCAACAAAAAATTACGCTTATTTATCTTTGTGCAACATACGTAGAAAGTACTGGAGATATATTCATATCATTTCACGTGTTTGTATTATAGTGGCACCGTCGACAACTCTCTTTTGTCTGGGGGATATTGTTTTTATTTTGTAGGTAGATTAATAGAATTCGTTGGTTGCGTTCCATTTTTTTCACATATGAATCTACACATTTCATTTTACTTCTGATGAAATCTTCATTTAATATCTTTTTAAATACATATTCTAATATTATCACAATTTTTTCGCTGTAGATTTTATTTATTTTTATATCTGGTATAAACATAATAATTATTGGTATTTGCATTTGCTAATCTAGCAATACCAGTAGCTTCTTCACCCTCCGCTGTGAGCTGTCTGCTCTGTTGTTGTATATTTTATATCTATTTTATCTCAACTCAATAAATTCTCACTTCACTTCAGTGATCAGTCTTAAAATGTTACTCTTGTGAGTCTCGAGTGATGCACTTAATAAGTTTCTTTCTATTCATGTGAGATATATAATGAGCTTATATTTTGTGTTTCAATACTTTCATATTAATATTAAATACTCAATAGACTCATTACTTTTAACATGTTTTTAGAAATGTAAATAATTATTTCAATTAAACAACAAAATGGACGTGAAAGTAATCGTGGGTGCAGAGTGATGTGATTTAACTGGTGCAGTTCTGGATTCTTGCAACCAGTGCTATGCTTTTTTTTTCGTTTCTCATTGACATCTAAACACTTGTCATTGCCGTATCTGCTCGAGCTTACAAGTAAGTACATTTTATAATTTTTAAATTTTATATTATATTATGAAAAAAAATATTTCTCATTCAAAGCTATAATATGATTTAGTGCGGCACACCGAAAGCCAACATCTGCTTTCAACATGGCATGAGTCATGGCAATAAAGTTTTCATTTTATTGTTTTTGTTTATACGAACGATTATTTCGCGCGGCTACTGTTTTAATTAGGGCTAATTGACGCTCAAATTAGCTAATTATTTCAAACACCAAATATAACTTATAAAGCTTTACAAATTATATTCGGCGTTTGAAATAATTATCTATAAAGATACTATTAGAGATAAAATATATTAAATCTGACTCACTTCTCTCACTCACTGCGCTAGACAAACTAATATTATAGAGTTGGTATCATAACTTACACTTTATATACTTATAATTTACACCTAAAGACTTATTAAATTAATATTGTTCTAAAAAGGCACTCATTATGTTAAGTGTATTATTTGTTATTCTATATTTTAACCACTTTGTGAAACAGCTATTTAATAGTAAAGAAATGTAATAATTCTTCAACATCAAGTAAACTATGTAAATTTACTTGAATTGGTAAATAAGAACATATGTATAATTTACTTTACATTTTTATTATAAAGATATAGATGATAGTTATGCAACCATATTAAATTACATTTAGGGTGATTCTGTTTCAATATACTAAATGAACACTAATTAAATAAAATCATACATTTTATCTTAGAAATTAAGAAACATACCTCAGTATAATGGTTAGGTCCCACTGTTTGTGTAACCAAATCTAAACATTCCAATCCCAAGCATGTAATACAACCAAGATCACATCTTAATATTACAAAACACAGCCCACTATACAATATTTAGCAGACAAAGTCCGATGCAAAACCTAGTTAATTAATAAGATGTGAGAAAATGAAAGTTTAGGTAAGTTATTTAATCATTGTCTTGAAAACATTCACTTTTATATGATAGCTCTATAATTATATAATAAATATCACATTTTATAATTTGATTAAAACAATGAGTATGTAATGAGATGCATAATTAATATTAATTAATTCTGAATTTGTATTACGTTATGTTGCACTGAATTAACATTTGTTGTATAGTGAAGAGGCTTAGGAGTCTGCATGTTTAAGCTTTGGAAAAGTCATGTATAAGATTTTAACATATGTCTATGCTCTGAAAGGGTAATGAAGTAACAGAGAAAACATATTACATATATTACAGTTACAAAGATATTGTACAAAAGATAAGATAAAATATAATATAGATATTTCCAAATACTACATAATAGGATGTCTAGAAAATCAAAACAAATTGAAATAAAAGTAATTATTTTATAGTCAAATTATTTCGTTTTAAAGTATATTTTTCTGAATAAAATAATACATACTTATTTCTATTATGAATTATGATTATGTTATTATATATCTTGAGATCAAATAACTATTGATGAAACAGAGAGATAACTTAAATTATAAACCAATTTTTTGCCGTCAAAAGTTTTTATTAATGTAAATTAATGTTGTTTTTTGATTTAATACAATTTTATTTGATTATATCGTGATGTATATAAAAATAAAATTTGTCAAGAATGGTGTTGTGGGCACAACTATTAAAATAAAGCTTTTTGGTAAGAATGTGGTGTCCTCTGAAACTGACAAATGTATTTGAATAATTATTTGTTAGTTGAGCTCAAAGATTAATTGTAAGTATTTTTTAAATATGTGGTCCATATTCTACGTATACATGTTTTAATTATTCAATTATTCTGAACAAGTAACCAGTTTATAAAAGTAAGTTGCTGGTAACGGCTAACAAACTAATAATTGGCTAGCCATGTTTTTATCTTGCTTTAAGTCTTTTAAAATCAAATATATAATATATTTGTTTTTATCTTAAAGTGGAAATATTATTTGGGTTTTCAAGATTTATAAGTTTGATGAAAAATATTTAAATAAATACACATAAAATTATTAAAATCTCAATTAATGAAATAAAATATATTTTTATTCAATTATAAAAAAATATATTTTTCGAATAATAAAAAGAAATTACGATTAATGCTTACTTTATCTGATACAAAGGAAAAGGACACAAGCAAATTGTTCTTAATGGTTTAATTACTCAGTTAAAAAGAACTAATTATTAGCTTGAGCCCCTCGGAGACGGCGGGCGGCTCATTCTTCCTTTCTTTAGAAAGATCCGAGTTTAGGAGAGTTTGTAGACCACTCGACGCAGTCAACACTCCAGCAATGCGGTCTTTACTTTACTAAAGCGAAAATTGCATTGAGAATAAAATTTACGTTTGTTTTTTTTTTGTTCCATTTTACTTTAAAAAAAATAATCTCGGCTAGTTAATTCTAAAATTAAATTATTTCACAATCTCTAAGCAACTTGAATTTTGAAAGTTTCGACATCCAAGGGATAGCCGCTAAATCCCCCGGGATCTAAATGCGTCTAAATAACGTTGAAGAGCTGAATAGTATATGTATTTTGTCGGCCGTAGTAGGTTTAACTAAAGCCGTCCGTAGAATATAATCCGGAAGAGAAGCTCAATTAATCGTTAACGTACTTACTCAATTACGTAATGTGAGTACACATGTACGCTTACACATGACTATTTAAATAATAATACTCAGAACAACATTATCTTTTTAATTATATAATAAGTTTATTTACATTTTAATTGTAAACATACATATCACAACGTTTTTAATACTTATATGCAATCTTAATATAAGAATTATTTAAAAATAAACGGAAAATGTGGGTTATATTCGTTAAAAATCTGTTGATTTGAAAAGTTTTAAAGTTAGGTATAAATAATAATTTCTATATTTTTAGTAAATTATTACACTTTTGTAAATTAATAAAAACAGGACCCGAATGGATTTCAAACTAGTTATGCGGTTTGTAATTTAAGTAACACGAGTACAGTCGGATAAATATATATGTATATATAAATTATGTCTGTAACTCAATAGCAAACATGTATATAAAAAAATTAAGTTAAAAGTATACTCGTAGTTTCTCGGCGGTTCTTTTCATTGGACGCACACTACACTTTGGAAGCATGCAAATAGAACCAGTCCTTTCATTATGTATAATTACTACATACAAAAACTGTCACAGACACTTACAAACAAAAAATTTGTAAATGAGATACTAATTAAAAAATGATGTCACGTGTCAGTGTGTAACAATAAAGATGTACACTTGGCCTTATAATTAATAAGTGTACAGATAAACTATGACATTTCATACTAGGATAGGTAATAAATTCCTCAGCTGGGTACGATAAAGTCAGACAAAGTCAAGTGCGGATTCCTTGTAGCTTACGTCAATGTCCGCTTATCTGTCGAGGAAACTGGACATTATATATTTAATTATGTACCGACGAGGTTAATGTAATTGAAACCATTTCCGCCATATTGCTTATACAATATAACAACTGTTATTTTTTGTGGCGTCTTGAGAATATTTCAAATTTGGAACGTCTGAAACGAAGCATAAAAATATATATATGTATATAATGTACTGTACATAATGTTTCTGCGTTTATGTCGTAGAGACAAAAACAGAGAATGTATGAAAGAGACATGTGATAGAACTAGTTACATAAATGTTTATGCTATAATAATTAAATGATAAGATGAATCACCGTTACTCAACCGTTCAGTTACAAATGTTGAGATAAATAATGATATTACAATAGAATAATTGTGTTGGTTTTATGATTGTAGGTCTAGTGTCTAGACTGTAGGTCATGAACGTGTTAACCTAGGTCTTAAATATTCATCATGTTTTTGCTTGTTAGTAAATGGTTTTAAAATTTTGTTTCTTTTTTTTGTAATAATAAAACTGACTGATTTAAAGAATATAATATTTGAACTTATAAAAATAGTGTTAATAATATAAGAGTGTTAAAATATTATTAACAAAAAATAATTCAAAAATATTTGACAGCGGTGGGATTCGAACCCACGCCCTTTCGGACTGGTGCCTAAAACCAGCGCCTTAGACCGCTCGGCCACGCTGCCTTGTATCAGTGTTCGCGAAATTAGCGTACTGTAACTATTCGTTGATATATTATTATTTTATATGATTTTTATTTAGATTTTTTTTTTTCAACTATATTTATCTAATTAATTTTATATTTGTTACTGATTATGAGTGTAAAATTGATATTTTTATAATTGAGGATAAAACAATAAAAAAAAAATTACATCAATCAGTATAAAAAAATTTATAGATTTCCGTATATACTTCGAAATGTATCAAATAATATCGCGTTAGTTTAAAAAAAAATCAAGCATTTAGTACACAACCTTCCAACCTGGGCACTAATATCTATCGATTGAAGGCCAGACGAGTGAACGACCTGCCAATCATCGAAGCCCTTGATAAAATACAGACTAGCCTGCGTCTAGGTTTAGTTAGGTACATACGTCATTGAAATCCTTCAGTTTAAGTATTTTATAAAATTGTACTTTTATTTTCAATAAACGTCGTTCTTTTGTACGATATTATTTGATATACTCCGAACATTTCAATCTTACAATATCTATTTGATGTATTATTTATATAGAATATGTGTGAAGTTATTTTGAGGTTAAATTATCTGTAAATTTAAAAATCGCTTTAATTCACTCCAAATCTAGCTTGTAATATTTTTATTCGATTATCATATATTTTTCATTACATATTACAATATTAGTATCACTATATAACAGTTTACAACAGTGTCGTCTGTATGAACGCAATGTTCTCAGAAATAGTGTTACAACAAAGTTACAAGCCCGGACGGGAAACAAATGACCAACTGTACTAGTTGTTCACTCTTTATATACATAAAAGTTGTAGGAACTTTTTTTTTATGTTACAAATATTACTAGGACATCAGTATAACATTTTAGCTCAGTTGGTAGTGATGGGAATGAATTCACAGAGGTTGCAGGTTCTAGTGTTGTTCATATTATATTTTTTTGACAAAAAAAAAATACTTTTAATCCTTTTTATTATGTATCAGAATATACCTTATAGTACTTTTTAAAAGTTATATTCTTAGCATTTGAGTCTTGTTGTAATAAAAAAATATAAATTGTATATATTTTCAATATGATTAAATATATTTTATATATATATATATTAAATGGAAATACTACACTAGAAGGATATAAAACAAAAACTATAACAGACAGACAAACATAGAGACAAATAGTATTTTTTTTATATTTGTATAGACATGCATTAATATTGTTAGCTCTATAATAAACAAAAACAGCAGGACAGAAATACAACTATAACTATTTTATGATCTTTCTTATAGATTTTTCCGGTATGGATTTCCTTAATCAGCTGTCACGTGCCAAGGATCTTGTATTTTTGAAATGTTACAGACGGATACTTATACAATAGATATTGAGTATATCTTAATTATCAGATACCCTCATTGGACTTGTAGATAGTTAATACAATCACATTTTAATTCTTAGTATAATTTTTTTAGATTTTTAATAATAATCTCTTTAATATAAAATAAACAATTTAAATATAAATTTCCATAGATTGGTGATATGAAATATTATTGCATTCAATACATATAATATAATAATAATACAAAGAAACTGTTGTGCTGTTTGTACATTTAAATATTACAAAGCCTTTCATACACAATGGCCGGCACACTCCATACAACTTGGCTACGGGATATGCAGACTAGGAATAGTCTATAGATATAGATTAAGTCTAAATTGATTCTACCTTAGAACTTGTATGATTGAGATGTTAGTATATTTGAGGGTAGTTTTGTTTTATACATATACAGCATGTATGTATAAAGTATACCAAAGAATAATATTTTTTAATACAATAAGTAGATATCAAACAGGTTTTAGAAGAGATAAAGGGTATTTCATAATTATTGTTACTTACATGCTGGTGTAAAGCAAATTTTTAAAAAAAGATAATAATAAAAATTAAATGATGTTAAAATTAAATGATGTAATATATGTAATTCTTATATATATATATATATACACTGGGCATATATATATATAAGAATTACATATAATTACATT
This sequence comes from Melinaea menophilus ssp. n. AW-2005, assembly GCA_918358695.1. Classification (NCBI taxonomy): domain Eukaryota; kingdom Metazoa; phylum Arthropoda; class Insecta; order Lepidoptera; family Nymphalidae; genus Melinaea; species Melinaea menophilus. The sequence goes on from OU911038.1 coordinate 18,442,913, forward strand.
ATATATATATGTAATTCTTGTTTGTCAGTCTTTCTTAACGCCTGAATGGATTTTGATTAAATATTTTTGTGTATCTTTGAGTGGTTATACAATTGGACCAGTTGGATGAGGCTACATTTGGGTATTAGTATATACGAGGGCCAAACTGAAAGTTTTTAGAACTGGCCACTTAAAAGCATTATATTAAAAAAAATAGTTTAAATTTTGAAAATAGAACTCTTTACCAATATTAATGAGTGTACATTTCATTCATTTGTCATTTGTTTTACGATTTGGCGGCAAATTGAAAATTGTCTGTGCACGTCAGAATGAATTTAAGCCGAGAAAATTTTCGTGCAATGATTTTTTATGACTTTCGATGTCATTTAAGTCAACAAGAAAGTTATGATAGACTTCGATTGGCTTTTCACGACGAAGCCCCATCTCGTGCCACAGTTTACAACTGGTTTAATGAATTCAAACGTGGTCGAACTAACCTCACCGATGATTTGCGTGAGGGACGGCCTTCTACAGCGACGACTGAAGATAACATCAGTGTTGTGCGGCGTATGATAGAGACTGACAAAAGAGTGACCTATCAGCAGATTCGGACAAGTCTAGGCATAGGTATGAGTCAAGTGCACAAAATCCTCCATGAACATTTAGCGGTCAGGAAGCTTTGTGCCCGCTGGATACCGCATAATTTGACCGAGGCTCAAAAACTCCGCCGTGTTGATTGGTGCCGAGAAATGATCCAAAAATTTAATGGAGGTGACTCAAATGCTGTGTTCGACATACTAACGGGTGACGAAAGCTGGATTTACTGTTATGATCCGGAAACCAAAAGACAGTCTGCTCAGTGGGTGTTTCCTTCCGAAGAGTTGCCAACTAAAGTGAAGAGAGGTCGAAGTGTTGGAAAAAAGATGGTGGCCTCGTTCTTCGGAAAGACAGGTCATTACGCGACAGTAGTCTTAGAGGATCAGAAAACGGTTAATGCAGAGTGGTATACTAACAATTGTTTGCCACTTGTCTTGGAAAAATTTCGAGAGAAACGAGCTCGCAGCAGGATCCTCCTTCGTCATGACAATGCCTCGTCGCACACCGCCAGGCAAACGATCGACTATTTGGTGACCTCAGACTGGGTCACCTGCCGTATAGCCCCGACCTCGCACCCTGCGATTTTTATTTATTTCCGAAAATAAAAGAAAAACTTCGAGGAAAACGTTTTATAGACGCCGAAGAAGCAGTGGCTGCGTTTCAAAACGCCGTCGAAGAGACCCCAAAGGCCGAGTGGGCAAGGTGCTTTTCTCAATGGTTCCATCGAATGCAGCGATGTATTGATGTAAATGGACGCTATTTTGAAAAGTTATAATAAAACTAATAACTTGCTAGAATGCTTAGTTTTTGATTTTCTAAGAACTTTCAGTTTGACCCTCGTAAATACGACAAGATCCATAATAATGTCTTAAAAATGCTGTAAATTTTTATTTTAAATGACTTCAAACCAAAAATATTGTTTATCACATATTTGTCTGTGCACATGTTCGGGATTTCTGCAAAATTCACTGAACGGATTTTGATTGTGGTGATTTCGATTTTTTTTTCATTTTCAATTAAAACAAAAATTGTTTTGGGTATAATTACAATACATCAAAGCTACTTGATTGATTTTTGTAGAATTTGCTAGTGTTGGTATTGGTATTGATATTATGATTAAAATTGACATATGACTTTCTTTATCTCTTAACAGCTCTAATGATAAATAGCAAATTTGATTTCGGCTATAATAATAAAACTAAAAATGTATGGATTCGTAAAGTAATATGTGATGATTATTAATTTATTATTAGTAAGGGGGAATGGGGGTGAGCAAACGAAGTCTTGTATATTCAATTTAATCCTGTATGAAAATTTCCTTGCAGTGATATTTTTAATTTAATAAACACGCTTGTACTACAATGTAATATCGTGAAAAAATTTCAAACATGTAGACGCTCAGTAATTACGGTTATTTCACTTGTACAGATATTTTTTTTAAATTTATTTTGTTTTCTTACCTCAACAATAATTTATATATCTAAATATGAATTATGAATTTAAAGTAAACGTTTGCTGCTATTCATAAATTTATATGTTTACATTCCAAAAAAAAAATATTTAGTGCTAACAAAATATAACGATTCATTAAAATATCTAACAGTTTATTGAACTCGTGAAAAAAACGTAAACAGTACCATAAAATGTACAGGAAATGATATAAAATACACGAGTACAATAAAAATAGACTCTATTACTATTACCTTAGATTATAAATTCAATATAATGATAATTAATGCAGCGTTAATTCATACAAGTAGTGCTATTTTTTTATTTGAGACTCTCGTATTATTTCTAGTCTATGTATATTGCATATCAATAAATATGGCGCCGAATGTCCTTAGAGAACCCGAGAGAGAGAGAGGTGGTTTGAACATCCCTCTCGCTCACCCACTATATAAAACAGATGAAATATATACTTTACGCCAATCTTCTGTGTCGCTATCCAGTCGAGCCAGCCCGTATTCGAGCTACAGTCATATGATAAACTAAGCACCATAAAATTAAATTTTAATAATATACTATTATAAAAATACAAACATATATATATATCTTCGTTACAGATTTATGAAACGAGTGAGCGTAATTTGAGAATGTTTATTTATTGTTGTAAAATAATTGTTTTTATTCTTATAACTGTTTGTTACGCACACAAATTTAAAATATAACAACCCGACTAAATACAGAAACACTTAAACTCATACCAATTCTTTGTACTAGTTTATAAATCTTTTTTAATTGTGTAATATAAAACTTGTTCGGTACTGTAACATATTCACATTAAAATGGAGATATTATACAAGTACATTCAGAAGAGCTCATCCTCTGTACGAGTTCGTCGTACTAAGCTACATTATTATTTGTCCGTGTTACATAATGCGTCTGCTTACACCTTGTTTAAAAAAGGAACACATTGTCATTAATAATAATAACCCGGCTACATTGAGAGGTGCTCGTCTTCACACAAGTTCGTTGTACTAGTTTACATTATAATTTTTTCGTGTTACGTGCATTCAGTGTATTTTGAAAGGCGCGGGAATGGAAGCTCCGCTATAGAGTGGAGAGTTGTTATTCAAATTTCGAATGAATTTTTAATTATTATATTAAGTGTTGGATTTTCATTAAATTTATGTTTGCAGCATTATAATTTGTTATTATGTATAAAAATAATATTTAAAACCTTGAAATGCAAAAGTCTTATCACTTAAAGGCGAATGTTTAAGGGAGAAAGAGGAATCTTAAAAAGAAGGTATATCTGTTATCATATAATTTTATTGAAATATTGCATATATTTTTTTATATATCAGTAACTAAAACATCCAGTAATGTTGTGTGTGTTAATGTATCTGTGGGTGTGTGTGTATGTATGTGTGCATAGTTCGTGAATTAGTTAGTTTTAGCAGATGTACGTATTCTCTGTAAACATTTATTTTAATATTAATAAATTGTGAATGTTTGTGTATTTTTTCGTTGAATTCTAAGATATTTTCACCTGATGCTAAGTGATGGGAGGCACATCTGCAATATAAAGGTAACTGCAATGTAAATTAATTATAGGGTGGGATTGGGGGAGAGAGGGAGTATATCTTCATAACTCTTTACTATATAAGCTACTTCTGTTATTCAAAAGAGGTTGGTTGACATTGATATCAAGTACGTAAGTATACGCGCTTCCGTAACTACATATAGGCTCTTCAACATTTATTATTCAAATATAAAAAAAAAATATATATATATATTTAATATAAAATGCTCCAATTCTGAATGTGTCTATAACATGTGCTCTATTTCTGAACGTATCTTATATATGAAGCCTTTATAACAGTAGTAATAACATTGCATAACCACCGTCCGGAATCGAAGTGGCGACCTTGCGCTGTATCTATATATTGCAGCACTGCGCCACTTGTGTAATGTATCTTATATTAGAATAACATTTATATTATTTTGTATTGATACTAGTGTTATTACTCGACTTCGTTCGTCATAGGAAACGTTTCCGTGTTATATGAATAACTTTTATCATCAAGTTGCTTAGATTTAATTTACTTATAGCTACGTATTGATAATATTATTGATTACTGTCTGTTCCCTGCCACATTCTGGTTGTGTGGTGGGAAATAGTTGTCGTTGGCTAGTGTTGCGTCTTTAAAAAAAACGATAAAATAGTTCAAAACGTTCGAATTTATCGTTATCCCATATTGCAGATACGTTAAATTTTAAACTGTTCGTCTGCACGCCTCGTGTAAGAGAAGCGTGCATTGAATTGATTACAATTATTAAAAAATAGATATAGATAAGATGAGATAAGATAAGATAGATAGATAACGACCATCTCATATATGATGTCAAAATTTGAGCTCAATCGGTGTAATAATTGATTGAGTTTTAGACGCGTACTCGAACCAACAGATTATACAGATTTTATATTAGGCTTCTAAATTTTTGTTTATTGTCTATGGTATGTATTTTTAAAACAGTATTTAATGCTTTAACTCATATCACTTCTCAAACTTTTTGACCGTTTTTGATAAGACTTATAATTCTTAAAAATACCTAATTAATTAAAAAAAACATTGTAATCGCTATCTCAATATACGAGATATACTGGAACAAACACACAGATATACTTACACTTGATGTAACGCTGCTATATTAATTTTCAGCTCCATTAGTGTAACTATATTTTATTTAATAAATTTTTATATATAATAATATGTTTAGATTCGTACAATATCACATAAATAATTGATAATGTTATTTTTGAAGTCGGTTAAATAAAAAGTCAGTAGCGGTCGTACTGCTATTTGTAGTTTCATTTTTCTGAATAAAATAATAATGTATGACTGTTTAAAATAAAAAAATGTTGATATTGTCCTTTGAAAACTTATTTTTTTAATTACAAAATAAAAAATATATAATAATTAATATTTTTTAAAAGAGACACTCTTCTTTTATAAGTACACAGTAGTTTTATATCATAATTGAAATAAAATGTCAAATGAACTGACGAACAACTTGAACTAATTATATATATAATAAAAAAAGCAAACAAAATTAATTAAATATGATCCTTCAGGGTTCCGTATACTGAATAAATTTCACCATCCCTAATATCCGCCATTAAAAGTTTGAAACCCTTGGAGGGTTTGAGTTTGAGTTTGAATATTTGATGCACGTCCGGTCTGTATTTGTATTATTTTTTATGCAGCGTCTGGGGTTTTGTGGACGATGGACGCCCTTATGTACTAAAATAACAAATATATGGTATCTTATATACTATATTTTATATATATATATATATATATTATGTGATACATACGTCACATATAGATAGTATAAGTTCTTTTACTGACGGACGGTCAAATTAATATTTATATTATTATATATATATATATATATATATAATATATTATTAATTAATATGTTTCTTATTATCGCTTCACGTCCAATAATTTTTTAAGAAACTCATTAAAATAATTAATTCTTTCTTTAAAATTTCCACTGAGCTGAGCTTTTCTTTAAAAATCACTGAGTTATTGACATTCGGATACCGGATCGTATAAAATTTAAGTATCCGTTTGTAATTCCACATTAATATCTTTTCACCAAATGCATATGAAAATATATACGGTACTTACATAAAAGAAAAATAAAATTCTGTGCGTCTGTCTGTCTGTTCCAGTTAATCTCGCCTACGGCTGGATTGATTTTAACACGACTTTTACTGGATAGCTGATGTTATAAGTTTTTTTTTTTAAAAACATTCGCGCGAATTTTGTCGTCGGCACATCTAGTATAGCCTAAAAATATGAAATATTAAACAAACTGTACTTCCTAAAGATCAAATATATACTCAATTCGATATTAATAATCTATCCACAACGCTATTCAAATGAACTTTAGATTGCTTCCTACAACTAAATTGATTATTTGTTCTGACAACTCGGGAAACTAATTGTAATATCAATCTCTAGTAGATCTAGATCGATTATTAATGTCGATTGGTATTTATCTAGATTAAGTATATAAGTATTGTTATAAATTTAGGTTTACCGTTAGTTTTATTTAATACTAGCTTTGGTCCTTGGCTTCGCTTCTCTAAATTCTGTATATGTATATTCTGAAATTGAAGCCTATATGTTATTCAGATATTTAAGCTATATAAATGTGAAGTTTCATCGAAATCTTTTCAGTAGTTTTTGCGTGAAAGAGTTACAGACATACATACATACATCCACACAAACTTTTACATTTATGTTAGTTCGTAAAACATAATCATGTCCTGCGACTCCACTCGCGACAAGTTCTCGTCTGTCTTCATATATTATCATATTATTTTACAAGTGTGAAATGATTCGCTTCCTACTTTACAATACGTTTAAACAAAAATCTATCTTACGTACAATATAAATAGGTGTTATTTTTAAGTCCAAATAAAATTAACCGTCGTATGTCACTTTAATCTCTATTCAATTGTAATAAAGTTTAAATTCACATAACAGAGATAAAGCTTTTATTAATTAGGATGTCCGGTAATTGAGACTGGAGTGACGTTTTAAACAAAAAACACCCTTATCTATATTGTAATAAGTATAAGATTACCATGGTATAGTGTAGCCTCTTCAATCCTTGGTAGATGAAAATTTCGAGTTAATTAAAAAATATTGAAGGATTTAAAGGGATAAGAAACCTTAAGAAAGTCTTTCGTAAATAATTACGAAAAAAAAAATTAAATGTAAGAAATAAGTTAAAACTTAGCTTCGCAATTATAAAAAAAACTAGTGAAAAAAAGTCATTTAAACCCTAAACCCTCGTGACCCGGGACAGCCTCTCCACAGACACCTAGATGGCCTCTTTAACCCCTTTTGAAAAGGTTGAATAGATTGAGGGTGAAATAGGGTTAGACAAGCTCTAGACCTTGATTGGGGTTTGTCATTTTAAATGAACTGCCTTTAACATAATGTTTTTTTAACTTTAAGTAGTATATAAATTACATACTTAATACTCTTAGACATAACGAAAATATCTATACATATAAATAAAATAGTGTCTGTTGGTAATTCCAAAATAACAGCATTTCACTAAATGTATATGAAGGTATATACAGTAATACCCCGCTTTACGCGAGGGATACGTTCCAAAAAAAATCGCGTTAACTGAAATTCGCGTATAACGAGGTTTATGATTAAATATAGTCAAAAATCTTTACAAAAAAATACAACTCATTTTAATCAATCACTTTAATTCTAGGAACACTTTATGCAATACAGTATGTATTATTTATTTATTTTTTACGGAAAAATACATCTATTGTTGATGACTACATTATATTTATATACACTCTTTCGCGTAATTCGAGGCATTTGAGCGCGAAATTTGCATCCGCGTTATAGTGAAACCTCGTATAACGGGGTCGCGTAAAGCGGGGTATTACTGTACTAACGTACTTGTATAAAAAACATTTTTTGTCTCTCTGTCACTCTGTCTGTCTGTTTGGTCCGGCTAATCTCGGTAACGGCTGGACCGATTCTAACATGACATTCAATAGCGGATAGCTGAAGTTATAAGGAGTAACTTAACTACTTGTGTTTAAAAAAACAAATTCCGAGCGAAGTCGCGAGCACAGCTAGTATATATATAATTTTATGATATGTATTATATTATAATGATAAGTGTGTTTGTTGTTGTTTCAGCTCCGGGCACACCGCTGACATGTCAGAACCGTTAGAATATACGTAACTATACATTAGGCATACTTGAATCTCCTATGAACCTCACGCATGTGATACGATAACAATATTTTAATATAAAACATTATAAAAATATCCGCGTTCCTCTAGAGTTAGTTGTCAATATAACCAAAGCACCCTCAAGCTAAAAAACATATTTTTTCTAACCAAAGCTAGTGTAAGATGTCGAACATGCCGATATACAGCCAGGTGGCGCCGAAGTACAGAGCTAAGAACTCCAAAGGGAACTCCACGAGGGAGAACAGGGGGAATCCGAGGGAGTTCGACCCCCTCAATTACAATCACGGTGGGAATATTCAATTATTAAACGCGCCCCTGGAGAGTAGGATCGAAAAGATGGAGAAGAGGGAGTCGAGACGGAAAGATGAGACCAGGGTGAGAAGAACGCAGAACAGATGCGATGCCAATGAGGGGAAGGTGGAAGCGTATTTGCGGCAGAATCAAGTCAGTATTAGACAGCAGCAGCACCGGCACTCTGCCGTCCGGCAAGCAGAGCACCGTGTCAACTTGCGGTAATTACATAGGTTTTATATAAATGTTGTAGTTAAGTTATACAATAATATTAATAATTTTTTTTCATATGTTATAATAAATGTATTCACCCCGTATTTCAGATCTCTTCCCTTGAATGAAATAACAGCTCGTGGTCAAGATCGGACGCCCACGGACCGGCATCGGGCCTTCCCTGACGGAGAGGCCTCCAGGGAGTACCGACGAGAGAGAGAAAGGGACAGAGATAGAGACCGGGAAAGAGAGCGGGATAGGGAGAGAGATTTTGACTTTGACGGTATGTGGTTTGTGTGGAGTTTCATTATTATTAAAAAGGCTGGTTTTAAGTAAACGTACTGCTATATTGTTGCTACTTCATCGAACAAAATCTTTGCGGTACCGACTTGCGGATTTATCGCATATTGCTACCTCAAATGTACAATAAAAATATCAAACTTCTTTTAGGATCAACACCATGTTATAATTGATCATTTCTTATAATCCAGATAATATTACAGGATCCCCCCTAAGTCCAACAGCTCCCAGGGACAGGGAGCGAGTCCGGAAATCAACGTCATCACAGCGCGTCACCGATCTCGCGACCGACAAGAGGCGGTTCTTCTGCAGGGAATGGGTGTTCCAGAAGATCGCGCACTGCCTGGAGCAACGGGCGGTCAGCAAGACTGCTGGAGCTCTTATACTGGGTGAGGTTTGTCTCTGTGTATTGGATGAGAAGGGTTATCTAGGGCGTTATTGTATATTAAAAGGGGAGGCTTTTACATGTGTGCGCACGTGCGTGAGTGCGTGCGTGTGAGCGTGTGTGTGTGTGATTGAAGCGGAATTCCAAGTTTTAGTAGGCATAGGAGTTGGTAGTGTAATAAAACAGATCAGGGGTTTGGTCAAGGTCTACAATGTAGGGGGATTCATCAGTAGGGAGATCAAAATTTGGGTATTGAGAGGAGGTTAAATTGTATATGTGATGTTCTAGGTGACGCCGGCAGTGGTAAGACGGCGCTGTGCCAGGAGCTCTCATGTCCAGGGCAGGGCGCCTCCCACCGGCAGCAACGAGCACTGCAGCGACGACTATTGGCTAGGCACTTTCTACAGGTACTGGTAACATGTTTCTGTGGTGTAGTCGTTAGTGCGCCTTCGCTGAGAGAAAGTTGTGGGTTCGATTTCCACAACGACAATAATTTGTGTAAATTTTAAATAATTATAGAATACCTCTAGGAGTCCATTTCACTCTGTTTGGATGATGACCTTTTCATTTATGATTTCACACATAAGATCAATTTTGTTTTAAAATGAATTCAAAAGAAGATATAAAAATGCTATCGCAATTACTAAAATGGGCAACACTAGGTGATTGTTATATGTTTTCCATATATCAAATAAATGCAATCTTTGTATTTGTTTGTTGTGTTAAGGGTCCGGGTGAGAGCAGTCCACGTCCAGGCGAGTTCGTTCGGTCGCTGGCGATGCAGATACTGTCGCACTCGCGACACGCACGTCTCGAACGACACGACGACCACGGGCTGGAACAGGAACACCGGTCAGGAACACGCACGCACACACGCACAAGTGCACACACCCACATACAAGCACGCACGCACGCATTCAAAAACACACAAACACACGCAAACACATTCAAACACTTCGTCCCAAATATATTTTGCCCTCAATTCAAACATCTTGAAACGAAACACATTGAATAAAAATTAAACTTCATTGTGGGATGATTTCCATAAACAATAAAAAAACTTCTTCTCAAAAAACTGTCTACTACAACAAAGACAGGAAGTAGCCTAATAGTAGTTCATTGAACTTATTAATTGTTAAATCAATTTCAAATTACAATTGTATTAAATATAGAATATTGATAGTTTACATTTATTTGTATAGCATTAAATACTGAGAATATTTTATTTTTACAGTAATTCTACGGAAGAAAATTTAATACAGAGATTCTGTGACCTGGGCGATGATGGTGAAGAGAGCTCCAAGCCGCTACTGGCCGACAGCGAAGGTGATTTCATATATTAAAAAATAAACTGATAAATCTAAATCTGATAATTATAGCAACGAGTCCGATTTGAAACATTTTTTGGTCAATTAAAACTAGCATACATTTTAAAGTCTCACTCTCTAGTCTCAAACTCTGCCCGCGAAATCTCTCACTCTCCCCACTTAACTCTCTCTCCCACTCTCCCCACTTAATTCTCTCTCTCACACACAACTCTATTGTCTACATTTTGCAGATCAACGCACAGATGACGAAGATGCTGTAGCGCGGCCGCCGATACTGGAGAGACACGACAGCGACTGCGGGGACGCAGAGCTCAGCGGACACGCTGTGAGTGTGACCGCGCTTTGTGCGTCTTCTATCGCATTTACAACGGGGAGTGTTCCGAGGAGCTATTTATTGAATTTAATTTTATCACACGCACGTCATGTGCCATGCCATCCCTACTACCTGAATGCGTGATATACAGTGAGGTACTCGTGCACCTTTCTTCCACGTACTAAGATGTTGAATGAACTCCCTTTGGCGGTATTCCCAGATCGATATAACATACCTTAAAGAAAGGCGTTTACTCCCACCTCCAAGGCCGGCAAGGCAACTCTTGCGATTCCTCGGATGTTGCAAAAGTTCGTGGGCAGTGATCACAAGGCGTTGATCCGCTCGTTTGTCCTCCTGTTACATAAAAAAATCGTTAACTAATTAAATTTATTAAACAACCCTTTTCAAATTACCTTTTTATATTTACAGCTGCCCGAAATATTACCAAAAGCGAACATAAAACCGACAAATCCGTTCGTAAACGATGATCAGAGCGACCTGCGCCTGTACGAGAACCACGAGAACTTGTTCCTCCGTAACATCTCGCAGCGGCAATCGAAAGAGTTACGTAATTCCAGACTCCTGCGGCAAAGTTCTGAACCATTGCAGGAGAAACGGACCTCAGCCCTGCAGAAGAGTCTCTCCACCGAGCAGCCCGATGATAGGAAGGAAACTAACAGCCCGCCTAAGTCGAGAATACCGGTCGCGAACTTCCGTTATCCAAACAAGAATGACCTGCGATCGGCCGAAAATTCGCCCAAAAAGGAGCCCAAGGACGACTTGCCGGAATATACGAATATAGTGCATCCCGTGAAAGAAGACGAGCAGACGGATATAGAAAGACTTCTGGAGAAGAAGCGCTCGGCGTCCGAGGATGAGCCGCCTCCGATACCCAGTCTGCCGGTGAATCCTAGGACGTTAATCGCCAACGCCTATTACGACAAGTTGCTGGCCGAAACTGAAATACAGCAGGCTCTGCTACCTCAGAATCTTGATAAGAATCCGGACGAATGTTTCAAGAAGGCGATCCTGTTTCCGCTGCTGGAGATCGACCCGCCCAAGCAGTGCCTGTTCTTGCTCGTTGACGCTATCGATGAGGGCGCCTTGAACGGTATGGACTCTTATTTATTTTTAATTAATTATCATAACATGACTAAACTTCGCGTTATTTGTATTCAAAGAATTACTCGAGAAATTACAAATTACTGCGGTGTATTTAGTTTTGTACACTGTCTTCAGAGGGCCCCGAAGGCTCGGAGGGCAGCGTGGCGGGACTCCTCGGCCGCCATCAGCACCTGTTGCCGCACTGGCTGCTGCTGGTGGCCACCGCCAGGAAGCACGCGCGACCACTTGCCAGGGTGTTTACAGGTAAAAAAATACACATACATTATCTACTAGTTAACCGTAAGATTGTGTACATTAAGTAATAAATAAAGTTCATTTATTAATTTATTCAGAAATCTCTGATACAGCCCGAGTCCGTTCCACGAATGTCAACTTTTCTAGAAGCAAATATAAGTGTAAATTCACACCGTTGACATCCCCAGGTTTCCGGAAGATCACCCTGGACGAATTGTGCCGCGCGCACGTGGCCGCAGACGTGCAGCGATACGTGCTGGCACGACTCGACCACGAACCACGACTGCGGTGAGTGACGTCACGCACCACTCAATACACATCAGAGAAACGAAATGCAACCTTAATTATTTATATACCACTAAGATTTACTTTCCGACTGCTATTACACAAGTCTTAGCAATCTTATATATAGAAAAAGCATTTCTTGGCGTTTCTTCACAATTTAAAAGTATCGCCATAAGATTCACTAGTGTGATATACATCTCTATCATTATACAATTGAAAATGAACCTTGTATCCATAGTAATAAGAGTGTTTGGTGATAGCTCCCGCGTGTCCGGGGACGCGGGCGCTGCGGCGGCGGCGGCGGCTGCTCTCGACCATCTCAGGATCAAGAGCGACGGCTGCCTCCTGTACTTAGAGAAGGTAGGAGATACATTTATAATTGTTGATTCTATATAAAAATTGGTAAGTAATATGAAAGTCGATGTGAACTATGCAAATATATTCCTATACCTCGAGAGGTCGTAAGTTCAAGTCTTGTACAATTATTTCATAGAATATTTATTACCAAATCTGAAATATTTCAAGTGTGAATTTTGTGAAGGTGCTGGACGGCGTAGCTGACGGATTCATAGCTCTGCGGGAGATCAGGGAAATCCCGGGAACACTCAACGGGCTGTATTTGTGGCTGGCTCAGCGGCTGTTCCACGGACGACGATTCAATAAGGTACCGCCTGGACCAGACTAAAAATATGTCCTTGCTTGGATATCCATTTCAAATAATAATTGTGTCAGAGAAACAGTGTCAGTAAGTATTTTGTTAGTATTAAATATATGTGTGTAGGTCCGTCTGTTGCTGTGTGTGTTGTTGGCGGCACGCTGCGGGGTCACGGACGAGCTGCTGTACCGCTGTCTGCTCACCAGGGAGTATAGCGTCACTAGAGACGACTTCACGCGACGGATGCATCTACTGAGACGGTACAAACCTGTTTAGAGTTCCTGTATACTGATGTCGACCAATCGGAGTTGTGGATTTCATACAAATGTACATTAAATTAGTAGATAATTTTATAATACGTTACAAAGTAAATAAAATTTATTCTCATTTATAAATTTTGTTAAGAAATATATTTTTCTAAATTACTAAACGGCAATCGATCAAAGGTCCTTCTACAGTACGCGATCAATTAAACCACAATTAACTCATCAGCATAGTGTCGGTGGAGCGTTCGACGGGGTACGTGTCGCTGTTCCACCGCTCGTTCGCGGCGTGGCTCGGCGACGTGAAGCACTGCACGCGCCGCTACCTCTGCGACCCCGCCGACGGACACGCCGCGCTCGCCATGTACTACACGCTGGAGGCTAAGCGGTGAGCACGCACTGGGGACAAACTGAAGGGTGAAGTGGTGTGTGGTGGGGAACACCCTGTTGGCACGTATGGTGTAGAAGAGTGGTTTAGTTGTATGTGTTGAGCAACAATCTGTAATATGCAGGTTAAAATTAATTTAATAAGTATACTTATGAGTAGATATAATAACAAATGGTAGTATATAATTAAAGGCATTACGTAACTAGTACACTTGTGACAGTCTGACGGCGCTGGAGACGCACTACTTCGTGTACCACATGACGCAGCTGGAGACGCACCTCACCACGCAGAAGGTGAAATTGGGGTAAGTTGAGATATATATATTATGTTGTGTATCCGCCGAATGCGTTAAACTCTTATATGCAAATAAAATTGGCGAAATTTGTTATAATTTTTTTAGTTTGTCCAATGTGTAGTGTTCAAATAATGTTTATATAGAAGTCATCAATTAGTATATCACCATCTTGTTGGTCAATATTATCCATACTCAATTTTATTAAATTAATAAAAAAAATATGAACTAATCCTCACGTGCCAGACTCGAACTTGTGACCTCAGTGAGTCTGTTTAAACCGCTTTGAAAACTGAGACATCGTGTCCTTTACAAGTTGTTAACCAGTCCATGTGTCCAGGTGTTCCGTGGAGCTGCACACGCTGGTGCTGCTGTGGGTGCTGGGCTCGGGGTGCCGCGTGGAGGCGGCGCTGCAGCGGGAGCGCGCGGTACGGAATCCTAGGCTTCCGTCCCATCTTACCCTTTTATTGTCTATATGACGGCGTCTTTGAAGATAATAAATAAACTTAAGAAATTATAAACGATCGCGATAAAGTGTTTGCTATTGAAAATATAAATTGCAACCTACACTTATCACTTATCGTTACCTTAGTTAAACCTTAGTTAACAAACAGTATTAATAATCGGTCCCGATCCAATTTGTGCAACTATTGGAATTATAAAGCGCTTTTTAAATGATTAGTAAAAATAGTCAGAGATTTGATTTAAATTGTCGAATTTAAAAAATCAATACATTAAACAAATTGTAATTCGCGTGTCTGTGTCCTTTACTTCTAGTTGGATAATAATAATTTTTAAAAAACTTACCATATTCTATATAATCAAATTCAGTACATATATATCTATATTTATAACCTGACCTATTTGAGTTATCAATCCCTTATCATATATAATAATGTAATTAATAATGTTACAGAATGAGGACAAAATGGAGGAAAAAGATCCTGACCCAGAGTCGGAAGGCAAAGAGTCCATTTCCTGTAAATCTCGTAAGTTTAATATCACTATTATTATTATTATTATATACTTACTTATGGAGTGTCCGTACAGTTCGAAATGAGTGTTATGTGATATTCCGCATCTTACGCATCTTTAATATAAATAATATAAAACACGCTTTCATAAAGCAAGCGGAGCAAGGTGTCAATGGCTTAAAAAGAACCACATGCTTTTTTACATTACAAATATTTTTTTCTTATTTACCTTATTATTTTTTAGGTAAGATTTCATTAAAGCGTCTTTTTTAGTACTTTTTTATATTACCGAATTGTCATCGGTCCTTGATAAGTCCCCTAAGTTGCATATTAATGCGACGTTTAAGTACATCAAAATCGTGTTCAAAGTTACCGTTACATACAAACATACCGAAGATAATAAAAGAGTGTTAAAAATCAACATCTTAAAAAAGTTATGGAAGATGTTTCAAGAATTCGTAGTGCGGTGATGACTTGGGATGCTCTGCCATCCTACAATATATATTACATATATCGATTTTGATAGAACTTTCATAGACCGGGCAGTATTATTTTTTTTTTGTAATAAAACGAGTGATGTAAAAGACAATAGAAATTATATTATAATTTATTTCCGATCACTAATAAAAGTAGGTATTAAACATTTCAGCTATTCAGTGAAAACTATTATAAAATTTATAATCAAATTATTTAAAAAAATACAAAAGTATTTAATGCAATAAACCACAAATATATGGTATATTTTCCTACTACTGGGATGTCAGTATGTATGTAATATTTAACATAAAAAAATAACAAAATGAAAGAAATTGAAATAATTAAATGTTACCTTCACTTAAGGAAATTAAAATGTCATTATTAAAGTAATAAACGATACAATTAATATTATATATATATATACCTTATTTCTGTTCTTTAAAACTTCTGTTACAACCATTACAATTGTGTTTGTTTATATACATTGTTATATATGTATAAAACAAATAATAACAATAATATTATTATATTAATAATATTATTGTTATTATTAAAATTATTGTGAACTCAAAAACCCATGATTGATCTCTAACGATGTCCATTTCTTTATATTAATACCAGTCTCACAGCAAGATACAGGTTAAAATAAAACTAAATTAGGAATTTATTTTTATTGCTTAAAATTGCATTATGTTAATCTAAATTATCATTATGATTTCTTTATTAATAAAACAAGCATATAGCTAATTAAATCTATATCTAAATCTATAGACATAGTAGGTTAAAAATGTTTAGATGTCGTAGAATGTGCATATTAGATAGATTATTATTTGGGGATGGAGTCGCCAGCAATAGTTATGATAATAATCTATGCCTAAGTGTTTGACTAATACTACACAAGTGGTATTTAAAATTACAGGCCTAGGGATTTAAGGGACTCTGTTATTTCCCTTAACCGAATTTCTGGTTAAATATTTGTAGCCCATTTTATATAAAAAAAATTCTTATATGGTATATATTTCATCCAATTCCAGGAAAATATATACCGGTATTACCATTTATATAAGTAATTATTATTCATATGTTCTACTAATTTTGTTATCAGCCTGTAAGTCAATGCCATGCGAAACTGAGCCTTGTATCTAAAGCCGAGAGTGTATTTTTGTTTGTTTTGTTATACATATAAATATATAAATATATATGAATATTCAGTCCTGACATATTGGGGTGTAAAGACGTCTTAACAATAATAATGAGTGATATTTTAGTTAATAAAAAGTTATTCACAGTCATGGACGCTATCAATATATACGATTTTATATACAGTATGTATTTTTTTTATTTTTAATTAATTATAATATATTATTAAATTAATTTGCAATTTTTTAATTTATTATTTTATTTAGGGTTTAATTTGTTTAGATGCAATTTAGTATAATTTATTAAATTTGTTTGTAGCATGTAGCTCAATTTATTATGTATTGGAATTTTTAAACTTGGTCAGTAAAATAATTGTAAGGAAAATGTTAATAAAAAAATAATTACTCATTGTGAATACAATTTTACTTGGAATTGTGAAAATTCCTATTGCTTGTATTTTTTTAACAATCGATTCACTTATCACTATCTGATGTATATCTAAATTCAACATTAGTACATATTTGTGGTATATATATTAATTAAATTAAATTTTAAATTTAGTTTTCCACACTGTCTCACTTTAATAAATATTAAACCGTTGTATGTAATAAGTTGTATCAAACTAACAATCAAAACAGTTTTATCTTCATATCTCTACATAAGATAAGTTATCAAATAAATTATACTAATAAAAAACATATTTAGTACTTTAATATATTTTAAATTTTGATCATATACGATCATATACTTGCATGTGCATATATATATATATATATATATATATATAAATCGATAGTAAAATTTAAAAACATGTGTATGTATGTGTATATATATATATATATAAATAAATGTCCATCTCTTTCTCATTTCATTTTAATATATACCACATTGATCTCATCTTTAAATTTAACATATATTTGACTCATAGTTTTAGAGATTTCTCGTTTATCTATAAAATATTTACATTAATGTATGTGTGTTCCGAAAAACTCATAAAGACATTTTCACAGTAGAACAGTCGACCTTGGAGAATTTGATGCCGGAACTAGTGAACGGAACTACCACGAGATGGCCGCGAGACAGACGAGTGCTGAGAGCATTACTGGAACTGAGCCGAACTGACTCAGCGCAGACGGAGACGGAGGAAGACGTTAACGAGCAGGTACATTATTATATACTTTCGTCTACTTGGTTATAAATAGGAAAAAAATACATATTTGGGACATTAGTAGCTTTATCAAAGTCGACAAGAAGCACCACGATTTACATTAACATGTATTTTGTGGAATGTTGTACAATCAATACAATCAACACATTTATAAGATTACTTATGAGCTAAGCTTTTGGTTACTAAAATTTGATCAGTATTGGACCTTTGTTTTAATAATGCGTACAAATGTTATATGGAATCATTTAAACCTCAGCTCTCGACCGAACCGGCCCCGGAGAGTGAAGGCGCCGCAACAGGGGACGACGACGACGAACATCACAACAACGACCACAACAAAGACCTCAATGACGACAACGGCGACGACCACAACGACCACAACGGCGACCACGACGACCAAGACGACCCGCCGGACCCCGGGGCCCTCCACGAACTGGCGGCCAGGGGCGACGACAGGGGACTCGCCGCACTGCTCAAGGTACGCACGCGTTACATACTTAGTTAGATTGTGATTTCATCGATTGTTAAACGAAATTTTACCGTAAGCTTTAGCTTTAGCGTTAACGTGAGCGATCTTATGTAATGATACACCTTTACATTTATTTATCGGGATTGCCATTTACTTTGAAATATTTGTTGTATTTGAGATCATAGTTACTCTTTATGTTCCTCAGCGTCGTCCGTCCCTGGCGGGGTGCTCAGCCCTGCAGGCAGCGGCGCGGGCGGGGCGCGCGGGTAGTGCCGCGCTGCTCTTGCGTGCCGGGGCCTCGCCCTCCGCCGCCGACGGAGACGGCTGGAGCCCCCTGCGGGCCGCCGCCTGGGCTGGACATACTGAGGTAAAGTTACTCATAGAATTATATATTTAAATTATAGTTCCACAAGTGTGCAAATAAGATCATGTTATTTTAGATAAATCAATAATATTTTGCTTATTACTTAAAGGTTGTAGATGTTCTACTAGAGTACGGGTGCGACGTGGACTGCGTCGATGCAGACAACCGGACAGCTTTGAGGTACGCATCTAACAATTTATTTTTTTAGTCTATGTACATATTTTTCCTGATTATTCTATATAATTTACTTCGTTCCCTTAGGGCTGCGGCGTGGTCGGGGCACGAGGCGGTGGTGGCTCGCCTGCTGGCGGGCGGGGCGGCGCCCGAGCGCGCGGATGCGGAGGGCCGCACCCCGCTCATGGCCGCCGCCTACATGGGACACGCGGAGATCGTGCGGCTGCTGCTGGACGCGGGCGCAGCGCCCGACCACGCTGACCACGACGGTGAGGACTACGATGAGACGTACTCATGTGCAGTCGTAGTATAGCCTTACGCTTGAACATGCTCTATAGGTGAACCAATTAATGGCTATATCCGTTGATTTAAAAATGGGGATAATGTACGATTTTTCATAAAATTTTAAAGTAGTTCACCCGTGACTACGTGAGCCAACATCTCGTGTGTTCACATGGTAAATAATATCTCATATATAGATAGATATATTTAATTAACATAATGTATTATTTATTTTGTTCTTGTGTAAAGTGTGTATAGCCCAATCCATGCATAGATGTGTGTATGCAGGTCGCACGGCGCTGGCGGTGGCGGCGCTGTGCGGTGCGGGCGGGGCGTGTGCGGCGCTGCTGCTGGAGCGCGGCGCGGACCCTGCCAAGCACGACCGAGACCGCGCCACGCCGCTGCTGGTGGCCGCCTTCGAAGGACACACGTGAGTACACACCATTGTAGACAGTGAATACTGGCTGTATATACTACCGGGATAGTAGCGTATTTCTTATGCCTCTAGCGAAATATGCGAGCTGCTGTTGGAGGCGGAGGCGGACATCGAGGCGGCGGACGCTGCAGGTCGCACGGCGCTGTGGGCGGCCGCGTCAGCAGGGCACGCGGGCACCGTGAGGCTGCTGCTGTTTTGGGGGGCCTGCGTCGACAACATGGACGACGAGGGACGCACCGTGCTCAGCACCGCCGCCGCGCAAGGTGACTGTGTGTTTAATCCCGCTTTAATGTACGTATGTGTGCATTACTTGATGTATGTAAGTGCGTATCCACTTGCACGCATTTGCGTGTGGGTGCGCAAGTATAACCATGTATGCTTGGGGCTATGTACATATCATAAATCTTCAGTTAAAAATTATCTAATATTAAAGTTATATCAAAATGTTAAACTAATTTGTAAACATGTCTGTAGGCAACGTGGAAGTGGTCCGTCAGTTGCTGGATCGCGGTCTGGACGAGCACCATCGAGACAACTCTGGATGGACGCCGCTACATTACGCAGCTTTTGAAGGTGAAAATATTTACTGATAACTAACTCGACAAATTAATCCAAGCCTTAAATACCTTATTCTTAACAATGTAATGACTGTACAGGTCATATAGAAGTGTGTGAAGCGCTCCTGGAGGCGGGGGCTAAAGTGGACGAGGCCGATAACGACGGCAAGGGACCATTAATGCTGGCGGCGCAAGAAGGACACACGCGTTTAGTCGAATTGCTGGTGGACACGTGGGGAACCCCCGTAGACCAGAGGGCTCACGACGGAAAGACTGCGCTTCGGTATACAAATTTAAATTTTATGTTTAGTCTGTGATAATATTTTTAAATGCCATTTAAAGAAAGTCATCCAAAAAATGGTTTTTATTTCTTACCCCTAATAAGAATTCGTTTAGCGTTATAAAGCTGGCTGGCTGATTCGAAATTAAAATCTCTAGGCTGGCGGCGCTGGAAGGTCATTTCGAGACAGTGACGTCCCTGCACTGCCGGGGCGCGGACGTGGACGCGTTGGACGCGGATCGCCGCAGCACGCTGTACGTGCTGGCTCTCGACAACCGGCTCGCCATGGCCAGGCAGCTGCTGTCGTGCGGCGCCAGCGTGCACTCCAGCGACACAGAGGTGTGTTACGTTATAATTTACAAAGAAGTATAGTTTATTTTCACACGCCATAGAGATAAATATTATTATTATTTTTAAAAATTAATTTTGATAAAATTTAAGTGACTATGAGTGAGTATTAGATCTACAAAATTTTATTTAAGTCCCATAAATAATTATTTATTTATATAAAATAATAAGATTTTTTTAGCAAATTTTAATAAATGAATCTTGTCTTGATGTATTTTTTTATCGTGCCCTAAATCTGACTTTGTTACTATTTAATTAGAATAGGTGTTATTATAGAGTTAATAAACAAATTAAATTAGATATTTTATACTTTTCTTCTAGGGTCGAACACCGCTACACGTGTCGGCGTGGCAGGGTCACACTGAAATGGTCAATTTGCTGATCAAAGTTGGTGAGTACTTATCCGATATTTAAATAAATAATTATCTTATAATTCATCATACTGTGTTCTGATCCTCGTTGTAATGCAGTTTTTTTGGTAAAGAAACAATTTGTAGAAGCGTTACAAACCAACCTAATAAGGCTTATAATGAATGCAGAAATCAGCATATTACTTTATCTATTTAAAAGTCATTACCTTCCTTAGGCGGTGCGTCAGTGGAGGCCCGCGACCGCTGCCTCCGCTCGTCCCTGCACGCGGCGGCGTGGCGCGGGCGCGGTGGAGTACTGCGCACACTATTGCGGCACGGAGCAGACCCCGCCGCTGTCTGCGCGCAGGGCGCCACGCCACTCGGTACGCACGCACACGCTCACACTTACGCACACACACAGGCACGCACACACGCGTAATACAGACCGGTCTTATCGAACCCGGGCAAGAAATAGTCATATTTTGTTTTGACACATTTTTACAATACTTTTTATTTAAAGGAGATTCTGATACTACTTAATGCATTATGTTTTGCTTTTATTGTTACAGCCAACTCTGTTAGTATGTTTTCTTATGTAAGAAAAAAAATATATAAAGTAAATTGTGTATTACAGGTATAGCGGCTCAAGAGGGTCACGAGGAGTGTGTGCTGTGGCTGCTGCAGCACGGGGCGGACCCTCTGCAGGCCGACCACTGCGGTCTGTTGGATATATTACTCCTTTTTTGATAATAATGGCTATAAAGAGTTGTAATCGAATGAAAATACAACGGTGCGGCTTTTTCTAGGCGCTAAGAGTTATTAGAAACGACATAAGCACTACATATATATTTAATAAACAATTTTACAAAATGATAATCAAAACTTTAACTAATAGGGGTATTACGGTATTATTTACTAATAAAGTAATTTTAAATAAATATTAATATAACATTAATATTATCATCACAGGTCGCACCCCGGCCAAAGTGGCATGGCGGGCGGGGCACGCTAATATCTGTCGCCTGTTGGAGCGGTGGGCTGCGCCCTCCGCGCCTCCGCACGCCGACGACAAGAGGAGCGGTACGCACACTATATACACTATAAGTACTATGTACTGTACGACACATATAATCTACTTTAAAATTGTTTATTTTAACAATATAAGGCAAACTACGGCTAAGAAAGTATTTTTTAATTTTTATATAGTAAGGAATCTTTGTAAAAAAATGTGGTATTTTTATAAGTGTTGAATGTGACCTTTAATATGTGTATATCGCAGCGTCCCCGGAGTACAAGCGTCGCAGCGTGCACAGTTCCAACTCCACCAAGTCCTCCTCCAACATGACGGGCGGCTCCAACAGGTCACACGACGAAGAAGTCGATAAGGTATATATACACTTTTTATGTACTATCATCAATATTCATTTAATAATCCGTATATTTATAGTCTTATTATAATTTATTTGCTATAATTTTATATAACCAACAATTTTAATAACTATAAACTTATAGGCCGCTCGCGCGAATCTTTCCCTCTCTTTCGCACAGCAAGTAGCGCGCTGCGGGAGAGCAAGACGGGAGATAGAGAGAGACGAGCCGATACCAGAACACCAGGTCCTCGAACAAGACTCCAAACTCAGGTTAGGTTACGACAAGAACGACATCAAATCATGTTACTTTATAATTATTTATTTTAAGAAATTACTTATTTAGTATTCATTAATACGAGAAATCAAAGTTGCGGCTGGCGTGTAATCGCTTTGTCAACTAAGTTTTCGTGTCATAAATAATTACATAGTAATTTGCAACAAATTGTATATCGTACATAAATCCTTTTTATTTCTGTATTGTATAATAATATTGTATTGAACCGAAAGCAAAATATATTTTTTACGAAGAAAAGGAAACAACTTATAAAGAACCTCATTGCAAAGTGATCACATTCTTTCAGTACTTATTAATGTACTAAGATCAATCCCTAACAGAAGCTACACAGCGAACGAGCGAGACAGCGAGCTGCACGGGTACGCACGTGAGCGAGACAGACGACGCGAGCAACGCCATGGGGCCGCCAGCCCGCTGTACGCCTCGCCGCCGAGGAGCCCCAGCGAACCGCGGAGCCCCGACCCGCCCGGTGAGACAGACGTATAAGAGAGAGCGAGACAGACAGCGACAGTGGGATCTAGAAACAATGACATCCAGTTACTCAATACTATTACTAATTATCTATTTAATCTCATATTCTCATTATGCAATAGGACAGACATTCTATGACACGCCTGAAAAATGAATACATTAGTCATCCTTACAGGAATAGGGCAGTGTGCTAGAGTATGTATAGATTATGAGTGGTTTAGTTTATGAGGCAACTCAACACCCATACGGTAATCCTGACATATTATTATAACGATTATCGTACATATTATTATATTAAAATAATAATACAAAGTCGAGCAGACAGACGGACACTTATAAAAGTACTAAGACTAAGAGCGAGATGTTATGTCTGAAGGAGATAGCGATATTATTTTGTACGAAAAATAATTCAAGTTAAAATTACCAGGTTCCCAGCCAGCCAGCCTTACAAGCGCTCCCGCACACACGGACAACCACTTCAATAGAGACACACACATGCGCATCATACTGGGGAGGGACAACAAGCAGGCTGCCGACAGGCAGGACAGGTACGTCCATTTTAACTTGATCTGTGTAGAGTATACGCGTGCATAGTAATGGGAGGTACAGTTAAGGACGTCCAGTAAAGGACGAGCTGTGTATCTGTATAAGAATGTGTAGTTTGCGGGTTCATTGATGTTGGTTGTTTGTGTTTTGTAGACACTAATAAAAAGACAGTTCTATTAAAACAAAAATATATAATTTGACCATTTTATTAGAACTGTCGTTGTAAATCGTAAGTTGATCTCTCAGTTGAGAATGCTAACGTATTACGGAGAGTTCAACTTATAATAGATTATTGTATGCTACATGTTGCTTTAAATGTAATGCAATGTATAATTATATTAATAATTAATTATTAAATTATGTATTGAGCATGAATTGATAGTTTTGGGAGGGATATAGTAGTCACCAACTACCCCCACGATTAACAGATATAGTAAGACTGAAATAAAAAAGGAATTTTCTATATAAATTAAATAGTATAATAATTATAATAAAATGGACCGCTCTTATAAGTATTGGTTTAATTAGTCGCCAGAAAAGTTGCAAAAAATACTACCACTAGCTACAGCATGTGTTTATTTTAAAAATGAAATATAATATTTTGTAGGTAAATGTTTTTTTTTTTTAGTTTTTGTATATATAGTATAAATATTGTTAGAAGTGTTTATTTTAACACGTATTATATTAGCGAGGTGATATTGGCGACTCGGGTGGTTTACAACAGAATAGTCGGCAGTTTTGGGAGAGCGAGGGGGAGGATATTAAAACGAACGTGAGTGACAAGGACGGATATATATGACCAGTTATTGTGACACGGTTTAAAAAAACGTTGTGTTTACTATTTTATATATGTATTGAAATAATTTCTATACATATATTCTTAGTATCAAAAAACGAAATACATTTAATTGTATAATTTAAAAATATGAGTGTATAATGTATAATATCTCCAAGTGTCACATTAGCTGGTCGCGGTTTTGGCTGAAAGCTGTAACTAAGTTGGGATACCATCCTTCATTTACATGAGTTTATTTTATGTATGTATCTTCCATTTGAATGAGTTTGTTGTATGATCCATTTTTTTAAATTAAATAGTTATATAAATATATTTTCATTTCATCAATAAGCCTATGTATGACATACAGGTCACTGAAATCACTCTAAATGTATGTATGTATGTATGTAGCATTAGTATTGGTAAGGACTTACCAAAAACTGTCTATATAAATATAGCCAGTTACCCATCAGGTACTCGATCATGATCACCGCTGCTTAATTTTTTACAAATAACAATCGCATCACACTAACTTAGTTACAGTGTACTAACAAGCGGCTTGGTTATACTAATGTATGGGCAAATTTATTATATACACTAGCTTTTGCCCGCGACTTCGTCCGCGTTTCCGTCGTTTTTCGAAAAAAAATTAGCAGATGTCCTCCCTCATAGTTTTGACGTAACAGGCAGATTCACTTTCGTATTTTAGAAGGGCAATAGTAATATAATATGCCAATCCACAAAACTGTTGAAAAATATAAGTAACCGCAGAATATTATAATATACCCACGCTATACCCACGACTCGGTCAGCGTGTAACTCCTTGTTTTTTATTAAGATAATATATTGCTAATATTTTTAGATCAAATTAAAATGTTTCAGCGCAAAGCTTCTGGGTAGACTATGTTAAGAGTCGACCCGTCCGGCACGGCACCGAGATCTACTCCAGCAACACGAAAAGTCTGCCCTTGAGCTTTATTGACAGTCATGGCATAGCACACCGATACTGGGAATTGCGTTCTTTTAAATTGGAATGGAAAATTATTTGGTATTATGGGAATTCTGGGAATAAAGACAGTTTCTCCTGCACCGCAACCTGTTAAAATTTGAGCCTCGATTACATTTTGTTGCAACTGGGTTACTTTTAGCCGAGTTCCATTGCAAAGTTGAGGTGGTCTTAAATTTCGGAGCAGAATTATCGGTATGCCAATTTTTAAACAAATTATATGAGAAGGTAGTCCAGGCATACTTAAAGAATTTAAAAATTCTATCGGGTAATTAGTGGCTTCTTGTTCATCAACCATTCTATTTTTTGAACTATAAACTTTGCTTTCTCCCTGTATATTAGACAGTATTTTATTATTAATTTCAGATGCCTGGTCATTGCGAGGAGTCAAAATGGACCTTTCGCAAAGCCAAGAATTGTCCCTATTTAATATAATTGTTATGTCACCGTAAACCGAAGATATAAGATGTTGTTGGGATTGCACTATACAACATAACTCAGGTGTCAGAATAAGTTTTCCTTGGTGTAGTTGTGGATAGGTACCTTCACCAATCTTCAATAATGTATCAGAAAATTCACGATTATCTGCGTTGTCTCCAGTTCTCACTCGCATATTTATAGTCAAATGCACCGATTGTATATCACGCCACAAATAAGAGCTTTTCAGGCAAGCCCTAATCTCATCAGCTCGGGTTCCCCGTGGTATTACCGGTAAGGTTTGTCGGAAATCACCACAAAATAAAACCGTAATACCGCCCATTGGTCGATCATTTTGTCTTATGTCCCTTAGAGTTCTGTCTACTGCTTCTACTCCTTTTCGATGGGCCATCGTACATTCATCCCATACGATTAAATTACACTCACGCAATACCTTAGCTTTGTCGCTATTTCTTGAAATACTACAGGTTGGACTTTCCGTGCGATCTAAATTAATTGGTATTTTAAACATAGTGTGAGCAGTCTTACCTCCTGGTAGCAATGTTGCAGCTATACCTGATGAAGCCACGGCAAGAGCGATTTTACGCTGATTTCGAACATAAGCTAATATTAATTTAGTCAAAAAAGTTTTCCCAGTTCCTCCAGGTGCATCTAAAAACCATATTGTTCCTAAATTATTCTGCACACTCTCGCACACGCGATCATAGACTAAGCGTTGTTCTGCAGTCATCATTGGGACACCGTTTTCTAATGTTACCAGCAGTTCCATTGGGTTGTAACCAATCTCTGCGGAATATTCCCTATTGGTAACCTCTCCGACTGAGGTTGGCGTTGGCAAACCATATTCACAAAGTGATTTACCGCCTACTGCTGTTAAGTCTTCCTGAAGAGCTAATAAGCACTGATTTATAGCCAGATCTCGAAAATTATCATTAGTTGCGCCTTCATTATTGTGAGATAAATTCCGAAGAAAGTCTTCTGCAAATTTTTCTTTATATTTTTCCCATAATTGGACAGGATCAGATAAATTACAAAATGTGAGTAATGTTACAAATAAATGGCGTAACCGTCGTGGATTATCACTAACACAGGATTCTGCTAAAGCGTCATCCCAATGTTGATCATTTTCAAGCAAATGACGCGCTTGGCAAGCTGCATGATAAGTTGGATAAACAACATCGTCTACTTTTCTCAAATCTATAAATGATGTTGGTCCTCGCACTGTATGTAATAATAATCTCAAATAAAAACACTCTGCGTTGTTAGGATGAACAGTATACACTCTACCAAGAACATGTTCTTTGAAAATACCTGTCTCGCCATCTACAGGCCTGCCTCGGCGTCTACGGTTAAAGACACCTCGTTGTTTATCGTAGGTATAATACGATGGAACTTCTTCATACAAAAGAGACTTTGCGAAATTATCAGTTTGGCAAAGTCGAAAGAATGCCAATAAAGTTGTTTGTCTAGGGTTCTCTAATCGTTCTGTAACATTTTCGGCGTTAAAATATATACGTTGACCGCCTTCCAGATGAACATCCAGATGGGTCACAGGTGGATATCTTTCGTGAATATTAAAACTTAAGATCCGCCACACAGCTTCTGAAGAGCTGATATATCTGCCTGACTGAAATCTAGTAACTTCATCATGTTCATTTCTTAACGCAAACGTAGCTTGGTCACTGCCCTTGTTAATGTACTTACAAATATATTTAATTGACTCTACACTATTACACATTTCTACATTTATGTGAGCTTGAAATGCTCTGGACAATACAGGCGAATACGGAACGACCCACCTATTATCTAAAGTAACCTGTTGTCCAGACATTCGCTTTTCAACAGTAAAACCACCATTGTCTCTTGAACGGCGACGATATAATGGGTATCCATCATGTCCTGTTACAGTTTCATCCACTAATGCTTTTGGATACCTTTTAGTGCAACGACCGTCTTGCATGCAAGGAGCATTTGCGTTAAATGCACCACATGGACCATGTATCATATGAGTTTTAACAATGTCGTATAACAGGGGATCTGCAGTCGGATCTGGAATTTCAGCACTGATTAATCTGTCTACATCATTAGGTCGAACCTTATCTTTTAACCAAAGCAAGATATGTGCGTGAGGTAAGCCGCGTTTTTGCCACTCAACACTATACATATAACACAATACTTCTCCAAAAATGTTATCTTTGGTAAGAAGATCTATCATTGATTTTAATTTTAAATGAAACACTCTTGCAATAATATCATGGCGGTCATGCGGTGCCTGACCCTCAAGAAGCTCCCGAGTGATTTCATCCCACTTGGGATTGGTAGTTACAGTAACAAATAAGTCGGGACGTCCATATTTTCTTACGTAACAAAAAGCGTCTTGAGTACGTTCATGCATGTAGCGTGGACCACCAGTAAAAGAAGAGGGTAAAATAACTAAAAGACCCATATTCACAGTATCGTTATCTTGCTGCATGGCATCGCGAAGGTGCACGTATTCTTCAGCGCGCAGCTGCCTTTGATTAGATCGTATATAAACTAATCTTTCGGTTTCAATTTTTGCGTACATGTCAACAATAAACTGATTAAATAAGCCACGAAAACGTTGAAAGTATACCAATCTATTCCGTCTCACTTGCAGGTGGTAACAATAAAATTGAAGGCATGACACCTTTTTATTATAATTAGGTGCGCCTGTGCGCGGATCGGTTTGGTATACAGCGAAATTATAACCATCTTCCCCTCGACAGTATATCATAGGATATTGCAAACTGTCGTAAGCCCTGTGGGTTTCGAAAATACGTTGCAAACGATTGTCTCTGGAACGTATAACGATATCACGCCTATCACATTCCTGGTCGACCAGTACTACAGCAACTTCATTCGTGGATGGAACGTTATGACGCCCAGGGTGTTCCTGAGTTGGACGCTTATCGGCATTTATAACAATTTTATAATTGTTATTACCATCTTGAGAAAGGGCTTCTAATGCCGATTTAAAACTGCATACGTACGAATTAACCTGATGTAACATGTTCTGAAGTTGTGAAATGAGTTCAGTATTTAAATTCGGAAAATATTGATTTCTTATATTCGACTGTTCGTTGTAATCGGATACAAAATATATTTGAAGAAATTTAGGTTGTTCTTCAGGCAAAAGGGACCCTATCAAATGGTAAACCTGACCTTGTACCTTAAAAGTAGGCATGAAAGGGCCTTCTGAGATTTGTTTAGCACCAAAGGATGTCATTTGGAATGCACTATTATAAGTGCGAATATTATCTAAAAACTGTTTGGATTGCAAATGTTCCCCTAAAAGTAGTGATTTTAAAGGTTCCGGTGGGTCTTCGAACGAAGGCAAATTTATTTTACCTCCAGAACAACTGAAACCAGCAGACTCCTTCCTCCACTTCGAAGCATTACAAAAGGAACATACTACGTTCATATCGCCTATTTCAGAAGATGATCTGTAATCAATTGTGAGGTTATAAGCAAACCCACTTTTATATTTATCGGACCACGCCACCGAATTTGTAGATTGATCTACCACGTGTATATCTAAGTCATTAAGACCATGTCGAAATCTATCTGCAGTAAGACGGGCCTCTCGCTGTTCTTCTGTTTCAAGCGACCGAATATTTTCAATTCTTAATCTTTCATTAGATAAAGTAATCAATTGTTCTTGTCTCAAAGAATTGTAATAATCGCGTCCCGACTCTAGTCGTTGTTCATGCTCATGTTCATCTTCAAGAGATCGAATCATGTTATGGTGCGCCCTATCATTTGTCAAACGGTCTTGATATTGAGTAAAAGTTTCAGATTCTCGAGACAAAATATGACGTTCGCGATCAGCTGTAAGCCGTAATTCCCTCTCAGTGAAGGTTTCGGACTCGCGAGATAAAATATGACGTTCGTGGTCAGCTGTAAGCCGTAATTCCCTCTCAGTGAAGGTTTCGGACTCGCGAGATAAAATATGACGTTCGCGGTCAGCTGTAAGCCGTAATTCCCTCTCAGTGAAGGTTTCAGACTCGCGAGATAATGTATGCCGTTCGCGGTCAGCTGTGAGTCGCAATTCTCGTTGTAAAGCAGTTTCAGCTTCTCGGGATAACGCATGTTGTTCCCGGTCAATGGAACGCCTTAGCTCTCGTTGAGAAGAGCTTTGAGAAGCCTGTGTTGTAGCTCGTCTCGCTCTTTCAGCTGCTAATCGCATCTCTCTTTCTGGAGAGCTTTCATTAGCTCGAGATGTTGAGGCACTAACTCTCATAGAGTTTAACCGATGTGCTCTTTCCTCTTCCGATTCTTGAGAACGCGTCATTCTCATTCTCCTAGCTTGACTCGAAGTTCGAGATAAAGATGGTCGTTTTTTAGGTGGCATCGTTTATTTTATTTTTAATCGACGGTAACTTAAATTCTATTTAGTTACCCAACAAAAAACTTACGTCAGAGGTCCTAACTATAGCTAAGTATATAATTAATAGAATATAAATCTAAGTGCCTATTAAAACTAAAATAATATTCTAATCGAATTATAAATATGTACGTAGGTACCTACAAATTACAAAAGAATAAAAAATGAAAATAAAGCTATACTTAATGCGTGTGCAATACTATCTACACTTACCTACTTCACTTAAAAATGAATAATAAGAAATACCTACAACTACTGTAATTAATCAAAGTACCTAGTGCTAATACAAAAAAAACCTTAGATGTTCTAAGTACAGCTGCTATATAATAAAAAAATATAAATCTAAGTGCCTATTTAAACTTAAATACCTAATATTCTAATAGAATTAAACTAAGAAATATGTACCTACCTACCTACAACTTAGGTACAAAAAAAAAAGAAATGAAAATAAAGCTAAAACACGTGTGCAGTATAGGTAGATAGTAGGCAATATCTACCTATACCTACTTCACTTAAAAATAAATAAAAAATACCTATGAATACTATAATTAATAAAAGTACCTACCTACGCTTTTATCTACTCAATACAAAAAAAACTAAACATAAAATGCCCAAAACTAACCTATCAGTAACTAAAAATCTAACAATAATCTAATCTATCTATCTATTATCTAATCTAAAAATCGAATCTAAATCTACTTAAAAAGAAATAAAATAGGAACTATTAATAGTTAAGAATTTAAACAAAACTAAAACTAATTTAGAAAATAACAACAAAAGAAATTAAAATAAACTATTTAAAGACAAAAAGTCGCGCTGATAAGCACGGTTTATAAAATAACAATTATTGTCTGTCAATAAAGTTCAACACTCTGAACGCATCAACAGCCAAATATTGAATGACGCTTGCGCTCGCCTCCCGCCCCTTTTATACTCTGCCGCCGCGAGCCCCGTCGAGCGCGGCAACCGTTACGCAAAAATAATCCTTATAGCTTGATTCACTATTCACGCGCGATGTCTTGTTGGCGTATTTCATGTAAGTAAGTATAAGTTTGGTGTTTCTATACCGATTTCAATGATTCTTTTTTTATTGAATTGGTGCTAATGTTTATTTTTTTTTTAATTAGGAATGATGGTGAGCATTATTGGTTTTATAAACGTAAAAGTAAACAAATATAATAAGAAATCTCCGAACTGCTAAGCTATCGAGAGTTATGCGTGTTATTGTGAGTTAACTATAAAAGGTAGATATATGCTGTCTTGGAATATTTTTCGTGTATTTTTATGTAGAATATTTCCGTTATACATAGTTTCTATGTAGCTCTAACCATTAAGGCTGCACACGCGACGGAAGCTTAAAAAATCAAGCAACTTCTCCCATTTTCTCAACATTTCCTTTCACTGCTCTGCTCCTATTCATTGTAGTGTGATGAAAAGTATACTATTACCTGCCCAGGAGTATAAAGAATAATTGTACTAAGTTTCGTTAAAATCCGTCGAGTAGTTTTTTTTTCTATAAATAACATACAAACAGACAGACAGACAGACAGACAGACAAAAATTTTTTTAACTGCATTTTTGGCATCAGTATCGAACACTAATCACCCCCTGCTACTTATTTTGTAAATATATTTCATGTACAGAATTGACCTCTCTACAGATTTATTATAAGTATAGATTACATATATATATATATATATTATTTAATTTAACTGTATAATTTTGTTTCAGTAAGAACAAAAGGAACGGTATTGTGACGAATCCGGCGATGCGTTTGGTCGCTAATGTGAGGAATGGTCTGGGTGAGTCAATGTTACTAGATCAATGAACTTTTTAACTCCTCTCCCCCAAAATGGGTGGTAATAAAATTTACGTAATTGTCTGTGTCATTTT
The DNA here is from genome assembly GCA_918358695.1 of Melinaea menophilus ssp. n. AW-2005. Lineage (NCBI taxonomy): Eukaryota > Metazoa > Arthropoda > Insecta > Lepidoptera > Nymphalidae > Melinaea > Melinaea menophilus. Next base: position 18,475,032 of record OU911038.1, read on the forward strand.
ATGTCAACAAAACGGTCACCCATCCTCGAATTCACCTAACATATCTTATCTTTCAGATAACGCTGCCGCTAACATCCGTCGCACGGGAGTCGCGCTGGCAGCAAGCGCTAGTTCCTCCAACCCTGCCGTCAAGACCAACGCCTTCCAGTGGAGGAAGGAGACGCCGTTGTAGACAGTTTTGTCGCAAGACTGTCGCTCGATTGTCGCTAAACATTTTTGTCGCAAAATTTTTTTTGTGAAATGTTGAAGCAATATATATCTTGCTTTATGCGATCATGTAATAATATCAGATTTGTCTAATGTGACTTTGATTATTCACCGCTCATTATAATATCAGATAAATATTTGCTACATTGCAAACAATATTCGTGCAAATAATCTATATTCTTTTAATTAATAATCGACAATCTTGGAAAATGCACCAAAAATATGTTATTTTATTTAAAATTACAACAAGTTAACATAATGTATGATTGCTGTTTTTGGTCTTTTCTAACAAAAGACTTAAAATAAACAAATGAATCTAAATCACCGTTTGTACCTAAAATAATAATAATGGTATTAGATTTAGACCGGGATCATACAAGATATATAAAATGTATCCAGATACAACAGCAACACAAAAATATCAATCTATCTCATTGACACGCGTAACTCCGCCATTTAAAATAGTTTAAATATATCAACAAAAATAAAAACGCAAAAAAATACAAAAAACAAGAGTAGCTTCTTTCAATTATACTTGTAATTTCCTATAATTTAGAATTTAAATACATTTAATTTTAGATTTAGATTTAATATCATGGCGAACAATATCGGGTTCTCTTTCTCTCTTCATTCACAGACAGACATCATATTAGTTAAGTTCAATAACACTTCAGTATTACATACTTTAAACATTTCATTGTTGCATTTGTTTTATTTTCGTTTCTTCAAATTCCATGTGCATTTTTTAGTTAAAATTTTCTGATCTCATCTCGAACAAAGTTAACTAACATAGTTTTTTTTAATGTAGTCTAAAACTAAAATGAATTGAACTCTTAGATTGGCTTATTATGTACATTTGGTAAATAGCAATAAATAGTGAGTGAGTAATATATATTTAAAATAATTTCCCGCCATTAATTCAGTTGTCACTTTATTTTTTTTTAATTAGAACCAATATATTCACCATACAGCCAATCTAAGTTTTTAAATATGAAAATTAACTAGTCCAGAATATGAGCGAGGTGCCTAGTTGTAGAAGCTAAGCGTGAGTAGGCTAAATAAATTAGTAGAATATATAATGGCAACACCAACGTGTGTCTCGTAAATAGGTATGTAGAGTTTATGGTGTTTATTTATGAAAGAAAATATGTAAAATGTGTATTTCAGTTAAATTTCCTTTTGGTTTCTTTACGAGTTAAAGAAGTCAAAAGATAATTAAATATATATTCTTGCCAAATTATATGTTAAGATATATTCGAGTGCTCAGATATTTTTTTTCTCTTATTTTTTATGATGCTTTTGAAAATTTCGGCCGAAATAATATTTTCATAAAAAAAAAGTAATACGATCAAAATTTAATAAAAACCTTTAAAATGATTAATCTTTTTTCTATTCGTTCATGAATAGAAAACTATCATTTAGTAAAATTGTATGTTTTTTATTTGTATTCCTTTAATACATTATAGGAGTGAACTAAGATTAAGGAATTTGAAAAATTCTCGGTGGATAGAACGTAGTCTGAGTGATTTGTGATTTAATATTTGTATAAATTTGACGATTATCTGATAGAAAGAGATAGAAAAGAACTGCATATACTATCTCTTTCTCTCAGATATTGAAATTCTATAGCCTAGATTTTTTTTATTTTAACAAAACGTTCTTAGTTTATATAAATTTTAAAATCAATCAACAATTTCTGTATTTACGTTGTTTTGTTAATTCTAACAGATGTATAGATATTTTATTTATCAAAATAAAATAAACTATAAAAATTTAAGTTTTCTACAAAACACTGATAATACAGACATACTAAATATAATTTACAACTTATTATTGATGTGTGTGTGCTTTGAAAGTTGGTGATATTTTACATTTGAGTCATGTTTATTTTATATCTACATTAAGTGATTATTCTCAGCTCTAATACTGTATTAATATTTGGTATTTTGTAAGTATAGTTTATTTTAATACAATCATAATTATATCCTGTAATTCTCATATTTAATGGAAGGTATTTCTACTATTGTGGTAGAAAATGGTAGAAGATTTCCCGAGGCCATGGTAGTTTGACGCTTACGTTGTGTAAATTAGAAATATTTATTTATTTAGATGTTTTGAATGTTTTTTGGTTTTGCGTTCGCGTGAGGAGTGTGATAGGATTGTAACGAATTAAAGAATTTGTACTAAACATAACGTAGTCGGTGCCGCATTGATGTGTATTGACATGTTGTGAAGAAATATATTGAAATATATATAATTTCTCTTATAAAACCTTTTATTTACCCTTCATACACAATTGAACACTTTTTCAATTAACTATTTATGGATCGTTAAATTAAAATAACAGTAAATGTTTTATGTAACGAGATTTGAAATAATTCGCATTAATAAAGAATAAAGTTTAGCTGTTATCTGTCAAGGGTTTCTATGCTAATTAGAAGATTACATACATACATACATACAGACCAAAATTAGTTTAGTCTAGTAAAGGCAAATTTTTCTTATAATAAATTAGATTAAATATAAAGGTCATTAGCATTATAAAAGTATGGAAGTACTTTCAAAACCCTTGTAAAACTTTTTAAATCGAGTAAAATGGCTGCCAAATCCACGTGAAAAGTTACTTTAAAAATGTACATATTTACAACAAATTTGTCATTTACACTGGTCACTGGTCTAGAACTGGACTTGTAAAATTCAAGATGACGGTTTGTTAGATTCAATTCAATCATCACTTAATATTCGTTTAAATCACTTTTTTAAATAATCAGTGAAGAAAAGTTTATCTTGTATATTGACTCCGATAATAATCTAACAATAACTATCCAAACTGGTCGATTTTGTTGTATTGAAATTTTAACACAAGCATTTTTTTTGTTATTTATAATAAAGAGCATTCTCTATACACTTTGATAATTTGCAAACAGCACATCACATTTTAAAATCCTTGACATCGACGGGGGCAATACGAAATATTTTTAGCATAGCTGTGTGATGCATAAACATATTTGTACACACAGATAAATAGAACATTCTTAAAAACGTAATAAATAAATATATATATATATATATATATATATATATATATATATATATATATATTAAATGATATACTAGTTTTTGTCTTGTTGCTGTTTTAATATAAATGTTGAACTATAAATTAATAAAAAGTTGAAAAACACGTTTCGCTAATTAACTGAAATTAGTATAAAACTATACAACAATTACAATAATTCCTTGTGCTATTCGACGATAGATGTCGCTGACACAAGAATTGCTGTAAGGTTGAGGTGTATTATACTTAAAAAAACAAGAATTTACTCTTATGAAATTATAAAAAGAACAATAATAATAATAAATATATAATTATCCAATAAGTGCTCAATCCGATGCATTGAAGAAACTTTTATAATTAATAACAATAAAATATAAACTTTTTTTTCAAGTTTATTTGCTGGATCACTTGTTTTTGCGGCTTCGCTCTTATTTATTTCAACTTTAGTAAGTTCCTACTTTACCGGGGACTTTCTTTTGTCTCTCTGTTGCAAGTTTGTAATTTATTCATCATCTTTTTTATGTTGGTTTATTGATATGGTTCTTTGTTATGTTATGCTGTTATTCATTCATCATCTTTTTTATTATTACTTAACAAAAATACTGTAAATCTACGAATTCTTCACGTTAAATATACATCTTCTTATAGCTCAATATCTATGGTACAAATAAATAATAATTGATCCACCTTTAGAGGTAATATTGATTGCATAAATTCCTCTGAAATAATGTAAATTTATCATTTAATTATGGACATATTTTAATTCTAATTAATTCAATCAAATGTATATTCACTCAATTAGGGATTTTCATCCATGGTTAGTCGATTATTAATTCAATTCACTATTTCTACAAAATACATATAGTAACAACTAATCACATTTGTTAATAACAATTAAAGTAACTAGGGGTGCGAACCGGACCTCGATTTTGACTGGTTGTGCTCGCAAAATCTCAGTAGAATTCGACGAATTGAGCGAAGCGAGTAACCCATCTTCAATTCAGCGTTCAAAGCTGAAACTGACAGGCAAAAAATATAGAATAATCATATATCACATAGCGATTTTTTTACATTGAAGTCTTTACCTTTTTTGATGATTATTCCTAATGACATGAGTTTTTTTTCACTTTTTTTATAAACCATAGCTATAAATGTACAGAATTTCAGGAAGATCGGTAAAGCCGTTTCCATGCCAAACCCGGACATGGGATGCAAAAAGTCTCACATAGGCCGCTCCTCTCGCTTCGCTCAATAATTTAATTGCATCTCACAATAAAACCATATTAAGTATTATAATGATCGTAATATATAATATAGATTTATTATGAAAAACAATTCTTTCTATTTCATCGCAGAAGATCAACGTAAGATATAAATATTATAAAGTTCTTTGTTCCGTGCGGAGTTAAAGGACCGTCCAATGACACGCACAAAACATCCTCCCTCCTCACGTTGTGTATACTCCTCTGCAGTCCTCCCACTTCGGGAAAAGAATGCATTGCATTAGCCATGTCTGTCTGTGACTGTAAATAATTTTCATCAGTGGATCGTCTGGATATTAGGAGCATTCAATTTATAGACAAATTAATCTTGTAAATAGATCACAAAGTTAATGATTTTGAATACAACTGTTCAAAATGTGGATAATAAGTACTTTTAAAGTAAAGTTTGTGTGTAAATTTACTTTCCTTTATCTTAGACTGGCAGTAGCCGGCCACTTCCTCTGTCCCTGTTCCTTATCTTCCTTCTTAAATCAGTAACCACCTATTACTTATAATAATTAAACCAAAAAATAATAAACCATCCAATGTTATGTATTTTGTTTCGTTATTTAACTGACAAAAATTTTAACTAAATTTAAAGACAGATTAATTACATTGATACTCATATACAGATAATAAGTGGCATTTTATTTTAGAACATGGAAGCAAGCCCTCGAAATAAGCGTCTTAAATCTCAAGAGTCTCGTCAAAAGAATTCTAAACGCAGGAAATTTAAACAATAGTAAGACCCTTAGCATCGGAGACGACACGCGCGCGCCACGCGGCGGATAGCGGAACTACCCTCTTGTTATTTGACACCTTTGTTTTGATAACTTGCGGATTATCTGGAGAAATAGTATTTGCGTTTAAATTCTTTTTGTAATCGTTTTCAATATCTTTTTTGTTACTCTACGCATATTATTTAGGATATTGATTGATTATTTACAGATATTTGCAGATTAAATTAAAACCATAAATAATGATTTGAGACGTCATTTCGTAAATAATGATTTTTCATTATATTATTCCTTATTCTTATAAAATTTAATTCAAGATGAAAAACAATTATTGGCAATAAATAAATAAACTTCAATAATATATAAAACAAAACTCTTATTCGCTACAACGAACAATGTGCACTAAACTATCGGACCAAACAATTATTATATAATGATATTCTTTTGAAGGCACCCCACCCCACCCCACCCCAGGGCCTAAACTTCAAAATCGAATCATTGTCAAAACTAATTACCTTGAAAGAGTACAAATTGTCGACGCGTGCGTATTAACAACTCAAATATATTAAATTATTTGTAAATTTATCTTTTGTGAACGTTTTCATTTATAAATTACTATCATAATTCTATAATAACTCGCCAGAAATGTACAATATACAAAATAAGTCTATTGGTAATATTTTTATCAATTCTATTTAACTTTTTTAAAAATATTAAAAACAAACAACCTGTAATGTTTATTTTATTTTTTATTGAATTCTTTGGTTTTATAATTTTATAAACATATTTTTCCTATTTAAAAAATACCAAGTTTGATTTTGTGTCTGACGGTTAGTCGAGAATGTTTTTTATTGTGTTTCTATTAAATAATAAAATCATTATTTAGTATATAATGTATCGTAGTGTACATCAACAATTCTATTTTATATTATCTGTTGTAGTTTCGTAACTATTCAACTAACTATAAAAAAGTAATCAAATTTATTAGGTAGAGTAATATTAACGATTTATGTAAAAAATAGACGAATAGTTATTAATAGTATATGTATCTACCGTTAGTTAATTATAAGCACGGATATTATTATAACCTACTTTATCTATTCGTAAATATTTTCAAACTTCCCATAACAACTCTTCTCCGTCTCGAGTGCCAATTATAAAACTACCAATCTGCGTTCTCGCCAGCACTCAGCAGCAGGTACGTGCTGTATCATCTCCATCCTGCATCGCGACATCGAGTGGTCGTGTATAATGAGCGGCTTCATCATCACAATATTGTCATTAAGTGCTGATTTTATGAGAAGGTGAGTCGTGGGAATCGTGATTCATTATGTAGTTTGTATTTGTATGTAAATTTAATAGGAGCCAATAGATGGCGCTACTAGACATTTGTAAATGTCATACAATTATAACCGTTAATCGAACATATTGGAAACTACTTCACGAAACTACGTGGAAACCTTCATGACGGTTGTGAAAAAAAATTCAGGCAAAAAATGATTGTTTATTTATTTGTCGAACTTCATTAGAATCAACTATTAATATTGCAATTTCAATTTTCTGGATCAAAGTGGGTTCAACAAGTAAGGTCCATCTGTTAAAAGTGTTAAAAAATATTGATTAATATTATTTTGCTATTTTGTTAACTAGTGATAATAAACAATAGCCCAAAACTACATTTTGATTTAATTAAAATTATAAATAGATGAGCTACAACTCATATAGTCCTAGAAAATGGTTTTTATAAGAGCCAGAACACTAATTTCTATGAGTTTCTGTCCTATTATTAGAAACCTGCGCACTTAATTGTAATTTAAAAAAGTTTTTTTAATATATAGTTTTTCTGATGCACAATACCTAAAATATTGCATATTATGGACCTTATTAAGAAGCACAGTGCTCAATAAGAACCAGACACGCACTTTAAAAAATATATAAGCCGGTCCTTATTAGATGCCCTATAAAGTAAACCATTTATTGTATACCGAATGTTCCGCTTTTTTGCTTCAACTGTGACGTCACAGTCAGGCAGTTGTCAACATGATTAGGTAATTTTATTTTTGTTCTCTCTCTTCCCGTCACCTTACTCGCTCTTACACATGTCATTAATTGTTTTTTAAATTTATTTTAGAACATGGATAATTTTATTTAAACTTTTTTATATAATTTTTGAGTTATCTGTTGTTGTAACTTTGTTTGTCATTGTTAATAAATATTTTAGAAAATATTAAAAAAATGCTATAAAATATAATATATATATATATGTCAATTACTTAGTTCATATAGTTTGTTTGTTGTGTTTTAAGTTTCTCCTGAGCTGTGAAGTGACGTCACAGGAGTGGCGCCAACATAATTATTATAATTATAATTAATTAATACAATAAATGGTTAATAATAATATTTTTCATAGTATTTTTAAACATTGTAAAGAACAATAATGTTGATGACAGTTTTATTCTGTAATGGCGATTATTATCATAGATTCGACATATTGTTTTTGTTTTTTTAATAAATGCTTTAATTTTAACTTATTATTCTTGGTGTTACTTTCAAGTAATCTAAAACACAAATCATTAGGATCATGTGTAAACAATATTAATATACCATGTTAAAATATTAAATTTGTCAAAACTATGCAACGTTTATTATAGAGTTAGTAATGGACGGACAGACGTATATTTATTTTGCAATATTAAGTAAAATATTATAATTAAATAGTCCTCGTGAGAGAGATATCACATTGTTAGGAGATAAAAAAATAACAATTAATGTTACATGAAAATAACATGTTTATAACATAAATACATTTAAATGTAGGAATACATGTGTCGTTCGTTCGTTTCGGTTCGTTATATGTACATTATTTTTATTCATTAATGCTTTATTGTAAATTCCATCGATTAAATCGATCTTGATCATTTTTACATCCACAAATAAGACCATTACCTACCATCCGTTTTTTTGTCAAAGCCAATAAACGATCTCTAAATCTAGGGATATGTTATTATTATTATGTTATTGATAGTTATCTGAGATAGTAACTTTCGATCTATCCATCAGTTATCTCAGACTACCGTGGTTATATAACATATTGAATATTATAAGCGAATATATATATTTAAGTTTGTATGTTTGTATGTACGAGTTATTAATTATTGAACAGATTTAAACTTTTTTTTAGGTATATATCAAGATGGCTGTCAGGATTATATATGTTATAAAATTTTAGTAAATTGAAAATATATTTTCATTTCATATTTTTACAAATTAAGATGCGAGATGATATAGTGAATGAATTTCTTACGAAAGCTGTTTTCTGTAAGTTAAGCAGAGACGCGGGCAACAGCTAGTACATAAAACATATATATTTGAAGCAAATCCGTATAATCCAAACTAGTGTATTATAGCTGCTAACGACACTGAGTAACCCCAAACGGTTGAGCTTTTCATCCCTAATTGGCGGACTCCGATTGGTTGGAATGTTCAGCACAAATAAATGGAGCCCTCCCATTGGTCGGTTCGGAAGCCACGCCCCCCCTTCCAGGATTAGGGTGAGGTTGGTAGGGGGAAATAATTTTGATACTTTGGATTAAGGATTTAATGGTTATTCATATTTCGGTGTTTATTTTATTTAGAATTAGAGTTTTGGTTTCCAATTTATAGTTATTTAAATTTGTAGTATATTATATAAGATGATTTTTAAATAGTTTTGGTTAAAATTTATTTTTTAATCTTAAGTATTTTGTAATACGTAAACGAAAAGTGTTTAAAAAAAAAGTATAAATAGGAAATAAATCATATATTTTCTTTATAATTAGTAAGTATAATTGCAAAAGTTTTATCAAAACTAGTTAAGCACATTAATAATTCAAAATAGAAAAAAAACAAATAAATTTCAACAATAAGTTCAACAGTTTATTTGTTGTTTAGTATTTTTAAAACAGATATCCGTCTAAAAAATATTGAAAGAAAAAAATGTATGTATTTATTAAATATAAAGTATCAAAACCGTGGATCGCTCTACACGAGATGATCGCTTCTTATAACATCCACAGTGCGGGGGACTTCGTCATTTCATTTATTTTTGTAGCATTCATATTTATAAAAATCTTTTTAATAAAGACTACAAAAACAAATAATATTTATGAAATTGCAAAGTTAACAAAGAAAATATTTTTTTAATTTTTTTTCCTAAAATAAAATGTAAAAGATTTTGTTTTGTGTTTTAAGCTGTTATGAATATCTTTATTGTATTAATTATTTTATTATTTTATTATTATCGTAACAGAGTATTTGTTTTGTATAAAAATGGCACATAAATATACGTATAAAAAGAATATTTCTTTTAAAACGCACACCATATTGCACATGCGGGATAAGTTAATAAAAATCCGTGAAATCAAATACCCTCTAAATCTCACCAGATGAGGGCGGACCCACTCGAACCCACCCGGACCCACCCGCACCCCCACCCCACCCCGAGCAACCCTCGTAACGACAGTTTAACTCGGTCCGCGTACCAATCACCTCGTTCACCAAACAACTAACCATTTACACTTAATTATCAATTATTTACAACATTATACGGTTAAATAAAAAAAAAATTGACATTTCATTTTGCCGCCAAATTTTGACAGCTGGAAATAAAATATATTGACTTTTTGGTTTATTGTAATATTTTTATTATAATCGAAATGTTTTAAAGATGTGCGTGTGGTTTTTTGTTTAAATAAAAATGAATCCAGAAATACGGAGTGATTCACCAAGTGACAGTCACCGCCAGGAACAATCTAAGACGTCCTTCTTAATAGAGGATATTCTGTATAGGGGGCAAAGGAACACGTTCAAACAGCCAGATCCAAGGAGGTTTGAATATGATAGGGAGCCGAAGTACTTCCCCGTGGCGAGCGAAGTCAGACCCGTGGCTAGAGAGGGCTCGTACCTCCAAGTCATGGGAGCCTTAGGGGCCTACCTTCACACCCCGAATACCTTTAAAGCTGTGGAAACCCCGTATTTTCTTTCCCAAGGTAATATGAATTATTATCACATTTACAGTATAAATAAAATATTTATTTTATTTTTTATTAAAATAAATAAATAAATCAATGAATAAATAGTTACAAAAAAAAATATATAAGGATTAGAAACATATAAAAGGCGGTCTATCGCCAAACGGCGATTTCTTCCTTAGAGTTAGAATAATTGTAGATAAAATCGGATGAAATAGGTAGATTCAAAAACTAAATAGACATACACACATAACTACACTAATACGTAAACAATGTGTATGTAAAAAGTTCTACTTAATAAAGTCAGCAAATGGGAAGTTTCAGTTACCATTTGATAACTAGTAATTATTTACGGACTTAAAATATATTTAGGAATTTAGGCATTCTAGTAGGTTGTGATGTTCACCACTCGGGTGGTATAAAACTGAAATTTTTGTTAAAGCTATGGAGAAAATAACACAGTACGATAAAAAATATAAACTAAATATAAGTTCAATAATATTATCCATTTAACAATTTTTTTTGTGTTTAATATATATATATCTTAAAAACTTAAAAAAGGTGCTACGTAAGCTACGCTGTCTTCGAAATATAATTAAATAAATTTCTTTAAAATCAATTTCAAAATAAAATATTTATAAATATTTAAAATAAATATAAATTAAGTATGACAATTGTAAATTATTAATTAACTATAATTCCTGTCATATACTAGAAGATTAACATGACTTCGCATGTCTTGCAAAAGATGCTCGGAACTAACATAATAGAAAAGGTTTGTTTGTGTGTATGTACTGGATAATCTCAGAAACTAAACAGATATCCTAAGCTCTACCAAATATAATAATTTTCAATCACAATCTTTAATACGATGTGAGGGTATAGTGCGGTGACCGTTCTAATAAACATACATACGATAACAAACATTTAACACTGGATGACAGACAGACACATCCTTCTTCCCAGTTTGTAATACAAACTGCTTTTTTAAAATTTTGGATTTTTTTCCGTTTTTCTATTTATTTTGTAAATATTATTAAACTAATAGTATCTAATTCCAAAGGTTTGCTTTCTAATAATCTAAAGTTTAACTCACTACGCCGCGTTGTGGGTACACGGGTTATAAATAATTTTTTTGGTTAAATCAAAATAAAATCTTCATTGAAAGTATGTTTAATACGAATCAGAAAATTATTTGTTACTCAGTTAAAGAAAAGCTGAAGAGATACTCAACGGGGTTGTCTTATTACTTTAAAGCCTTAGACTTAAATTACATTTATAATATATTGACGTACCCTGGCTTTAAGTCCAGGGTAGGTACAACATACTCGGAAATACTGTAACACACAAACGTACCTTAAGTTTTTAAATATATTAAAGAGTAAAATCTGTTTACTGAGATCTTATTGTAAGTTTTAAAACAATTACTCACTTTTTTGAGTTGAGTAACAGGTGAAGCGAGTTATTATTTATATGATGTCCTTATTCATGTATTTAGATTTTCAATTTATACTGACATATAACATAGTTTAATTATCTCTTGAGGGATGCCTATCATATACAATATAAAATTATATTGAGAACTGATTGGTATTGTAATAATGTAATGGTAATAACAAAACTAAACAATAATACTAAAATGAAATAAAAATCAACGGAGAAAAGAAATATCACAAAGAGTGCCTCAAGAATCAACTTTTACAAGATTATAATTCTACGAGGATCTATTGCTACTATAACTACCTCTACGAGAATCTAACGCTACGATAATATACATCTACGAGAATCTATGTCATCGGTCAGTGAATAATGACATGGGTCAACTCAATTATCGTTCACAAATATTTAAAATATTTTCAAAACAACCTCGCGATAATATCGGCAATTGCAGGATTTTTGAACCTATTAGTATTATTCATGAGGGCCATGGAGGTACCGGGTTATATTTAGATGTATATATACATTTATATACATTTATATAAATATATATATATATATCATATATATATATATATATATATATCGAAAATTGCAAGATTCTTTAACCTATTAGGATAATTTTTCATGAGAGATGTATATGTATATATATATATATATATATGTATATGTATATATATACGAGTATATATGTACTGACATCTGTTCTAAACCCGGTACCACCATGTTCTCTCATGAAAAATTATCCTAATAGGTTAAAGAATCCGGCAATTTTCGATTAAATTAACACGAATAAAACCGGGTAAATTATAGGATAAATAAATATATATATAAATTATGTCTGTAACTCAATAGCAAACATGTATATAAAAAAATTAAGTTAAAAGTATACTCGTAGTTTCTCGGCGGTTCTTTTCATTGGACGCACACTACACTTTGGAAGCATGCAAATAGAACCAGTCCTTTCATTACGTATAATTACTACATATAAAAACTTTTAATTATAACTATGTTAATTCTGATTGGTTGATGTCGTGACAGACAAAATATAGTATATATATTAGATAATTCACACTCGAATTACCATTTAAGAATTACTGTATATGTCTGAATTTGTGTTTATTGTTAATGTTAATATGGGAGTGTATGTTCGTTTATTGTTAAATTAATATTGAAAAGATCACTAAAAAGTTATTATTTGATATAGTGCTGTTAAGGGATAGAAAAGTAACTTTTAAACGCTCTATCTTTAAAGCGGGCGAAGCCACAGCAAAATACAGTATTATTAAACGATATTGAAATAAATCTAGGCTTCCTACAAAATCTCAGGTCGGTTATAAATACTGATAATTCAATTAACGGATTATAATTTTTATATTATCAAAATTCGATCAGGATCGGTTATTAATATCGGCTTTTAACTTAAATAGCTTAGAGGTCATAAATTTATAGATATGTTGGTATATTTATTAGATGACAAAAAAATAATTTGAAGCTTTGGTAAAAACACAATTTGGTAGTTTTATTGTTAATACTAAATATATATCCAGGGGTTCCGTACCACGCACTCTTCACTCCATCAGAGTTGTCGCTATCAGCTCTGAAGCACTGCCGCCGGAGGAAGGCGAGAACCGTCTTCTCAGACCCTCAATTGACAGGTAACTCTTGACAGTATTATGACCTCAATGTGACTTTACAATGACATATATCGATGTTATTAACCAATTTGTATCCAATTTTCTTGTTAGTATAAAATGTCAGTTTTTTATTTTCTGTCATCAAAATCTAATATTATGCTATCGAAAATGTATAGTGTGGTAAATTCCAGATAAACGATAAATCTAATTAATTGACTCATTTACTGAATTATGGAGAATAACCATTGGATAATTACGTAATAAATCGGTAGATTATATGTAATATCTGGTACAGGTTTAGAAAAACGTTTTGAGTCACAGCGCTATCTGTCGACACCTGAGCGCGTGGAGCTGGCGGGCGCGTTGAATTTGTCCGAGACTCAGGTGAAGACCTGGTTCCAGAACAGACGGATGAAGCACAAAAAGCAGATGAGGAAGCAGCAGCAGCAAAGAGGTAAATATATCAAAATTGTATTTGGAAATTATTTTTAATCCAAATTTTGTTTCCAAAATAATACAATTTTAAATATTGTGTCTGTTCGTCTGGTTGGAATGGTGTCACTCATAATTTACTGGACAGATTTTGATGAATTTTAGTTATTGGCCCAGTGAATATAGGATACTTGGTATACGGAAATTTTTCAAAATTTCACGAAAAAATATGTCTGATATTTATCAATTTTGTTATGGAGTTATTTCAGTATGTGGATCAACGTATAGTATTTTTTTCTTTTTTTACGGAAAACTCTCTGCTTTTCAGTTAAAACATAAAATGGTTTAGGGTATATTTACAATATAATAAATAATATATGATTTATATTAATTTTAGACTTTTTACATTCTTTGTCAAATTAGCTCGAAAGTTACTTGACGGAAAATTATGAAACTTTGCAATCATAAAGACACACATTAGATGACGGATTCAAAAAAAAAAAAAAAATGTCCTCAATTTTTTTTTTTTAATATCTTTTAAAAAAACTGATATCCCATTGAAGTCAATAGGAAATGATGAGTCAATACACTGGGCTCGCTTCGCTCAATATGCAAACGGTATCCGGGATTTCGCGAGCCTAGCGAGTCGAAATTCAGGATTTGTTGGCGCCCCTAGTATTTGATTTCTTAGGGGGGAGGGGAGATCGAATCTAACAATTCTTTCTTTTTTTTTAAAAGTTCTTTCTTTAAACATGATAAGCAAAATATTAAACAGTTAATAAACTTTGTTTTTTCCAGTTTTCTACAAATATATACGAAACTATTGAAAATAATAACAGTAACATAAAAAACATAGGTTTTGTACTAATTATATTTGTTATACATAACTTATTACTATGTACAGTCGCGTGCTGTACCTAGTGTTATAATAAGACAGACACAATCTTAAAAACAAAATAAAAAATAATCATTTCCAGAATTAACAAAAATAAAAATAACTATAATAAACAAACCACTTTTTACAAAAATACATACATACTTACGAACTCAAACGTACCAACATAAAAATATATATAATAAGAAATAATGAAATAAAACAATTTAAATGTACGTTCGAAAAGTATAATTACTAAAAATATATTAAATAATTATATTGTAAACAATACTAAAGACTCGTGTTCTCGTGTTCTAAGTTAAGTTAATCATAAGTTAAGTTGCAACGTAAATTCCTTTGAACAACAACAAACTAAGTTTGAAGTTTGTAACTTTGCTTCTTAGTTAATTGTTGCATTGTTTGAAAACTTCACATGTATTGATTAATATCGAACAGTCGCTCGTGTTTTTGAAACTTAGGTTACAATTTTATTATATATATCAAGATCGTGTAACCATACACGGTAGCTCAGTTGTTAATATTACAGATACACAGAGATCGCAGGTTTTACTACAATTACTACAATTTTACTAAAAAAAAATTATAAACATACAATGCCTAACATGTTTGTGTTAATTGAAAATTGAAAATCGTTAATATTGTGACTTATAATCATATTTCTAATGAAAATAATAAATAATGCGATAGGTTACGGGCAGCGCCGCGCGCAACAACTAGTTATAAATAATAACGATTAAGTCATTAATGAAAACAATTCAGTGAAGCATCAACTATTACTTCTCGCTCATAATCTATCAAGTCAACACCTATATTATATCACATTGTCTCAAAGCAAGATAGAACTAATATAATGATTTAATTAAATTATACTCGTTTGATTTTATGTAACTTATTTAGAGTATGTTGTGACTAGATTTTGGGCTATCCAATAACGGTAACTAACATCTAGTTAGTCTCAGTAGTTTATAACTACATCTATTTTTTTTATTGTATTCCATTCAAAATGCATCTCTCTCTTACACGCGACATTCAGACGAGGAATTAAAAATGGAACGTATTTGAAATGAAAGATAAGTTTGAAATTAGAACGTTTTGAATATTTTTATCGATTAAGGTTTGTTTTGGTATTTTTGAAACAGACACAATACTTGTTAACGACAAATATTTCTTACACAAAGCATGTACCACTGTGAAGAGTAACAGGGCACAGCTAGTGGCTTGTTGTAGCAAATTGGCTTACACATTTTTATACCAACTATAACCAACTTGTAAAATATTCAGGCACATTTAACGAACATAATTAGTAATAATATTAATATAATTTTGGTTTCATACTGCTCACACACACATCGACAACTTTCCTTATACAAGACATTGATTACCTCCTAAGGGTAGGAAACCTCAAAGACGCTGAAATTAAATTTGGAATCGCCGCTTTCGCGCCACAACTCAAGACGTTCCATGATTCTATTAGGAATCCAAGATGGCTGTCTCGGTTGCCATGGCGACGGAACGTCTTGGAATTCATGCCAAACTAGCTTAAACTTTATCACATTAGTGTAAGGTTCAAAATTGTATAGCCGCTGATTGCTTTTGATAATTTAAATGGGAGTAACTTGTGTAGCGGCTGCTAAGTTGTTTAAAGGAAAATGTACTTAATTATCTTGAACTAAGAAGCATAATTGCATATTTAAAAGGTAATTAAATGTCGACGAAGTTATCTTTTATTAGCGTTTTAAAATTTAAGGAAGTTGGGGCGGATTTTCAGAAGTGGAATAAATTATTATTTTATAATTAAGATAAAATAAAAAAAAAAACATTTTTTCTTCGTATTATAATTATTTGTTATATTAAATGATACGAAAAAAATAGAAGAGACGAATTAAAATACATTCTCTTAAGTCTAGTAGAGAAATAAATAAAAATATACAAACCAAAGATTAAATATCTAATAGATAGAAAAATGTATATTTATGTCATAAAAATCTACTGTTTTCATACAAAATACGATAAGGTCAATGATCCTTTAACCGACTTAAAAAAAAAAAGGAAATTTCATTGATTTCATTTGAAAACTCAAACGGCTTACTATATTTTTCGTAATTTATTGTTTCTCGGAAATCTGTAGTTTTGTAAAGAAGGTATTTGCAAAAAATTTTGGAAATTGTTTATTCTTTTTGTCAGCTGGTGCTGTTGCTGTGGACTTCACCACAAAACACTCCCAACCAGCAGAACGAAAGGTACCTATAAAGTTATTATTAACATAAAACAATATTTTAATGTTGGTTTAACATTATTTGGGTCACATCCTGATAAGAGACACGAATGGCTTGCATTTACAATAATAACAGAAGAACCGAATTGACATTTATATTATAATTTTTGAACATAGTTTAACTTTTCTCATACCAATTATAAGAGTTTTTTTTGTACTTGTCAAGATCAAGATTCAATGAAGGTTCATAGACTTTTTATCAGTTAAAATATGAAATTAATTAGATTGTATAACACCCAGGAGGATTCCCAGATATCCACGACTCAGACCTCGGACTCCGAGACCGAGAACAGTGACAGTGACGTCGACATTGTAGGAGAGACCTACACACACTACCCCGCGTAGATGTATGAGTATTTTAATTTTTTTTAATGCAATAACTTTTTTTTATACTCTATTTGTTTTTTTTTATTATTTATAATATGCCAGTGTATGTTGTTACAGATTGTTTTTATCAATAATATAAAATGATAAATATATCTAGATTTAAGTTTTTCATAATTTAATATAAACGAAGCAATAGATGAATATAAAATAGAATTTATATTTGAGTTTAGAGATTTATTTAAAAACAAAACTATTTAATTTCTTTTTTATACAAAAAAAAAACATATTTATGTGCAATAGTGTGTATAAATTAATAATTATAATATATAATATAATGTATTGTATAATAGGAGTGTTCTTGTCATTAATTCTAGTCATTTGTAGGTAGTTGGAAAAAATATTTTTTCAAAACATCACCTTTCACATTTAGTAACAAATTAAATAAATATTTTAATAATAATAATTGTATTGTTATGATGATGTTTGTTTAGTTATTATTATTATTTATTAATGTAATCGTTGATAGTAAACACATTATGTAAATATTACAATAAAAATGCTCAATAAATAAGATTCTTATAAACATGTTTTTTCATTTCACAATATTAACTTAAGTATTAAATATCTACATATACATTATTTTAACACAAAAAATCATTATTTTAAATTGTCGTCTGATCGTTGGTTTGTTTTTATATATGGTATGGTTATAGATCATTGCCCCGGTAAAACATACCGAAAGAACAAAAAATGCATATTTTTCGGTATTTTGTTTATATTTGGCATATTGATATTTATACATACACGACCAAAGGAAAATAGTAAAAGTGTTTTTCATAAAGCACTTTGAAGACTAAGACATCATGCCGTAATAAAAGAAAATGACAATATACATTATATATTCTTACTAAGCACACTACATAAAAAAACAAAATATAAAAAAAATGGAACTCTGTAACTGTCAAAGTTGTGGTAAAAAAAAATTGTATTTGTTTGAAATAAAATATGCCTTTCAGTTTAAAAATAATATATTGATTTTACCGTGAGAAATTAAGTCACGAATCTGAACTATGTTATACAAAATACAATGTCTTATTCCAATCAATTATCAACAATTATATAAAACGGTAGATCAGATTAAAATGCGCACACGTGCCAATTTTACCCTCATTTAGTCACAATACGCTCAATTTGTCTTTACCCTCAATAAAAACTTTGCACACCACCTCTTTGTCCGACCGTTCTCGCATACAACCATTGTTATTAAATTAATAATATTAATTTCACCAATTAAATATCATATTTGCAATGCGATGTTATTCATTATATTAAATTAGTAGGCAAAAGATATTTAGAATATTTTGTTAAATTACAATCAAATAATATTTTTACCTTTACTTTATATTGCTTTTTACCAATTACTACTTAATAATACTGTTTCAGATGTTGATTTTTTAATAAATTTAGATTCGTTTTTATATTGAGTTGAGTTTTTGTGTATATTTGATTACAGAGTGGAAATGACTGATGATTCAATAAAAAATATTAAGTATTTTTGATATTTTTCTATTAACATGTTAAGCCATGTTAAGCTTATTTGAATGTTGAATAAATATAGATAGAAAAATTAATCGACACAGACAGGACTCCGAGCTGCGACTTCACGAAGCGACGTCTATTAGCCTTCTTTCTAATCAGTGTTTAGCTTTATAGAATAGAATATTATGGATAAAGAGGATTATCAAAACAATTCTAGATTCATCTAGGTATACGGTTGCTTAATAAGTTTAACAAAGGTATCGATTCAAAGAGACCGAAGATTCGATCCTGACTCTATCAAATATTTTATTTCCAAAATTCTATATATTTAGGGTGCGCGTATTTAGACTTGTTGTCCAAATGTCACAAATTAATAGTTTTTATCATTTATAAATTCGATACAAATTCTGTAAATAGTTGTTTGCTTCACTTACACAACTTACAATAATACTTTTCAATAAAAATGTATCGCTTAATAAATATTTCTATACTATTTTCAATTATTATTATTATTTTATATATACATTAAAGTAAATATTTTATACTTTATTACGAAGATTAACTATTTACAATGATATCATTTAATTGATGGGGTGGGGGGTGGGAGGGTTGCAGTAAGTAATGGAACTTTATTACAAGGGGTCTACTTCATTTAATATTGTTTATTCACTTCGATGTTGTGATGTGTCCAGATGTAATATATATTAGATTTATCAAAATAATTTATTTTTATAATATAATTACAACACTTAGTACTAAATTATTCAGTTAATTGAGTTAAATTAAAATTTTCTTTATATTGCCTAATTTATTACTCAAAATATAATCGGAATTTCAATCTTGCGGCAAACTTGGATCACGATTGGTTGCCTCGGTCATATGTCATAATATATAATAATCCAGATTACGGATTACTATCTCTTCTATGTAATAATATAAAAGCTTTTATTAACAGACGGTGTAATGGCCTTCACAATGAGATTACGTGACACACCTACAGTTTTCTCAAAAATGGACCAGGGCGGGGATGGCGTCATACTGTACGTGCTCAGGTCATTAATATATATTTTTATATTCTTATAAAGTAATAGTATTTAAAAATTATAACATGTTTCAACAAAAGTACGAAATCATATAATATTTTAAGTAATATTTCAATAAAAAAAAAATCTATTACTAGTCCACTTGTTTTAACTTTGTCGTGCGTTTGTTATTTAAGACAAACGATCTCATAAGTATAAATTAAAATAAAGCATGTTGTATGATTACATATTTTAAGATCAAAAATTGATATTTCAATATTTTATAAATAAATAAATACAGCATTAAAAAATCTCACGTATCGCATAACGCGGACCATAATCAAATCATTCAATAGAAGCTCACAAAATTAAAAGAGTTGTGTTCGCCCCGTTCTCCCTTCGAACCGACAATTCAATATGGCCGTACTTGATACGGCAAAAATTAAAAATGTCTCCGAATATAAAAATCACTCCAATCTCAACCTTAACTATATGATATAAGGTTTAATATATTTCTGTTAGTACTCAAATAACTTTGCAATCAGTAATTCGAAGTTATTATAGGCGGGAATGCGTTGCTTTGATCCAGTTATAACCGGATTGATTTGGCATTAAGGTATGTAGGCTTTAGCATTTAAGCTTTACCGCCCACGGTGAATAATTATAATATTGGATAAATTAGTTAGGATATTTGCTGCAATTTTTATTTAATGCTCTCTTTACTCTCAAAGAATACAATAAATTGTTATTTTTTTTCATATTTATTATTTAGTATAGTTTTCAAAATTAACTACTAGAGAAACAAAGCACTGGTCTTTGTGCACAGATTAAAATGTAATTTAGACAAGATGAATAAATAATATTGTATGTAAAAAATATATTTTATTTCTAGACTGAAATAATATAATAAAAATTTCGTTCCGTATCATTAAGATCGCTTTGTTATAAATTACATCGTTTAAAGGTTAAACATTACCCCGGGACTTATTGACATTTCAAAATGGCGCCATTTTTTTGACGTTAAGTGATTGTTAATGTTTTTATAACCCTTTATACAATGTTATCGTTATAATATTATAGTGATAGTTATTTATAATTCATAATAATATTTTATTTATAATAAATATGTTTCATTTAAATAATTCATTTTAAATGATAGTTTATAATTTAGCATAAATCTCATTATTGTTTTGGTTGTTTCTCTAGTGAATAGTGGATTATATAGTATAACTTACACCTTTATTGGATACAGGTAATATTAAATTATTAATAATAATAGTATCAGTAATGGTTCTAAAGTGATTGTTGACAATTAAAATGTAATAAAAATATCTGAACAAAGTAAACAATAGATGATCTTAACTATCCGATCTCTGTACGCGTCAACACAGATGTAATCTGATATTGTAGCAGCTCGTCACTCCACGCGTACGGATAGCAACAAAATATATAAATAAAATATATATATTTTTATATTTTTAAATAATTTAATACTGATTGTTTTAAATAAGCTGTTGTAATATTTATTTACGTATTTTTTATGTTATTAATTTTATTTTTAACTTGATTTCTTGGTTGAATAATGAAAGTTGCATTATGATAAAAGTTTATAATAATATCAATTTCTTTTGATGGTGGTTTCTCTAGCTTATTTTTCAAGTAATTTTTATTTCTATTTCACTCCCCTCACCCAAAGAAATCAAGAGAATCAAACCTCCTTTATATTATATGCTTGCAACTCTAAAGACTTATACAACGAGTTCGAGTTCTTATACGGCTGTAACATTTTCGACTAGCTTGAGACGTATAATAATTTGGCAAAATATAAAATATATTTAAATATTGTCCTTCGTCCATATTACTCACAAACTTTCGCGATTATTAACAGTAAGATAGAAGCAATATTTAAAATATTAAAAAAAAAAATAACGACACAGTGTTATATTTTTTTGTGCACCGTACCTTGTTAGTACCCGTCACTGTCAGCCCAGAACTTAACAAGATTTCTACAAACGAATCAAAACCCTAATCTCACGTAATAAGGTAGAGATTCAATTAATTGATACTTTGAAGGGCTGAAGAGTGAGGTGCCTTAGTTAAGGCGCAATTTGTTCTGTGACTTTTAAAAGACTTAAGAGGAGCTTGACAAAGTGGGTTCAAGTATGCCGTGGTTTCGCTCGAGAATGAACTAATGAGAGCTTGTGAATTTGTAAGTTTTAGTAAAATTTATAATGAATTAACAAATGTAATCGATAATTAAGTTTAAATTACATTTAATTTATACAAGAAAAATGTCCATCTTATAATTGATAAAACGAATGAACAGTATACACAATTTTTTAAAAGAAAATGGTGGCACTTAGGGCAATTTCCCGCGTTTTGTCGTCAGTGTACGCTTAACGTCAATTACCACGTGATTATCCTACTCGCCGGTAGATGGCGCGCATCGGATTACTGTCCCTAGTGAATTACCGGACTTAGTCCTTTAGAACTACTTAAATGTAATTCAAATATAAACTTTATTTTAATATCAGTAAGATATATATTTATATAAGGAGGGTATATTTGATATTGAATACGTTATTTGATATTTTGGTAACATTTTATTTTTAATGATCTATTAATTTGATGTGAATATTATTTGTGTTAGTTGTAGCTTTGTTAACATAGTTGATTATATCATGACTTTACATGTATGTCATGTCATGATATTCATGTCAAACATGTTAACATTTTCAGAAAGAATCAACCTGGTAGTAAAATTTCCTGTGTTATAAAATTAAAGACAATGAAGATATAATAACCTATTAAAACACTAATATCTAAATATATTTTTTAAACCCATATATACCTAATATCCCACGACATTTCATTTAATACCTAAAAATATTCAGTATTTTTTAATCTCAACATTTATTCACCCTTTTTATAAATTATTATTTATTTTTATCTATCCATCAAGATTTAGGTTGATTTTTTAAACCTATTCGAAATTTATTAACTGTAATAATTAAAGTTTCAGAAGCCGTTGACAATGATTTGACAATGGAATATAATATAATAATGTTTCTGAGAATCGCTTTTTAGAAACCGATATCTATCTCGGCTTTCTATTTATTAAATCTTGTGTCAAAACGAACAGCTTTTAAAAACAAACTATAAAATTTATTTTCAAGTTGATTGTTTAATATTATTTATTTTATTATTATACTTAGACACCGTATATCAAACAGTCAGGACTTTTTTTTATCACAAATACCAACATCTTTAATTAATATTTCCTGATATGTGTTCTTCATTGACAAACTTTGCTTGATAAAGCAGTATTTTAAAAAAAATCTAATATTATTTTACAAAAAATCTTATATTATTTGTTCAGACTTCAACATTTTTACATAATATAACTGATCACGTTTGAAACTTTTTCGGTAAAACTCAAAAATTTAAGTATTCCGTTACTTTTTTTTAATAATTATCATATCCTCGTTTCAATTGTCTTCAACTTCAACAATTGTTTCAATTGTGTGTCAACAGTTTTTAGAGGTTATCTAACATTTTAAGAACAGTCTTAAAATGTTAGATAACCTCTAAAAACTGTTCAAATCATCAAAGTATGACTATTCAGATTAGTATCATGACGAGTAATGACATATTATAACAATTCAATATAATGTGAATCATTTTATTTTTAATATTAAATGTATCAAATCAGGTGCATGGAGTTCACGATAACGCAGACAACGTCGGGCGCTTTTGCTAGCGGATATGACATATCCATATTATATTAATTCGTCTGTTTGTATTCAAAATTTCTTCCTTTGGAGTAATTTTAGTTTTATTGGATGTCGGAACTGTCTGTCTGTCTGTCACACTAGATTATTATATAAAATAAATCTATTACCGACAATGTTATGTATATTACGATTAGCCAATGAACTCATATTTTGTCTGTCAGTTTGTATGTTTAATTAGCAAGCTATTCAAATCTGCGGGAACCCGAAAGTAACTGCTTTAATCTTTTTTTTGACATGTCACTGGAGATCGGAGTAACCGTAATTTTAACCGTAATTTGTGACATGGTATTAGATATTCAATATGGTGTATTTTACATCATTTGGAGACCCACAAAGTCGCGCCGGCCTTTATCTTCATGGTCGAGGGTTATTTTCAATTAGTGTCCAAATTAAAAACATCCGTCAGTGTAGTCAGTCCGTCAGTAAGCTACCACCGGCTTGGAATATTGCTCTGTTGAGAAGAGCCGGCCAGAAACTCAACATTTGCTCTTTTCAAAAGAAATTTAACAATCTTAGATGTATACATTATAATATCACCCCTGCAAATGAGTCAATAACCCAAGTTCCACACATTTCGATCAAATAAAAAGTCTTGAATGTTATTATAAGATTTATTTTAAAATACACTTTTGATTTTGGATTGAAAACTATGAAAAGGAAGGTCTAAGGAAACTTGTATACTTTTATTATAAATGCGTACACTCAAGCTGTTGGAAGACAAATCACAATTCTTGCTGGTATGGTGGTATCTATCATGTGAACTGATAGTGAAGGCCGTGGTCTAAGAGTTTAAAATAACTAAACAATTCAAGCAAACCCGTCAGTTTAGCTAGCGACATATAACTCCATACATTACAATCAGACAGTTTGCTAAAAAAAACCAGAAAGAATGATGATTTTATAATTTATAGCAAATAATAATTTTGTTTTAATAAACTAAATTTTGTATTTTTGTACGCACAGACAGTATATTTTTTAAAAGATATTCATAATAAACAGTATCGCTGACACTGGCACTCCACCTTTCTTGATTACCTGGTTGATAATAATTTTACTGATAAGATAGCTGTCAGCCATTTTGTGAACAATTCCTTACTCCTTATAGATATTGTGTTACAAACCATAGAACGGTTCAGTTTTTGTTTTTAAAAGTAATTAATTTATAAATTGTGTAATGTGATTTGATGTGAGTATTTTTTAATTTATTTTCTAGTAAATCTTATTATTTTATTTCACCTTCTGCTATCTGACAAAGCATTTTGATCTATCTAGACGAATATTTACATTATTAATTAAAAATAATATATTTTTATGAAAGAAAGAAAGAAAACGAAATTACATAACATCCCATTGTCACTTCATAGAACAAAAAAGTTGATAATAAACAAAAAATATTTAAAATTAATTTTTTTTTCATAAATTTACTTTTCTCTAAACCTTATAATATAAAAACATATAAAGCATATTTAGTTAATATAAGAATTTCACTTCTAAGAATTTTATTAGTATAGATAGTCAAAAGTTAGATAAGTCATATCTAAGATGACCCAATTTGTTTTCCGGTGAACTGACCATTTAATCGTGTTTTAGTTAAAATGGTCAAATCAATCGTTCGAGTTCTGATTTTCACATTCCTTGTGGCGAATGTCATCAGTGATAACAGTAAGTACTTGTACAAATGATTTATATTAAACAATATTTCAAGTTTTATTGAAGTGTTATTGAAGATTTGAAAATGAAGTAGCTAAGGCCATCTATTATCGGATAGCGAAATTAAATAGTCCCATTTCAGATACCACAACGCCAAATGATGCTTGGAAACAAACGGGAATATGCAGGAAGTGTTTGTGCAAAAATGATAAAGTGGATTGTTTTGACCAGAGTTTAACTGACTTTTTCAGTAAAGAGGACTGGGCTGGTAAATATTATGATATTATAAATATAATATTTTCGTTTGTCCCTTACATTCTTAAGATATTAATAATTTGCGATGAAATTATGTTATTCAGACGCTGATGTTTTTGACATTACAATTTTACAATGTTGTGAATCAAATTTTTACCTAATTTAAAAACAGAGGTTGGTTTGTACTAACTTATATGTAGAATTAATTGTTTTTATCTATCAGAAAGCAATTAATAAAAATTCAATAAGTCGCCACAATGGCGCTAGTGTCCTATCGGTGTGTTAAATGATATCATCTGTTATAGACAAAGAAAAGTAATCTGAGATTAAATATTTAGTAAATAGAACCTCAAGTTTGCACATTTATGATGTTCTTTATTGTTTTAGCGCCTTTTTATATTTGTACTTTGATAGAACTTTATAATATTTATTTTTCTATTAGTACAACAGCTTGCCGACGCATGCGTAGATTTTACGTATTTTTTTTGTTTAATTTAGCTTCCAATAACTATAATTAATCCATTAATATATAATTGTGGTAGACGTAATATTATTTATAATTTTATTGATTATATTTTTATTTAAGGAATACTTTTATTGTGATTTAAATAGGATTTGTTAAATTGGAAAGATTTTATAGTAAAACTATCATACGTTCTAATTCAAATATAAGGTCGTCATACCTTGCCCCTCCCCCAAGTGTCGGTTTTGGCAACTTCAATAATTACTGTACGGATTTCCATGTGGTTATCACCAATAGTTTACGTATAGAAAAAAAAAAGTTCTCTTAAAGTATGATGTTATAAATAAAAAAAAATATTTAACATTACCGTCTCTTTGAGAAAAACCGGTTATTAAAATACGGAATGTCTTGCTTTTTTTAATTAAAGGATTGTGATGTACATGCACACACACACACTCATCAATTGTTTAATCTAATCATTCAATTTGAAGTGAGTGTTTTCTTTCATTATGACACTGCCCTCTTCATAGTACATGCCATTTTTCAAGAGCACCCTCCCGTTTATAACTGGCATACCACGGTTTGCACGGTTATTAGTTGGGCCAATGTGGGCGATCGTGTACCAAGTCAACCAAATTGTGACCTATAAAAATTCTTCCATGTCAAATATTTATTTCAATTTCAGTCTTAAAAGAATTCAAGCCAACAATCATTGATCTAAGCGAGAATATGTTCACAAATGTGACAGTGATGGCAGAACTTCCGGTCCAAGTTCTAAACTTGTCGCGATGCTCCATAGACGTAATAGAAAATGCAAGTTTCAAGGATTTACAGAAGATGTCGGTCTTGGATCTCAGTCACAACAAGTTGACGACCGAAAGACTCAGTCCGCATGCGTTTGAGGTAAATTGATTTTTAGAGAAAATATTATGTGGTGTTTTCATGAATAGATTTTAGGTTGCATTATTTAAATTTTTAGAGATAACTTTATATTTTATTTTCAATCAGTGAAGTAATAAACAAAAATGTCGACTAAAAAACAGATGGAAGGTATATCAAAGCTGTTATAAATCGATAAAAAATTCGACAGTAATTATCATTTCATTGGACTAATTTTGAGAAAATGTGACATCGTTGGACAAAGTTGGAAAAGGATTGTATTTCGTTCCAGGGTCGCTACTCGCCCGAGGAGTACGAGCCCCTCGCCTCCATGCGTACTCTGAGCCTCGCTTACAACAACCTACACTCCCTCAACCAAGACCTGTTCGAGCACTTGCCCGAACTCACTGAGCTGGATCTCAGTGGGAATCCTTTAACTACTATTGACCATGTCACTCTGATTGCGATTTCCAGCTTACCAATGATGAAGGTTTGTTAATGTTGGGACAAGAAAGAAAAAATTCCTCATATTGTCAATTGAAAATTATTAAGAATCGTTAGATAGCTAGAATATAATGAAATTTAATCCAAATCAGGTTTTGAGAATGCGTTCCTGTGGCCTCACAGCTGTACCAGATAAGTTCCTCCACACTCCTCGCTTCCTGGAAAACCTGGATCTTAGCGATAACAAACTGACATCTGTCCCTCAAGAGCTAGAGGAAACCAAGAATTTGTTGTTCCTAAATTTGAATCAGAATCCAATTGTCCAACTGGATGCTAATTCGGAGAAATATCCGTATGTTGAAGTTCTATTTTTAGCCATATTTTTTACTATAATGTATAATAAAATCTTATATTTGTTAAGACTAACATGGACAAGCGTTCTGAAGAAATGTATTTATCTTAGGAAATTTCTTTAAAAAATTATCTAAAAAGTTTGTCCAGTTATTAATGGATTTTTTTTATATATTTGATCTTTCTAGAGGTTTCCCTCGTCTCCGGAAGTTACAAGAGCTGCACATGTGTAACATGAGACAGTTAACTCGTATCGGAGCGGGCACACTCGCGGGATTGGAAAATGTACAGCGATTGCACATTAGTTTCAATCCCAAATTGGAGTTCATTGACCCCAAGGCCCTGGCGAGACCTGATGATATTGGCGAGACATACGACTGGCCGCTTATAAGAGAGGTAGGTTTTTGCTACCAAAAAGTTAAAAATATTTTTTGAAAATTATTAAACATTCACTAGTATGGAAATAAAAAAAACGGATTGCTACCCTTTATAGAGAGGAAGATGAAACATTGCTATAATTATTATTTTGAGTTGATCTTCTTTAGCAGTACCCTGATCAAGCACACTTTATGAACTATTTCTAGTTAAGGCTTTAATTTATTCCAGTTGTACCTGCAGTCCAATAACCTGACGGAGATTGATTCTCGTTTGGTATCTCGGTGGGATCTTCTCCAAAAAGTGGATGTTTCGGACAATCCATATCTCTGTGACTGCTCAACTCAGTGGATGGTTGACATGCTGGTACCGATAGTGGAAGCCAAGGTCGTCAATGGTTCGGAAAAGATGGTGTAAGTGGTTGTTTATTTTAAAAACGAATTTACTCGTTCCTAAATTTCGTCCATCGTAAGACAAGATTTAGTAAGTTCGTTTTCACCGATTTTAACTTCTTCAGAGATGCCATGCCGGTAAATGCAAAACAACTTAGTTTTACCAGAAGTTAATACTCTTTATAAGTCTATCGTAAGTTCTTTTAAGATTGTTTGCAATACTTCAGTTGTGAGACGCCTATCGAGATGAAGGGTCACACCATGAAGCACCTACACGACGGTCATCGCACCATGCGCTGTTCCGACAAGTATGGGAACCGACCGGAGAAGGACGGCTCCATGCTACTGGGGACACTTATCGGTATGTAGAATACTCTTTAATCCCATCTATATGTGGGGTTGGTTCGATTGGTATTCTATTTTTTGGTGTTCCGCTCAATATGGTTCCATATCTTCACTCCCATCAGAACAGATCCATAGCTATCGTGTCAATATATATCAAGTAATAATTAGCATTTGTAGATTCATATAAAGGCTTTCATCAAGTGAAGTTGGATTTTACTCTTTTCTTTTAAAGGTGTTCTCTTGGCGGTGCCGATAATGTTTGGTCTGATGATGTTATGGCGACACGGTCACCTGTCGTGGTTAGGGCTCCGGGGTCCCATAGATGTGTCCCGAGCCTTCTACAAGCGAGCCCCCGCTGATGACAATTATATATAGATGTTATTGTTATATTGTAATAAGTTTATAAACATTCTTATTTTTAAGTAAATTTTTAATAAATTTTAAGAAAATATTATTATTATGTCTTATTATTAATGAAACTTAATTGGCCTTTTTATTACAAACTTTCCATTTTATATTCCCTTTTCATTAGCAATTGTTCTTTATTGATGGTTAAATAATATTTATTGAACCGAGCGGAGAGCTAAGCTCTTACTGGTCAAAAGT
Organism: Melinaea menophilus ssp. n. AW-2005; assembly: GCA_918358695.1. NCBI lineage: Eukaryota > Metazoa > Arthropoda > Insecta > Lepidoptera > Nymphalidae > Melinaea > Melinaea menophilus. The sequence goes on from OU911038.1 coordinate 18,504,420, forward strand.
GTGTTTCGATGTTCGCCTACTCCTCCTAAGCCATTTGAGCTAGAGCTTTAAAATTTTGCATATGCATTCAAGAAAGTATCTCACTCGTTTAGCAGTTCTTTGGTGACATTCGTGATTGTAGATTTTGATTAAATGGTCAAAAAGTATCCCATAGACCAATATATATTTTTTTAACTTAGCAATTCTTTATAACATAACTTTGCTATAATAATTGTGACAGGCGTCAAAAGATAATAATTAAATATTGCAAAGAACCACTCACAAGGGCATTCTTTTGTACGTTTTAGGCACGTGTTTGACTGCTACTCGTAATTCTAATAACTTCAACGGTTATTTTTAATTGTTAAACAAGTTCCACTTTCACTTATAACAGATAATCTGATTCAGAATTCCTCCAATTGTGTGTTTAATCAACAAATTAAAGAAAACTTTTACGTCATTATTATTTTCTTTCAGTAAAGTTATCTTTCCATTTTAACATTCATAAATGAGTCTGTGCGGTTTCGTAACTGCAGACCTAATAAATCGATATTTCCTGTAGCTATACAGATGAAAGGAGAGGGGCTTAGCTTAAAACCCGCTGCGTACGGTTGGCGGATCCTAATAGTTTTTACTTTAAACTTCTTCTTTCTTGACAAAAAAAGGTGCTATTTACTTTATATTATAGAAAATATAATGAATAGATTGACTATATAATAAGTTAAGATACAATTTGAAATTTGATGAGATGTGATACTTTATATATATTAGAAAATATAGATTGGCTTTATGTATATATTATATAATTATGATATAATTGTCAATATTCTCAGATGTGTTAAAAATGTACATTAAATCAATCCCAAATGTTTAACGACTATCAGGACTAAATTTTCAAGAGATTTTCTTATTTCAGTAATGCACCTTTTCTTTGGTAGGTACTCTTATTAAGATATAAGGCCTTTGGCACTGTCTACTTCTTGACACTACTAATGAAATAACCTGACAGCGTTCAAAGTTGATTGAAGGCAAGTAAATTTTAGTTATACGAGTATATATTAAACGTAAATCCATCTGCACAAAATACATAAAAGTTCTTGTCATTGTAAAAAGTTTTTTGTCCATTAATATAATTTATATAATATTATATTATTATGTAAATAATAATACATATATTTCGTGACATTTATAAAATACATTTTAACAACAACTTGAGGTTAATATTGAGATTATAAAATAATAAATTATCAAATTATTTATGTTGCGTAATCAAACTCATTGTAGTCAAAGAATCGTTTTACGAAATCAAAGAAAAAGAAATTCTTTATTTTCATCCTCATCACCGCCAACCTGAAACATTATACATTAAGATAAATTAGGATTTAGTTTATAAAGGCGGATAAATATAATATAACATCTGACAGTTAAATAATTGATTTATGAATTCTGTATATTTTAAAGTAACATTGATGAATAATGAAGTTCGAATTAAATTCAGTGGGTTATAACATTTTCTATTTATTAGATATATTATGTATGTGAGTGATCACAATAAAAAAGCCTTAATTCAAGTTGGAGTGCCTTCACAGGACTTATTTCGATAAGTACGGTATCATAGTCCTTACACTCCCGTTTGATACACAAGTTACTGCTATTGATACAAAGTGGAGAAGATATAAATAAAAATTATAATATAATAATAGAACTATAGAATGCAGATAAGACGAAGGTTCTGATATTTGAAAGAAGTGAAGAAAGAACAGAATGTAAGATCAACGTCAATGATAAGATAATAGAACAAGTGAAGCAGAGACGGAAGATACGAAATGGATGTGGAAAGGCGTATTGCTGCCGGTAACAAAGTCAACGGTGCTTTGGCTGTAATGTTGAGACGGCGAAACGTCAGCATAGCTGCACGTTTAGTTGTACACAATGCGGTTTTGCTACCGACGCTGTTTTACGGCAGTCAAACGTGGGTAATTTGGAAAAAAATTGGTGGAAAATTTCACGGTGAGAATGAAGAAGAATGTGCTCAGGTGGTTTGGGCACGTTGAACGAATTCGTGATGAAAGAATGGTAAAAAAGATTTATAAAGGAAAAGTGAGCGGTAAGAGAGACAGGGGGAGGTCTCGAGTGACCTTTGAAAAAACAGTAGCTATGATGCTGGAGGAAGGTCACGTAGAAAGCATGAGGACCCCCCAGAGGGCATGTATGTAGAGGTTGATGTCTGTGGCCGAGGCGAAAGAGGTACGCAGAGACCGTAGCGTTTGGCGCTCCGCCGTCTCTGGCTACCCCGCAAGGGATTTGGCGTGAAATTAAATAAATAAATAAAGAAATAGATCTCACTGGCTGTTCGTCGGTCCTGCGCGTCTCATGACGTGTTCCCGCATGCAGCGGTAGCTGTGAGACCGGCCGTAGTGTTTGCATCTGACATGATATATATATCAATATTATGTTATACTAAAAGTAAGTTGTTATAAACGGTCCAGCCGTTTAAGAAGTTAGCCGAAACCAACAGACAGGCGGAAAAAAAATTCAATTGCCTATATCGTACACGTCTCAATAACTTTTGAATGAAAAATTTAGGTAGGTCCCTATATTTTTATATAAATAGATATATATTCTATCGAAGATTTTTTTTTGTTACTGGATTTTAATTTTAAAAATATACCTGGTCGGTTTAGACGCAGTTTTAAACGCAGGTTCAATTAATCTGAAAAAAAAAATCATCGTATTATTATTTTTTTTAATTAAAAATTTAAATAAATATATTAATTATTACGTGTTCTCTTTAATTTTCTTCATCTGAACCCTGAAAGTTAACAACATTTTTATTGAGGTTTTATAATTTTTGTAAAAATTATATATTTTTATTCAAAGTTACAACTCCTCACCATCCCAATCTATGAGGGACCTTCCTGCGGTTTATTGTTGAAAATAATTTCTTTAGACCGTGACCTACAACATCAACATTTGAATTAAAATTGAATAATAGGGACCAGAAAATAATAAAATAAATTTATATTTAAATAGTTTTAAATAAACAGACTTATGTACAAAATCAATATAAAGTCCCTCACGTTGGTGTTCAGTTATTTCTTCGTAGAATATGTGCTTTAGCTTTCTAAAGACGCAACTGAAACAATACAATATAATTATTTTTAATAAAACTATTATTATCATTGCATAAATATCTTTTATAATGAACTTTTATTATATTGTTTTAATTACTACTATATCTATCATCTTACTATTTCCTCTCCTCGCTCATGACAACACTGACCAGTGAACTGCGCTCCAGGATGTTCTTTTTGACTGAAATATATATATATATATATATGAGATTAGGTTCAAATAAGAAATAGTTGTTTTTGGTGGGGATTTTAATAGATATGTGGAACAATAAGAGATATGACGCAGTGAATATGCAGAATGCAGATTCGGATTCGTTCCGACCAAAATAAACACTTGGTTAAAAATATAAACACCTACAAGACTAACAACCAAAACATATAATGTTTATTTAGAAAAAAGAAGAAAAATCAAACTGTGAAGTCCATAAATTGGGAAGTGTTGTATTTATTTATATTAAATCAATTCTCTCAAAACAAAGCTACTTTAGAAATATAGGTTTTGTCGACAGTATCTGAAAGCGAGCTATTTGTTAGTTATTTTAAGACAGGGGATACAAAGAATATACTAGAAATATAATTTAACAGAAAAGAAAAGAAATTCAAAGAAGGAAATCTCCACTTAGGCAACAGAAGAGCGTAGAAGAAATTAAAGTTACTCTGATACTAGATGATGGGTATAAGGGACGGATATATACTCACAGCTTTTATATGGAAGTTTTAATATACTGCCTATCCGTCTGTCTATCAAGCGACTGAAATTACAAAAATATATTTAAAAAAACATTAAAAAAATATAAAATATCTGAATAATAACTAACGTTTTAAACTGTTTGGAGTAATAAGAATCATATCCGTTTAGAAGTCCATCCCCAGAGGTATCTGAAAATAATTATAAAATAACAAAAAAGAATTATTATATTAAAGAAAGACAAAACATTACCTGATTCTTCAGTTATATATAAACTATTGGATCCTTTGTCTTTGGAACTGAAAATAACAAAAAATATTGTATCACTATTAAAATTATAAAGTTAAAATTATAACTAATGATATTAAAGCACTTACTGAGATTTTATAATGACAGGCACTTCTGATTTTCTAAGTACCATGTGAGCGATCTCCGTTGACTTACCTAGCTCTAAGGGAGACAAAAATATATTACATATATATACACACATACACACATACCAACGCACATACATACATACATACACACACACATACATACATACAATCACGATAAATTGCATGCAATGCATAATTCATTTAAAAAGAAAGTTCAGAAGAGTTCGGAACCGACTTTAATTATATTTCAACGACATTTCGTTAATCACAGGTACAGGTACAGTATTCGCCTTACAATTACCAAAAATATTAAAACAAAAAAAAATTAACTGAAACTTTTTGAATTAAAAAAATATAAATGTTGTTCATAACAATAATACCTTACCTGCTATTCTCAAGTCGCTGCATATGTTTTTCTGAAATCATTTAAATATATAAATGACTCAAATTATTTTATATTTCTAATATTCTAGTGTTATCTGTTAAAAATATTATTTGACATAATATATAAATACGTAAAATCTGTCCTTAAACTTTTCCACCAACACAAAATTCACAACTTTAATCAAAATCCTACCATATTTATGTTAAATGAAAACTACAAAACAAACTCGAAAACTTCTTTATAACTTACTTTTACAATATAAATAATATAAACATATAAAATAGTGAACATAAAAAAACAAAACTGAAAACATTAAGTTTGAGTTTTTTTTACCACATTATGGAGATATGAATAGACTATTTGTGATAAAATTTTACGTGGCTAAAGATTATTGCGACAAAAGGTATATTTAAATAATAGTCTTAAAATTCACTAATTTGTATAAATGAAGTGATCACATTAAGATACTTACTGACATTTTTTCTTTGTAATGTTTACGTTTTTTTCTTGGCGTTGCGCGTGCGCACTTATCATCCCTTAAAAGATATTTATACTTAAATAGTAACACTTTGTTAGATGAGATTCATTTATCAAAAATAAATTGAAAACTGACATTATGATTATGTAGTTACAACTAAGAAAAGGACAAACGGTACCTTCTAGTCGTTTGAAGATTTTTTAGTAGTTCCTGTGTAACCAGTGTAGTGGTTCCCTTTTCTAGAATATATTTATAACATAATAAATATAAAATATAAATATTTATAAAAGGAGAGATCCAAAAGTAAAGTACCTAGATATAAAAGAAAAGACTCGCGGGAAATTTTGTTTATTGTTTCTCGACTTAGTCACCACCTAACTCAATATATTTATTCCACTTTGATGGGATACCGTCCATTGATACCGTCAGAAAAAAAAAATGAATTTTACTCTGTGAAAAATGCCGAAACGGCGTACTTGACTTCTTCATCTTCAGCTTGTGTTTCTTCAGAAGTCGAAATAGGTAAAAGTCGCTGGGAGCCAGGTTTGGACTATAAGGGGGGTGGTTCAATTCCTGGAACCCCAACTCACGCACAGCAGCTGATGCAATGGCAGATTTGTGCACAGGAGCGTCGTCTTGTAAGAGCTGCACCTCGCGACAGAACTTCCGCGTCGCTTCTCCAATATCGCTGTTTTCATGTTTTTAAAACCTCAGCGTAGTACTTCCCTGTGATGGTCTCCTTGTGGAGAAGGTAATAAATTAAAATTAACAGCACGCTTTCTATATAATAATCTTCCCAGCGGTTGAGTGCTAAATTTCTTCGGCGGGGAACCCTTGTGTTTCCATTACATCATGGTAAATTCACGTCTTATCACCCGTTACTATCTTACATAGAAAAGCTTCACTTCCTTCCTCAATTAGGTACAAATATTCTTTTTGAAATCAGAACAGGGTTTTCCTACTGAAGCAGTATTCTGGGGACCCATCTTGCACTGACCTTGTTCATGATCAGACGTTCGTGTAGAATTCTAAAAACTGATGATTCTGAAACGCGGCAGCTAATTGGGAAGCTTTAAACGACGGTCTTGATGCGCAATCCTTTCCACCTTGGCTTGATAATTTCAGGTGTGGTTGCTTCCACAGGCGTTCCACTACGGAAGTCAAGTTCAATGACCTCACGTCTCCACTCGAACTGTTTAGACTAATATTTTAATATGAAATGGGAAGGTGAAGAGTCCCCGTATACTGCGATCACACGCTCATTGATGGCCTTTGGCCCATTTCCTTCTTTTACTAAATACTCGATGACGCCACGGTGCTTTAAACCAATGTTTTCTATATTTTCTGCAACTAGTCACAATTAACGACCTCTCACTAAGACAGCTGATGCGCTACTGAACTAACACCAAGTATCCTAAGTCAGGATTCCCGACACGTAAGGCCATGTCAGTGCGTGCACCAACCTGTTCCACCCCGCACTACACGTCTATCATATCAAAGTATATTACTTTTTGTTCTCTCCTCATAGTACCCATAACTTTCTCTCATAAAATGAATTGAGTTACATGTTGTTTAAATAATAATAAAGATTATTTACCTACCATTGCTTGTCTTCTTCAATTCTGTTGGGTTATCCTGAAATATATATATTAAATGTATGTTTGTATTTATGTACAAATAAAGGTGAAAATAAAAATCTTACATTACTAATCTTATGTTTCGAGTATGTTTTATTTGTTGCGCTATTTCCTTCAGAGAGTTTACTGAAAAATATTAATTTTATGTATTCTATAGTTAAACGACAAGAGAACAGTTTTTATAGAAAATCAGTTAAATATAAACATCAAAATAGAAGCTACTAGTTAATTAAAAAATATTCAAAGATAAACAATTGGTGACTTCAATTGTTTATCTTTGAATATTTTGCAGCAAATCATAATTTAAATTCTAGACTGTTATAAAATGGTATCCTGGTATCCACCTGGATTCCTTAGATTTTTCCGAACTACTGGTTATATTTCTAGCCATTTCCAACACTCTGTTCTGATTTCTCTTTCTCTTCGGTTTAACCTTTTTGACACGAGCCGATGACAGATCTTCGAATATCCGATGAGAGCAGTTTGAACAAAATATAACTCCCTTAAAAATCTCTGCGTTTCTTAAATTTGTTTCGCTACATACATCTGGTGATTAAACAATAAGTTAATTATATTATTTGATCAAACCAAAACATAAGAAACAAAAAAAAACTGATTTTAATAAAAATTAATAATAAAAACTGACAAAATATATTTTAAAATTCAATAAGTGTTTTTAAAATTATTCCAGAAATTATTAAAGAAAATTTATATTTTTTACAACAATAGCAAGAGACAAAACTACTGTTTATTTTTTAATTAATAAGTTAATTATTAAGACATGTCCCAAATGTTAAAAATATTAGTTTCTTACAACACTTGTAACATCGCTGGTGGTAGCTGCGTCCTTCGTGTACCGTCCCCTCCCCCTCTCGCACCGCTGTGTTACAGTGCTCGCACACTTCGCAACTAACACCAATAAATTGTCATTAGACACCCAAATATCATAATTTAAAACATTAAACCACCAATGTTAGTACCCGCTAATAAACAAATGTTATTACCTAGTGCTCTAATAAGTGACGAAATATGTGATAGGTTGAATAATAAGAACTGATTGTGAATTTTATTGTTTCACTACATAATAGTAATACTCACGCCATTTCTATATATTTTTTCTATTTTATTTGCATTTTTTTTTATAAATGTCACTTCAATTTCACATGTTTCAATCTCGACTTACTTTTAAGTTTTAGCTTATGCAATGTATATGTAAACGTATTAGCGACCAGTGTCAATGTTTTTCGCTCAAATAAATAATTAATAAAAATTATTGAAAGAAGGTACGATACCTTTAATTTAAACCCTTTATGGATATTTTTTAAATGATGGCCGTCATTGTTGTGGCAGCCAGAGAATAGAGAATATCGATAAATAAAATCAATAGTTACCCTCGTCGTCTGCACTGTACTGTACCGTCGTACCGTACTGTATTGTACCGTCGTACCGTACTGTATTGTACCGTCGTACCGTACTGTACTGTACCGCCGTACCGTACTGTACTGTACCGCCGTACCGTACTGTACTGTACCGCCGTACCGTACTGTACTGTACCGCCGTACCGTACTGTACTGTACCGCCGTACCGTACTGTACTGTACCGCCGTACCGTACTGTACTGTACCGCCGTACCGTACTGTACTGTAGTAGCGTACTGTACTTGCCCTCCCTTGGTACAACGGTAAATAAAGGATTATCCAAAGGTAAAAACAGAAGATTTAATTATAATTCAGAGTTTTAATTACCCTATTTTAATATAGGACATGCTGAATGTAAACTATTTCCCATAGGAATCTACAAACAAACTAGACTGCTGTGTATCCACCAAATAACAGAGCATAGTTCACATTGTATTTGGAACATAACTACTTGGGATACTTATAATTATATCGGAAGGAAATTCAGACGAGGTCTCGTGAAGTAGCTAGTGTAAAATAAAACAAATTTAATATAAAAAGAAATTTATTTACGAGACTAGTCAATATAAATTTATGCTGTACATATCACGAATCATTAATCAATAGTAATAATCAACTAGAGATAGATAATCAACTATCTGAGATCGACCAGCACACCTCGCCTTGGCGCTATAATATAATAACTCAAAGAAAATGCATTTCAAACACCATAAGAGACACGCTCTGAATATGTTTATACACTTTATAGAGACCACTTAAATTACAACTACACTACGGACGAAGTTTATAATCGACAGACAATCCAAGATTGATATCAATCTCAATATAGAACAAAAAACGGATTGTCATTTCACTTCAATAATAAAGAATCGATTTAAAGGTTTACATTATTTTATCTAAATCTCCATATTTTTTAGAAATAAATTTTATTAATATTAATTTTATTATAAACTATTATTAAGGGAACAACAGTTTTAAATTACTTCATCAGTCAAACACACAGACGGACAAACAACAATCAGCTGTTATCACTCGGTTACCTAGACTTTTATTATATTATAGATATACTTAACGATATCAATAACTTACAGGACATAGCGGACCTATCCCGGATAAGCAGTAACCCTTTTAAAGAATTGACTCGAAGATGCACTATTATATAATAATAATTATTATTATTTATATATTTTAATAATTACAATACATATTCGAAATAAAATAAATCTATTGAGAATAACAAAAATTTATAACATTTTTTTATTTAATGTCAAATTAATTAAATGGTATCTACTAAGGCAATTATTGGTTTATGAACGGACAGACACTATGACATCATTATTATAACGTAACACTAATAAGAGAGTCTAATAACATTATATATTTATGGATAAATAACACACAAACTCTTTGGTAGCTCGATACAAATGGTAAATCACATTTGTAATTAGGAAATTTCTTAAAATAATGTTTGCTGTCTAATCTAAAATGTTAAATACATAAGAATTTCGTTAAAAATAAATATATATTTACCTAAAATACTTAACGCAGATACACAGACCTATACCACGAAGAAAATACTATTATAACAAATTTAAATCCTTGAGGTCCTTGTACGAGGTCTAAATAAATAAAATTATAATAATTATAATAACACCGTAATAGCGACCAGGGAGGTAACAAAATTATAGTAAAACTTGTTTGTGACCAAAATACAAAAGTTCTTATCGATAATAAATACTTTTTGGTGAACGTTACAAGAGCACAGTCATCAGCGTCCGCGTCGCGGTACGCGGGTATTAGAGTATTTTTGTATTATTACAAATTATTAGTCAATAATCTGCGTCCGTTTTATATAACGCAAAATAAAAACTCAAAAATCCGAGTTCTTTTTTATATAATTCAAAATTAGAACTGTATAATCTGCGTCCGTTTCATATATAAAAAAAAACTATAATAAACGTCAATTTCATATAATTAAAAAAAACTCTGTAATCCGAGTCTGTTTCATATAATTAAAATAATCTATAATCCGGATCATGTCATATAATTAAAAATAAGAATTCAATAATCTGTATCCGTTTCTTATAATTCAAATTTAGAACTCGTATAATCCGAATCCGTTTGATATAATTATAATGTAGAAGTCGTTAGAAGACCATGATCTCGGTCCGCGGCACGTGGTTGAGGTTGTCGTCGATGGTGAGGTACATGTTGAAGGAGAAGAACATGGCGGTGGCGGAGAGGAAGTGCCAGGCGTCGTGCGAGTCGTACAGCCCCAGCAGCGAGCACGGCCGGTTGTGCCGCCGGGAGCGCGCCGGGGTCAGCTGCGGGGGCGTCGATTACACAGGCACACAAAAAAAAAAAAACGTCATGAACCAGAGGGGAGACCCCATTATTCCTAGGTTTTTGGGATCGCTGAAACCGAATATGACAATAAAAACTAATTTTAAATGCCAGTTTGCCCGCTAGCACCCCCTTACTACCTCTTAAGGGGTGAAAATTGAAATTTTTGTAAAAAATCAAGATAGATGTGTCTTTCTACGTTTTTTGGGATGGTGATACCGAAAATGATAACTAAAAATAAATTCATGGCCACTATCACCCCCTACCATCCCTTACAGGGGGTGAAAATTTCATTTTTTTCTATAAAATCAAGACAGATGTGTATTTCTACGTTTTTTGGTATAATGAAACCGAAAATGACAACCAAAAGTGAATTTGATACCTCTTTTACTCAATACTACCCCCTAACTACCCCTAACGGGGGGGAGGGGGTGGGGGTAGTTTCAATTTTGTATAAAATCAAGATGTATGAAGAAATTTTGACGATTTACAGTAAACGACATGTTTATCAAACTAGTTTGAAGTTACTCTTAGCTCTTATATTAGAAATTCAAATGCTTTATCGATCAGAAGTATCTGATATATATTCATGATTTAATTCTATTCTTAGCGTAACCCAGGAACAACGGCGTGGACGTAGTAGATTTCTGTTCCCTTTTGGAGTGCTGGATTAAAGTGAGTCCCCTTGCCTCTCACTATCCGGGGTGCTGAATTAAAGTGAGTCCCCTTGCCTTTCACTATTCAGCGTCTACCTGTTTCTACGATAACAAACTCTCTTGTTGTCAAAAGTTCTTCTAAGTGGTTTCCTTTTATTGGTTCTTTTCTGTTCTGGCAAATCTCTTTTTAAATTCCAACAGTAGTCTGCTAACATATTGACATCCCATTTACCCTGATAGCGCTGTTCCATTGTCTTAAGATCCTGTCTGATGGAACCTTTCACCTTGCTCCTCACTGTAGTCTCCTAAATTGGCCGAAAAATAGTAACCTTTCTATTTTGGAGGCATAGAATTAGGTTCAGCATCCTTTAAGCGTTTTACAAGACTGCCGGATGGATAACAGTACAAACAGAATTAAATAGAAAGCAAAAAAAAAACAAAAAATGAAACAACTTGTTGAGAATAGGACAAAAATCATGATTCAGTCTTAGTATCATAATAACAAATATATGCATACAATAAGGTTACCATATACTTTATAATAATTTTTTCTCTCAGCATCTTGAAAAACATAGAAATTCACATATTTTCGGTTCCAGCATCCTAAAAAACGTAGAAATACACATCTATCTTGATTTTATAGAAAAATTGAAATTTTCACCCCCTTTAAGGGGTAGGTAAGGGGGTGATAGTGGTCATGAATTTATTTTTAGTTATCATTTTCGGTTCCAGCATCCCAAAAAACGTAGAAATATACATCTATCTAACTTGATTTTATAGAAAAATTGAAATTTTCACCCCCTGTAAGGGGTATTAGGGGGTGATAGTGGTCATAAATTTATTTTTAGTTATCATTTTCGGTTTCAGCATCCCAAGAAACGTAGAAATACACATCTGTCTTGATTTTATAGAAAAAAATGAAATTTTCGCCCCCTGTAAGGGATGGTAGGGGGTGATAGTGGTCATGAATTTATTTTTAGTTATCATTTTCGGTTTCAGCATCCCAAAAAACGTAGAAAGACACATCTATCTTGATTTTTTACAAAAATTTCAATTTTCACTCCTTAAGAGGTAGTAAGGGGGTGCTAGCGGGAAAACTGGCATTTAAAATTAGTTTTTATTGTCATATTCGGTTTCAGCGATCCCAAAAACCTAGGAATAATGGGGTCTCCCCTCTGGTTCATGACGTTTTTTTTTTTTTGTGTGCCTGTGTTATTAACACTTGTTACAAGGGATGGTTTACGGCATTTGTTATATAGCTGTTTGAGAATACCTTGCTATATAGTTTTCAATTCCAATTTTATTTTTTATTTTAATGATTGATTTAATTATTGAAATAATAATTATAGCATTTGTTATTAATGGACAATAATATTACTTTTACAACAACGCCATTTTAGATTTACAGGTGTATATGAGTGTACTCACGGCCCAGTTGGTGCTGAGGTCCAGGTAGAAGTAGCTCGACCCGAACCAGACGGAGTACGTCAAGGCAATGAACACCCAACTGGAAATAATTATAGTTATAGTTTTTTCATAATTAATAGAATATGTTTGAGAGCGTGCATGTGTGTGTGTGTGTGTACGTGCGTGGTTGTATGTGTGTGTGTGTGTGTGTGTGTGTGTGTGTGTGTGTGCATGCGTGCGTGTGTACGTGCGTGTGAGGGTGCGTGTGTGCGTATGTACGTGTGTTTGGGTACGTGCGTGTGTGCGTGCGTGTGTGGGTGCGTATGTGTACATGTACATATCTCACCTGTACCACCGTATGCTCTCTCGGTGTAACAACTTCATGGCGATGTAGAACAAAGTGTACAGGAAGAGGTTACTCATCAGCACGAGCAGCACGTGGGACGCGAAGTCACGGCTGTGCTGGGACATCCTGCTCACAATATAATTATCATTATGAGTCACACAAATGTATCGATTGTTATACGTAAAAAATATCTTTTATGAAAAAAAGTCACAAGGGGGGTGTGGGGATAAAGTAAGAATAAGATACTTTGTATACATACATACATACATGTGATTTTGGTTATGTGTGTTATCTCATACAGTGTCACCGGGGCGAAAGACCCTAAAACTTTATAACATAAAAAAATATTCAGTAATTTAATTCCATTTCGATTAAAAAAAATGAAAATCGTTTTAATTACATATATACAGACATAATTTTCCATTGATAAAAAAACTGTTAAAAACGTAAACCCTTGGGCTATTAATAGGTTGGTAAATTAGTTAGTAAATTAGTACACACCCATATCCAGCGATGGCCCAGTTGGCGAGGTTGGCCAGCAGCAGCATGACCCCGCGGCCGCAGCGCGCAGGCGTCACCGCCGCCAGGGGGCGCCGCGCCAGGGCTCGACCCGCGTTCACCAGCACCGACGGAGCTGGACACACACACTCCAATATTTTATCGCACGGTTAGTGATAAACATATAAATTGTGAACATTCTGTTTAGTTATGTGATGGAAAATATTAAACCATACTCTATATTAATTGTATAGGACTATACTCTATATATTGTATTGAATATCACTGACCGAATCTAAACCGTCCCAGATAATATATCTGGAACGTGAGGACGAGACAGGTGATGAGGTGGAGGAAGGTGAACGCCACCCAGAAGTAGAAGTTCGCGTTCAAGACGCCGACCAAACCTTAGTAAAATAAATATATTTTTAATACAATAATAAAAACTGTATATAATGATAGCTTTGATATAGTTTTAAACATCTTTTGACACTTACTGAAAAGTGCAGCTACACTAAAGAATGCCTATTAAAAATAAAAATAACAAAACTAAAACCTCTTTAAAGTTCTGTTACACTAAACCAATACCTATTTAGATATAAAAAAACACTATAAACTCACCAATGAATATAATAAGAGCCAGTACTCCGAAGGTGGCGTGCGCCCTCGCGTTGATGTCCGGGTGTCGCGCCTGGTACACCTTCACCATGCACAGCACCGACGTCACGTACATGAACGACGTGTCTACACACACGCACACACGCACACGCACACACACACACGTACACATTTTATTAAAGGAATCATATTTATACTACATACAAGGTCGAAAGTAAGTTTTCGCGTATATTAATAATACCCCTTGACTGTAACTATATCTCAACAATTCTAAATTATAAAAATAATAGAGTGTGACAAATTCATCATCACGAGCGGGACTACGAACCCACGACCTCTGGGAATAAGACACCATCATTAACTGAGCTATCGTGTCAGTACTCACATTGATGGAAATATAATTTCTCTAGTTGTAATGTATTTGGTTATATTGCGATATATTTTAACATATAATTAAAGTACAGTAAATTAAAGTACCACGTACACAATTTTTTATTACGTAATAATAAGTCTTTTACACTCACCGAACTGAAAGTTCATGCTGTTGGGACACACGTGGTACGCGGCCGAGAGCAGCCCCTCGCTCAGCAGGGCGGCGCCCAGCGCGTACAGCATGCCGTAGTGCTGCGGGATACCCATTGACGACTGCACACACAAACACATTATACGCTAACACTAACACGCGCACACGCAGACGCACAAGCACACGCACGCACGCACCCGCACGCTCGCACACACACGTGATACACTAACATACACAATTTCTAACTCAAATTATCGGGTATGAGCTGTCTGTGCCTGTCTTATCTGATCCAGATGCCAGAAGTCGCCGAAACTGCCATCCGGCCAGTACGACCACTACGGTCTGACAGAAATGAGTAGAGTAGAGTTAGAATTTCTAATTTTAAATGTCAAGAATCCGGAGGAGCAGTAAGAACAAAAGAAGAAGAAACTGTTCGGATGAGGCCTATTAACACTTATTCTTGTCACAACAATCACATAAGACTCGAGATAAGCTGGATAGTCAGCTAACTTGATCAGCATATATTGGGACACAGGTGTTAAGTGTCACACGCCAGCTGCTGGAACTCCAGCATGTAAGAAACAACGTCGTAACGGTACGTGAACTACCCCTATCAGGACAAGTACAGTGACAGGGTACAGATCCCACTCGCCTGCTGATTGGAAGCCCTGGCGTGCCGCCGCCACACCTGCAGCAGGAACAGCGCTCCCAGCAGCACGTACCCCACGTTGGAATACACGTGGTTGAAGTCCGACAGTGCACCCAGGGGGTGTGCGCACAGGAAATTGAAGTAGCACAGGTCCTGGTTGCCCGACTGGTTGAGCAACTGCGACATATACAGATGTTACTTTGTGACACTTTATGAGAGAGAATGTAAATATTGTAAAGACATGTACAGGTTTATGTTACTTTGAGACACTTTATGCGAGTGAGTGTAAATATTGTAAAGACATAATACAGGTTGTTCTTATTTTGTGCCTGTTTTTATGAGATAATGTGAATATTGTAAATGCTCACTCTCTGATACGTGACCACCAGCTGTATGACCGGCAGCGTGTAGAACACCGCCACTGTCAGTACGTTCCAGAGATACATCTTGGAGCGCGCCGACAACACCCGGGGACGGCATCTGTATATAGAATAATATTATATGCAGTTTACATAAGTCTATTATACAGGTGGTTGGAAAGATATATCTAAACAACCTGTATATAACACATCCCGTGAACTTAGTATTCTGTAGTTACTTTGAATATGTATAAAAAATTCTTTAATATTATAATGACAAGTATATACTTAATAATAAAAGTTCATCTCTTGTATATTTCAGCGTGTTTCTTATATATTTCAATTAATGTACTCCGTACCTGGCCAGGTTGGCTAAACACAGCCTCCCGTTGGCTGGCAGATCTCTCTCCATATCGGCCTCCGTAGGTGAGTGGTCAGAATCTGTATCCGACGAGGAACTCCTTTCTGTTATTATTGTTATAATTTTTTATTTGATTCGAACCTCGGACATCCGGCACACCATGAGGGCATAATAAAATTGAGCCATTGGTTCTTTAGATTTTATGGAACAAATGTTGTGGGAATAAGTTCAATATAAAATTACCTAAAGTCTCCCCCCCTCCCCTATCACGTCGGGAAGTGCCACTGCCGTCGTTCACGACACGACGACGACGACGACGACACGACTTGTTGTCGTGAGGTACCACCGGGGCGATTAAGCACTCTGCATCTGGGTATATATAAATAATAATTCAAATCGCATATACAAACAAAATACGGAGTAACATAAATAATACTAATAATTCCTTTTCAAAAAGACCAATAAAACCATTAAAAAATTAGGGTAATACTAACCTGCCCTGCGGTTCCCATTCCTCTGACACATCACCACCACCCCGAAGACCAGGTAGAAGGAGAGAAAGAACGCCAGCGCAGCCCCCCCACCCACCACGTACTGCGCGTACGATATCGTAGGGACCACCTTGAAGCTGTGAAGAGATACAATTAACTAAGGGTAAGTTTACACACACTAACTAATTAAATTAATCTGTAATACGATAAA
Organism: Melinaea menophilus ssp. n. AW-2005; assembly: GCA_918358695.1. Taxonomy (NCBI): domain Eukaryota; kingdom Metazoa; phylum Arthropoda; class Insecta; order Lepidoptera; family Nymphalidae; genus Melinaea; species Melinaea menophilus. The sequence continues at coordinate 18,520,977 of OU911038.1, forward strand.
GCTCGTGCCACACACACTTAATTTAATTAAAATAATTAATTTAGTGAAACAAAAAATAAGTTTTCAACATTTATGTGATTTGTGTGACGTCAAACTATCTACGATACTTAAATGTCAATATAATATATAGTATAATACAAAGTACATCTGAATTAGTTCAAAATGTTTTGATCAAATACAAATCCTGTGTATCAAATAATAATGTACAATAAAATAATTATCGAACATCACCTGAATGTTTTCACTCTTCCGTCCTCATAGTCCACTGAGACTCTATCCCCCCACCCGAAATACTGAGCCATTTTAGGTGCGGTTGTGTTTGTCACATCGGAGCAGGCGTCGTCGGAGGTCTTCACTATGAATACTATGTAGAAGCCCAGCGGGAACGAGTCTTGCTGAAATAAATGTAGAACATAATGTTAATATTAAGATTTACCACCAGATTTGCTTTGTAAAATATAAATTTTAATCATTTCTATATCCAAATGTCACTTGTCTTTTAAGTAGACGTAAGTTATACTTATTTTTGCAATGGTCTTTCCAAGTCTACTATGGTCTACTGAGTAGACCAATTTTTTTTTTTAATTTGATCTAATTTATAACTGCACTGTGAAATAATAAACAGTACTGACCGTTAGAGTGATCCCACCTCGCCTTGTCATAGTGAGGTAGTACCCGTCATACAAGATATCTCTCTCGTTATCGAAGACTGGACACTGAAATAAATATAAATTAACCAAAACTGAAATTAATTTACTCCACTTGCAGCCGATTTTTCAAATGTCAAAAAAAAATTATGGGATAAATATATATATTTTTATATATAATTAAAATATAAGATTTTAAACGATCATTACCGTTTATACTATATATTAATATTTTGTGTACTTTAACATGAGCGCAAACATTCTATTCATGAAATAATCTGACTTCAAGTTCACAAATGAATAACAAAAGACAAAATAACAGATACCATAAATAAGAGAATTGTACAATTGAAAAGTAGACCTATATAAATACTTACAGAGAAATTCTGAATTGAGACCAGAGCGCAGACGTCATCATCCGACTCGATCATCACGATGACGCTCTCGGGCTTCGACCACCAGCTCGGGCTGGAGACCTCGGACCTCACGAAATACCTCTCCAACTTCCCCCGCTCCGCTACATCCAGGTTCTCATTGCACATGTACCTCTTCTTAATACTCTGAGCCTCGAAATCGATCACTTTATTCGGACCCTGGCCGAACGGATAGAAGTAGTATTTGGGTTGGCTCGGGGAGCTCGTTAAATTGGTCACCGAGTTCAGTTTTATATAAAAGTCCTTGACGGTCTCCACCAGAATGGTGACCTTTATGGGATCCGGCGAGGAGGAAGTGAGATGAACGATCGGAATATTGAGCGAAGATACATCTTGAACAAAACGTACAATTACCTCTTGACATACAAAACATCCGAGTTACAATATCATAAGCAACAATTTTCCAAAGCCTATCTCTATTTTAATATATCAGCCGAGTTAGGTGATAATTTCCTAAACTTTTCAATCTAGCATATAACATAAAATAATATATATATATATAAATATCAAATATTAATTACGTATCAAGGGGCCGCAGTAGACCCTTATCCAGTTTCCGTTAACTATGATAGCGTGAACAGAACGAAACACTTGCATTGAGATGAAGAAATAAATTTATCAATAAACATCTATTAAAAATAAGTCCAAACCCAATTTGAACGTAAAACAGACAAACATGTAGTATATATATATATTCTTTACTCCATAATGGTATGTAAATTAACATAAAGATTTAATTTATAACTTTATTAAGTTGTGAAGGAGTTATAAGCTACCTGATAGCACTAAAAGGCTGTACAGACAGACAAAAAAAATATTTTTCATATATTTTAAACATATATATTACAGTAATAGTTGTCAGACAAGCAGACGGTTTTACTAATAATTATTAGTTCCTGCACCCAAAGTGAAACATAGTATATATATATAAGTAGTTGCAAATCTTTTGACTCTTGAATGTTCCCCGGAGAAGGAGGAAAAAAAGAGGAGAAAATTAAGTTTCCGACCTGCTCTTATATGAAAAATTATTAAAAGATGCTGTAGCTGACTATGTTTGTTATTTAAATTTAATATGTACTAACGGATTAGCAATACATGTATGCAATGCTTTCTTAATACAATTGGACTGTAACATTTTTGATAATATACATAATAATTACAGCCATTGGGCTGTAACATTTTTGATAATATTTACACAATATAATGATAAGATGATACTAAATAATACCTGGCATAACATTAATTACTTGCTAAAGAATAGATGGAACCAAAGATGGCAGTAGTGACACTTGTACTCAAAAACTTAATTAGATTAAGTGTTTACATTTGATCAATAAATATTTTATTAATATTTATGTAATAATAATAACATAACTTGCAAATGAGTTCCAAAATCTTTTAATTTCATCAAAATCGATATAGCCTTTCCATGACATGAAAATATATACATGATTTGAATTAAATGTATAGATAACTCACCACATGTGTCCTCCTCCTCGGAGAATATATTATTATGAGGGCACAGAGTCCTGGAGATGTTTGTGAACTGTTCGGGAGAGTCTGGAGTTTGAATCAACATCGGTAACTGCCACGCGAAAACACCTGGAATAAAACTCCCAATATACTTCACTCGGATCATACATTCAAGTGTTGAAGACTCATTAGGAATTATTTTCATTAGTTTAGATTGGATCCTGGGACCTTTTGCCAATTTGTCACTCTGCAAACTGAGCCTTTATGTCTATACTAATATACATTGATGAATTTAGATTTATATATATTGTTTTTAAGGTCGAAATTGATGTTTAAAGATTACTATTTACCTTTTTGCTGTCTCGCTGTTACAAATAGTGGGTAGGTTCTGTTCGCGAAGTCGCTGGCGACTGTCACTCGAGCGGGGGTGTTATAACCCATCACATCCTTAGAAAGATGTATATAAATAATTTATTATTACATTGATATAATATTTAATAATGTATTGAAAAATAACAAATGAAATAATAGCAAAAAATAGTATAAGCTTTAGTTTTATTTTATACAACGATTTATATGGTTAATTTGTTGTATATAAATGTAATTTGAAATGTTACATATATATATATATATATAGTTGTAAAAAACTTTAAATATAGATAGTACTTACTCCGGCAAATTCCATGATGTATTCTGTATTTTTACTAACTTCCACCGTGTATGGTTCATTGTATTTGTAACTGAAATATCAATAATTAATATTATTAAAAGAAACTAAAGGACCCTGATCAAATCTCTCACACTATCTCCCTTACAGATAATATTTGTACCTTGAAGAAATATAATAAAATATCATAAGTTTGCCCTGAACCAAAACAATATAATTCAAGGATTCAATTATTTCTGTACTAATATTCTGAACATGCACACTTCTTTGTAGTTCACATGCAATGTCAGCACCAGCAGGTATGATATAGAAATAATACAAAAAAATATTTTAAAATTTAAATATCTGACAAAAGTGAAAATGGACTTAAAAGTTTGAAGATTCAGTGTTGTCATGAATTAAATAATATTATGATGATAAGTAACAAAGATAACTATGAAAATCACAGATTATTCATAATTAATTATAAATGCCTTACAATAAAGAGTCACTTCTTGTATTAAGAGGGGCACTGATTTAAAATACTCTTATACAATTATTATAAACCCTGGAATGCTGACTCTTTATATCAAATATTGTTGATATAAAATCCATATGATTTTTTAAATTGTTTTTAAAGGTATCTAGTTAAAGAAGTATCAACATATTAAATGCTACATTTCAGATAATTGGGAATTAATAAAGAAGTTTTACTAGAAGTTTACATCTGATCTCATCATTGACAATTCAAACTCAAAACTTTAGGTTAATAAAGGTACTCAAAATTCCATATTATTATATAAAATAAGAATTCAAATGATAATACCTTTAATATCAATTCAATTCTTTGTTTATATTAAACTTCAATTCTAAATCATTAAGTTTAGGATTTAGTTGTACTGTATCTGTTATAGGCCCATTTTATTGTTCAATTTGAACCCAAAAATAGAGAGTTAAGTGTCAACCAATCACAAGTTTCCTAAGAGTTGTTTCACTATGCAATAATAGCACTAAGCCAACTAGCATTGTTGCATTGTTGATTTAGTGCTTGGTAGATTGAATAATTGAATAGCCGCATTCAAATGAAAGATTTATAAATTCTTCTCATTAAAAAGAATATTTAAAGTTGTTCTGTTATAATTTAAGTGTTATTTCATTTAACAAATAAAAAACAATGAAAGTCTTGAAAAATAATCTAGGCGAATATTATTACTCTGTTTAGTGAATTACTTAACTTTCACTCTGCAATGAACATTGGTGTTTTATAATTAGATATTTTTATTTTATTTTTCGAGATGGTTTGATTATTAAATGAAAATACAATTTACATTCATTCGAGTCTCAATCTCTTTGATTCTCAATTAATTAAAAATATATTTTAAAATATGAAAAAAAACCTTCTTTCAACTACTAATAATATTAAAATTAAATCATTAAAATATGGAAAGGTAATTTTTAAAATTTAACGTAAAAATTGCGTTATAAACAAAATATATTGCTTATGCTGTGAAATACGAAGTTAAATCTAACAATTGCTGATTAATTTAAGATAATGGAAAAATAGCTAAAAGTAAATCACTAAAAGTGAGTCACGATGTTGTTTACATAATAATTTTATTATAAATAGATGCACGACCTAATATATAATCTAATAATAAATCTAGATATTATTATATAAACAAAAAACAGCAAGGGAGTAATAAACTTACGTGTTATTATAGTAAAATATGATTCCTCCATTAATTCTTTCTCCAAACAAACAAGGAAAATTAAGCAATAAAATTAATGACAAACACCAAAACACTTTCATTGTAATATTAAACGAGCATTTAACATTTATTTTGTTTCTTTATTATTTTATATACAACACAATAACTCTGTATATTTAGAATTAACTGATTTTAGCCTTCATAGTTCAGACTTCAGAAACAATAAAATGACAATGACATAAATAATTGACTTTTTCAAGACATGCATTGACTGATTGATTTTTAAGACATTCAAATTAACATCCTTAAAATTATATCGTACTGCCTTTTTATATATGAATGCGATGTTTATGGATAATAATAGTATAGAACACTGACGGGGCCAGGGGCGTAGGAACGAAATTTTTACTGGGTGGGCAGGTTTGAAATCGTACCCCCCCCCCCCTAGTTTTTAATAATGTCAAAGAAAAAAAGTTCTACAGAAAAAAAAAATATTTTTTTTCATTTTGTCGTGAAAAGCGACCTTTTTGCCTCTAAAATGGTCTTGAACAAATTTCCATTGAAACAATAAATGTTCAATTTCAAAATTTTAATCCTTTGAACAAAAAGCATGGGTGGGCCATGCCCACCCTGGGAAATTTCTGGGTGGGCAGCTGCCCACCCTGCCCACACGGTTCCTACGCCCCTGGACGGGGCATAATTTATTTTGATAAATCGGTTATTTATAAGTAAAAATATATATCAAATTTAAATTTCCCTATAAAATTTATTAACAGCATTATTGAAAAAAAAAACTTAATTAATTAAGAACAAAATTAGAAAAGAATTTATTTTAATTATTTGACTAGCCATATTTCGGTCCTGTGATTAGTGCCAATGTTGTAGATACAAATTTTTAATGCGGCTTCACAAAATTTGTGTATTTTGAATGCAACAATGCAATGGTGTGGCTTAAATACAAACATGTGTTGTAATAATCTATCTATATAATATCAACGATGAGCGATAACAAACCATTAGTGTTTTTTTTGGTTGCAACTCCAATGCGGCAGTGCATAACTTTCGTATGAATGCTGAACGAACATACGGTTCGGCACATATTCTCGTTTTTTAATGCTAAATATTTATAATAAAAATTATAATTCTTATAATAATAATTAAAATTATTTTGAAACAGTGAAATCATATTTTGCTTGTTTCATTTGCATTTATTTACTTTAATAAAATAAAATGTTTATATTTAAATTATATAAAAAAATAGTTAATTTTTCACTGTATACAGCTAAAAAAAATAAGACAACACTTAATATACTTAAGACATTAAAGCTTAAATAATTAGCTCCAAAGATTTTAATCTCTTTTCCTTGTCTTCCTGTATAATAATTTGGATAGTGGACACCTTTTATACTACGTCTGCGCCATTTTGAGGATACTGTCAGAAATATCATTAGCTGTAGGTTTAAATTTTTTCTACAGCAAAATAGGAAAACTAACAAAAGCGGCCATGCTGAACAATATAAGACATGTATTAATTTAAAAACTAAATTACATTTTAAGCCATTCTTAAATACGCTATCCGTCTGATTGATATTACTTCAGTATCCATACTGCATCTGTATCTAACTATGCTGGGAACATTAACACATGTAACACATGAAATTAATTTATAAATAAAACACATAAATAATCGAAACAAGCACATTTATTCATTACAATATTAATTTATAGCAAATATACATTCACAGCTCACCACCAACTTTGGTCAAATCTAAACAATCATATCGTCCCCTCGCCGAATATACAGAAATACAGAACTCAATATTTGGTTTCATACAACGCTACTACTTTTACAAACTGATTATAACAATTTAACAAAGCTTTCAAACAGCTCCACTTCAACCCAAACTTAATTATACAATTTTAGAAAAGAGCTTACAAGTTTATAACAGTAAGAAATTTTGATCGCTTTCGCACAAGTTGCTCTGCAGATTTGGTACAAAATGTTATATTTTCCTATCGGCAGAGCAACTTAAGTGCGCTCACACCGCGCAGTAGACTGACCTCTTCAAACAAACATTCCATATAATAAAGATATAAACTTGAGATCCATCCATACATCTAGAGGTCGCCAGGTGACCTTAAATATCTAATGCTAATATATGTATTGGGCCTATGAGTTACGAGACACTCGGGCTCCATTTTCATCTTAAAAGGAAGCTATGTTAGTTTCTTGCATCGGAGGGATAGTTCTTATACTTTACATATTATATTTAATCTGTTTGTGCATTCTATATTATAATAATTGTAACACTATGTCTAGTTGTAGTTGTTTTTTTATTATTATATTGTTTGTATGTAGTGGGTCCTCTGCATTAACATGTTAACCGGTTTAGGCTTAATTATTTACTTAATATACAATCACTAAAAGGCACAGTTAAGGAAACATTAATAAAAACTTACAATAATTATTATAACTTAGCTTTTACATACGATTATTTAAATCTAAAGCAGTGTCACGTCCAACCATCCAAACAAACTAATCATTATAACAAAATTAAACTTTTTTTTTTAAACATGAAGTATCATTATTAGTTAATTAGTGTTTTTAATCTAAATACTAAAATTCCTCGATCGTTAGCCACACCCTGTTAATAATCTTAAGAAATCTAATGGACAAATAAAAATTAAATCTCTCACTTTTATTTCTTTTTAAATAACTTAAAATTACCTAAAACTGGATGGATGGTTTACTCAAATTGTATGATTTAATATATTTTATTTTACACCTATGAATAAATAAGTATATTTACCCTAAAATTAATAACTGGGTTCTTGAAGCTGCTTTAGTTCATACAATAAATTATTATAATGTTTACAACTACTTTACATCACATTAATAACAATGGAAGAGTTTTAATGGTTATACAATAACAGCCGCATTATTTTATTTGGGGTTTGTCAATTAACCAAGTGATGCTTTTTAACAAGTTCTCACCTAAAATAATGTGTTAATACGACACAGAGATTACATTTTTAAGAATATTATTTTTATAGATATTAATTAATTTTATTTTCTTTTATTAAGTTGGTAATCTGTATGAGATTTTAAAAATGTGTCTTCAACATTAAAAAAATATACACTTTTGATACTACTACAACCCTTCCCAAACCCCTAATTATTTCAAAAACCCCCCAAGGTAAATGTGATTAATGGACGACCCCTTGTATGTTGTTTAATGAAGCTGTTACAATATAACGTTCTATTACTTTATACAATACCCTATAAGCACACAACATCACATATCTCAGTTTCATTTAAAGGCACTTTACATTTGTCATTGTTATGTCAAAATAAATGAAATACTGAAATTACTATTAGTTGTTAATTTACATTCATTATATAATTATGTTATTCAAACATACCGCATATTCAGTATTTCAAATGTTTCTTTTATTGAATCCGTTTAGATCAGATTCAAAAGTCAACTCCTTGTTCAATAAATATTTAATTGTACGGATAGCACATACATTAATAATAATAATAAAAAAAGAAACCTTGCGTTCATTCAATATTATAGTTATTAATGTATATGTTATTTATTTTGCCATCCATACAAATATAATATAAAACTCTCGGCATCAATGATTTCTCCTGCATTATTCATTTTCGTTTTACCACACATTTGTATTTGTGCGTTAATATCTGTTCTGTCATCCTGTATGGAAATATCATTTAATTACATACAACGGAACCCATCTCTAGCGTCACACTATGTAACATATAACACAATGTATGTACGTATATTTACATTTTCTTCCGTCTGTCCGTGCGTCTGTCGCTCCTCGGTGACGTCACGGCCTGTATCATCTCCACGAGGTTGCCGTCGACGCGAGGCTTCTGCAGGCGCTTCGCTGACCTCGTACGGAACTTTGCGGATTCCTGGTTCACGAGGTTTGGGGTAAGGGACTTTATACATCTGTAACAGAAATTAACTTTTATTTATGTACAGTTTAAACTATCTCTGAGCTATCTCAGAGTCTAGCTATCTAAGTGCAACGTACGCCAAATTGAAATTAAAACTTGGACTACATAATTGAAATAAAAAGGAGTATTCGTAGTATATCGTATAGGTGTATATATTCACTGACCTGGCAGCCTCCTGCAATTTCCTTACGAGCAGCTCGTTCTTAAGCCGTGCCGCGGCCAGCTCACGTCTCAGTTGGGCCTTGCTCTTGTTCCCTGATGGATGCAGCAGCGCGTGTCTCCGCAGACGCAGCGCCGACGGACGCTGCTGGGGGTCCGGGTCCACCATTTTCTGTTAATTGTTTTGGATGTCAGTTTAGATGAAATGTACATCTAGTTCCACTGTGTTCTTTTATATATATTAGGTTCAAACTTTTAAGAGATCATACCCAGAAAAGTACAAATATAGACAGATTTCAAATTATATGATCAGTGATACGTCACGTACATACAGTATGATTATTTCAAATCCATACATTTGTCATAGAATATTTACAAGTAAAACATTCAAGATACCACATAATTTAGATATCTCGATATATATTAATTTAATTTCGGGATAGTTTAAATAAAATAAACCAAGACTATCAAATCTCATGTTAATTATGATTGGTTCGTAGAAAATCACAAATTTTAAAGGTACTGTCAAATCCTAATTACTTCTATTATTATTTGAGAAAACATATGAACCTAAAAAAAGAGTTGTTTAGAGCTGAATTGTAGTGGTTATAATTTTTTAAAATATGTCCAGTCCTAGTGTCTCTTGATGATTGATTAGGTGTAGGAGTGAATTGAACAATGTCACCAATGTTAAATAACTTGTTAGTTCCATTAATTGTTTGTTACCTTGAGCAGTTGGTTGAACTCCCGCGACAGCTGCGGCAGGTGCGGCAGGTGTCCGTCTCTGAAGGCGTGCCACTGAGGACCGTTCTTGGGCAGAGGGCCGCCTCCCGCCGCCTCGAACAGCGTTAGACCTGGAGATATGTTATCATTATACTACTAGCTACCCACACTTCTAAATCTAGCTTTAGATTTTTTTATTTCAATATTAAATTTTAATTTCATATATGTAGTGCCACGTCTTTATATTTAATGTAATCTGTTTTTTTCCACAACATTATATATATGTACAAAAATTTGTAAATTTGAAGTATTTATATATTTGTTATATTGAAGTATAACATACCAAAAGCAAATATGTCTGCCTTCGTGAGATGCGTGAAGTCCTCCTGTAAGACCTCCTTGGGCAGGTATCTACAGTCACCCTCCTCAACCGACGGTGAAGAAATACAGGTCACGTGGCCGAGGTCACCTTGAATAAATTAAAGATAATTAATATTGATACATCACATTCTAATAAATCCTTGTATATTTAAGTATATTGACCAGATAAGTAGTATATAACAAAGGCTAATGTCCACATAGCGATTTTTTATATATGTAACAGAACAACAGTGTCAGTATCACAGAAAGAACTTGTACTATCTGGGAATAAAAAGCATGGAGTTTCGATCAACAATCGCGGTCACTAACCAAATAGACTAGACTGGACGCACCAGACAATTGAACCGCAGTTATTATTTGGATATATTCTTATGGGCCGTCCACCTCTCACACATTAATTAAAAACATTGTTATCATAAAAAGAACTCTATCCACATCACTGGGACCGAGGAGGTACAGTTTAGCAATTGTTTATAATTTATTACAAATATTTTTTTTTAGCATGTATACAACAAAATGGCGGCAACCTTAACCAAATTCTGCTACTAGACTCACCTATTTTGTACTTGTGCGTAGCGGGCGGCAGGTCGTCGTCATCGTATCCATCGTCAGAGTCGAGGGGAGCGCCAGAGTCTCTACATATAAAGATATTCCCCGGCTTTACGTCCATATGTACTAGCTGCTGCGAGTGGATGTAACTGCGGGATGAACACGTTATTAACATTATTACCAAACTATGATTATCTGTTTAAAATAACACCTCCTATTAGTAGTAATGGTTTGAATTAATAATAAATTTTTATCTAATTTAAGCTTCTAAAGCCTGGAATTATTGTACATACTTGATTTATTAGTTCAAAATTCTGTGGATTCAGTTTAGAGAAAGCCACATAGTATATAAATAACTTGGATTTTACATTTCAACCCTGATTTCATAACAGCAAAAAGGTAAATACTATAAAAATGCTTTTTTTATCTTATTGAGTTGTTGAATTAGAGTAGGATAAAGATAGTATTTATGAATAATAATGTATGAATGATTTAATCTAGTATACTAGTAAACTCACGCGAGTCCGTCTGCGACGTGTGCTAGCAGCAGCAGTAGCTCGCTCTCCGGCAGCGGGCCGGCATCCATCTTCTGCTGCAGCGAGCCACCATCACAGTACTCGTTCTGTATGATCATGTGGTTGTCCTCCGCCCATGCCGAGTAGTACCTGGAGTCACGGTTAGTCAAAAATGGCATACACATCTAAATCTATAAGACATATTATACAGACCGCTCATATTACTAATATGGACAAATATATTGTGCATAATGAATGATACCAATAAACTAGGAGAATATTTGTAAACAATGATAGTAATATTCTATAATTTCTTCGGCATTGGCACTATGTAATCTGCAAGTATTTAAAACTCCAATATTGATACCGTTAAAGGACTACAAGTTCAATATATTTTTAAAATGTAAAGTCTAGGTGTAGTCATTTGACTGGACCTCACATGATGGCTAGATTAAGGTAGCTCCTCTGTAAAGTAGCTCTTCACATAAGATTGCCATAATGCTATTATAACAATGCCAAATCCCCTAATATCTCACCTGACGAGGTGCTCGTGCTTCCCGAGCGCGGCGTGCGCGTACACCTCGTTGAGGGCGGCGCGCTCGGCCGCCGATCCCGCCACCGGCCGCAGCGAGCGCTTCAGGGCGTACACGCACCCGTCCAGGCGGTTCACGCAGCGTGCCACGCGACCGAACTGACCGGCGCCTATCACGCCCAACTCCACAAACTCCACGTTGTAGCGGGATATGTTGGATTCCTGGGAATTATGTAAATTTTAATTCATCTTACATTACTACAATGGAAATCAATCTTTTTTTTTTTTTTTTTATGTTATAGGAGGGCAAACGAGCGTGCGGGTCACCGTTAATATGTGATCACCGCCGCCCATGAACTCTTGCAACATCCGAGGATACACAAGAGCGTTGCCGGCCTTGAGAGTCTGACTCTGACTTTAGGAGTTAAAAATGGATCAGGATTATTTTTTATTTCATCTAATGATGCCATTTATTGAGTTTAAAACTCACTCTTAGCCTTTTCGCCGGTTTCTCTGGTGTCGAATCGCCCAATGTCGGTGTTTTTGACAAGGCTCTCTTCTTCTTGTTCAGTGCTTGACCTATAAAATAATAATTGTTAGAAAAAAAAAACCATTTACAACAAAAATTCTACAAATTTATCTTAAAATTATCCAGTGAAGTATCTAAAATTCGGGTATTTATAATTGATGTCTCGTGGTCATGAGAATGAGATGACGTATGATAGAAAGAAGTGATATATTGGCTGATTGAATAACTGGGATATCAGCTGATCCTCATAGTCGGTTGTACAAACCATCGGGTGTGAAAGGGTTGATGTTGGCGAGGGGTCGCTTGAGGCGCGTGTCGTCCAGCTCGTCTGGCGGCAGGCTGCCGAGCGCGCTGTCCTCGTCCGACGGAGGGTGCAGGTGGTGACTGGAGCCCGACATTCCTGTGAGGATGATGTCTTAGTATAACATGTATATAATGTTAGGAGAAAAGTAAATTTACTAATAAAGTTGTTCTACTGCTCTTTTCAATAGAATGTATCTTTTACCATTTGGCGCGTTGACTTTGGGCGGGAAGAGTCTGATCCGGGATGTATGATGAGATGGGGTTGAACATTTCTCCAGAAGAGTCTTAGGTGTATGAGGACTGTCGAATAATCTAGAAACACAAACACATACAATTCAATTTAAATAAAATAATATCAATTGCTATTATTTTTAACCGACACAAATATCGCAAAAAAATAAAATCGTTACCGATGTTACTTTTGTCATAAGCTTCCCCTCACTTAAAGATGTAAACACACACACTTGCATAACCATATAAATACACTTGTGTGAAAGAAACTCCACACAGGTAAAGAAATGGTCTTAAGACACCTGAAGACGTTACATACGATTAAAGACCTTAAGCCCTTGGATTAAGGAAGTGGGTGAATACCTTCGCAAACAAAGCTAATTCAAATTTCGAACACCTGACAATTGGACACAAAAGGTTGTATATTTTAAAATGTACTCTTTTACAATGGCATAGAATTTATACGACGTCGGAACAAATTTACGATTATGCAAATTTTTATGCGTTATAAATTTAAAAATTTATATCATTTAAATTATCGACAGTTGTGATGTTTTATTTAAGTTTACAAATATCGTAAAAATGATCGTTAAATATATTAAACAAAAACGAATTGCAAACACAACATTACGTAAATATAGAAACTTATTATTATATCTGGCATCATCAGGCATTTGTATATTAGGCTTTTTATAACAAAAAGAAAGAAATAAAAAAATACAAATCTTTTTATCAACTAGCTATAACAGAAAAACAAACTTTATGTCTATTAAATAAGGTCCACATTAAGAAAACAGGTTATTTTAAGGGCCAAGGTGTTTTTACATTGGCGTATTTTTTTTTATGGCGTAGGTGTTTTTCTGCAGCAGATGTCAGCTGTTGAATCATATGTTTTGTGTTGGGATAACTGTAGAATAACTGATTTTAACTGAAATATTTGGGAATAAGAACTCTTTGTTAAAACACATTGCAAATTAAAAAAAAATTCTTTCTTTTGTAAGGACAAGTCTCAATGATTTGTAATATAGTTAATAATATTTTTGAGTATTAATATTATTTAAATGTAAATGGTAGATATATTACATATTTCTATAAACTTGTGGATCATTCCCACATAGCGAGGCTACAATAATATAATTGACCCATTTATAACCCAGTTATAACCTGTTTGCAAGGTAACAATGTCTAAAGTTAACAATAACCCACTTGAGACATGGCCCAACACATTTATACAGGAAATAATTCATAAAATCATATTAATATAATCTTATGAACATGTAATAACATGAGTCGTCAGGTTTGGGAATGTTGGGTAATGAAAAATACATATTTTTCTCCTTACCAGTACAAATTTGTAGAAGTTGTTGCGCAGATTTTAATAAGTATAATTGATTACTTTTACTATAAATTAGTAATAGTTTTTTGGAATAAGAGTAGAAGATTAGCTAAATTTTCAGAAATTATGACCATTTAACAGTACCGCTGTATAAAGCTGCCATATCATAAAGAAATTGTGTCAAACAATTATTAACACCAAAACTTAAAAAGATATCTGCAGTTGGTACAAATATCATTTTGATTTAGATTATGAATCTACCATAAATATAGGAACAATTTAGTATTATATTGATTTTATTGAATAACATGTTATCTTATAATAACTGTATTGATTTTTAATAGATAAAGCAGGAACCTAGTGAAATGTAAATAATCCTTCACATGGCCACACATAAATGTAGGCTAAGAAGATGTAATCTCATTTTTTAATAAACAATCTTTTAGTTATACAGCCATAACTATACCGATTCATACATCAAAATATACAAATAATATCTTCAATATTTCTAACAATTATTTTACAAACCTTCATTTAGTTTTAAGTACTTTAAATTAATAATTGAACATATATTTAATAATATATTTGAGTAGTGTTGAGGTGAGTAGTCATTATAAAAATTGTAGAAACTATTATTACATTGCTAATACATTGGTGCATTTTTTTAACAACTTTGTCTTTGCTTAAATACTTGTAAGTAACACTCCAGAAAATTCATTTTAATTGTGTATTAATGAACATTGTAACTAACATGATAAAGAGACAGAAAGTGAGAGTACATGTTTAACTTAATATTTTTGAAAGTTCATATTGTGCTCTAACACTTACGAAAACACATTGATATAAACAAATAATTTATATATATTAAAAATACAAATTATTTATATATATTGTAAAATACGAAGGCCTAAGTTGGAAGATTGAAAAAATGTTTCCCATTTCTTGTTACGCAAACAAAATTTCACTTTCTTATATGTTTTGAATACAAAATAATAATCAATGATTTTTAACGGTATTTTTGGAGAAATCACCAATATCGGGATGGAAACATGGCCAACGATGGCTTAACGTGGTGATTATGTCCTCATTTCTTAATGAGCTCGAAAGGTTACTTACTTTAAAGCTCTGACCCTCTTATATGGTGGACTGAGCGATGCTGGAGTCGGGGAAGCGTTACGAATACACTCTTCATCATCTAAACTACTAAAATCCAACTTTCTTGGCACTATAGAAGCCGGTATGGGGCTCAAATTATCAGAAAATATGTTGAATGAGTCTGAAATATCACAAGAAGTTTCTACTGACAACTCCGAAGAATTATGTTTGTTATTGAATCCGTTTTTCATTCTGTACCACTCACTCATGTTTAATTAGTTAATTACACATTAATTATACTTATAAAAACGAAATCACAAATAAATCGGTTTATTTCTACAAAGCTGACAAAGCTCACTTTCACAAATTCCAACGTTATGGCGGATGACGCATAGAACCTGTTCCATTGGCCGACCAATCACAGCGCATTATTTGACCGGTAAGATGAATTTCTGAATGTGATTGGTAGAAGTTATTTTTTTTAAATAACGAAGTAGCTATTTAAATGTTAATTGGCTATGTTGAGGATGCGTTCAATTTAGTACGAAAATATATATTTTATTTGGTCTTTTGTATTTAAAAATGTATTAATTGACAAAAATCTTTACTTTTTTGCAATTAATTTCCTATCTATATTTTTAAATGTCAATTATTTCGGGACAATCATGAGCAATTCCGTTCATCTATTTTACGTAGGAAGAAAATATTAAATGTCAATTTTGTAAATATAAATGTCAATATTTTTTTGGAAATTTGACATTTTACAAACATTTGAATATTTTAGTACTACATGAATGTAAGAAATAACATGATATATTTTATGATTCTTCAATATTATCCAAAATAAAATAGTTGTGTTGAGAATCACACAAGCTATATTGTGTTAAAAACTGTGTTGCCACTCTCTAAACTTTATTAAATTAATAAATATATAATATACATAAGTATACTCTTTATTGGAATTAGTTATTACAGTTTCTTTATATTTTGTGTAATACAGTAAAAAATTCTAGTTTATTCATTTTCAAGCTCGATATTTAAAAAATCTTTTAATTAATATATCAAAAATTGGCTGGCGTTCTTTTTTTTTGTACAAGAGGTATGGTACACATGTACCGACTACTATTTATTTCAACTATTACAAAACAATTCATAAATCGAATGTAATTATGTTTCATAATTTCTCACATTCACATGAAAAATTGGTATTAGTTTTTTTACCGTTTCAATAATATTTGATATAATTAGGACGAAAATAATACATTTTCACCCAACAAGCATTTTATCCCATTTTTTAAACAAATAATTTAATTATTTTATTCAGACATCCTTTAAACAGGGAGGCATATTAAGTTAATGTATAAAATATATTAAAAGCAATACGCCTGTTACTATATAGAAGCAACAGATGTGTTTTTACTACAAATAAATCAAGGCTCCTTTTAATCTAGAACAATATGTTGGTAAAATGATGTGAAAGCAGATAGTCAGTTTAATTGTTGGTAACGCCATCTAGTATTGGAATTAATTATTTTTATTTATTAAAGTGATATCGCACTAGTTAGACTACTTGTCAATAGATGTCAGTGTTACTAATATAGACCATATTAGTTACTAGATGGCGTGACCAAATAATTTGCCATAAGTTTCAGCTTAAGAAAGAATATTGACTTATGTTTTTATATTTTCTGATTAATACAGAAACATTTTATATTTAAATATTTAATACGTACCTAAAACAATTATTTAATATCTACCTTATTATAATGTATTATTACTTACTTAATTAAGCGAAGCGAGCGTAGCGTTCTACTGGAGACTTTTTCACATTCTTTGTCACGAATAGGCTCAAAATCTACTAGACGGAAAATTATGAAATTTTGGAATCAAAAAGACAGACATTAAGTGATGGTTTTAGAAAATTAGAAAATTTTGAAAAATGTCATGTCGTTGAGGAATAATCGTCAAAAAACTGATATCCCATTGAGGTCAATGAGAAACGATGAGTCATTACTCTGGGCTTGCTTCCCTCAATTTGCAAACGGCACCCGAGATTTCGGGAGCGCAGCATGTTGAAATTGAGGGTCTGTGGGCGTCCCTAGTATTTATATATATACAATATTTGTTAAAATTTAACCTATTGATATTAAAAACATATCTTAAAGTTTCAGAAAAAAATTAATTGAAATCGTATTACTGAATATGAATCCGTTAATAATAATAACGTTTTTTGTTAGATTTCATCATCGTAAATAATTTAAATGAAAAATATAACAATTTTTTTTTGAAAACAAATAAATTAAAAACAAAAACATCGTAATGAAACGAATTATTTTAATTTAAATTTAATTCCTTATTTATGACAGTCAAAACACAGAATTAGTCGTAGGTAATATCAGTGAGATATAAAGCATTCATAATCTCATAAGTATCTCTATTTAATATTAATGACATCCGAAACTAATCAAAATCCATAACAAATTAACCAACAATAATATTTATCCCACAACAATAATAAAAACCGGTTCAAAATTAAATTTTAAACCGTATAATTTAAATAAAATCATATTTAACCGTAAAATGTGTCATTAAACCCATAAATAAGTATAATAATAAATAAAAAATAATTATAATGACTAAATCTGCGTCACTAATTCCGAACGGAAGCGCGTCGAATCCTACAAAAGATGGCGGCACGTGCGCGTCAACTGTCCACCGCAGGCGGCTATAAATAATTTTATTTCTTTTCAAATTAGCGTCTGTTGACGATGGTGATGATGGTGATGATGGTGATGATTATAAGTCGTGAATAAGGAGTCGTGTAACAATCTCTTATACTCGATGTGAGCTAATTTACTTTATTAGTCTAATAGTAAGTGATAAATACTTTTTGTTTGGAACATGTATTAAATTTGACATAAGTACCTATAACATATAAATGTACACCTTTAGACAATGTGAAGATAGTTTTGATAAATGTTTTGAGCTCGCACTGTGGTCTGTGATGACTAAACTAGTTAGGGTGATTTGTTTAATTAGTATTTTGATATTTTATTGATTTGTATCTGATTCGATCATAAATGTTATAAGATTTTTTGATGTCAAAATGTTTTTGTTTAAAATAAATTTCAATAATTTGATGTCAAAACAATGGTTTCTTTAATTTAAAGATGCTAACGATGCTACTATTTTTTTAAATTATAATACTTAGTATTATTTATCGAAAAATATGTTTCATATTCTAAGACATTACCTGAAAAAAAGTTTCAGAGATCTGAAGTCATTTATAATCATTCAGTCATCAGCAATTTTTAAGTTAGTACCTATCAATTAATTTACTTCATTTCTTACGATACGAATTAAAAAGCGACAAAAACAAAAGTGAATGTTCCACAAACAACATCATCTTTATTAATAAATAAACTTCTTCTATCCTCTGTTATATTGAAAATGTAATTAATTTCATCTCCAAAGAAAATGAGCTCAAATATCTCGATAAAATTCATACAAAAATTCATAATAAAACTCTATAGTCGACCATTATTCTACTTCAAATACAGTAGAATTATTCATATTCAACCTATAGAACCTTTTTTTTATTTTACCTTCTTCGACGGACATTAATTTGAAATAGACTTTATTGTATATGAATAAAGTTTAAATTGCAACGTCACCGCGGCGGTGGTTAGCGTCTATACCACTGAGCGGAACGACCAATAACAATCGAGGGTGTGGCTAATTTCAAAATTGGAACGCTTTTTCTTGGTCGGGGTTTTTCTTTTAATTTCCAGAGTCTTGAATCGACCGTCCATTGTAAAGGATGTGTGGAAGGTTGTTGGGAGACTTATTAAACATGGTATTCTCTTTCTAGACATTTTATAACAATTTTAACGATCATTATTAAATACTGAATATATAAAATAAAACTATATACTTACTGGTGACTATCCTTTGTAATGGTTCTGCAACGGTGATACCAGTTGGGTGCCTGATGGGTGACCGGCTAGGTTCTATTTAACTTTTATTGTTTCATCCAATAATCATATATAGAATGTAAACTAAGTTCATTGAAACGTCTAGGTGTCAATGACCTTTGTAATGAAACGAAAAGTAACACTACAATCAACAATACTTTTATTAAAATGTGTAGATTGCTACGAGTCTACAGCTGTAGCTCGAGAAGATATGAGTTGGCTACGAGCTACGGGCTACGAGCTACGAGCTACGAAATAACAAGATTTGAATGATCCTTTTAGATTCTGTTATAAATTTATATAATTCCAACATTAAATTTAATATATCATTAATTTACACTTAATAAATAGTTTTTCTTACATCAAAGTAATACAGAGCTAACGACACATAGACACGGCGCTTTTCTTTTGACCCATGAATAAAATCCACATACCGACATATAATTTTACCAACACAACCACCACACAAAAAACTACTCTAACTTAACTATATAAAAATCTAAATTCCGTGACAAGATTATAAGTATTTTGTTTTGCTACCGAGTGACCATTATATCAGAGCTGAGACATTGCAAGTGAAGCCACATTCGCTATGAGAACATTGTTCGCAACTAGGGGTGGGAGAGGTCGGGATATACCGGTCGGCACACAAAAGCGAAGCTAAAAACCGTCCCTATCCCGCCCCTTTTAAGAACCACTCCCAAATAAGTCAGTCGATGCCGAGCCGCGGGCGCGGACGCATGTATACATAGTATTAATTAAATTTTATTCAATTTACATCGCGGTGATGTAACGTGAATAGTCTGGTAACAAACACGTGATGTACCCGACGGATTCCAAGAATGGTACCTTGAAGTTGAATTTGAATGGTAACATTATGTTGAAGACCATACAGAATCTGTGTTACAATAAAACTAATACCAATTTTAACATGACTTCGCCCTTCCTGGTAGATAATATATTACACCAACAGAAAACCGTGAATTTTCACAATCAATTCATAAATCACCAGATCGAGAGTTACATGAGACAGAGTTATTCCAGAGAGAATTCCCCAGACGTTGACGAGACGAAGATGAATGAGAATGATGAAGAGGCTCGCAGTCATGAAATAGAGAAAGCTGATGATGACGACTCGAAAAGCAGAGATGAAGAGTTTATCAAAAACGATACAGTGTACTACAATCATGATTTTTACCAGCGGCAGGATGAAAGGAACTCAGATAAGGAAGTCCTGAATATTCCAAACCTATCCCGGCGTTGTCATTGCGGTGCTTTCGACTGTCCGCCGTTCGCGTGCAAGAAGTCCGGGATCCGAAGGTTGGAGGAGTTGGAAAAGAGGTTCCACTTGCACAATTACCAAGAGAACTCAGGTGATGAGGCGGATAAGGAGAAGTATAACACAGACGACATGGTCAGGAGCTGTGAGGAGTTTAACAACGAACAGAAAAAGCCCTTGCTTAAATTTAGTGTTAGTGCAATTTTAGGGGAGGATCAGGAGTCCGTGAGGAGTACCGCTAGTGGTAAGTTATTTTATATTACTAACAAGTTATTGAGTCAAATCAGTGTTTTTTTTAATATATAAATTAAATTAATAATAATACTTTATTGTGTAGTCAATTCAATACCTTTTATGTTTTACATAATTTAGAATGAAACATATTACTTAGAAGCATTTTTTAATTTACTGGTTACAAGAAAACAATTTACTTGTGAATTATTGATTAATTTTGATGTTTACTTTGAAATAAATCTTATAAGATTTTATAAACTTTCCTATTGGATTAAATAAATCTTATATATCTAATTCTCAATCATATTAAATGTTTATATTACGCGTGTGTGTGTGTGTGTGTGTATGTGTGTGTGTGTTACCCACACATGCGTGTCATCCCTCTCGTGTTAACACGTGTATTACAATAATTACAGCCGCAGTAACACGACCGTGTACACTAGTGGAGTAGGAGTAGTTTGTTACGTAACGTTTCAATTGTTTTTTACGTAACAGTCTACATTTTTAAGAATTTATTTTTTTGTTTTGTTCTTAATTTTTATAATCCGACGGATTTTTAATATTTAGCACTATTTTTTATTTTAATAAATCATTTGTTATTAAAATAATATATCTAATATAAGTTTATTTTAGATTTAATGTATTTATTGTTTTTCTATTATTTTTTCGTCCCTTCAAGGGATTAATTTAAATATTTTAGGGGTTGTTTAAATTTATAATTTAAAGTTTCTTGGCCGTGTTGTGCTCTAAAGCAAAAAAAGTTAGTTTTTACGTCTCTGGGGTAGTTCAAATATTTTAGGGGATAAAATCTTAAATACAAGCAGTTTTTACCGTGATTTTTTAATGGGTATTGGATCATTATAACTATATTACGTCCTCCGAAACCTATTATATTATATACTGTTTTATGATTTAACTAATATATATGATTAACAAGATAGTTCCGACTGTTTGTCAAATCATTTTAAGGTTACAGTCACTGTGAAATATTTTTATAAAGTAAATACTAATATAGAATTCTTTAAAACAACTTGTATGTTAATTTAATGGAAAAAAATAAGAAAGGTGATATTTTAATGTTAACATCATAATTTTTTTTTTCAACGAACCTTTGAACGGAAGTTTTTAAATAAATCATACAATACAAAAAAAATTAAAATTTAATTTCATATGTGTTTTTATTATAAGTAGATATTATTTATAGAAAATCTTTGCATAATATAAGTGAAAAGATTGACAATAAAACATCTTTATCTTTTTTTTAAATAGATATTTATCTTTTCTTTTACAAAATTACCGTCGATACATTGACATAAGGAATGCCCGGAAAGATATATTATTAAAAATATTAAATAAAAATTCTTAGTAATTCAAGATAAATACAAAATATAAAAACAATTATTAAACAATACGCAAAACAAAGTTCATCCCACTCGCCCTCGATTATGGATTAAGTGAATTACAAATCCACCCCCACTGAAGGGGTAGTTATTACTTATTAAATGTCTTTGTAATATATACCTACAATTGGGGTAATTTTATCTTATCTTATCTTGAATTATTTTTGTTATCAACGGGTTTTCAGTTATTAAGTTAAATTTTATTAATTATAAGCAAAAATCTCTTTATTCACTTATAGGAAGGGAAATGAATTATTCGTTAGGTATTATATATAGGTAAATACCTAATACCGCTTGTCTAATACCTAGAAATTAAAAGTTTGGTCATTCCGATCAATAAATACATCAAATATCTTCAATTATATTAATTTATAGTAAATGGTAGGGAATTTTTTCACTACTTAATAGTAGGTATTTGTTTTTGTTGTACCGGATATTGAAAGTTGTTTCAGTCAATTAATATTTAGCATTTAGTTATTTTCACGGGAAAACAGAAGAATTGATTTTATTACCTAGTTATAATAAAAGTGGTATATATATTATATACATATGCGATCCGAGTGTTACTAAGGATCGAGAATAGCTGATGAAAACAGCAACAAATAATATTACATACAAATTTTATATGTAAGAGTAGTATCAAAAGTGTACGAAGAAAACATAATAAATAAAATATAATTAAAAAGAAAATTCATTCCTTAAATGTAGGTCTCAACCCAAAAACAATAGTAAAAATAATTAACAAACAAAAAATAACATTTAGCGCTGGTAGGTAGCGTAATAACAGCTCCTACGTTACATCTTAATTCACTAACAGAGTCACAATATGGCGCACGACTTTTTCAATAAAATTCGCAACATCTGCTGGAACACTTAAGTGCGGGGGCGCGAGCGAGACGGCGCTATATGTAGACCGCCGCCGGGGAGAGGGACGGGAGATGTCGAAATTAATATGTCTTTTTCTTAACATTTTCGTCGGACGCAAGTCGCTTTATTATTTTATTATTGATGTCAAGATATTTCTTTATTATATTTCTTTTTGTAGCTGATATTAAATCGCCAGATGTAATAAATAATATTGTTAGGTTCATTTGTTAGTGTTTAGCTTTTATGTACTGTATTTTTGGTGGTTTATTTTTATTCCGATGTTAAAGAGTATTTTCATGGAAAGATGGATATTTTTTCATTGACTAATGGGCCTAATTATCTTTGTATTATAAAATAGATGAATAATATTTGATATATATTTAGTTCGCAACTAAGTTTAAGATGTAGGAGGCTGTAGGAGGAGACATTTTCAATGGTCATCCTGAGAACCACTGGAAAGATTTTGATAGATTTTTAACGTTTATTATTGCTTACAAACACACTCTTTAAGACCATTTCATTTAGTATTACTATTCTATGATCACGAACGGATTTATAATGATAAAATATCAAGGTTACAGAGAAAAACCTTTCATATTCCGAAATCTATAATAAAATTATGCATTTCGGGTCCCGGACGCCATATTAACATGTCATTGGACGCCGTATTGCGATAATATTCGAATTCAGAACGACTCGCGCGCGCTTACGTTACAACACATTACCATTGGTTATTTTACTTTCACTCGAAATTCAACCTTATCCCCTGGTAATACGAAGCATTGGTTTATTTGAGAACGTTGTGCGAACTTTATATTACTTACTGGTTTTTTATTCGAAAGCTATAAAGTCGATGTAGAAGCGATTTATCGACACAAATCGCTCGGCAGTTGGATTCGATTATAGCGACGGGTTCAGGTGTGGTTGATTGTTATACTCAGCCGAATCGATTCCCTCATTTGGTGACTGGAATTTTTATTACAGATTTGGGTTAGGAGTTAGTTCATTATCATTGATTTTCGAATTTGGAATATCATTTGTAAATATTTCTTTTACACGTAAGTTCTCGTTTTCGAATAACGAATCTCACGTCACATCCGACACTAATACACTGGCGTTCTAATCCAGTAGCGACGGTTAAACGACCGCAGCGCGTTCTGAATTTAAACGACCCGCTGCGGTCGCGAGTTAACGCGTTCCAAAT
Organism: Melinaea menophilus ssp. n. AW-2005; assembly: GCA_918358695.1. Lineage (NCBI taxonomy): Eukaryota > Metazoa > Arthropoda > Insecta > Lepidoptera > Nymphalidae > Melinaea > Melinaea menophilus. The sequence continues at coordinate 18,545,182 of OU911038.1, forward strand.
TCGAATTTGTTTTATTATTGAATAAACTTATTTTTATAGGTATCATTTTAATCTGTTACAAATCTAATCTCTTTTAGTTAATATGAAGTCTTAAGCGAATAAAATTGTTTGTTGTTGGATGTTTTTTTTTATAAATTTAATTGTCGGCATGTATTTTAGTAATATTTTATATAACGCGTTATTATTTTAAACAAATACATAGAATCTAAAAACTTTTAACATGAGCCGGAATCGTAATAGCTACATCTGAATTATTTTCCCGTCGCCCGATCGACTGAGCTATCGGGTATCGTCTATTGAATTAGTGTTGTCTTAATGAATTTAGCATTCTATGGTCGACGAATTGACGAAATTGTAGCTATTGATAAAATTTTTGTTACTAAAGATTTAAATTACAATCTTTTTATTAAGATATTGGTGCCAATAATCGTCCTGTGGGTTGAGTTGGAAGACCATCAGGGAATCAATCCAATTTCATACCTTAGATGTATTATTAGACATAAGTAGCGTTCCAAGTGCTCTCTACTAGGTTTTTATTGTCATTCTAGCTGACTATTCTTGATGTCTTTCCAAAAATATATTGTGAAGTATATTAAAATACCTAATAAGGTAATGTTTTTCATATTTTCTTTTGAAACGAAAAGTTGGATTTGAAAACTGCATACAAAAGCCTATTTATTGAGCAAAAATTACCACCAGGATCTTATAACCACAAAAAGTATAAAGTTAAGCAGTGGAATGAGTTACAGGTATAGGTAATATAAATAAAAAAATATGAATACCTACCATATCTCCATATAAGATCAAAAACATTGACTTTACCTTAGCTATTTATTTTGTTTACCATAAACTGGATAATAATAAATAATAAATCCATCCAAAATGGCTTAACACAGGTCACGGTATAATTTACCTTAAAACAATGTTAATATCGTAGTTTCAGTGAACAATATCATTTCAAACTCAATTACGTCAAGAGCACGCGTCGCCGCACACCCACGGCTCTCACAAAAATAATATATACTTAAATACATTATAATAATTATATATATATATATAATAAAATATGTTTATTGTTTTGTCAAATACTAGCGTTTGATATCTATTTATTCTATATGGATTATGTATCTACTCAATCAGATTTTAAGTGTGTAATAGTTAAAAGCCATCACATTCAAACAAAATTACAATAAAACCCTCCGTTATTATTATATTTATATTTAATGAAAATCTGGAATGTAATTAAAAGGGTATGAAAGTATTAAACAAGGTGAAAGCTACAATACTGATATTTAATGAAGTGTCGCTTGTTAGTCGACTGGTCGGTCGGTCGGTGACTCGTCGGCGCCGATTTTTCGTCGGAAGTGTGAAAATAATTGATACCGAGGGGACCGGCGCTATTGAAAACGACTTTCACCGGCTTTTTGTTTGCGGTTCAATTTGCGGCCTTTATGTTGGAAATTGACAATGTTATTTTTTTAATTGATTATTAATTATTTTCTTACTTAATATAGATGATTGTTTGAAAGAATTAAAATAAATTAATTTTATTATTTCTATATATATTTATTTCATCTAAATAGTTTGTTTCTTTGAGTTGTTAAATTCGTATGTGATCACGGTTCTGGTCAGGAGTTATATATAATGGTAATAATAAGTATTTTATTGTATCCCGAATGTACAAAACGTAAAAAATAATGGTACACAATAAATTAACCATAACACTAAATCCCGACACCTATCAAAACAGTTAATAAAACGAGCTCAACAATAAATGCATTGTAAAAATATTTTAATACGTCGGGGGCAAGACCGCCTATTGTTGGGTCGCAATTTTTTGGGATTACTTTTGTTATTATAAAATATTTTATTTGTAAATACAAAAGTCTGTTTTCTCAAGTGTTTTGTGGTTCTGTTCTCTTGCTCTTTTTATCTCGGCTCATGGTTCACTTTTTCGCTCTTCGGTTTCATTGTGGAAATGGTTTTGTATTATAGATTAAATTTATTTTTATTATTTGTTGTGTTTTACGCCCATTTTTTTTTGGTGTCAAGGTTTAGGAATATTTTTATAGTTTTTATTAAATTTTTTTGAATAATACAAAGAAGCCTTTATCTCTTACCGGACCGGACTGTCTTATAGAGTTGAAGTAGAGTTAATTAATAATTTTATTAGCGTTAAGTACCTACTCAGTAACATAAAAAGATCTGAGAGTTTAAAAACTACGTTTTTTTTAATAAATAGGAATGTCTCATTGCACTGATGATATAAGTCGAACTCCAATGGCCAAACTATGGAGAAGAACTGATAAATCTCCACGGATAACATATATATAATCAGAATACATTTCAAGAAGTAAAAAATGTTTTTTTTTGTTTATTATTACATTCAAAATTTCTGGATAAAAACATAGTTTTTGTTTACTATCTGTCATAGATTTTCTGATTTCTGTCCTTCCAACTGAAAAGAAAAACTGGTGTAAAGTATAATTATAGTACAATTTTATAATCATCACAATTATTATAGGTTTTTGGATATTGTATAGTCATAGTGTATGCCAAAATTATTTATTCTTTTTCTTTAATTGAAAAAGACTTTTTTACTTATTAAATAAAAAAAATCCCATTAACTCGTTCCTTAACATGATGATAAAAATGGTAATCATATTTACATCGATTGCTAGCATCTAATCAATATAAACTATATAATTTCTAAAAAAATATAGAAAAAAAACCGTTTAATGTAACTGAAAAACGAACAAACCTCTTATATCTGAACATTGTAAATCCAAATCAATCAATTAACTAACGGTTAAATTGAATTTATTAAATACATCATCCCTTTACAAATTAATACGTTAAATAATTAAATCTCACCCCCGAGGGTGAAGTTTTCCGTTGCGACGCCTCCAGCCCTCGGCACGAATTTTCCCTGTTTTACTGATTTTCTTCAATCTTATAATCCGTTTTAGGAATCTCAAGATATAAATTAAATAGATCTATTTAAAGATATGTTATATAATGCAAATTGATATGTATTCGTTTAAGTATATATGAAAGTTTATATTTGTGGATAAATAACGAATATGGGAATATTTTGTTCATTCTTAATATCACAGCTTGAATTACCATAACAAAATGAATGGGATAAAATCATTTTAGTAATACTTAAGATAGAAAATATATAATTTTAGGGGATTATTTGTTTAATTTTATAATATTAGTTAAAAATAATAAACTTATAGATTTAGTTAAAGATAGATTGGACAGACAGATGTTACTTGATATAACTAATAGGTGTTTACTGATTTGAATTTGATTGTTAAGACTAATATATTTATAATAATATATTTGATTATATGCTGTACAAAACTAAATTGATTATGCGCTGTACCTACATAAAAACTAAATAATAGTAATTAACATTTTAAACAATATTAGCACCTATATATAATATAATAATATTGCCTTAAAGAATATTGTACAACTTGAATTCTAACTGAAAAGTTAACAAACATCTTAATATAATTCCATTAGCATTAAGGACGAAATTAACCAATTAATATGACTTAATAATATTTAATTGTATTGAGCTTATATATTGAACAAAACAACACCAATATCGATCTAGATCAGTGAAACCAAGATTACCACCAACAACCTACCGACACCCTTCGACACCCTTCGACATTCTCACACACCGTTTAAATTAATACGCGGAGTCAAAAACAAAACACTTTGAAGATGATTAATGATATTACAAAGGCCATACAATATATAACACAAGCGTGGCTTTGACAGACGGGGTGGTAAGAAATCGCAGGGGGTGGATGGAGCAAGGGACGAGGGATAGGATAGGTATTATACCCTTTGGTTTACGGAAAACATATTTTTATATATATATTTTGTCTTCAGGTTGAATATGTTCAGTTAATTCCAAACAAATAATCTATCAGATTAGAAATATATTCAAACCACCTTATGAATATATATGTAACAAGTAAATTAATTTTTATTTAATATATTAAATTTAAATAACATATAAAGTGAAGTATATGATATAATAATGTTATTTAATATATTAATGTTACTAATGAAATAGGCCCGCTCGTCGCCTGTGATTAAACTGGTCGCAGTATTGAATGCGCTGTTAATAACGGCCTTGTTATACGATTAACGCTTGGCGATTAGATCCGATTGCTTGGTGAGAGCATCTTTCAATTGAAATATTAATATTAAATTTGTATGTATTGTGCGAAATCTGTTTAAAAAAATATTCTTGTATTGTCTTCAAGTGGTTGCGGAATAGTTATGAACTCATATTGATAATTGAGGATTTTCAAACAGTCTTTTATTAGTTTTTTTGTCCTATTGTATTTTTTAATTGAGTAAGTATATCTAATATTAAATCCCGTTGCAGAATATCGTCAGCCAATGCTGGGCAATCCGTGGCCGATTGCTAAGCCAATAGCCAGTAGACCGATTCCAGTACAGCATCAGCATCTCCAGCATCTCCTGGCACACTGTCACCATCCTTACTTAGGTGAGATACGTGATAATTGACGTAGCGATGTAATTAATATATAAAGTTAATCAAGAAATTATCGGGATATAAATAAATTCAAAAACGGACCTCAATCAGTTGGTATTATTTTATTATTAATATCTGAGTACAAATAATAGTTAAATGTAATAAATATCTGTGTGGGCGATAACCCGTCAGCATCTTTGCTATTATACCGACAAAAAACATCACAATTCGATACTTTTTACCCCATTGTACCCAGCCCTACATTCAACACACTTTTTGTGTTGTATAATTGGGTGTTTTTGTGTTATTGTGTAATTGGGTGTTGAAATACGCTCGGAGGTACAGTTCTTAAATACACGTCTAAAAATGTAATGTAATATCGGACGAGTTTGATTTAGCCGAAGTAATAATCAATCCTGATTTAATAAAGATTATATTTACATTTTTTTGGGTTCAATGACCTTTAGATTGATGTTGGAAGTTGCAATAGTTGATTTCATGAAAAAATAATTTCAGTATATTGTAGAGATTCTTTTTGTTTCTTTACGTACTAAATTATCTATAGATATCTACATATAAATAAAACTAGTGTCTGTTTATAATTCCAAATTAACAGTTTTCACCATATGCATATGAAAGAAAAAACAAATTTTTAAAACTATTCTCTGTCCCTCTGCCTGTATGGTCCGGCTAATCTCTAAAACGGTTGGACTTTTTGGAACAGGACTTGTAGGTGCTGATAATTGATGTTATACTATTTGTAACAGGACTTTTACTGATGGTTGACGTGATACTATTTCCATTTCTTTAAGCTCTCTATGACAGTTCTAATTTGATAGTTGTAGTGTTGTGACCAAACAAGTAATGATATCGATCGCATATATTAATTACAACTACTATTCATCAGATTTTGATTAAAATAAATAAATAAAGATTACCTGTCGTTATAATTATTTCGTACCTACCTGCCTATACCTACCTATACCTACTCATTTTACAACAGCTTCGAAACTTTTAAAGAAGTTGGCATTATCAATCAAAAATTGATATGTGTACATCAACATCTTGTTATGAAAATATAATATTAGTTAATAAATTTGTACAATAGTATCCGTCAGTAGTTTAGTTTCTTAAATTTTGTAAAAAAAAAAATCGAGTCTGTTATCGTGTTATGTTTATCGATATGGCTCCATCCCTATCAGTTTCTTCGACTACGGTATAACCTTGTTCGTGTATAAACGTCATATTTCTATAAAATAATGCATACGTAATTTAAGAGAGACGATCGTTCAAGTTTTCACATGGAGCTGTCATCGAGAGCTTAAAGAATTGGAAATAGTATATAAGGAGTAACTTAGGCATTTAAAAAAAAACAAAATAATCCGTGCGTACGAAGTCGTGGGCACAGCTAGTATTATAATTTAACATTAGAATTGTAGGAACTTAGTTTTTAATAACTAATAATTCGTAGTTCGAGGCAATAATAAGAAATTAGAAATTAATGAGTTTCTTGCCGCTTTTTCTTCATGGTACCATATATATAACACGAACAAACCTACGACCTAACCTTAGTTATTTAATATTTCAATAGTTAAAATCATAGTATATTTTTGATATAATATAGTTGCTGCTCGCGACTCCGTCTGTGGACTACATAGAGGTGTTACATGTTCAGAACATTAGTTCAGAACTACCGATTAAATCTGGGAACCAAACTGAATTATTCCCATTTGTAAAGTTTGTCGACGGCATTCTAAATGATTTATTTTCTTTAATTTCTAAATCGATTCATTAATTCGTTTTGATTGATAAATAAACTGTGATATTCATTCGATACAACAAAAAAACAACCCCAGCTTTATTATATTTGTATAAATAAACAAAAAATTACAAGTTATGAGTGTTTATCATTATTCAATTTTTAGCACACTATTTAACCTAAAATTGTGTTTCAAAAGTTAAATGTTAGTGTGCTACTTGACCTAGTGTGCGTTAGATTGAATAATGAAATGGTTAAATTATATATATATATATATATATATATATATATATATATATATATATATATATATATATATATTTGATGTATTGTTGCCAGTCCGTCCTGCGCAGGCGCACACCCAGGTGTTCCCTCTACCGGGAGGCTTCCCCTGGGCTCACAGCTCGAGAGGTAACTATTATTATTACATTTATGTTAAATATATCTATAAAAATTTTTCCTTGTAATTATTAGCTCAACTATTTGTTCTAGAAGTTAGAAGATACTTTGCTTAGAAATAAAATGATATTACAGACTTCATTTTGGATGGAATTTATTTATATGCTACTTAAAAAGCATTTGAAAAGTCTGATTTAAATTAAAATATATACGAGATGAATTTAAAATAGTTAGAATATCTTAGACACATTATACTTATATAGTTTTTACTATAAACAATGTCCCTATTGTATGACTAAGAAAAACAAACGCCCGACCAATATTTTAAGATTTCATACATCAAATCTGTATATGAAAATGTTTTCTCCATTATAACTTATAATAAGGAATATACTTGGTTATTTCAATGTGAATGAATCATTTATTACATCTAGTGTAATTTCCAGGCAAGCCTCGCCGTGGTATGATGAGGCGCGCGGTGTTCTCCGATCTCCAGCGCAAGGGTCTGGAGAAGAGGTTCCAGGTCCAGAAGTATATCTCCAAACCGGACAGGAAGAAGCTGGCCGAGAAGCTCGGACTCAAGGATAGTCAGGTGAGAATTGTTAAGCTGTTTTAGCTATTTAATGTAATTAGTTTGGTAGTTTACTGTTTAAGAAAATGAAGTACCTATTTTGTTGCTCTTTTAATTTCGTTCATTTCGTTATTTTTGGCAAAATATTATTCAATACGGTATGTCTTTATGAATTTGTGAGATCATAACTCAAATGCCATATTTTTTATGAGTTTTTCATACAAAAATAATATTCAATTACCATTTTTTCCGGTAATTTTCCAAAAACCTTATACACATTTTATTTCACGTTGACGTGTTAAAAAATCTATCAAGTAGATATCTTGGCTCAAGTCGTACTTATATTTTTTGATAAAACAAGATTAAAGGATTACTAAAGAAATATATAGTAAAATAAAACTATACCTACTACATTATAGTTAATATAATCTTTCAATGGATTAAGCCAAAAATAATGGTGTTCAAAGCAACATTGAAGACGGCTATAAGTGTACAGGGAAGGGGTGTAACAGGGTGTTACAAAAAATACACCCCTAGCGAGGGTGTGTCATCGCCAGCCGCGACCCCCCGCGGGCTTAAACAATTACTCGATATTTGCATTTTGCGATCCGACCACCATTAAATAACTTTTTGTTATATGTTTTGATACTTTAAGAGGTTAATATGTCAATTTGATCCGGAATTTACCGGGTTTGAATTGATTGGATCATTTTAATCCAACGGAGTGTGCCGGTAATTAATAATTAATTTATATTCTGATTTATCTTATTTCTACAATCCACGGATCGTTTATTGGCTCTCATAAATTTAGAAACGTTTCTTGATTTTTTTATTTAGAATTTTAAATCTTTATCAGAATAAACAGTCATGTATGATACTTAACTTTATTAATTAATTATTAACACGAAAGCTATAAAATTATATAAAAATACGGATCTCCATACAATTCATCCAACATTCCAACCCTTAATCCAAATCATATTCATACATCCGTGTAAGCAACGCTTAATAGCTCTCAGTGTGCAGGAAGTCCTGATTTATTTGACACTCATCATATTTTGGCCAATTTACGTAATAATGTGATATAGTATAAATATAAGTGTGAAGTTACATCTAAAACGGTTGTGTGTGAAAAGAGTATTCAAATCATCCATCCATATCTACAAACATCCATCCACTTTCACTAACTTTTTAATTTATAACAGCAATGGGATCCCATTAAAACTATAATTACATAGCAAAAATGTATTCAAATATCGATTAAATCTAGATATTTATAAGACATTTACATCTAAAATGTGTTTCTCGGTAATAAATGTCTAAGTTATACTTAAAATAACCAGTAATGATGCATTTGTATTTTCATATTACTATAAATTGTAAAAGGCAATTTCTTTTGACAAAATAACGTAACGTAAACTAACCTGTCTATAAAGATGAAATATTCATAATTTAAACTATATCCAAACGGTGCCCCACATCAGAGATGGCGGAACATTTTATTTTGATATTGCTTATCCTGATACAATCCAACGACCCGCCACAACCATTGAGACAATCATTTCGGCTCAATAAAAGAACAAACGAAAAATAAACGATTCACTAAACGAGAAGCACCTTCCTATGGCCTTCATAAATTTACAAAATAACATTCTAAACGACTCAAGACAAAGCGAAATAGATATATATGTGTGGTGTGGGTTAGAATGAGAAGGCCGTATACGTGGTATTGCTTCTTAAAACGAGATTCTATTGGACGATTTGTATCGTATAAAAGTATATCCGCGAACCGTATTGGTTGAAGCGTTTTACTTTTTTTTTCAGTTCGGTTTCTCGCACCGGCATTTTTATGATATCTGATTTTTATAGGATACTTGCAAGCAGGTTTTACTGTTTATTGAATGTTTTTGGATTAGGCGGTTTACTCGGCTGTATGGAATATGAACTGTTTCTAAGAATATTGAAAAGTTGTTATAAGTATTAATTTGAATTAAGAAATAAACGAGTTATTTCCTGGTTTACTATCGTATAAAATATCAAGAATAAAATTAATAATATTATTCGTTAAATATTTTAATATTCGTAAGATACCTTCAACGTAATAAAAGAATGAAGTCAAGAAGTATTCTTACTTATGGACGATACCTTTAAAGAAAAATTAATATTCATTATTTCACAGATTATTTTTTATTAGGTATATAACATAATTTGCCCCTCAGTCTATTAGGTACTGAATTGCATTTTATCATATTTTGTATATAACTAGACATTTTATGACCCTCGATGATCCCTTGGGGCGTTTCTTATTAGATTATTATAGTAAGTAAGTCATTAAACCCGCAGATGGATACCAGCTTCATTTCTAATTGTGATCCGATTTTCCTTACCACCTTACCATGTTTAATGTGTATATATAATAGAATTTCTTCCAAGAAAAATGATGTAGATAATACGTATTTCCTGAGATTTATGATCGAAATTAATATTCAATCCTGATCCATTTTTTATATTGAATTCCAATATAGACTTTTAGATGAAATAATCATTAAATTGAATCTTTAGATACGATAATTATTTTAAAGTCATTGCTCGGTCCCGGTATGAATTAATGTTCTTATTTTATTATCAAAAATAATGTGCATTGACATAAACCAAGCGGTGTGGTTTGATAAATAACATAAGACTACTCTTTCATTATATAATTATAATTAAATATATACCTAATATGTTGATATATTATATAGTTATAATTATATAGTGTTTTTTATATTCGTAAGATACAAAACATTCCGTCAAATGAAGGTAACTAATACTCGATGAAGTACAAAAATCTCATCTCACATCCTCCGCCCGGACGCCATCATTAAATAAATTACAACTTCCGCCCTCCGCCACAGACCCACCAACATAATAGACACGGATATATTATATTTATAATTAATTATTGTTATTTTTTCTTTTTTCTTATCTTTGTTTGACTTGTTTAAGATTGGTATGAGGATTTGTTTTCTATCTCATTAGTTTTAATTTTTGTAATATATATATTAAGGTAAACCCTCTCCAGTATTATTATTTCGGAAGCAAATTTAATTGAAATTCAATTAAAAAGTTATAGATAGTGTCATGTGGAATAATATAGCCTTAAAAATATGAAGTGAAATAGGGAATAATGTTTTTATGACGGTTTATAAAAAACATTTTAAGGTTTAGATAAGACAGGTTAATTATTTCGTTCATTTTACAAAAGTAATTATAACTTGACGGCCATGTTTGTAAACAATTTGTAATATACATTTTTGTTAAATTTCTTTCATGCAAATTATATTTATTAGTATTTTGGAAGGAAATCTATATAGGTTAAGATGTTTCAGTCCGACGGGCACCAAAGATCGCAGGTACAAATCATGATCAATTTATACATTTTATATTTAATGTTTGTTTAATCATAACATGACTAACATGTTATTAGACAAAGAAAGATATCAAAATTAGTATCATGTAATTTAGATTCTATATTTATGGACCAAAAAGTATTTATTTTCACGAGTTGTAATCAACTTTGGTGCTGTTTTGTTTAAGTGACATTGTTATTAAAATGTTTGTTTATATAACGTTTTTTAATCTACTATTATTAATTATTTGATAATGTATCTTGTACTTGCGAAACCATGGTAGGTAAGAAGCTATTTTACGAAAAGAAAAATATATTTATTTTTCATATTTAATAATTTGCGTTCTCTTTCATAGCAGACATTGTATAATCTGTTGCTAGTTTGAACATTACATATAGAAGTGATGACAACTAATAACACTTGTTTTAGTATCCAAATATTTAAATGTAATCGGATAAGCTAAGTATTACTAAAATGTAAATTGATTTGATTAACAAAAACTGAAGAAGTAAAATAAAAATGTTAAACAAAGAGTGCCGCGTCTAATAGAGCGTTAGGTCGGGGCTCCGGGACTCCCCGACGGCCGGCGCCCAACAATTATTTAATGTCAAACGCAAGCAGCGCGCCAAGATTGCGGATAGCGAGTGTGAGGCTTTATTTGTGTTCTATTTTCAAATTTTGTGTTCTATTTTTGAAATTTATATCTTATTCCATTTTATATATAATATATAAATAATATAGTACCTACTGTGAGCTTTAGTTTTTTGTTTGTTAGTTTACACTATATATTTGTCATATTTTTTTGTTTAATTAAATATGTTTGTATGTTGGTGTTGAAAGACACTGAACGAAGATCAAAAAGAAACGATTAATATATGTAATATATAATCAAAATATTGAACAGTATATAAATTAAGTTTCAAAGGACGTATCGCATACCCTCGATCTTACCTTTGTCCTCACAAATTAATTGTCCTCAACAATAGCTAAAGTTATCGGTTATCTACCAAGGGTCGCCAGACCCCGCTGTAGTTGTGCCTCCATGATGTGACTCAGTTTAATTCATTCTTATTTTATATCTGTTATAATATTACAACAAATAAAATGCGACAAAAAAATCATATTTACATTTATTTAAAGGGTTACAATTCGGTCTATTATATTCAAATTAAAAATTAGACTAGACAAACACAACAGTACATTTGACTTGACGTTAAGCAAACAAACATGGCCGCATGTCAATCACGGAGCAAAACCGCGCGAACAAAAAGTTTCCAATTCAAAATAAATAAATGCAAATATTTGAAATTGGAACGCCGTGAATGTAAACAGCGGCCCGTTTGAATATTCATACCAAATATGAATATTTCAAATTTGGAAACGCGAGTCCGAAAATCAGATTCATTGGACGAACTGCACTGGCCTGGCGACGGTCTTCCGTCGACTCGGTAGGTATTCACCGTGAATACGTTTATAAACAAATGTCTATTTGTTTTTTTAAACCATAAAATTGTTTATAAAGCAATGGCACAGAAGTCTGAGCCATTTAATAAGTTCAAATCAACCTCTTTGGTTTACTTAATTTTCATGTAAGTAGATAAAAAAAAATATATACAAGTGTTTTTGTTAGCGTGTGAATGTAGATATTTATGTGTAAGATAAAAAGTATAATCCATAAAAATTAATAATAATATAAGTTATCTTTGCTTCTTGATTTATGTAAACAAAGACAAACAGATTATATAAATATTAGCGAGGGTGACTCCCGCCCCTCACCCCCGGCTATTAGCCGCATCACTTTATTCCGAATAAATTGCAATAAAACAGAATATGTCAAAAAGTAATTAATTCTGAGGCGCCCCCAATCTTGTGTAGGGAGGTGACATCTGACCGGATTATCGATAACATTGTAACGAATTATTAATCTTTTAATATTTTATCATTACTATTACAATTTATAAATCATAATAACATATACCTATTTTCTGTTTATTTCAAAGAAAGTACACAAATTTCAAAGATTTTTATAATTTTTGTGTTCATAAGTCATAGAATATGATAAAAATGCAAGTTTAACACACTGCGGGTAGTTTATCGATTATTGTGACATCACTACAAGTAAGGGTCGCGTCAGCTGCCGGCGCGTATTGTCGCAGACGTGACGCGGTCAAGGGACTGTTAGTAATGAGCGCGATTAACTATATATAAAGACTGAACGACCTGTTTGTCACACACAACTGTCCCTCCAAACTTTATTGTCTAAACTTTAAATAACAATTACATATTTACTATATCATATTTAATACATATACATACATACAAAGGAACAAAGATAGATGTAACCTAAACTAGACAGCTTTTATAATAATGTTGTAAGTTCAATTGTTAATTATTGGTCATTATCTTAAGTTTACTCTTGTAATTTAACAATATTTTTATTTAAATATTATACAAATATTTTATTGTAACAAATGCCACTAAAGCCACAGTTTTTGGTAATTAATGTTATGTTATCAGTTATCAGTAAGTATCAAAGAACATAATATTTAAAAAAAAACAGTTAAAAGACTATGCTTTCTACGAGATAAATAATAGATATTTTGTTTGTAAACTTACAATTATTGAGAAAATGTATTATTCATTCCTTAATTGGTCGGGGATAAATTTAATTCAATATTATTGATATGTTATAGTTTTTATTAAATAATCTTCCTAAGTTATAGTCATGTGATGTTTGCTTCGATAAATTTAATCATAATATATTTTTTATATTTAAAACTTCGATATTAATCCAACACAAAAGACGTCCCTAACTAATTTGTCTTTTCCGTTTCAATTATCCGAACGCAAGTTGCGCGCCAAAAAACGTTCGACATTCAAAAATGTGACAAATGATTCGCGTTCGAAATTCGAATTGCGATCGATAACTGATCGGTTCCGGGCCATCGTGGAAGTGATTTGTCATTTTGTATTCAAAACGTTTTTTAACTTTGATTTCGATATTGCCGCCTTGTATTTTTATTGTCTATAATAACTACATATTATTTGTCTTTTGTTTGTTCTTTGTTTAAAATAACTATTAACAATAATCAGACTGTTTTTCTTATAAAATCATCATATTGTTTTTATTTTAAAATTATATAATTTATTCCTCTTGTTTATACACATTGTAAAATGAATGCAAATAACAATGCCTGTGTACGCGTATGTGTGTGTGTGTGTGTGTGTGTGTGTGTGTGTGTGCGTGTGTGTGTGTGTGTGTGTGTGTGAATAAAAAATATAATGACATGAACTTAACGTATCTATTACAATGAATTAAAGGTTCCATCGACAGCCGTGTAATTAACGAATTAAAAAAACTTACAATTGAAATAATTTGTCATGTAGCGCGTCAGTGATGAATTGTGACTCCGAAATTATTATAAGTTTTTGATATTTTTTTACCATCACATATATATATTTTTGTATATCGTATGTATTTTAGTCTATTAATTTGTTTTTTTTTTTTTGCAATACCTGGACAAACATTCGAATATTTTCTCCTTAAATTAACGGTTTCTGGTAGAAATCCGTTTTAAGATATAATTTATCTTTTGTATAAACTAAATATTATGTACACTGTCATTTATATAATTTCCTAAATTTTTATTCAATTTTATAATATTAAGAATACAGAATATAGTACTTTATCAATATAAATTTTGAAACGATAAAAAAGATACTAAACATTACCTGCAATTTAACTTAAGTATAATCTAAGTACCAATAAATATTATATATATATATATTTTCCTGTAATATGTGAATGATTTTTGAAATATTATTTAGAAAGTATTTCTACTTTCTAATCTGACATATCCCTCAGATCTATACAAAATTTATCTTTGAAATCTACAATTTGCAATCTTTCCTGTTTGTCTGTTTCATTATAATAAATCCATGTATAAATATAATTCAAGTCACTCGGCATCACGCCCACAGCCATCAATAACACACACGTTTATTCGTTTTAACACAAAAGCTATTAGATTAACGTAAAAATCACCCAAAAATGACGTATCCATGTGAAAAAAACACCCCTTTTCAATAATCTATGGATTTTGACAATAACCTTTTTTTATATTCTCCGGTTTTTACTGCGTTTTCATTTTATTTGGTCATTATTATGTTGATTAGATTGATATTCCATAAATATGTTGGAACTGCAAATAGTAATGAGACACACTCTGTAGTCTATACGTTTATTTTTGCTTTGTTTGTTCGTTTGTCACGCGAAAATAACTGGACGGGTTTTGATGAAATTTAATGTTGTTATAGCTTATTATCAAGGGATAGTTTTATTTAAATTATATCAATTTACAAAAATAATCCAAAATTGGGTTTAACTGTCATTACAATTAAAATGTATGGATTTTTTTATTTTATGTATTGGTTGGTAGCTTGTTATTAGTGTGATGGGAGGGAAGAGAAGACTACTGCTAACAACTAGTTACAATGTTATAATAACATACAAACAGACAAACAAATATATTTGCAAATATAATCTATATTTAGTTGCCCTCTGCTGCCGTTATGGTTTGAAATGACATTTCCCAGGTTTGAGTCCCCCGGTTGTATTGTTGTCATTATCTTTGTATAGTGTCCGTGTGTTCATATTTTTTATGAACAGCTTGACCGATATAAGTACTGTGGTGGTTCTTATCTTTAGTCTATTAGGTGATGAGCAGAAAACTTTTTTGTTTGTTTGTTTTTTGTAAAAATGTCTTTCTTTTTTTCTTCGAATTAAGTTATTTTACCACTTAAATAAGAAGTATTTTTAAAAATATATAGGGATAAAAGAAATAAAATCTGACTGTACCGTACCTTTGTTACACTGCATTAAAATAGGTGAAGCCGTTGAAGGCAACTAGTTATAGAAAATTAATTATATTTATAGAAAATTTATTTAAACAAAAGCAGGAACACATTCAATATCAATTAAAAAAATACATCTGTTCCAGGTCAAGATATGGTTCCAGAACCGTCGCATGAAGTGGAGGAACTCGAAGGAGCGGGAGCTCCTCGCATCGGGAGGCTCGAGGGAGCAAACCCTCCCCAACAAGAACAACCCCCACCCGGACCTCTCAGATGCCGAAGCGGATAAACACAAATTATCACCAACACCGGAGGACGACGACAAAAACAAAATGTACGCGTCCACATCGAACTGTCAAAATGAATACCGCCTCGACAAGATGGCGGCTGGACTGTTCCGCGACAACTTGTACTCCAACATGGAGGAAGGAGACGATTACGAGAGTGACGCCAGCGCCTCCGACGAGGAGATCAACGTGACATGATGTAAATGTTAATAACAAATTAAAATAAAACTATCTCAAACGTAACCTCTAAATAATATTTTTAACGTCTCTGTAAAAATATATGAGGTCCTGTTCAAAATAGTTTTGTAATGTTAATAGTTTTGATGAAAGATTTCTAGGTATTTAGTATTATGTAAATAGACCTAATTTGTTGTAAGGTTGCTATAATTATTAATTCGCTAGCACGTGAGACGAACAGCCAAATATAACATGACACGAGTAACAATTCTTCCACCATTTTGAAACTGCATTTAATTTATTGTTTCTATTTAAATAATTTGTATATATTTCGTAATTTTTAATCGAGATCGATAAAATCTCTTTCATAATAAAATATTTTATTGTTTTTCCAACGTCACAAACCCAATCTTTAAATATATTAAGTTATTTTCGTATGTTTGTCTGTAATTTGTAAATATAACACAAAAGCATCTTGTTGAATCAAATCAATCTATCCATGTCTAACTGGAACAACAAATCTATCTATAGATATTTGCAATAAGTCCTTATCCGTGGATAGATTAAAAGTTATCTGTAGTTAGCACCAAATAATTTGCTCAAGACTTTAATCGACAGTTTTCTTCATACAGGGTATTATTTTCGCGAACAGAAAGACATAATAAATGTTTATACAGAATCCTGTTTATTGTGTAACCACGTAATGTAATGTATACTAATATCAATTAAATATTTAAATAGTATGTAAATGTGAAATGCACCAATATGTAAATATTATTTAAGATATAATGAATGTCATAAATTTTATGTGAATAAATTCTTAAAAGTATAACTTTTTTATATATCCTCTTTAGTTTACACAATTTAAAATGTCAGTTATACAAAAAAATAAAATAATGTAACCAGCCAGCTACTCAAGCAAAATAAAAATAAAATAGCTTTTTCGTAAAACCTTTTTAGACAATATTAAGTGTCAGTAAATCAAGCATTCAAAAAAATTTATACCATTTGGTAAAAACTTTTTAAATTATATTGTTAAAGTCAGCGGAATAAAAATAAAATAACTTTTTTATAAACCTGTTTAAACAATATTGGGTGCTTTTATATTAGGCATAATGAGAAAATAGAAACTATTTGGTAGAAACTCTTTAAATATTATTAACTGCCAGTAAGTCGGCAGAATAAAAACAAATAGTAACGTTTTTATAAAACCTTTTTAGATATTAACTGCCAGTACCGTCAGTGACACGGCCGGGCCGGGGCGGGACATTATAAATAGCAAGGTGTTAGCGCGTCACCGGCAGGCGTTGTATTTTATATTTAGCGCCTTTCACGCGTGGTCACGCCCTTGGTTTTTATTGTATTGTTTATAACAAAGAAATATATTTACACTACTACTAATGACAATCACACACGACAATTTATAAAAATAATTGAAATGAGGGATATATTTTAATATATTCGTCTTCCATGTATAAAAATAAATACTATTGCAAATACTTTAACGGTATTAATCGATAGAGTCCAGACGGCGCCCGTCACTCACACGTCACGGCCGTGTTTTTAATGTTTGGTTGGATCTCACTTTACATTCAGAGATTAGAGCTCTGTGATTATTTATATGATGTTTGATTTAAAATTTAAATAATAACCATCATTAAAACAGTATTGTCATTTTGATATAATAATAAATATTAAAGATTTTTTTAATTTCATTATTATGTAAACCATTTTTTGTGTTAAATAATTTTAATGGTCTAATTATGTGTAACAATTTTTTATCACTTTATGATATAAACAAACCTTATAAAGGACCGTTAATAAATCCAATAATATTTGAACGCAGACTTCATACGTTAAGGCAATAAAATAAACATGTCCATTACAAATCTCTCAGATTACACGAATGCATATAAAATCCTTGCAAGTGGTCACGTGACCGACGCGTGCGACATCTGCTGCGCGACAGGGACGGAGAATAACCTATTAAAATGAGGATAACAATTTTATATATATAATAAATAAAAAAGGTTTTTTTTGTAGATTTCTCAAGACTTAAATGTTTAAATTAATTTAATTTAGTACATTTTTGTTTTATTTCAACTTTCGAATCAAATCAGCACTTATAATCATTTTCATGTCAGTGTGTATTCAGCTTACTAAAGTTAAAAATAAATGCATTAATAGACTTAGGCTTAGAATACAATCCAGAATCTCATGGGTCCGGAAAACGGTTCACTAACCACGTCCTTTTACATGTGGTAAGTAATTTTCATTTTACTCAGTTTGTTAGTACTTATATTGGTTATCTAGAATTACATAATTCCTTATCTGTATTTTGTAATGTTCACTTTTAATTATTTTTTTTAATATTTGATTATTTCAAAACGTGTAGAATGTGCATATATGCATTATGTATTTATCCTTTCCCTCGAACTAAGAAATCGTTTAAAAAAAAATTACAACTGACATACTGATAAAAAAAACGAATAAATACTTAGTATTTTATTTAAGACATTTAAAAAAAATCTTGTAATCTATATTATTTATACAATTATTTTAAAGAAACATTAAATGTTTAGGGTTGAATGCACAATACTCTATCTTTACGACATATTAATGACGTCATATGCGGGGCCGTAACTAACGTACAGAATGGGTTTATTTGATATATATAAAAGATTCTCGCTCGATTTGTTAATACATTGATTTATTACAAATTATAAATGTTTTTTTTTTATTTTACAGCTTAAATATTGGAGTCGAGTCTTTTGAGAATGTTGTAATGTGTTTCAATAAAATAAATATAATATTATTTATTTACTAAAAAGTCTACTGATTTTATAACTGTTTAAAATAATTATAATAAAATAAGAAAATCAACAAAAAAATAATTAGGTATACTTTGGTTGCTCAAGCAGACCTTAATTTTAACATAAAAAAAGTTTAAAGTCTTTTGGTTATAAGACGTAAGAACGATCGAAATTAAAAAACTAAACAAAATTGGCTGAACGCTAAATTCACATTCAAAAAACAGGCAACAAAATGGCAGCTGCCTTTCGCACCGTCTCGTTGATTGTTAGCGCCGTTTTTAAAATTTGAACGAACGGAAAGTTCAAAGTCGTGGAAATTGAATTTAGAATTTAAAAATAGTCTCTCAAAACTACAGTTTTAAATACTCCAGTTTTTCATCTATGAATTTAAATATTTGGACACAAAACTATGTTTTTATATATTATTGCGACTTCCATTTTAAGGTGCCACCGCCCTGCACTGCATCGTGACACACACACACACACAGTCACACACACACAGTCACACACACACACGTACAATACGCTGTGATAATTCAAACGTTATAATTATTATATTAATAAAAGTATTCAAATTAGTAACTGTAAGAATTATATGTACCGGAACGACATTCAATAAAACCAGTTTTAAAACTATAATTTAGACCGGATATGCATTACCGAGAATATTATTAAATGTTTCTATGCATTAAATCTAACAACACTCTATGTAATATTAAAATATATATTCTATATTACACATATGTAACTCTTAGAGATTCCACTTTGTGTCACTAGTATAGTACATAAATGCTAAAAAGAATAATAGATTTAAACTGAACTGTTCTAAAAGAACAGTCTGGATTTCGACACAGTTTTTTCCTCTTCAAACAAAGTCACGCGCAAAATACTAGTCCTATATAAAATAAACAACAGCTTCAGTTAAACATCAATTTGTAAACATTAACTTTCAACCTCTTTCGAGTCAATCGTAGCGTGAAAATGTATAACATTATTTATGGTCTGCGTTTGTAGAATTAAAAAAAAAACATCATTAATAAAAGACGTTCCATTTTCAAAACATCGATAAATTATCTGACAATTGAATGCACGTTTTTTAATGTCAAATTAGTCCGCCATTTCGAGGATTGTCAACTGTCATTGTTCTCTTTTTTTGTGTTCATTCGCGCGAGTTCGCGTTTAATAAGAAGGGGTGAGTGTTGTGGAGTTTTAGTGTACGAGATAGATGGTTTTTATTTTAGTTCTAGCTCTAAACGTATTTATTTTAAGTACTTATGTTCTTTTTATAACTGAGGATAATGTTACATGTAACAAACACTCTTTATAATTGAGAGAGGATTATAACCTGCGTGTGGGCTTTTTTATCGAAATCTCTTGAAGAATGCAGAACGGATTAAAGTGAGCTGTTGACGTGGGAACAACTTTTTTGCACAAGTGCAAATGGAGGCGGTCTGTTACCAAATAATTAAGGTTTAGCACGTTCAAGACATTTACAAAAAATACAAAAGTTTTTACATTATAAAGAGTACAAAATACTTTTGATGTAATTAAACCTAGAAACAAGTCCTTAAAACTTCAATATACATATAAGAGTTATTAATCAATAATATTAATTTTATCTTTTGATGGCTTTTTATAAACTCAATCCACAAATAAATTATTGAAGGTCATGAAATGGGTTGTAATATCAATCTTTAGTAACAAGAAGTGAATCCGGATTTTGAAAGAAGTTAGTATTAGTAATTTTGTTTGCTGAAGTAAAAATATTATTATATCTTCGTTGTATGTATAATTATTCAGATATGACATACAGACAACACTTATTTCTTAATATTATATACCAGGCACAAAAAATTAAAATTAAATCAAACTGTGTTTAATAAAACCTTCAACATCGCATCAATTTTCCCGCGTACAAGTAACATGGAGCTTGGAACATTGGATGCGGCAACTTATTAAATATTTTTTATACATATGAGCAATGTTATATTTCATGTCTACTCACTCTAAAGAGAGTTCCGGAATACAAGTTTATATTTTTAAAATTAAAAATATCTTTATTCAAGTAGACATTTAAACGCACTTATTAATCGTCAATTATTACATGAAAAGGTTAGTAGTCAGTCCGTGAGGAAGCTAAAACCGGCTCGGAGTGCTGTTCTGCTGAGAACAACCGGTCCAGAAACTCAACAGTTGCTTTTTTTAATGAAATTCAATAAATTTTAACATTACTAAGCTCCACACATTTTGATCAATTAAAAACTTTTTAATGCTGTAATTTGATTTGTTAAGTAATACACTTTAAATATTATATATAAAACTAAGAAAAGGCAGATAATAAGACTATCTTGTGAAATTTTATTATATATATGTAAATTCAAGTCTATGAAATTTGTTAACTTTTCAACATGAAATTTTGGCGTTACAAGTTTATTTTTATTTCTTGTATTTATCGTATATCTGTCACTATTTATTTAAGTTTTTAAATTATAAAGTATTTTGGCATGTATATAATATATTGTTGTACATGTATTGAGGGCTACCGTAAAAAAAACAATTCTTTAAAAAACATCCCTCAGGGAATCACTAGCTTTTAAATTATAACTAGTCCTACACTACACTACTAACTAGTAACACAGCTCTTTTTTGTAAAATACTAATTGAATTACTTTCGGCAGCATTGTCCCATAATAAAATACCATAAGATAAAATTCTACCAAACTAAAATAAACGAGTCGAGCCGTATTAACGTCCGTTAATTGTTTTACTTTTTTAATTGCAAAGACGTCCGAGCTCAGTTTGCCTGAGAATGTTGAAAGATGGGGGTTCCACTGGAGCTTTTTAGCTAAAGTTTTACCTAAGAAAATTGTTGAGTCAGTTAGTTCTAACACTTCTAATAATTAGTGCAATTAACTCAATTCAACTTTAAAAATAAGTGAGGTTTCATGAGCCAAAACAACCATGTCACAGACCTTTTACGAAAAAAGGAAAGTCATTAATTTAAATTAAAAATAAAAAGGGGAAAGAATAGCTCCTTGTGAAACACCCATCTTTAGGTCAGAACGAGCCGATTTAGAATTATTGATATCCACCGTCTGGACTCTTTGATTCAGGTAAGAGGCAATAAGATCAAGCGCAGTGCTTCGCACAGCATAGTAGTTAAGTTTGCATAATGTATGATGGTCTATGCAGTCAAAGGGTTGGGACAAATCGCAAAACATTCATTGCATTCTGCGGCTTCTTCTATGCGTCTTAAATGTGCTTAAGCGTGGCACCCTCATCAGTTGCTGATTTACTTTCATGGGTTTCATGAAAATTTATATGCATGTTTTATTTCTTTAGACAAAGTCTGTCGTTTGGTTTAGATATTTTTTAGAAAATTTTACTTAAGGCCGGTAAAACAGATATAGGCCTATAATTTCCGGGTTGTAGTCTTTTAAACAAAGGAAATATTTTTACTATTTTTCATCCGAGAATATACCGGTTTCAGTACATTTGTTAAAAATTAAGGATAATTTGGGGGTAATATCTTAGCTTGTACGCAAACTTTCTTGAATATTTTAGAGAAGAACACCAGATCATGATTCCCTTGTCACTAACAATATAAATTATATAACTTTTCTCTATATATTCCCTCTGTTGGCGTAGTGGTTAGTGTTCCTAACTGCTGAACTAAAGGTGTGGGTTGTTCGGTATCAACAGGGAATAATTGATTGTAAGTTATACGCTGTTACGAGTTTGGGCGTACCTTGTGTTACCTCTAAAACGAGAAAAGAATCAAAGTATATGTAATCTATCAACAATTAAAATGTTATCAATTCCAGACACATGTTACCAATATGTATACTATCTATCTTTAGTTTTATTGTAGTTAAAGCTTAATGCTTTTTTAAAGTATGACTTACACAAAAAACCAACACCACTTAAAATAATAATTAATTTCTTAATTATATCAAAAATTAGTTTTTCTCATTTGCTTTTTTTTCAACCACGATTGCAATTAAGTATAACCAGCACCTGTGACGCTGTCATGGCCAGTGTCATGGCCAGGGCTCACAGCAGAGATAATACAAAAAAAGTATAACCAAACTAGATCAAAAATCTTCCAGTACATTTGTTATTGTTCCAGTATTAAGGTATTAGTGTACTCAAAATCAGATTTTGCGTGTGATGATAGTTAAATATATCATACAGTCACGTGGGGCAAGTGTGCGCCCTCAAGTTATAAAATCGAAAAGAATAAGTAAAATAACACAAAATTTGCCTAAATATTTAGTATATTTATTAATTAACAAAATAATAATATAACAATCCTTCATCTTCAATCGATTTCTTAAAATATAATAAATATGCTTACACATACCCCAAAGGGAGGGTAACTGTGGGCATCAATGGGCACTTCTAATTCAGGTAATTATTAATTATTATCTATAGTCAGACTAGGAAAAAAGTATTTTAACAATATTTCTGAACTACCCGGTAACGACTATATAAACATAAAAAATTTCTAAGAATCGTAGTTTTCTTAGGTACATTTTTAGTTTCAGAGTTCTTTGTTACAGTTTTTTTAATTGACAACTTTTGTTTTAAGTTTAATCGTACTTTCTTTTCTTTTAGCTTCAATTTCCGTAGAGTGGTTTCCCTCAGTCCAACCTGTGTTGCGTCTGCGCACACTAACCCCACACGATAATGGTTAATTATTACGTCATCCGAGCCTCTAAAACATTAGCTCTAATCAAACTAAATTAAACATATTAGCCGATGATACAAAGCGAATTTTCAAGTAGGATATAGGTTTATAAAATATTACTTGTCAAACATTACAAAATAATTGCTATGCTAAAATATATATATATATCCAAATCAAAATGGCGACACGGCCGGTCATCGAAACACAAGTATGTTCTACTGAGTCCTATGAGGAATTAAGAGGAAGTAATGACGTTCTATTGTTATATACCAACACGATAACCAAATTTTATCTAAATTCTTCCGGTAGATGTCGTACCACGCACACAAACACACATACAAACTGGTAAACAGAATAATTTTAAAAACTTTAATAATACTTTTAATCGTTGGTTCGATGCTTTTTTCAACATGTGAATACCATACTTACTAAATAATCTTATTAAATGTACCGATGTACAGACAATCTGTTTGAGATGTGATATATATAATTGACATTAGCATAATCACAATATCTGTTATTATGGCACCTCAATTTTAGATAGTCTTTATAACTGCCGTGTCTAAAATACACCCACATCAATTAATATATATGTGTATGTATGTATATTAATTTATATATGTATGTAGATTAAATTATCTTATAATTAATTAATTAATAATTAATTAATATAATATCATTCTCAGTATTTATTTATTTATTTCAAATTTGTAAATAAAAACACCTCTTTATTTTTATTCCTTTTTAAAGTTTTATAAAAAATGCCGCGTCCAATGCATCCTACATCGAGTCGCAGTAGTGCTTGTAAACACGACACAGAGACGGACTGAGGTGGTATGTTACTTATTTATTTAGGTTTTATTTATCACTAACAGTATGACTTCGTTCGTTCGAAATATGTTATTTAAAATAGATGTAGCCTAAATTATTCCTTTTAATATTAGCTATCCTATCTATCATATTAGGGAAAGTCCTTTTAAAATCGCCAGCCATTAGTGATTAGCAAGAAGAAACAGACAGAAAATTTTTTATTTTTTATTTTTTTGTAACTACCGTATATACATGACAATTTATTTCAATTTCATGACAATTTAGTGAAAAACTGTTAAAATTACAAACAGACACTTTAATTTTATTTATATATAGATTAATAAAATTATTAGTTTAGGTTGTAGTAAATAAAAATAAATCTTCCTAATATTCAAATCTATTAATTTTATAAATTATCTTTTAAACAAAAAAAAAAGTTCACTAATATATTTTTCAATTATTTTTAATTTAAAATATATAAAATATAATTAAAAATACTAAAAACTATATGTAACTGAATCCGTCCCTGTGTTATTCCTCTCGAGCTCCGATACAGCGCGGTGTGTATTTGATACAAGTAAACCCTATTTATTTGTTAATACAAAATAAATGAAATGTCTGGGATTATTGAACCAAAAACTACACAACTACTAAAGAGATATTATTATGTACTATTTTAGTTTAATTTGTTATTATTGTTATAAATCGAGAACATTTATATTTAAATAATTATATCTTTTAGTGCGGAAATTTTCTAGAAAGAATTTACAATACATTTAGATATTTCTAAGGATAAAAACAGTTTATCTCAGTCTGTTCCTGTCATCGGGAGGTGGGAGGGGGGGGGGGTACATGTCGAGTGAACCCGCAGGTTCATATAGTGAAGGCACCGTGAGACACGGCACATGCACGGTCTGACCCCGCTCTGTGTACACACGCACTTAGTGTCCATTTTGTTGATATCAGGTTGCACGAAATTAATATCATTCCAATGATATTAGTTGTTACATAAAATAAAGTGTTTTGGAAGAAATTTTTTGTTTCTGTGTGTATGATGCACAATTTCTGGAGCTGATTTTATTTACGGAAGAATCCATCTTCACCCATAATTCTCACTGCTGGTTATGAAGTCATATATATTTTGTTAAAATATATTTCTATATGATGTTAAAGAACTAATTTAACCTCTTAAAACTCTAGTTTATTCAAGTGCATAACAATCTGTCTATTTAGAAAATCAGAATGATGATGGAAAACAAATCGCAACTGATAATTAATAAAAATATATCATATCACATATATGTATTTCTATTTGAAAGAATTAAATGATAAATAATTTGTGGAATAATTGTAATGTTCTTGCGAACATCACCCATAAATCCTGCATCGATTTTAATTTCATTTTATTGAAGCTTTAACATCTTATTTTCTGACATAAAATAACTTTTTTTACAGCGACAAATCTTAACAAAACAGTTATTATTACAATAAAGCTAGAAAGGTATAGGTTTTGAATTAAATAATAATAAATATATAATGCGAGGGTAAAAAATAAGGGGGTAATATCAAGTGTACAGAAAAAACAGATTAGAATAGTATTTACAAGACATGAAAGACGAAAAGATAAGATGGCGCCTGGAAATGACAGCTGAGTACTGAGTGACTATTTCCGTTTTGTTTACAAGGGGTTAACAATAATTAATTTTATAAACCTGAATTCAATTTATTGCAATTATTTTTAGTTTCTTTTATTTCTGAAAAACCTGAGACAATTTATTTATCCACACAGGTGTAACAACTAAATACTATATAATTGTTTTATTTGTTTCTCGTCTCTTCGTTGATTGTTTTATAAAGTTTTGTCCGAAGTTTAATTACAACTACACTCACATTCAACAATGTAATTATCTCTATAACATAATACAATGATAACGACAAATATGTACATTAAATATTTGAAACAAATTATATTTTACATCGGAAAGTTAATAATACTGAAAAGGTAAGGATTTGCTAACATTTTAACAATCACCAATTTATTATTATTATTTATTTACTGAAAACACAAAACATGATAAATGCCTACACATATATCAAGATATGATTACTCTTCTGAATATAGTTTTTTTCGAGAAATGTCATAGTAAGCAGTTTATATTAATAGAAATAGTTTACATTCTACTCATGCCAGTATCCAATTTGAACGAAATATTCTGAATTTAGGGTACAAATATTACATCTGGGACAGCCTAACGACTGAAATGAATATCAACACAGTAAGATCGAAAATAAATTAAACTAGTCCACTTCATACAAACTGAAGCTAGTTTAAATACTTTATGGTCTGTAAATTCAAATGGAATTTGACTACAATACAGCAAAAATTGCAAAAAACAGTTACTTTGGGCCATAAATCGCGCCAAACACAAATGGAGTAGAGAAACTACCGCTTAGTACGTAATGATTTAGTAACTAAAGCACAACACGATAGTTGACAAACTATACGTACAGCGGAATGGAGGATATTTTAATAATACATTATAATAAACAACTTGGTTATATTAATGATGGGTTGGATGTATATAATAAAGACCAATACTTTTCGAAACTTTAATTAATAATATAGTATAAGAACCAAGATTATTTTTATATTTGTGTAGAATACTACGTTATGAAAGAATATGATAATGTATCATACACAAAATCATAATATTCAATTCATTCAGTAAAAAGGTAGACACATTTTCATTTATTATAAAATGTAAGTGAGAAATGAAATCTAAAAACTCTGATGTAGCGAGTTGGCAAATCAAATGCAGCTCCAAGGGAAGGCGCGTGTGCCTGACCGCGCCCGAGGCCACGTCAATCTGTTCGAAATTCGAATTTCGAACGGCTCGCTAATTGTTTCTGTTCCGGATGGCGGGAAGCGTTTTGTTTTTGCTGTAAATGTACTGGAGCTGTGAATTTTGTTAGCCTCTCCTCGATATCTTACTGCGAAATTGAGTTTTTAAATGAAAAGATTGCATTTTCTGTAAACTGTTAGGGTATTTTAATAAATATTTCTTAGAGACTAATGCGTACTTACTTTATAAAATAAACATTTGTGCGCGTATTTTACATTCCTCGATGCAAAACCGTAGTTGGACTCTAATCTGTCTGAAGATTATCTAAAGATATCTCTTGCTTTCAGTTTCGCTTTCATTCATAGGAGATAGGGAGAAGAGAACTTAAAATAAAGTATGTCATGTATAATCAAAATTCCATAAAACCGATTAAAAATTCAGTTTTTAGTTATTTTTTATTATGTTGACACCATTTCGTGACGAATTTTTTTTTTTTTTATTTCATTAGTTAATGCCATCTTGTATCTAGAAGATCACAACAGTGCAAAGCGACATCTATTGTTGAATAGTTAAATTTATAAATGGTTGTATTATTTTTATTTTAAGCTGTTTATAATAGTATATAGATGACACTGTGTTTAATTTAAATTTGATAGTTAAAAAAATCACCTAAAATTTTATAAAAACGATTTTCTCATGTAAAACTTAGATTTTAGATGTATTTTATACAGAAATATGCTGTTTTCTTTAAAAGTATGTTTAAAGGATTTCTGTAGTAACTGTCTTTATTAGATAACGTAGAGGTAAGGAACAATTTCGTGATCGTATAAGATATTAAAATGGTGACGCTACTGTTTCACAAAAAATATAATTATGGATAAAAAAATTAAGCCAACTATCTATTTTTAACGTTTATATTATTTTGATAAACAATTTAAATTAAATGAAAATAATAAAATCAAATGTGACCTCAAATCATTCTTCCACTTATTTTACTTACGTAACTAACATCCGGTAACATTCGGTAACATTCGGAAATGCTCTTTTTGTCCTCATTCCCAAAAGCGACAATGTCTCGGATCCTAGGGACACTAGACCGATAGCTCTAACAAATACAATATCAAAAATATTTTTTTCTTTTTTACAAACAAAAATGACGCAATTCATGATAAATAATAAATATTTCGGGCCTTATCACCAGAAAGGGTTTTTGCCTGGCATTTCTGGATGCCTCGAACATAACACGTTACTATCGGAAAGCCTTAAAGATGCCAGAAATAGTGAAAGACAAATAACGGTATGTTGGATAGACTTAGAGAACGCTTTCGGGTCGGTACAACATGAACTGATGATGTTCGCGCTAAGGTGGTATAACTTTCCTACGTTAGTAAGTGACATGATTGCATCATATTATTCAAAATTAAAATTTTCCATAATCACAAATGAAAATCATTCCAAACCATTAAATTACAACATAGGTTTATTTCAAGGTTGTTGTATTTCTCCAATTATATTTAACATAGTGATCAATATTTTAATAGATAAATTAATTAAAAACGAAAAGAAATGGAGTTATCGGTTTAAGTTGAACAATAAATACACAGAATCCATACTAGCATTCGCAGACGATCTCGCGATACTGACACGTAATCCAAAACAATGTCAGCTACTTTTAAATGTTGTGGAGGATTTCTGTGCTTGGACGGACGGATTGAGGACAAAACCCAATAAATGCTACAGTCTGTGTCTGGGTAGGCGGAACACCAGATATACCTCTTACGATCCGGGTCTTATAATAGGCGGTAAGTGCGTTACTACTATTACCGACGCAGCTCCGTTCAAATTCTTAGGCAAAAAAATCGATTACCAAGGGCGTACTCCATCTTTAGATATAATAG
Organism: Melinaea menophilus ssp. n. AW-2005; assembly: GCA_918358695.1. NCBI lineage: Eukaryota > Metazoa > Arthropoda > Insecta > Lepidoptera > Nymphalidae > Melinaea > Melinaea menophilus. The sequence goes on from OU911038.1 coordinate 18,574,203, forward strand.
TCGATAGCTTTTTGAATGATCTTAAAAAGGTAGACAATCAGCCAATAAGTAACATCAAAAAGGCTTGGATATACGATAATTATTTAACATCACGTTTAAATTGGCCTTTCCTCGTTTACGATATTAATAAGACCCTTTTGTTAAAGTTAGATGCAAGCGTCATAAGGACATTGAAGTCATGGCTCGGGTTAGCGCATCCAGCGGACTCTTCTACCTTATTTAGAGACCGACACAATTTTGGGTTAAAATTAAAGAAACCATCGGAACTCTATAAACACCTAAGAGTGACCAAGAGACATATCATCTCAAAGTCGAATGATGATACTGTAACATCTCTCCCAAAAGATAAAATTGCCGCAGAGCTGGAGTCACGACTTCAATTCCATAAACAATTTATGATAGGTGCTCAAACAAATAAAGCAGGGCTAGGATCAAATAGGAAAGAACCAGACATAGAAATAATAAAATCCTTTATTCGGCACGATGAAAATGATAATTACCGGTTGCACGCGATGAGCCTAGAATTGCAAAACGAATGGGTGACCATAGGAGATTTTTGTATTCCATTAGCTTTACGATGGCGCACCCTGCTTCATGATTGGTCCCCAGCATTATTAAAATTTTATCTTAATGCATTCCAAATGACTCTCCCAGATCAAAGTAACTTAGTAAGATGGGGCAAAGCCACCGAAAAATCTTGCAACATCTGCGGGGAGGCAGTAGGAACCGCGAAACACTTGCTAGTAGGGTGTAGGGTACTATTAAATAGAGGTAAATACTCGCGTCGCCACGATAAAGTATTAGAAATCATACGAGAAGCGGTTAGTCTTTCTGTAGCAAGAGCGCAGAGGGGTATAACAACCACCAAAAAATCAGTAGAGTTCGTAAAGGCAGGTTCGTCCAAAAAATCTAAATTAAAACCTTATTCCATCTTGGACGCGTCTCCTGATTGGACTCTCATGATGGACACGTATGAAAGGCAATACAAAATCCCCGGGGATGTTTGTGTTTCGTCATCTAGGCCGGACTTATTCCTGTATTCAAAACAACTAAGGCGCGTTATACTTGTGGAGCTTACTGTACCCTGGGAAACAAACATACCCAAAGATCATACATTTAAGCTTAACAAGTATTACGAACTGTGTAACGAACTGATCAGGAATAAATTTATAGTTAATTTGTACGCTGTAGAAGTAGGAGCGAGAGGTATAACAGCAAAATCTCTCTACAACTTATTTAAGGACCTCGGCCTTTCTAGAACGATCATCAGTTCATTTCTGGAACGTATTTCAAAGGCGGCTTTATTAGGTTCTTACGATATTTGGTTAGGTAGGGAGAGGAGCGTAAACAGTGAAGGTGAGCGTGTATGCGCATAGTAAAGGGGCCCCTTAAACCTACATCTGGGTCGCAAGTCCCAGGCATTGTTTGCGCTCCTCTTCTTGCAACGCGATGGGCCCGGCACCCGCACGGTGAATCCATGGAATGCTAAGAAGCTTCGTCTCATTTTAATTGACAGCCCGGAGAGACGGGATGACGCTGGAAAGACAGCTGACGCTGGAAAGACAGATGGCAGCTGGGAAGACAGATGACTGCTGGAAAGACAGCCGAGGGTGACGGCCTAGCAAGCCAAGCCCGGGAATTTCGTTTAAAGCTAAAAGTCCGAAAAAGAAAAATACCCCTGGGACAGTCCGAGAGGGGGGGCGGAAGAACTGTCCATCGGTTGATAATAACGGCGAAAACGGCGCGAAAACGGAATTGAAATGCCTTACGTGCGGGAAAATTTACAAAAGACGAGCCTGGTTTATTAAACATCTCAAAACACACGATGGTGCTGAAGCGCGGCAATCGCCGGTAATATCTTCAGTTTTCACTTCGGATAGAGTTTACCCTCATACATCCCATGGTGAACCATTGAATGCGAATCACCAGGAGTCCATAACCATCCGGACGCGTCTTAGCATTCCCACTATTAAACAATCGACATGGAAAATACACGATCAAAATATAGCGGACCTGTTAGAGCACCCGGGCTCAAACCAGGTACTCAACGCGCAAGTAGAGACTCTACAAAATACTATTTTTGACTACTTCAATGAGCACTATCCACCTTCGAATCGTTATGCTCACAAGTATAAAGAAAACGGTTTTAAATTGAAAATGAGAAGGAAAAAAAGGGACCTCATAAAGAAACTTCGTAGGGCCAAAGCCATGGGCGACAACCAACTTAGTCACCAACTGTCTAGGGCATTAAGGTCAATTCTTAAATTAATACAAGGCATATCACAACAAATAACAAAAAACCGTGATAGCTTTGACCGGGCAAAACACGAAGTAGACTTTGATAAAAATCCTTTTAAGTACTCTAAAAACATTTTCAAAGACGAAAAAGGTAAACTCCTCTTGACCAACGAGCAAATTTTTGATTATTATAAAAGCACATACGAAGTGCCTAAAAATCAAAGGCTGTATGGGGATCCCAACGATCGAAAACCTGAGAGTCCATCCATAGATTTTCATGCCAACCCACCAACTTTGGAGGAAATCAATAAAATAATTAAAAAGAAACCATCTAAGTCAGCACCAGGTCCGGATGGTATCCCTTATATAGTTTATAAAAAATGTCCGTCGATTCATAAACATCTATTGAATATATTCGATAAAATCTGGTCAAGAGGACAAACACCGGTAACATTCGGAAATGCTCTTTTTGTCCTCATTCCCAAAAGCGACAATGTCTCGGATCCTAGGGACACTAGACCGATAGCTCTAACAAATACAATATCAAAAATATTTTTTTCTTTTTTACAAACAAAAATGACGCAATTCATGATAAATAATAAATATTTCGGGCCTTATCACCAGAAAGGGTTTTTGCCTGGCATTTCTGGATGCCTCGAACATAACACGTTACTATCGGAAAGCCTTAAAGATGCCAGAAATAGTGAAAGACAAATAACGGTATGTTGGATAGACTTAGAGAACGCTTTCGGGTCGGTACAACATGAACTGATGATGTTCGCGCTAAGGTGGTATAACTTTCCTACGTTAGTAAGTGACATGATTGCATCATATTATTCAAAATTAAAATTTTCCATAATCACAAATGAAAATCATTCCAAACCATTAAATTACAACATAGGTTTATTTCAAGGTTGTTGTATTTCTCCAATTATATTTAACATAGTGATCAATATTTTAATAGATAAATTAATTAAAAACGAAAAGAAATGGGGTTATCGGTTTAAGTTGAACAATAAATACACAGAATCCATACTAGCATTCGCAGACGATCTCGCGATACTGACACGTAATCCAAAACAATGTCAGCTACTTTTAAATGTTGTGGAGGATTTCTGTGCTTGGACGGACGGATTGAGGACAAAACCCAATAAATGCTACAGTCTGTGTCTGGGTAGGCGGAACACCAGATATACCTCTTACGATCCGGGTCTTATAATAGGCGGTAAGTGCGTTACTACTATTACCGACGCAGCTCCGTTCAAATTCTTAGGCAAAAAAATCGATTACCAAGGGCGTACTCCATCTTTAGATATAATAGTCGATAGCTTTTTGAATGATCTTAAAAAGGTAGACAATCAGCCAATAAGTAACATCAAAAAGGCTTGGATATACGATAATTATTTAACATCACGTTTAAATTGGCCTTTCCTCGTTTACGATATTAATAAGACCCTTTTGTTAAAGTTAGATGCAAGCGTCATAAGGACATTGAAGTCATGGCTCGGGTTAGCGCATCCAGCGGACTCTTCTACCTTATTTAGAGACCGACACAATTTTGGGTTAAAATTAAAGAAACCATCGGAACTCTATAAACACCTAAGAGTGACCAAGAGACATATCACCTCAAAGTCGAATGATGATACTGTAACATCTCTCCCAAAAGATAAAATTGCCGCAGAGCTGGAGTCACGACTTCAATTCCATAAACAATTTATGATAGGTGCTCAAACAAATAAAGCAGGGCTAGGATCAAATAGGAAAGAACCAGACATAGAAATAATAAAATCCTTTATTCGGCACGATGAAAATGATAATTACCGGTTGCACGCGATGAGCCTAGAATTGCAAAACGAATGGGTGACCATAGGAGATTTTTGTTTTCCATTAGCTTTACGATGGCGCACCCTGCTTCATGATTGGTCCCCAGCATTATTAAAATTTTATCTTAATGCATTCCAAATGACTCTCCCAGATCAAAGTAACTTAGTAAGATGGGGCAAAGCCACCGAAAAATCTTGCAACATCTGCGGGGAGGCAGTAGGAACCGCGAAACACTTGCTAGTAGGGTGTAGGGTACTATTAAATAGAGGTAAATACTCGCGTCGCCACGATAAAGTATTAGAAATCATACGAGAAGCGGTTAGTCTTTCTGTAGCAAGAGCGCAGAGGGGTATAACAACCACCAAAAAATCAGTAGAGTTCGTAAAGGCAGGTTCGTCCAAAAAATCTAAATTAAAACCTTATTCCATCTTGGACGCGTCTCCTGATTGGACTCTCATGATGGACACGTATGAAAGGCAATACAAAATCCCCGGGGATGTTTGTGTTTCGTCATCTAGGCCGGACTTATTCCTGTATTCAAAACAACTAAGGCGCGTTATACTTGTGGAGCTTACTGTACCCTGGGAAACAAACATACCCAAAGATCATACATTTAAGCTTAACAAGTATTACGAACTGTGTAACGAACTGATCAGGAATAAATTTATAGTTAATTTGTACGCTGTAGAAGTAGGAGCGAGAGGTATAACAGCAAAATCTCTCTACAACTTATTTAAGGACCTCGGCCTTTCTAGAACGATCATCAGTTCATTTCTGGAACGTATTTCAAAGGCGGCTTTATTAGGTTCTTACGATATTTGGTTAGGTAGGGAGAGGAGCGTAAACAGTGAAGGTGAGCGTGTATGCGCATAGTAAAGGGGCCCCTTAAACCTACATCTGGGTCGCAAGTCCCAGGCATTGTTTGCGCTCCTCTTCTTGCAACGCGATGGGCCCGGCACCCGCACGGTGAATCCATGGAATGCTAAGAAGCTTCGTCTCTTTATTTACTCTTAGCGTCACTATTATTTGACTATATCTGCTAATTAATAAGTAGAAGAGGCATTATGAAGACAAATCTCATTAAATATTGCCGAGTCGGTGTAAATAAAACAATAATTACAGTAGTACCATTTATTTGTAATCAATCGCTAAAGATACAAGACGATCGAGACAAGCTCACTGAAAACATCGCAATTATTAATGGCAACTCAACGTGTTTGATATTTTGATAATATATATAATAATTTGAATCGTACCAGCAATTCCTTTACATACAATGCGGTTTAAGATGAAGATACAAGTCATGTAATACTATAAATGTTCTATATATTCTTACATTTAATTTACAGGAAGTCGTTTGGCTGTTTGTTTGTTTTAAATAGTTCAAAAATTTTATCAGAAAAATCGAAAAAATAACTTTATACCTAACCGTACAAGAATATCCAAATATTTATTGACATTGGATCAACAAGATTAATACATTTATTTTATTGTCTCGATGAAATCTAACATTTAAATTTGAATTTTCTTCATTAAGTATGTTATCAAATTGAAAGGTCATTCACCTTGAGTTTAATATGAAATTTTAATCTACCCTCGGGATAAGCATTTTACGTCTTATAAATATATTAAATGCGGTGCAATTTTATGGCAACATATTTTTGGATTTTGTGGTAATAAAAAATATAAAATCGATTCTTTAGAGATTCAGGGAGATTACACGCGGACTTAAAATAAATATACAACCGTACAATAATACTCAGCGTTTGTTATTTTATGAAAAATAAAAACTATTTTATATAACAGTAACAATTTGAATTTCAATATTTTCTTACAACTTTTTAACTTGGGATAAAACAGAGACGTTTCAAGTTTCACAATCTGTCGGTTTGTAAACATTTACAGCAGTTACATACAATATAAGTATAAATACAATTAAATAATCTAATCTAACCACAATTTAGACATAGTAACAAAACGCGTCAAATATATAACAAAAAAATGCCGGCCAACTAAACTTAATGAGTACGACCGCTGGTATTGTTTTCGTGATTTCTTCGTAGTCCTTGACTTAACCAGCGGTCATATTTAAATCTAAAATAACATCTTTTAAATCATTTAAAGCGTAATAGTTTCGTAAATAGATTTCATGATCACCCGCCGGTCTGTGACTTCTGCTCGAAGATGGCGGCCATGTCCCGGATGTTGTAGGATGGGGATATTTTTTCTGTTCTGAATTTTTTTAAACAATTATTATTATTTAAATATGTGTATAATTTTTGATTAATTGATATAAAATTTCTATATTAAAATATATCGTGCTAATTCTTTATGAAAATAATTTTCTCTTCAATATCAAATCAATGCAAGACTATAGGACTATTCTTGTAACTACGGGAATGAGATGATTATGTATTTTTTTAGTTTCCGTGATGATGATATTATTATTGTTACTAAAATCGAAACATACATACATACATACATTTAATTACGTACCTCTCTTCGCGTCTGTCGAAGACTCCGTTCGTTTCCTCCCTGGGACTGCCGGGGGAAGGTATCGTGTCCAGGTTGTTGGCGCTTCTCGCGAGTGAGAATCTCATCCTTTGGCCTAGATCCACTGTATTTCTCCTCTCGAATTTCGGAAGTTGATCCTTCAATCTCCCTTCGCTCTCCTCCTTCTTGAGCTTGATACGAGTCAGCTGCTCCGGATTGCTTCTGAACGACTGCGAGCTGTACTTCTCGCGGAGAAAATTCCGTCTCTCCTCCTTGTATTTCTCGATCCTCTCTCGACTCAACATCTTCTCTGATTCAAAGCCTATCAAGTTTTTGAAATCTGCTGCCTTTTTCGTATCGAAGCGCTGTATCAGAGACAGTTTGTTCTCCGTGGTGGGTGTGATGCTGTCCGGTTTCGTCTCCGGTATTTCTGTATTTAAATTCAGATCGGGTAAAAATTTCGATTGTCGTTTAACGTCCTTGACTTCGAGACTTTTCCGCCTGTCCTTATCACTACCGAACTCCTTCACGAACGCGTTCTCATCCAAGGACCTGGCGTTTACGCTTTTGGACAATTTATACGTTTTGGGAGATATGGATGGAGGTAATTTTGTATTTCTCATTTCTACTTTATCGTCTTTCCGCTCAAGCGTCGGATATTTGACTTCTGTTTTGAACTTGTCGAACGTGAACGGTCCCTTCTGCTCCGTGGGACTCTCGAACCGGATCGCCAGCTCCCTCACGTTCAAATTCTTGGTTCTGTTCGGTCTGATCACGTTCCCGTTCTCCTTCTCCAGCGTCTCCTTCCTATCTACACTACTTATGTCTATTTTATCACAGATTTTTAGAGTATCATCGTTTATATTTTCGTAATCGCTCTCTCTCGCTCCGACGAACTCCACATTCTCGTAGTCCGTCTCCTTCTCTGGCGATTCCAGTATCATAGCGTTGACTTCCTCTATGCTCTTTTTGAAGAATTTCACTTGGCTGTAGACGTCTACGTTGTCAGTGGGCGTTTCTAGTATTATCAAATCCTGGCTGAAGTCGTTCGGTTGACACGCCTCCTGTGTGGGGAGACTGGCGTCCGTCTGAGGGACTGTGGCTTCCTCCACAATGGACAAACTCTTCTCCAGATCGACATCTTCGTACACTGAATCTCGTTCGTTCGTCGGTGTTTCCATATTGTCTATCAACTCGTAATCAGGCGTCTTAACTTTAACGGGGGATCTGAACGTTATACTTATAGTAGATTTCAGTGGACTCTTTAACGGACTGCCCGGAGAACTTTTGGACGTGCTGGACGAGAGATTTATATAGTTAGGCCTCGTGAAGTTGAAGGACTCGTAGGATTCGTCCTGTTTGTAGCTCACGTTGGAGTAACTCGACGAACTCTCGTGTGATGACGTCATAATCTTCATCATGTCGTCCCTCTTGTGAGAATTCTGCTCAGAGTTAGAAGACGTGGAGACAGCGGAGAGACGGTTCAGATTCTGATAGCTTATATCGGTGGAATGCAACGGACTGGCTTCCAGACTATCGTGAACGTCGGACTCTCTTCCTTTAACGTTTTCATAGTCCGTCGCCTTCAACTCGCATTTCAGACACTTCTCCTCGTCGCAATTATCGCAGCTGCTCTTTATGGTGATGGTGTGCTTCTCGCTGACTTCGGAGTCGCTCTCCAGAGGGTCGTAGACCGGAGTCGCCGGTGTGACGGGACTGGTGATGGTGCTGGTGATAGTATCCGGCCAGTCCACCCTTATGAGGGTGAGGTGGTCCTTGCCGTACCACGTCAGTCTGTCCGTGTCAGTGATGACGGGGTGATGGACGCCGCTGTATCTGGACGAGGGCTTTTGTTTTCGAGGGGAACTCCTCTCTCTGTTAGAAGCCATATTAGATTATTAGTATTTCATTGAACATTTTTGACAGACTGTGAGCACGGAACACGGAATTTGGCACAAATATATAAAAATGTTCAATTAAATACATTTTAGTAGTGTTATATAATGATATTGTCAGTGTGTGTGTGACCTCGTGTACCTGCGTCGGTGTGTGTGTTGTTATCGTGTATCTGATTATCCTGAAATATAAATGTATACAATATATAATAACAAATACTCTACACTTAATGATATGGGGTTTAATATAAACCTCAATGAAAATATATAGTGGGATATTTATTTACGAAAATATAGTAATTTTAAGAAAAAAGTATGTATAATATTCTCCATTTTATGTGAAATTGTTCAACGAAATAAATATATATATATGGTTTTAATAACTCCATTTTTACTAATATATATTGTCAATTATACATATCATAGTATTGTATAGCATATATTATACATGTATAGTGTAATATCATTTTATAACACCTTACATCTAAGGACATTCACAAACAAAAGATATCTCTTTCTCCCTCTAACATAAGAGAATACAGTGATTCAAACTTCCCGTTAAGATGTCGGTTATAAGGAATTATTATGTATTTAGTTTATTCCTACATATTGTATTTGTTTATTTCAATATATTTAATAAAAAATATATATATTAATATGAAAGTCTATTTATACTATCGATCGGCTGAAATTAATAAACTATCTACAAACCGAGATTGAATTCTAGATTGTATACATACACGATGCAGATCGTTTTTGTACTGAAACTCAAGAAACAAGTTATACCGTACATTTTTAATAATAAAAAAAAAATGGATAGGGATCGATTATTAATATCGGTCATAGATCTATAGCTGATATTGATGAAATTATAACTTGAATTGTTGGGGGTTCATTTTTGAATGTGATCATGATCTCCGACCGATTTCGGCCTCCACCACCACCACCGCTTCGACTCATTGTCATTTTGTGCTGATGACTATTATAGACTATTTGCAGTATGTGAGTTTGCCGCTCACATAATTAGCGAGTGACGGGAGGTGACGGGAGGTGGCGGGATTCGGCACTTCGCAATCCTGCGGCACTCGGGCCTTTGTGTTGCAAACACGCCCATTGGATGTTGCACCTTTCCGTGTGACGTTTCTGAACGTTTTTGTATCTGAAGAGTTGTCAACGCTTCGACAGTATCTTCTCCTTCATTCATGATAATACCATCATTTAATAGGCTTTATTGCCACCAATATTGACTCATCTGAGGCTCGTGATGGAGCGATGGCTTGAGGTGGAAACGATCGAGAGTACGTGGTGGCGATACACTCACCAGGTCTCGGAACAGTAAACAAGGTTTGGCAGCACTATTGACATATATTTTAGTTTCTTAACGTCGTGCTAGCAGAAGAATTTGGAACACAGCCTGGTAAACGCTGTAGCTGCAGCACAGATTCTGCTGTTGATATCAGCAGGAATGTCTGACTTGGATGTCACAGTGTTCCCCAGATAACGGCACTCATCGACATGTCCATATGCACATCCTCATCAAATCGAATAGTCACTGTCCAGCAAGCATGTGTGTCAAGGGACATCACCTATGTCTTTTTGACACTGGTCTTTAGTCAAACTTGCGACACGCTTAGTTGGTTACAATCAATTGCTGTTGCACTCTGAGGGTTCTAATAACACAGGTCATCAGCATGGATGATCTTTGCGATCAGTGCATATGAGAACCTTGCCTAAGTCCGGATAAGTTGAAAATCCTGCGGTCTGTGCGGAAGCAGATGCGAACTCTAAACAGAAATAGTACCTAAAAGACCTCCTTGTCTACTTACTACTGCAATGGAGAACGGGAACAATGTAGGCGCCAGTACGCACCCTAGTTGCACCCCACAGGTAAGGGGAAGATACTAGACTGTTAAAAGTCTCCGGATGAAGCACTGCGTATCGTCATGCAGGAGTCTCAAGTCTCATGAACTTCTCCGTACATCCAAACTTTCCTGGCACCGCACAGAGGTTCTCCCCAGGCGCACTGTCGAATGCTTCCTCCAAGTCAAAAAAGCAGAGATACTATTGACCTTGTTCTCTTCTTTCCTGCAGTTGACGTATCGAGTATAGCGTCATATATGCCTCGGTTAGGATGGAAGCCAGACGATGTCTCGGACAGAAACTTATATAATTATATAAAACATTCAGGCTATTCAAAGGAATTTTTGTACATGTCATTCCGGGGGATGATGGCAGTATTTTTTAATATACCGTATTTTTTTAATATATCCGTAAAGGAAAATTCGAAATTCGATCCCCAACGGTAAAAATAGGGGAGGAAACAGATTAAAAAAACATTTAAAGAAAATATTAGGTGGAATCTGTGGAGTGCATATACTCTAGTAATTAGATAAGCTCATCACAGAGATTACAGCGAGACAGATAGGAAAATATATGTGAACATCCTGTATCACGTGAGTGGGGGTAATAATTGATTTTTTTGTCGATTCCTAATCATTTCGTTTGTCTGTTTACCACTTGGTATATCATTAACAAACCAATACAATATTATGTATACAATTTCAGCTCAATAAATTATGTAAAAAAATAGAAAAATGAACTCCCTGTATCTTAACGGGGTTATTCTAAACCACTGTATACTCCTCTAAGAGAATAATCAATCCTGAATAAGTTACAATATATCATAACAATTATTATTTTGATCTCAAACTAGTATATAAGCAAAATAATCAAAAATATGACAATATTTTTACAATATGTTATATATATTTTTATAGGAAATTTTAATTTATTTTGCTTATAAAAGATATTAATTAGTAGTAATTGTAACTAGAATGCACTTCATGCTTTACATCGGGACGGGTACTACTGTACAGTATTAATACAAGTATATATATATACACATATATATAATATTTACCTCAGTTTGACGTTATTAAGCGGTGATTGGAACTCCGCGGTGGACGACAAGGGACTGTCTCTGTCTTTGCATAATCTGTGGATTCATTTAAATTTTTACAATTTGGTGATGGGCGACTCTAAAAGTCCGAGACTGTGTGTGCGTGCTGCATGTGCGTGCTTGCGTGCGTGCGTGTGTGTGTGTGTGCGCCCGTGTGTGTACCTCTTGGCTCGTGTGTCTGGTGCGTCGTCTCCATCGATGTATCCCAGTCGCGCCACGCGTCGCTCCAGCTGCTCCAACGACACACGTTTCCTGAGGACAGATATGACCTCGTTACTTGATGATAATTATAATAAATACATTTAAAATATAGTTATGTATATAAAACAATCATTAAATACAAAGGTCTGTTTTCTTGTGAGAGTACATGAGTGTGTGTAAGTGTACGTACGTACGCCCATATATATTTATGTGTGCTCTATGGTCCTGTGTGCGTGCGCTTGTCTGTGTATACGTGTGTGTGAGTGTACATACCGCTCCGCTAGTTCGTCTGTGCGCGGTCTCCTCGGGCTGGGCGCGGCGCTGCACAGTGCGCTCTGTGCTGGAGTAGAGTTTAGGGAATCGTCCTACAGGGAAGAATAACATCAGTGGATATATACATCTATATCGCAGGTAATATTCGTATTGAAGTGTGTGTGTGTGTGTGCAGACCTGTGCGCTGTGCACTTGCACGTTGGCGTCGTCCTCCTCGCTGAACATGTGCCTGTCCCTCTCCTGCGGTGACAGACGCAACCTCATCGTGGCCAGTTCCGCCTGCCACGGCTCGAAGTACGAGTCACAGGACGACGACCTGTTGTTATAACTACATTAAATATATAAAACAAAAACGGCTCCGCTTTTTGCATCCTCACCATACACATATAAATACCTTTAACATAATAAAAATTATAAAGATAAAGTTTTAACTTAACAGTCAGCTCTTTTACTTGGTGTGTATACTTTATATTAATTAGATTTCTCAAGTAAACCCTGTTTAAAAGCGTAGACATTTTGTAAGTACAATGTGAAATATATAAGTGAAATTAAAGTCGAAGATGTCATCTCTATCATAAGAGTGTGTACAGCGTATTACGCTCCAGTTACTCTGTAACTCTATAGTAGGTGGGTGTGTGTGCGTGTGCGTGTGTGTGTGTGTGCGTGTGTGTGTGTGTATTGGTTTGTGTCTATCTTTTGCTAGTTAGTGTACAGTGCAACCTTGTATGATGCGGAGCCCTTGCGGGGGGCGGCCCCTCCCCCTCGCTGAGTGACTCACAGGACAGGGCCGGACGGACCACGCTCACTGACGCCTCCTGCGACGGTATGGATAACTAACATTATTATATATACATATTAGAACACATTATTGTGTATATACTATTACAATAGCACAATAAAAAAAACATTATAAATAGTTAGGTATATATATATTTTAAATTCCACATGTATTTCTTATATACTAGCATATGTTGTCGACCTGTAGTGTTAGAAGGAAGGCAAAATTAGTCACCATTATGGGCGGAGTCCTGGGCGGTCGGGAGGCCCTCTTGCGTGTGAACAACCCCCTCCACCCCGACGGTGAACGTTTGAGACGTTTAGAACCTATTAAGTTGTACAATAAATAATTATACTCTTTTCTGTTAATAACATAGTTTTCATTTTACTAATAAATTAACTAAGTATAAAATTAATTATTATATAATTACAAGGGAACTTCCCGGCCCTTCGGGCCAGGAAGGGTCAACGGTCACGTATGAGGTTGGCACCTACCCTATTTTGTAGCCTGATTCAATAGCTTTTTTTTGATGTATTACACATTATTGTGTGATTTGTGGGTGATAAGTGATGCGCGTGCATACAGAGTCAATTAGGTCATTATTATATAGTAAGGATTATATTGCATCATATAGAATGGTTATAATTGTAGTTATAAAGTAAATAAAACGTATAATGCATCGAGGTCTCACCCGGCACGGGGAGGTCCAGCACGGTGTGGTACTGCGGTAAGTTGTTGGGACCGGAACCGACCTGAGCGTTAATTAGACATTATTGGGGAGAGTGGGGTTAAATGAATATCGTTTTCACTACCTATTTTTTACTTATAAGGGGGAGGGTGGGGAAAATGGTATACGGTCTATATAATATAATTTATATAGACTGTAAGAATTAATTAATACATTCAAATTGAATACGTCATACAAAACGTAAAAGTTATTAAATAATTTTAGCAAGCCGAGTCGGCGACTATCGCATTGTTGGTTTCTGTACTTTATATATAAATATATAGGGGATACGTATGTGTGTTGGTCACCTCTATGTACTTGGGCTTGAGGTGTGAGGCGGGCCGCAGCGTGGTGGGCGAGGGGGGAGCGCGGGGTGACGGGGGGGACGGACACACCGACCGACCGCGACGACGGGCCTCCTCCAGGCTGCGAAACAACCACGATAATAAAAAATTGTTGATTGCGTGTGGCGTGTGGGTTCTTTGGATCGTTTTGTTTCTAACTCAACTGACATTCTTCATGCTATATTAATGATAAAAAAAGAATATAAAAGAATGTAACATTAACATTATTACAATTTTATGGATATTAGAAATACGTAAAGAAGAGAATAGAGGTGGAATATTAATTATATATCATGTTTAGCACAATGATATCACAGTGAGTAGTGCTCGGTAGTATGAAGTAGCATACCTTAATAACTTAGTGGGTGGGTTCAAAGGTAGGCTCTTAGGTCTCCTGCCGGCGTCCAGACCGCGCAATTCGATTTGAGATTCACTTTGCTCCTGAAAAAAAAAAAGAACTTGTAACAAAAGAGTTGTATATACCAATACATTACATAAAATGGAAAAATACAATGTTACATCACATTAAAAAGTAATACTCAATAGATAATGTAAGTTATAAAATGAATTCTAACAATCAATTTATTTATTTTTCTAAAAAAAAATGTATCGATACAAATTAATATTAATAATAATTTTATATATAATTTTGATATATCAATACCATCGTAAGCTTTTCATTTCGCAACTTTAATTTATTTAGCAACGTCCCTGACACACTACCTACTAGACCAAGAGTCTAGCTAGCTATATATAGTATGTATGTATGTAAATAAAGAAGTTTGCTTGGTAACCTGGTTGATGGAAGAGGGTCCCGAATCCGCACCCTGCTCCTTCGAAAACAGCTCCTCGGCGTAACAGATAAGGAACTCTGTCACCACCGCCTGAAACACGGACGTTATATAAAAATAACTCAATACCTTTGTATAAAAATGTGATCTTTAAAGTTTTTAATTATAAATATACGTGTGAAAATACACACATGCACACGCCGCACGCATACGGACGCATGTATACCCACGCACTCACGCAAGCACGCACACACGTACACACATACGTACACCCACACCGACACACACTTCCGCCTACCTGCACAGCGACCCCCTGCAAGGCGTGCTGCGGTGCGGGCGAGCGCAGCAGGTTGGGGGCCCAAACGATGGCCACGTTGCGGGCCGTCATGCCGGTGGACTCGCTGAGGAGTGACACGCGCCGCAGGTGACGCATCAGGTACGCCAGGGTCCTGGGATTAACGCACGGTTAATGGATATCGGACAGACATACACTTCCTATTGGACAGATATATGGCGCACTTATTTGGACACACTTCTTGTTGAATATATTTACTGCGCACTAACTTTACTGCACTCTTGCAGGACAGTTATATTGGACACTAACTTTGATATACTTCGTATTGGACAGATTTATTTAGTACTAAATTTGATACACCTCTACGAGGACTGATATATTGCTCAGTAAGTTACCGCTTAAAATACCTCAGCGAATCTTATTAATAACATCATAGTAATTTATGATAAAATCAATAATTCAGATACCATATTGTATTATGTATGTATATTTCATACCTGTAGTGAGGTGGGGGCAGCTTGACGACGGTGTCTCTGACAGCGCGGAGTCTCTGAGGCTCCGGTGCCGTCACGGCACTCACAAAGCTGTCGTACAGCTGGTATGTGCACAAAGGGTTCGGGAGCTCCCTGGATGTAATAATGAGAAAGAAATATATCATCGGCTATCTACACGCACACTTTGTGTCTATAATTAATAGTGATCTAAAATTAATTTTGCTGCAACATATATAGAGCAATATGAGATAAATTGAAATTTCGAATTGTAGAAAAGGAGTGAAAAAAATTTCAAATTTGGAAACGCACCGAAAATACATCTTGAGCAGGCTGGCGAGTGCGTGCGGGTCGCGCTGCAGCGGCGCTCGCAGATCAGCCGCGAGACCGGCGTCAAACGCTGCCCTCAAGCGCTGCGTCAGCGCCGCTCCGCCCGACAGGCGGTAGATGCCATCTACAGCGCCCCGCTGCTCGATCGCGCGGGAACACTCCTCCAAAACGCGTGGAACTGTAACGATCAAATCAATCTTTAAATATGCTGTTTTTTTCTAATTTTGCGCCTAATACTAGCCTGTGAAATATATAGACTGGTATTAATTTTTACATCTCTCGATGATACACCTTGTTATGTCACGTATTTAGTTTTTTGTTATAAAATCAATAAATTATTCCAAAATGAAAAATTATTCTAAAATACTGTGACATTTATATTTCATCAGACTAATACAATTAGAATATGAGCATTGATCTGGAATCCTCACCCTCGTGTCCGCAGTTGAGGAGGTGTTCCCCGAGGTCGCAGCCGAACACCCTCTCACGGAGGATGCCCTGCTGCTTGAGGCTCCTCCGCGAGGGTCGCGACAGGATGAAGCTTCGAAACAAGGATATCAGCTTGCCGTGCTTCCGGAGCACCGGCTTCATTGGAGCCACGGCCACCGATCTGGGGAATTCAGCGGGCGTATCGTTAGATATGAACCGTAATTTAATCTAATCTAATCTGATGTCTCACCCCACAATGGGTGGCGGCTGCGTCATGTGTCGCGGCACCTTGTCCCCGATGACTGCGACGCAGTGGTGGGGGAAGAAACCAACACGGAACCCTCGCTTGCCCCGCCACCAGAGGGACTCCTGGGGACCTGTACAACGAAAGTCATGTTATATATTTACACTTACTTGATATTGCTTTATATAAAATGTTAACGAACAATATTGTGATTCCTTGAACCACAAAAAGAAAAATATTGTCCAACTTCATAACTTCCATTCATTATATGTCAATTTATTCCTTTTTATTCATTATATTCCATTCATTATATGAAACCCACAACATTTTGATTTGATATGGGCAAAGTAGTCGGAACCATTTGAACACGACATGAAGGACAAACAAAATAAAGTTCACATCTTAAGAATATGAAGTGGAGAATAACTAGCAAAGTTGGTAAATATAAATGTATATAGTTCACTCTAAATATTGGTAAAAGATGGTTTTAAATCCGGTGTATAGTTTCAAATATTACTTGGTACATACATACAAACATGTACTATTATTATAGTATAATCCCTCACCCGGCATGTCGATGATGGATATCATGTCTCCGACTTCGAAACTTATTTCATCGCGAGCCTGAAATATTAAATTTATATCAAATCTATTGTTTTTGGGAGGTCCTTGACGCTGACATTTACTTATTTACATATACTTGTCAAGAAATTGTACTTATATATTACATTGTGTATATTATTATATTGTGACAAATGCTGATTTCGCTGTTCTGTATGTTTGTCCATACAAGCAGTATATTATATATATTTAAAACGTAAAATTTCATCCACAAAGTGTGTATGGGGCTGAACGTATCCCAGTTTCAAGTATTAAGACTGTTTCTAAAATATTTAATTTGACAAAACTAATTTATGATATCTGTGTTTCAAATATCATACGAGGATAATAAAATTAGATAAATATATGCATTAAATTTAAATAAGCTAATAATAATATATATAATTGACTAATAATGACCTGGGAGACGTATTTCCTGACGGAGTAGGCCGCGGCCACCGCCGGAGTGTTGATAGAACTCGAATCCTCGTTGGAGACCAGCAGCTTGTGACCTGGCAATCAATTAATCAACCAATCAATCAAAATTATTAATTATTTACAATTTATAAATATTTTATTCCACTGTAGACGTAGAAGCCATAGTTATAGTATAAAACGATCCCGAAACCTGCGAGATGAATCGAACCCCGTACACGCCGTGCCCTTGTTATCCATCTAAAAGACCCACCCCGTACTCGGGGTCGGGGTAGATAGCAATAGGATTTGGTCCTTGTTGTACATCTACCATCCGACAGTGTACCCTTGTTGTCCATCTACCTCCCGATCCTGTACATCTGTTGCCGTCTAACACGCGACCCCGTACCCTTATTGTCCATCTGCAGCCAGCTGAGCGCGGGGCCGCAGTTGATAGAGTCGTCCGCTATGATGGAGAGGTGGTGCACGTAGTCGGCCAGCAGGCGGCGACCGGCGGGCTCGTCCCCCTCGCAGCCCCGCAGCGCGCTCGCCAGGCACGGCAGACCGGACACCTTGCGGTCGTAGATGCACCTGATATATTATATTAACATTAAGACTAAAAGAATCTATTTTATAAGCGTTGTATTCATATTTATGATATTTAAAATAGGATACGAGCCGATCACAAATATATTCCACCTGGATTATAACATAGGACTTAAAGAACTTTATCCCATCCGGACTATACATGCCCAAGATCGGACTACATGCCCACGAAGGAACTATGTCCCATCCGAACAATATAGGCCCATGTATCCCACCTGTGCAATATGTCATCGAACTGAAGGAAGTGTTCCCTGTTCCTGGTGAGAGTCCACTCCCGCACGTCCCCGGCCTCCCCCCACCCAGCGTCGGGGACCACCGCCTCCGGGGAGGACACGTGCGTGCGCACCCTCAGGGACACCCAGCCTGGGAACAGGGATAGGCTTTTATAATTTAGATTGACATATACATTTTAATACTGAAGGTTACTTTAAATTAACTTTAAGTAAATAAATGTAAATAAATGTAAAAGTATCCCTTTTAATCTCAAGTACACTCAAGAATTACCACCTCTTCCATAGTGGTAAACATAACTCTATTTACAAAGACGTATTATCTTCAGTTAACTCTTATTTTAAAACAATATTTTGACAGTTATTCTATAAAAAAAACTGTCATTACATCTGATCAAACAGAACTGATAAAGATAAAATCTTAAATCTTATCTTAACGCAATCAAACCCACAACCTCGGCAATAACCACTGGACTATTAGACCATCAAAGAATGAGTTTTATACAAACCCTCCCCGGGGGTGTCGTTCGTGACGTCACAGGGCAGTAGCTCCACCCTCAGCCCCCCCAGGCTGACGCGCTCGTAGTGGAAGTGTGCGCACTCCTCCAGTTTGGGGAAGCGACAAGATGGCGACTGGAAATAAAACAACGATATCAAATAGTAAAATATTAATTTAATGACTGTTATTCCATTTAGTTGATTTAGTTCTTCTCTTGTGAAAGGAGAATTGTTCAAACGTTTTTATTTAGAAGCAAAACTAGTATTTATTATCTCTTTCTAACATTTACTAAACAATTTTTTGTCTCTCTCACCGCATCCTCGACATCGAAGGACAGTCCGGAGCTGGGCGCGGACTGGCTCATGGCGGACTGAGACACCGGTGTTATCGATAACGTGCTCAGTGACATTGAACCTGGAATAGAAAGGTCACCGTGTACCAACGTACTACTTTAGGTAAAATATTATCATACAAAACAAATACGGACAGACACGGGGTATGGTACATACGTGAATATACAGGGTGGAATATAAAATATAATAAAATAATCATCGAATTTCCTATTCGATTTCTAATAAACATAAATAAATCGAACCTATATTTAAAATAGTTTGGTCAAGGAAATTTTACTTAAAAAATAAAAACACGTGGTTTATATGCGTTATTTACTATAAAGAGCAGTAATTATTATTATTATATAAATTATTTACTATAATACTATATCTTGGCCCTATTTTATTTATTTGATACAAATAGTTTTTTAAATACTTGTTAACATTATTTTGGTAATTAATTATACTTTTTATTGAATACAATATTCTTAGATATAGTAAATAGAGTAAGTCTCACCATACTTCTTAAATATAATAAACTCACCCGGTGTTTCTCGCTTGCATTCTGATTCGCTCGTGGTGCGTGTTTGACTTCGCGAGTCCGAACTGAAACGCACCGTTCTGAAAACAAATAAATTACACGTAAAAATTAATTTATTTGTAATCGAAATGTCGACAAATCAATAATCGAACTTAGATCGAAATCAACCTTGAATGGTTGGTTTTCTACAAATTATACTGTATATAGGACAATTATTTGAATGGTTTGCAATTACATTCTTAACTACAAAAAATGTAATCAATAAAAGAAAAATATAAATAAATATGTATGTAGTATGTATGTACGTATGTATGCGTGTTTGTACCTGTGGAAGGCGGCGCGTGCGCTGTGTGAGTCCTTGTCGGGCTCCGCGAACGCGCGCGCCGCCAGGGACTGGCACGACATCACCGAGCCGTGAGGGGAGCCCTGAAAACCGACCATTACTAAAATATATAATAATAATAATAATAATATTCCTATACTTTACATCATTGATTAATACTTATTGGACTATTATTTAAAGCGTTACACTGAACAGACTATTGTGTTAATGTCCTGTGTACGGAAAGTTTTCCAATAGTCATTTTATTAATATGCAACAGAATTAGCATACTGCTAATTTACATATATATCACTTACAATAATTATACACTGTGTGCCCGATGGACACATACACGATACATGTATAAAAAAAAACTTTAACTCAAATATACATATGTATGTATAATATTTGAAGAAATATATCTTTAACGAAATTCATAACTTTTCTAATCTTTAATGGCCGAAGTTAATAATCTATTCCAATCCAGTTTTGAAATAAAAGTAACATATTGTGATACTTAAGTTACCAATTCCAAACACAACTGCGATTTAATGTAAGATTGCAGATAGATTATTAATTTCGGGAACAGTTTAGATCGTCTTAATCTGTAAGTCAACTTAGAATTATTAAACTACATAAGCAATAAGTATCAATATATTCAGTATATAACGAGCTTAAAGCATATAATTATATTTTTTATAACATCAACTTTTGTATTATTATTGTAATAAAAAAAAGTCAAACTCATAACCGCTCTCCGTGTCGTCGGTTAGGGCACGTGTCCTAACTCCGTATAAGACCCACTTGTGTTATCATTCCTTATCAATATTTACGAGGTAACGATGCATTTAACACTTATCTCGAGTATTTCGAGAGGTTTTTTTTGTATTCGGACATGTTTTTTTTAATGTTGTCTCGTAGCTTTTGATTTACGATGTGGATCCTTGTAAATATAAATGTTTAACATTAAATTTAGGCGTACACTACATGTGTTGATATATAGAAGATGCTGTTTTTTTAACAGGCCTAATTAAATATAAAGAATTATATGATATATTGATTAATAATCGATCTATAATCCGAGATTGGAATCAATATTGTATTGAGTCCTACAAGCTCTATGCACGGGTCGGTTATTTGAATAAAAAAATATATTGTACTGTTAATCTTTAGCAGCGAAAATTAGATCAGGATCTGTTATTAATATCGTATCTCAGACTATGCTGGAACCAAGACGGATGCATATAAGATAAATGTTTGATAACAATCAATACAAAAAATATAAAAATACTTGTATTAATGATTTATTGAATCTCGTATAATCTCTGAAAATTCTTGAGATCATTTAGGAGTAACATCCTTCTCAATTAAGAAGCTGTATATAGACAATTCATTGGTACTAGAATTATATAATACATAACAAATAAATCGACAGTGCATAAACATAGATAACAATCACAAACATCACATTAGATTTGATAATTCAAAAAATTTATCATCTGTAAAAAATTTGAGCACATTTCGAGATCATAATGGATACCGTGCGTTATGGCCGGATACAGAGACCGTTGAAGGTAGATGACAAATTAACTAACATACAGTATACACCCACATCTCGTCTTCCAGTTAACATGGTAGCTGCAATTCACGGAAACGACGGGTTAAAATTAAAAATGTAATGAAATATACGCGAGTTTAAAACCGTAATAAAAACATATTACGCGTGCATTTCAATGCGTACCAAACTTGAATATCTTAGAAAACATTATCCTATTTAAATTGTTTAAACAATATTTAATTATTTATCTACATATAAAAATAGGTTTTAACGTGTATCACTCTCGTCGATACAAATTAGTAATGTAATTTATTTTCTATTTATTCTCCAAAACAAGGTACAAGGGACTTGGAGCTAAACAGTATTCTCTAACAGTCAAGCGGAAATTACAAACTATGAAAAACAAGAAATAAACACTACAATATTATACATTAATCATGGTTTTTAAAAATAATAAAAAAAACACAAATATAATAATAATTCTTTTATAATTATAGCAATCTTGAGATTACGAATTTTGCCATTGTCAAGTCGGACACGAGAGCATCACTTTATATTATTGATCAGTAATTTCTTTGTAGCATAAAAATAATTAACATAAAACGTAATTTCTTATTGACAAGCCGCCAATGACAGCCCCGACGCCATTTTCTTTTATTATTATTATATTTACATTCAAGATCAAACAACAATAACACCAACATAATCTTGTATAGTTTACAACATTTACTTTACCTCTATTTGATAATTTAAATATGTTACTATGTATATATTAAATATTCATAACTATAATACTCAAATAAAACATCAAGAGGTTATGATTAATATGTGAAAAGAATTTCGTTGAGCAAAATTATTATTATTTTTCTAAAGACCAACGAAATATTAAAACTAGTGTGAAGTAAGTGTATAACATTAATATATAAAGTAGGTTAACATCCTTTCCTATGGCTTTCAAAAGGCATAACACTGTTTTATTGGTCATAAATGTGCTGTTATAAAAATTTACAATGCCATGAAAACATATACATTCATGTAATGCTCGCTTTGAAGATAATATAGACATTTTTAGAATAGCTTGGGAAAATAGCTTACCAAATACTATTGAAATATTTAAATTTATTTTCTTGTAATACCTAGTTAGATGTACTGAATTTATTATTTAAAGGAAACATGTATTTTTTCTAATATTTTTTATATTATAGTACAAATGAAAACAATCAATGTCTTGTGTATCTACATTTAAGCTTTGCCAGTGGTACCACCGGTCTTAGTATGGCATGCAGATGTTAATTTGAACAGAGCGTGGGAGTGCTGGACCAACAAAACCCAGTCCATTTCCCTAAAGGACACACCTACCTTTGATCCTCAATATAGCATATGCATCAACAATGATAACTATTTAATATCAGGCAGCCATGTGCATTTACAAATCAGATAAAAAAAAAAAACAATAAAAATTAGAAACTAATAAAACACTACATGTAAGTGGATTGTATATTTAAGTATGTTTATAGTATAAGAGTTCATTATAATTTATATGAACAAATTTTGTACAGTCATTTATTAATTATCATTGATGTAAGGAATGGAATGTCTTGTCAGGTGGTTAAATTAACAACAGCGTATTTTATATTGAGTTCTCGGACTATAATTATATGGATAATTTACAAATCAACACAGATCAATGACAGCGTAGAGAGTAATAAAAATTGTTAAATTGGTACTTGATAATCATGTGTAAGCATTTTTATTGTGATTCTAACAATTACCAATCATTTATCTGTAAACTGTTTCTTTATTAACAGCTGACTCACACATGGCTTGTAAAGTACTGTACATATATTTAATAATTATTTGTTCCCACGACTTTGTTTATGCAGAATATCGTTTTTTGAAATAAAAGTGGCCTAAGTTACTCTTTATACAGTCCTGTTAGAATCCATCCAGCTGTTTCACAAATTAGCCGGAACAAACCGACATGCATTTAGTAAAGGCTGTTAATAAGGAGTTATAAAAGGACACCAATTATATTTATATATATAGATAATCAATAGGAACTGAATAAACTATTTTACCATAGCTACAATTCTTGTGAAATGTACAATCCACTTAATATATTAAAATACACAATAAGAGCATGCATAACGGAGATAACATTTTTAAGGCATTGAGCTACCAGCTGCCAATTACTAGAACATATACACAACTTTACATATTATTTGGAGTAAAACTATTAAATATTACAATTAATATAATACAAACCTTTTGCTACAAAACCTACAGATAATATATATTGTGCACTATTTCTGGCATTGATTTTTATTACATAGTATCCTGCAGCAATAAATGCACTGCAGTATTTTATATAGGCCATGACCTATATTACAAGATGTCTTTTATTTTCAAATGGATCCATTTTTTATACTGAACAAATTACTCTAGAATGTACAAAGCCTATTTTTTTTAATTATATGGTATATCAAGTTTAGATTATAGAAACAATTTCTACAGACATCATCTTTAATGAATCATATGTAAAAATATGAAAAAAAGGCAATATTATTTCAAGCTGATAGCTGAATGCAATTAGTATAAAATAAAAGAGAGGGTTAACTAAAAACAGACATACAGACAACATGGGTCAGGCACTAGCTGCTCACATTCTGACCGCAGAGAATCCAGCCATCCGAGCACACACCAAATACCCTCCTCATGATATCACCGCCACTGCCATTTAGATTATTTTAATATTTAATAATAAATTAACAGTCACTCAGAGGGTCGATGCAAATTACATTTATTGTTTCAAAATTCGGTCGCTTTGAAATACATGTATGTATTTTATTCGCTGTGAA
The DNA here is from genome assembly GCA_918358695.1 of Melinaea menophilus ssp. n. AW-2005. NCBI lineage: Eukaryota > Metazoa > Arthropoda > Insecta > Lepidoptera > Nymphalidae > Melinaea > Melinaea menophilus. The sequence goes on from OU911038.1 coordinate 18,598,475, forward strand.
AATTAATCGGCTTTTTTATTCCAAAAAAGGTATTCACTGAACTATTAGCATTTCTTTTTGGCACAGTTTTTAGGGCAACAGTTTTGTACTTGATCACGAACCGAACTCATTACGAGAACCGTTTTCGCAACTATTCACGCATCAATGGTAACGGGAGGAAGAAAAAAACGCCACTGCACTTATTTCGACACTAAAAACAATATTTACGGCAGAACTAGGCTACAAATAAAAATAGCTACACACGATTCGATACCCGAGAATCAAGGAGTGTCAATTATTTTAGATGTGTAGGGCGTCGCTGCCTAGGTAAAACTGGAAATAGCCTGTAAATTAAGTCAGGAAAATGCTTTTTCCATCTAAATTAACGCGATTCGTAACTCCGGGATATAATTCGATTTGACAGCGGTCCCCGCGCCCCGCTACGAGTTCCCCGACGTCTCACTGCGGTCGATGACAGTGTTGCTAGTACACAAAAATTCCCCATAAGTGGAGAATTTAATGTAACCGACAAAATAATTTCAATGTATATTTTTGTAAAACACACAAACGATACTACTTGATTCTTGCACATAATAAATATTATCGTTTTTACGTGTTAACCAATGATTAGTAATTACAAAGATAATTTGCAATAAAGGATATATGAATGAGTGTACGACACGACGGGAAGTAGAGTAAATTAAAAACTTGTTTCGTATCCGTCGCTTGAAAGTAATCAATTGCTAATTCATCATTCATACCGAGTTGTTTGAATGGTGATGTACCGGTAGAGATATAATCCTATTAAAATATTTATATAAATCTTATATTTTTTATGAATTTAATATTAATATTACCAAACATGTATAAGTATTTAAATTCGACTTCCAGTTTTTTGCATGATTGATAAACTTGAATAGCAAATTAATAATTCGTAATAAAAATGTAAAATCAAAACTAATAGATTCTATCATAGAAATTTTAGATGACGCAATGGTCCATAGGAATTTTATGGGTGTAATAAAACTAAACTAGCTCTCATATTAGGTAATAAATATAAAAAAACAATGCGTGTACAATAAAGAAACAATCCCATCTGCTATGACGCAATCACGCAGTTGGCGGTGGGACGACTGAACGTTCCCTAAGGTTAAGGAGTAAGGACGAATTTGTTATCATTTTATTCCTGGTATATTTTTTTACCAACAGTGTTTCTCTGTCTGTTTCAAAAAGATCAGAATAGAATTTAAGAATTGTGTATTTATATTTAAAAAAAAAAAGATAACTATTATTACGAGATTGTTGTATCTACTTTTACCTAATGCTTCTATATAATGCCCTCCTTATACGTATATGGTACTATTTTCATTTAGTTCAATAACAAGCATTACTGTAACTTCTCCTTGACAAAATATTATAAAGAAACCCACACAAATAGCAACAAGCTGTAATCCTCTTCAATAACAACAAATTCTTCAGATATAAACACCCACGTTGTCTTGTGATTTATGTGCACATATATTGTTTTATCCGTGACCTCAAAATTAATATACTCACATTGAGACGTTTTAATACTTAAATGAAACTGTCGAAAAAATAACTGTGGTATGGCGACCACCTAATATACTTTGCAGGACAATCATTATGATACATAAGTCTTATGAAGTATGTATGTATGTAACACGTGAGGACATTTTTAATTATAGCAATGGCTGGCATCCTTGAGAGACGTCTCGGAGCTGCTGCGTAACAACTTATTAATGTCCTGAACGACATCAATCTAATAATAGAATTATTCAAACGGACGTTTCAAACAATTTATATGTTAAAGTTAATTTATGATATTGAAAATGATCTCATTATCTGGTGAATAATATTCTCAATACCAAAATTGTGCTTACTCACGTGATGATTTAAAAATCGATGCTTCAGTCCACATTCCGTCAACGATACATCGGTCTCGAGTCACTAAACACCCTAAATACACAAGTATAGTCGAATGATGAGGTTAGTTAATGACACACTAAGCTTCACCGTATAAATAATTTATCAAAGGCAGCTCTCAGGTGGTGTGATTGACAGGGTCATTATAATATATGCACTATGCATTAAGTTTTGCAGACACCTTCTGACACAACAGAAAAGAACACATCTATTATATCCTTATTCAAAATCTTCAATTCTATTCTTAATCATAAATAAACACACGCAATATTCCTAAGATTTTTTAATTCTCCAGCGAAGTACATAAATATTAATTATTTTACAATATACCGATATGTTCTAATTATCTTACATTGTATGTTAAGAATGTATGAAACAATTACAAGTAAATATTTAAATTAAATTGTTTCCGCCTCAGGAATCCGCAATAACGATACAAATAAATAGAACGGTAGATTATTTTAGAAATTATTTTATTTTCATAATTAATATAAGATATTTTTGAATTTAAAAATTAATATGATTATATAAACAAAATAAAACAAAAACCAACAATGTATGAATTTTAATTAAAATTCCGTATCTTTTAATACTACAAAGGGTGAATGGGGTTTTTGCGTAATCAACATGCATATTCATGGCTTTTCCAGTTCTAATTATCATAATTATGTAAAAAAAGATTTGCACGCAACGTAAAAGTAAAAAAAAATATAGCATCATATAAAAAAAAAACAAATCGCGATATTGATGAAATCGGCGAACAATGAAAAGGTACCGTTGATAGAGGTCAACGACCTCGCACCCTAGGAATGTAGATAAGCTTGATCCTATAAGGACGATTAGTAGTAATGTTAGACGATACACATCTAAACTAACATGTTTAAATAATATACCAAAAACATGCTAATCTATAATAATATATATTTTTTTTGTAGGTAGGAAGAGAATAATCTTGGAATCTATGACTTTTAATATTTTCAATTCAATGTTTAATCAAGCACTTTTTAAGGAAATCTATTTTACAAAATAAATTAATAAAAAACTATTGATCTCGTTTCTTGTGAACTTTGAGTTCTGTGCTCCACGCTGACGCGGTTTATAATAATTCCAAGCTACAGAAAGGATGGAGAGATCTTAAACTGAAGTTTTCACAGTGGATTTGAGTGACGTCTGAGGAACCTTATATTTGAATTTAAAGAACTTTTTATTGCTTAGGTTGAAACTTTACCTCACTTGTATGAATTTAAGTTAAATAAGTTATTGAATACCGCCAGTGGTTTGCATGCATGTAAGGCTTGAGACCAAATATATTATAAAATATTCCTTCTTACAGAGTTGTGTATTGCTTCATTGATGCGATAAGCTTATTACAACTATACAATGACATAATGCACTGGCATTAGTTAAACATTATTGTTCTACATGCGTTGTCTAACTGTATTGACTCGCAACAATGGTGGTTTTGTGTAAAATCTTAAGTCAATGAACGACGTTTTATTTAGTATAATATTATAAAAACTATAACTACATTTAATCTTTATATAGTGATTTAACGATATTTATAAAATGTCTTCATGTTTATAATATATATATAAAAACAGTGCGCACGTCTGTCGTCACGTACTTCCTTTCGGTGTCAACAAACAAACAGATTAAACGAAAGTAATTACTGCTAGTGATTCATAAATAACAATATTATTACGCCTTGAATATTAAGTAGCTATATGGTAACTAATAACTTGATTACATATAGATATATATATTTAATAACATGTTATATTATCGCTTAAGTTTAAAAAGGATGTAAATTTTATATTTGTATTTAATTTAATTTACAACAACTACCAAAAAAGTTTCAGCTAATAAACTTTGCTTAGTATTAAAAAAAAATATTGACGTAATCGTGCAGTTGAATGATGAATGTTATGGCAACATTCACGTAACGTCAGACGACGACCGAGATCGCAGATGTCTATATTAATTCACTAACATCATTAATTTTACATTATGTTAAGTTACAACCGCGGTATCCACGTCCAACTATAATGTATCGTAACAAATAACCGTATAGTTTTTTGTCTGCACAGTAGCGTGAGTGATGGACTGTGGCTAATGGACCAACGAGACGATGAGAATCTTATTGGTTAAAACGTAATACTGCACGGACAGTTTTATAATCTATTAATATATGTATAATAAATATGCAACAAACAATATTTCAAAAATGTATAGTAGTTATCTTTTAATTCATAACAAATTTTTGCTAATTAATAATGAATTATGTATTTATTAACACAAAGTGGCCGATGCGAATATCTATCTACTTTCACAATATTACTATTATCAAATACTTCGTAATATTTCATGACGCAAGTGAAAACGGATTGTTTAAAAATTTGCCTCAATTCAATCACAACGAAAACAAGAGTTTACGACTATCACCATTAAATTACGTTAAACCGTACAATTTCATGCAATTTTAATAATTGCATCTGGCAACACGAGCTGTGTTGAAAACTATGTGTTCATTCCAAATGATATTTGATACGCAATAGGTTATACGAAATGACAGCATGTTATAAATAAATATCGTATCAAATAATGGAATGTTTGTGTATTAATACAAAGATAGTCGCAATTGTATCATTGTATTGTTTAAACTATTAATATAACACATTCGATATATACAATTATAATAGACTATCACTGATTAAAACTTTAATATTTTTATTATTCATTTATATTTACCCTTCTAATAAAATTGTGGTAAAAATGACAGGCTGGCAACACCATGACATTTAATTTCACGGGCGAAAGTGAATGTTATAGCTCCAACAGTGTTTTATCATTTATAACTGTGATTCGTTTACTTTTTAATAATATATTATGAATTATAGATATTAGATCACATCATTGTCGTTTCACTTACATTTTACTATTTGTATTTTATTGTATTTAACGTTCAAAATATAAGGTTATGAAACTGTCAGTGTTAGAAAGCGTCTTAGAGAAATGTAGCAAACTATCGGTATTATCTTTATTCATGTAAATTACTTAAATAATATATATAGTTTTGTGAAGTGAAGTTATCAGTATTCCTGAATAAATGTTTTCATTTAGCTGGCAACAGCAAGTATCTGTGGTAATGTCTGAGTGAGAAGGAAAAGAGGGGGACCATAGACTATGGTGGTCTAGATCCCCATTAGAGGCTCTATGGCATCGAGCCTGTCTCACATATAGAGAAAAAGGAGTATCAACCATGACTTGTAATATTTAATAATAACAATAACAAATAATACTTAATATTATTACATTAATTGTGTTAATAAAAATAAAATCATAAATTTATTTGTTATTTTCGTATTATGGATATATAGTGTGTATATTTTACTTAAAGACATCATGACAAACAAAAATTTATATTAATAATATTGAATTATTAAATTCTTCTATGACTAATCAATATGTAAAGGAGAACGGACAAACAATTTTATATATAATAATATCATTTATTGGATTTAATTGACGGCAAGATAAAGTTTAAACCTTAAGAAAACCCTAATAAAGAGCCAACCAAACCCGTGAAGTAGAGTAAGTTAAGAGCAGTCAACACCACAGTACCACCGCTAGAAAGCGGACCGGTTTGATAAAGACGCCTTTATATTATATGTACATAATTAACAAACTAACAGATTTCGTTTTTCCTCTATAGTTAAAGTATATTATAATGTTTTATCAAAATCGGTTTAATAGTAATAAAAAATTTAATAAATAATTTTTGAGAACGTATACTATCAGAGACCGTTGACGACATAGATATAAAATGCAAAAATAAAATAATAGTCGACTCGGATTGAACCCACGACCCCCGCGCTCTCTGGACTATCACGTCGATGTACGTGCCACTAACATACAAAAACAGTTGTTCAACCAAGAGATAAATCTTATTATTAGATCCGTCAAAAACAATCTTAATTTTAAACGTATCGGTAATCTTAATATTAGTCACTTATTTTAATCTAACTGTTGCCGAACGCGCCGGAAATATTTGTGTACACGAGTAACTGTTACTAAAATAATTATGGATTCGTTCGTCATATTGTATAAAGAAATTTGAAAAAAATTTGCCGGAAAAAATAATTCTGATATTAAGAAAAAAAAAAGTTAATGTCTTGATAAAAAAAAAAAAGATTAATTGTCCAAAATGTCAAACGGTTCATTTCTAACAGTACCTTAGCACTTGACCTTTTCGTCGAACCGTTACAATTGTAAAAAAAAAAAATAACAGTACCATAGACAATACGCAATCACAACGTCAGTTTTCCTGCGCTGTCATTGCTTGAAAATCACACAACAATAATGGCGGGAATTTTTTTTGGTATGCCATAACAGTCGGTGCCTTGTTGTGTGAATATTATCTAAGAATTTGGGACGTCAAAGATTATGGAGTGATTGGGTGTAAATACGAAATCGTTTGAACATCTTTATCTATCTTTTACCCATTTTTTTTTCGGCATCCCATAAGGTCACGCCGTGTCACCGTTATAAAACGGTATATAAACAAGTAAATGAGTGTATTTAATTTAGTAATGATCAAATATCTTAAGTTGTCATCATTTTCAATACTTTATCGAAGTAAGGAATACTATTATGTCTATGGGTCTCGAAAAAAGATAATAAGAGATAAAGAAAGAGTCTCATGCAACAAAGAAGCAACAAATACCAAACTCACATTCCAACCGTAACAATGTAGGTATTCTTGTAAAAAGATTTATCTTTTTTCATAGATACGTATTGAATATGACATGAAAGCTAATAAGCTGGATACCAGATCGACTCAAAACAATTATGCCCCCCCCCTCCCCCCGTGACAGCTGCCGGAAGTGACAGCGACGTTGGCGGGAAACGAGTTATTAATGATCTCTTTTCTAGTGATTTTAAAATAATTCTATTTTACTAAAGTTTTCTATTTCCAAATCTTTTGTTATACGTTACAGGTTACTGAATGAAGGTTTAGTTGAAAAATTACAACCATATTATTTGTTAAAAAGGCGTATATTGCACTTATGAAACTTCTAAATTTATGATAGTCAAAAATGTATGTACCTGCAGAAGAAACGAAAATAACCTCCATTAAATGCCCTTTAAATTTATTATTAATATATAATTAAATTATTTTTCTATATCACACAAAAAAAAAATACTTTTTGGACATGAAAGACTTATTCTTTTCTGTATTCCTAAAAACATACGTGCATTGTTTCATGATGATCGGTTTTGTAGATAGGACGTAAAGGAGTGACGAACAAACAAATAAAATCTAAAAACTGTTTATGTAAAAAAAAATTCTTTACATATTTAAATAATTATTTAGGAACTTATTAGTGTGAGAATTAATTATTTCCATCTCCAGTGTCATTAACTTTAATTATACATATAATCGTATATTTAGACTTTTGACAGCAGATACAGAGTAACAAATACTACACATACATACATACATACATACATACATACATACAGTATCGTAATTATAAAGTTGTTGTAAGGACTCCTATAGGAAGTGTCTGTATGTGTCCGTTTGTCATTGAACCTTATATTTATAAATTCTATTGGATTACTACCAACCGTATTAATAACCGATCTCGATCCAATTTTTCGCTTATAAAATTAAAATGACAACAATGCCCGATAGCATGTGTATTTAATTGATTCCAATCTCGGATTGTAGATCGATTGTTAATTACCGCAGTCTCGATTGTTAACCGAGGTACCCGGGTGATGTCAACTATTTCGGTCGGTGAGGTGAATCACAATGAATTTTCACTCACCCGACCACTTTCTACTTGCGGCAGATAATTATTTAACAGACACGTCTGTATGTCTGTCCGTTTGTATTAATTAATATATATATATATATATATACATATTATATTACTTTAATGTATTATTACGAGAGAATTTTTATTAAAATGATGATCATATTTATTGGTAAATATCTCCGTGGAATGAAAATCTATTTTTTTTATTCATTTCTTTTCTCTGTTTAATATATTATTTATATCAGATCTGACTTTTTTATTTTTGTTACCATATAGAATATAAATTTATTTAACGTATGCAGTTTAATAAAATACATTTAATTTTCATATAAATCATCAGAAATATTACCACAATGAAACCGAAAAAAAAACACCATAACCACGAAGAAAAAAGCGAACAAACGGACACACACACGGCGTTTGTTTAATATAATTATGTAGGTGTGTACCGTCCTCAACGGCGGGTTTACGATCTAACACTTAATAGTTAATAGCTCACAGTTAACAAAACCAAATAGAAAGTACCGAGGCGATACCGCGTTTAGCGCTCCACAAGAAAAATACATTTACCACAAAGTTACTTCTCTTTTTATTTACAATGTTATGATATTAGACAAGAAACGTTTAAGATAAATCTATATGTACTAATTAAAGACAAACAGACAAAAAGTATAACTTATAATTATTTTTATTATATACATCGACTATCTACTCTTAGTTATTTGACAAACTACAATGATGCCAAATCCTCCATTACTACAATGCAATGTACATACACACTACAAAAAAAATATATATTTATCAAATACATTAATTGTAAGGTTTTATAAATAGGTATATCGTTATTTCGACAACTCCATCACAGCCCGGCTAGCTCAGTCGGTAGAGCATGAGACTCTTAATCTCAGGGTCGTGGGTTCGAGCCCCACGTTGGGCGCGATCTTTTTTATATTTTATTTGATCCTTTTATAATTTTTTTCCGTTATATAATAAAATAATCAATGTTAGATATTATTACAATACTTTAAAACAAAACAAGAGCAAAAAACAAAGCTCGTGGGAAAATATCATCAAAAGTTTACGTAACCATGGTTTTAATTACATTATTAAAAATCGGATATTAAAAAATAATACCATATTACAAGGAAATAAAGTCGAATATTCTAAGTGATATTTTTGAACGATAGACAAAAAATAAACCTTATGTTAAATAACTAAAGTTAAATATTAATTAACAAATATGACACCATGTGGTAGACGTGGAAATATTTGCTTATTTTTTTTTATCCAGACGGTAGATCTGCATAACATAAGGTCAATGTTGGTTTAATATTTCATAAAAAAAAAACCTGTACAAGACTAAATAAAATATACAAAGTAATATCCAGAATAATCCCCTTTTTGAAATGTTCTAAATTCGAATGGTTGACAAAACTATAAAATGCGCAACTGTAACCTTAAGAGCACTCCAATGCCATCGATATAATTTCCCCCGGGGCATACCGGTGTAGGGCGGTGACGTCACAAAGGGGTGTGACGTCACGTCTAGGCGGGAGTCTCGTCTGAGCGGCGTCGACACCGAAAATTATTACTAATGTACTAAATAATAGTTTTATTATTCTATATTATGTACTAATAGTATATAAATAAGTCTAACATATATTTAGTACATATACTTAATTGGTTTTGTGTTAAAAAACAAAATACACGTTTTAAAAAATTTAGATATATTTGAAAAACAATATTTTTTCAATTAAAAAAAAAAACATCCTTAATGAATAAAATTCAAAAATAAAACAAAATTGGTAAAAAAGTTTTTTTTTCCACAAAAGTACCAGGAGAGCATAAACGACTAAAAACAAAGCCAGAAAATTTCTATAATATTTTCGTGATATTTGTTTCCACAAAGTACCAGGATAGCATAAATGACTAAGCAAGTTCGGGAGACACCGAGCAGTTAGTTATTTATTGGTTGAGTTCTGCGAACATTATTACCGTCATCTGATAGTAATCTGGCGAGACGGTAAATAATAGCTGTGGAAAGAAAACATTCAACAACACTTTAATAGATTTTTTATTAGAAATTTAATAAACAACTATTATGGAGAGAGATAACTATTAAGATATCCGAACTCACTCATCGTACGGCGGGGAAGCTTTCTTACAGTTTGGGTAAATTATTTTGTAACGTTAATTTTTAATATGGGAGGTTAGTTGTTGTTGTTGTTTCGTTTTTGATCTCAATTAATTCCAAAAGTATTTTATGTAATAATTTTGTATTCACAATAAAAGAACCAATCAAAGCAGCTCGTTAGTATGAATAATGTCAAGTGAGGTCAATAGCGAGTCATTTCAAAGTCACATAAAAGCAACATCAATACAAAAATAATTATTCCCTTGACCTATATACAGACCGCACTGCGAAACAATCGCATTTAATATTTCAGGTACAACATATTTTCAGACTAACCGAGACCGATATACGTAAATTTTTAACTAAATCTATACATATAAATAAAATAGAACTGTCCGTTTGTAATTCCAAATTAACCCATTTTCACTAAATGAGTATGAAAGTATATACAGTACTTCAATAAAAAAAACAATTTTTAAAATTTTACTGTCTGTGTGATCCATAATCTATGAAAATCTGGACCGATTTTAACAGGACTTTCACTGACTGATAGCTTATATTATAAGGGGAAACTTAGGCTACTTTAATAAAAAAAAAAATATTCCGCACGAATGAAGACGCGGACACAGCTAGTAAATAATTATCTTTCGCTTTTGAGACAAGGGTCTCTAATACATATGTAACATATAATAGAAAACTCTTTTATATACGATCCCATCACGAACAATTAATATAAGTACTAGATATACATACATGTTAGGTATAGGTACGTACACACAAAACACCTATTGTATTGTCCCATGACCTAAATAAGGGCCACAATGCGAATCTCTCATTTCCCCTTGTGTCTGATGTCTCAAACTGTTTAATTTGTAATTTAAATGTCTCGGTTATTGTCATTTAGTGTCACTGTCACCTGTCCCTTGTGTTTTGACTGACCCGCTGCGAGTGAGGGAGACGGAAGACCAACTTCTCTCCCTTTCATAGCGAAGCATCAATTGCACTAATAACTCGTTTCTCATAGTGCACTATGCTTTCGGTTAGGCGACTGTCACACTGAAAGTATTTATTTATTTTGATTTTATATCTACCGTAAAATTACCGTATATATTATAGGTGTAATATTTTTTTCGTGAGACGCGCCCACACGGACGTACAGACAAAATTGTATATTATACCCATATCTTAATTGTACAAATCTTTACTAATATAGGTTTTACAATTGTTTACCTTTCTATAATGAACGGTGACGTGACCGAGTCATTGAATATTTTAGTTAATTATACAAATTATTTTTGATTGTTAATTGACGGAGACATTGAAATATTGAAGGATATTTATTACCAAATGGACCAAATACAGTAGCAAGTAAAGATAATATTGAGATGAGACATTAAAAAATGTTTGGATTGATCAATGTCAATTGACAATTACGAATCAATCAATGAAGCTTCAATATAAATAATATATATATATATATATATATATATATATATATATATATATATATATATATATATATTTATTAATATGAACCGTTATATCGACTACTTGTTCAATTGTTTTTGGGAATTTTTATTAAGGTATGGGTATAGGTGAAGCCGGGACACGACACTAGTATGTGGTAACAGAACATGTACGGCACGTTTCCCAACGTTCGGTTCAAAATAGACTTAATTATAAACAGATGGACAGATAATACACAGATCTTAATTTTGTTACATTATCATGTAATGTTTAAATTTAAACATTGTTTTTTATGTTTAAAATTATCCTTTTAGCATTTCGAGGATATCTTTTAGCACTTTTACTATATCTTTAAGCATTTTTAAATATCTTTTAGCATTTTTAATTAATATTTTTTTATTATGCTATAAAAGTAATAATATTTAACATATCACCGTCCTCCCGAAGGAGGGCTATAAATCACTACTGTATCTGGGGTAATGAGGGTAACAAAAGGGTGCGGTGCTGTGACTCACCTGACCTTTGAAGTCAATACCAGTATAAGGTTCGAGGCACAGCAAAAGCTATACTGAGATATGAGATTTTTTTTTATTGTAGTATGTGAAATATATCTTAAGAAAGTTTAAATTTACCTTTTAGTATTAAATCTTTATCTCCTTATTTTACTAAAATCACATTATATTGAGACAGTAGTTTTTGATATTATAGCATACGAACAAAAGTCTAACCTTAGCTAACCTAGCCATCAACTATATTTGAAATGTTGTCAGAATGTGATACATTTTTAGAACCACCTCACAATTTCGGTGTCGCTATAATTATATTAAAGCTGATGTAAAAATATAGTATAGCAAGCACTGTGAGGTCAACCTAACCTACCCTCGTGACCTATTAATAATGTCTCAAAACCGAATTTTGAAGTACAAAAGAGGGTAAGTTGGTATCATTAAATACCAGTAGGTATATATATATACATATACAAACAAAGTGACCACGTTAACATTACTAATAACAAAAGTCGGTATCACAAAGAATATATTTTTAATTCCAAGCACGCAGACCCGCGAACCGGTAGTTAGTTTAATTTATATAATGTATGCGTATATACTCGCTAGCTGTCGCAGACGTGCTCGCTCGCAGTGTGGGACTGCCCTTTATATTTTCTTTAAATTTTCTTGAGTTTTAATATTTTCAATGTTTTGTGAAATTCGGGTTTTAGATATCATTTAGACAAGAGATTTTTTATTTAAAAAAATTAATTCCGCTCTATGGTGTAATATTTTCTGAGTTTCAGCTTAGTTTTTAACGCCTACTTTACTCTGGTAAGTCTATAAAAATATAAAAGAAAAATTTCGCTAATAACTTAGACAATAAAGAATTTCGTCTTCGACTTACCAAAAGATAAATTCCCTTACTTCCTTTTATTATATGAACCCCTCTCTTATCTAAAACGACCCACAGCAATCCACAGAGATTCAAGGGTAAACCGTGGTGTTTTAAAATATCCCATGTTTGACATTGATCCCCATAACGCATGAAAGTGGAAAGCGAGGCGTGAGTGAAATTTGTTACGCGTTTATTAATTTTAAGTCTGTCTGTGTCTAGACTTTCTTACACACACACACACATATATATCTATATATTATATATATATATATATATATATATATATATATATCATTAATATTATTTTCTTACGTAATACACATACGCAATTCAAATTTCAAGTTAATAATGTAGTGTTTATATTTACTGTCCGTATGTATATTATTTTATATATATTAAATATATATAAAGTGTATATATAGTTCCAGCCACATGGCGTCCAGATTTTTGTATACAAATCCTGTTCATTTTGATATACATATATTTAAATATATAATTTTAAGTTTTATACAAATTATACCTATGTAATAAGAGTTTATTTCATTCGTAACTAAATCTCCGGTCCAACCGCAATGTGGTTCAACGATCAGGTGACTGTCCACTGGCTCTTATTGTTATAGCGATAAGGTTCAATATATCAGTCACGTGGTTAGTTACCATGGTGTCAAGTTACATCCTTGGTTTAAGTTATACTATCGGTTATTCAAAGATATTGGTGATTTTAAACTTTTAGTTAATCGAAATTATTTTAAAAAAACAAATCCTTAATAAATTAGATGTGAATCTTTTCATTATTTATCATGTCAAGATAAGTTTGAGAATGATTAGTATTGTTTTAAGATATCTTATATAATATATACATATTTATTTTTTCTTATGCTCTAGATCACAAGAGTAAGTATGATAACAGTTTCTCAAGTCTTTTCAGTGGCACCATTTTTTAAATACAATTTAGTTAAATTTGTTTAACACTAAACCTACCGACAATTCTTGTATACCTGTTCCTACCGCACGCCGGCAAATTGACCGGTAATTAAATGTTATTTTATTATATAACGCAGGTAATAGTGGAAATAACTAAAAGTACAGAGTGTAGAAAATATTATATGCATATTCTAAGAATTCTCATGTAGTTTGATAACAATATTACAACGTTTAAAAATGTGTTAGTTTTACAAAAGTTTAAGAATGGTCAATTTAACCGGTACTTGGTAGGTTTAGTGTCAATAATGTTACTGCCCATTTAATGAGACTACAAGAGAAAAATAAAGAAAGAGAATAAGGGATAGAAAATAGAACAACTTTAACACAAAAATATTCTATTACATAAAAAAAAAACTACAAACAATATGTGATTAAATGAATCCACTTTAAAAATACCTCAAAAAACTAACACAAATCTACAAACCTCCGTATGTGAGTGACTACAAAAGGGTTTGCTTATCTGTTTGTACAATTAAGGTCAATTAGGTACCAACCAATTAACAGAGTTACATCATACAACACTCATCCCTTACTTTACCGTTCCTGTTGTCTTAATAATATTCAAAAATGTTATTTAATAGAAAACTAAACTTTTATGAAACATTATAAATACTTAGTCTAAATTACTTAAAAATATTTTTTAATTCCGAGCCATGTTAAAGATTAAACAGGATGACAATAAAATTAATATACTGATATATTTTCACTACTTTTATCCCCAAACTATTAATTTATTTAAAAATAACTATATTATGTAATACATCTTATAGAATGTTTTATTTAGGTGAATTTATAGTTTTATTTAAACAAATTCATGGTTTTTATACTGTATCTATTATTGTCAAAATGTAACAATAATTCAGTGTAACCACATCTTATTAATATACATATTTGTATGGCTGCAGTTAACTCTTGGTTACTGCGAGACACTTTTAAAGTATTATTGGGGACAAGTTGAGTCATGACAAACAGAGAATTAACATTTCTATCTGTAGATATATTTAACTATAATAAAGAAATATATATTATATATAGAATTAGCAATGTGCATATAAATCTTTAATAAAATTTTAACCTTAAATTGTTTATGTTTCAGTAGTATCTAGGTCAAGTATCACTGACCTGAAACACTAATTTTGTTTACTCGGAATAACCCATAATAATGTTAATTGCTTTAATTACATGGTCTACCGCTGAGTACTGATTCATGCAATACTATTTATAATTACTATGCACTCTAAACAACAATTAAGTTTAGTGAAATATAATTCTTGTAACAATCATAAAAACATATTAGAATATCATATTACATTTATTATTAAGTAATCTACCGACATGTTAATAACAATTTAACTATTTTCTATAAAGATATGAAATTGTAAGAAGTTAACAAATATATTTTGACATTCTGTAATATTACTTTCATATAAAATTCAAATAAAACACTCATCAAGATTAATTGTTATTTTATAGCTATATTTAGAAATTTTCGTAGTTAAGTGATAATTTCTATTCTATCTGTATTAGTCATTATGTTAACTATATTTGGTGAAAATGCATCCAGAGATGTGTCTAACTTATGTTTGATTGTAACAAAATTTTTGTACTTAAAGATAATGGTATTACCAACAATATCTGGCCTTGTATTGTATCGAAATTTTATTTCTGTAATTATTATGGTTAGTGAATCGCTCACATTGCGAAAATGTTTCATGTTTTCTTTTTTTTTCACCGTGTGCAAAATTTTAATACATATCTGGATGTCAAAAGTTATCAAATATTTAAAAAAATCAACAAATTCAATACTATTATAATCTAAATAGAAATCTACATAACAATTTCACTTTCTAGAATTTTTGAATTTAATTATTTAGATGAGGCAATCGTAGACGTAATAATAAAATTAATATATTATTAAAATGTTATTGTATACTATTATTTAAGAAAATAATTTTGTTAATCATATATAGTAATTATGTTTAAACTTACCTTATGATTACGACGCGGGGGGTGAAATTAAAAACAACGCGGAAAATCCATCACAAATTGATATACATCCAATCACTCCTTATTTTTATATAATAATCACAGTTTGAGTCAAATATTATTGTTCTACAATTTTTAATTATTTACACGCTTACAGGAAATAACGAAAAAACACATAAGAAAAAGGCGTGTTGCACTTTAAGCAGGACGTGGTAAGCAAAACTCAAAACAAGATTCTATTAACGCACTAATAAATTCGCTAAAACTACACTTAACTGGCACAATGTTTAATTAGTCCATTTTTTATTACGCACGTATACGTTAACGGAACCCCGTACAGTGCCTCTGAATTATTGACATTAATTTGTTATTGTTGATCAGATTATGAGACAAGAGGTCTGCAGCAGCTCGAGTCAACAACCGTTTGACATTTGCTGTGGACCTTGGGTCATGGACGCTACGCCATATTACAAATGTTACCCTATCCAATTATCAATTTCCCATACTATTAAATTAATTATAATATAAATTTAAATGTTTGATAGTAAAACCATTATTTTATATTTATTTATATATATAATTTTATTTATTTAATATAATGTTAGATAATGTTAGAACGCGCCATCTTGTAACACACAGTGTATACACACATGTAACTTTCTTCTTAGGTTTAAAAAATTCAGTAAATAGCCGGTAGAGGTCTCTTCATTAAACAGTTTATTTTGTTTAAAAAGAAAAAAGTATTTATTTTAACGATTATTTTTTATTAATGTTATCTGTAAACAAATAGATAAAGAAGCAACTATGAATATAACATATTATCTAACATTTTGGTAACAACGACTAGTTAAGATACAATACAATATGATATGCCTTCTACATGTAATAAATCTATTTAATATACTTATTTTTCTATGTGAATACATTTGTCACAAAATAAACATTTATTATTTTTAAATACACTGAAATTTAATATTTAAATCACAATGAGATCCATAATATCACTTAATGTTTTAACTTAATAAACTAATAATATCATTATTTTAAAATAACCACATTACTTATACAATAAAACATCCTAAAGAGAAAATTTGAATATAAGTTATTTTTATCTTCACATCTTATATAATACTATTAAAAATCTCAATTTCTAAGTTAATTTAATAACAACTATAATTTAATAGCAAAATAAATATAATAATTACAGCTTACAGCTTTTTGCAAACGTGAAGCTTTTATTTTATGGAAATGTCAAATATTATTAAAGGTACTCGTAATGGAGTATATAGGTAAATAAAAGTATTTATATTTATATACTCTCTTCAATCGCAATCT
Organism: Melinaea menophilus ssp. n. AW-2005; assembly: GCA_918358695.1. Lineage (NCBI taxonomy): Eukaryota > Metazoa > Arthropoda > Insecta > Lepidoptera > Nymphalidae > Melinaea > Melinaea menophilus. The sequence continues at coordinate 18,615,512 of OU911038.1, forward strand.
ATCAAAATATATGAAATAATAATGATAGTGCTGCATAAGTGTGGTAGTTCTTAACAAACAGATATTATATTATCTTGTTCTGTTCAAGAAAAATAATGTTTCAAAGAAATTAAATTTATTACCAAATAATATACAAAAATCATTGGTTTCATATTAAAAAATAAAAATAAGTTTTATTTATGAATTTAAGAAATAATAAGATATTTTAATTAATTTAATTAAAAAAAATACCTAGTGCCAGCAGCGCCATCTAAATTTCATATATGTTGATGGAAACTTATCACAAACGTATTATTATGCAATATTTAAATCTCAAGTGCCATTAGCTTGGAGTACTTAGTATCTGCTTCAATTCCGGGAAACCTGAACCCCTTTTGAGCCAATTCTTCATAGGATATCTTGTATAGTTCCTGGAAACCGGCCTTCTTGGCCACAGCCTGTGAGGCCGCGGCAGTAAATACTGTAGCTGTTACCTTTATTTCCAATGCCTTGCAGAGAGGAACTCTTGAATTAATTAATGATAATACATTAATTATATCATAGTGTAATGAAAAATAAATATATACTTTTTATAGGTTTAGGTTAAGGATAATTGAAGAGTATTTTTTAGTTTAAAACCCTGTAGGAGGAAATAAAAAACCTTAACATCGTATACCTACGCTTTATATTTCAGATGCACAATTAGTTGATTATATTAATACCACAATAAAATATAGTTTATATCATATGATGTCTTTAGTTTATCAGTTTAGTTTTTATTTGAACAGATGAAAGTAACTTGTTATATACTCGTATGTTTCCCAAAAATTATTCATGAAGCGAACTCTACATTCCAGTCGAACAAAACAAACAAAACAGATTATTGTTATTGGAGGTCGTTAAGAATCGTAACCCCCTTCTGATCCTAATATCCTCTTAAGACGAGGTCTGCCCTCGTAAGGGCATATGTGTTGTTGCAAAGAATTTAGGTCTATCAGTGGGAGGGGTCAGATACTTTAAATACATTTTAGTCCTCCCAAAAACTATTTAATGCCCTTTGTGACTGAAAGAATATTTGGAAGGATACCGATTTTACAACGAGAGCTAATGCTCTCAGTTATAAAAAGTAATTGTAGATAAAAATATAAAACAGAATATAAAATCATAACTATGAAATAATAGTAATATATTAAAATACAAACAAAACATCTAAAATTCTAATTAAAGATATTAATAAATATAAAAAAATAATGGCCGATTTCTTGATCTTAGATATTCTTCAACCAAGAAATAAATGTATCGTATAATATGGAATAAAAGTTATCCACAAATAATAAGTTATCTGATGATTGAATGTCGGCCCTTAAATATAGAATAATCTATTAAACAATTATAGTAAAACTATATAATATAAAAGAAAAAATCCAAATCATATGTAAAAAGTTACTAATAATATATAATAAATTATTAAATACAGTTCAGGTGCATTCGTTACGCAGTTAAACGTCAGACGTTAACTATTAATTGCTTTCAAAACCGATCTCTATCTGTTTTATCCAGTTTGTGTCTCTGTTTGCAGTCAACTTTCACAATTTTCTTTTCTGGTAAAACATTCCTCGTAATGTGACAGATTGGCTGAGCACAACCAAAGTCCATTTCATCGTAATATAAATGTTTATTCCTGTTAGCCGGGTTCGGATAATATGCGGCGTATAGAACGTCGTCTACTTGATACAATTTGATATCAATTGTATGTTGAAATAAAGCACCACTTATTAGCATTCGTTCTATCACCTCGCAACTGACATGACTAATTTTATTACCCCATAAATTCAAAAACCGCAAATAATATGGTTTCTTAATGGTATTCAAAATATCCAAAATTCCGTCGTCAGTTAATTTATTATTACCCATATCTAGGGCACGAATTCTTGAATATGGCAGCCCGAAACTTAAAGCTCTCGCTCCGGTATCCTTAATACCATTTCCCGCCAAATTCAATAAAATCAACACTGGCTTCTCAGACAAATATTTACCGAGTAAATCGGCTCCGTAATCCCCAATTTTATTATATCCAAGATCTAAATATAATAATGAATTATTACGTCGCAAACCTCTCACGAAGTACTCCATGTCGTGTCCTATAAATTCATTTTTCTGTAAATGTAATTCAACTAAAGTATTATTTCTCTCAAGTAAATATTCGATGTGATATGCGAGCCACTTTGTTTCGTATGAATATCGATTGAATAGTGGATTAATGCGACTAAAATCGAATACTTTCAACGTAGTGTTGCCACCATGGTCGAAGCGCAGTGCCGTGATTATGTTGGCAACACTGGTCAACGTCTGTCCAGTCTCTCCGATATCACAATATTCTATACTCGTATTATTAATGAGCAAATCAGCAAAATATTCACCGCCCTTCGTCCCTATATCGTTACCGTTAATTCTTAGATATTTTAATTTTAAAAACTTTGCGTATTTCGCAAGATTTAACACAGATGTTTCTGTTAGATTATTATTCATTATATTCAAGTTGATAACACTTGATCGTCCTTTGATTAACACTTTTTTTAGTAGTTTAAAAAAACCAACGTCCGTTATGGAATTGTAACTCAGATCGACTTTGACGATTCTTCTCGGTGATTCTTTTAAATACAAGCAAATAGCTCGAATATCTTTATCGCAAATCCTTCTCTTATATTTCTGGTAAATATCACTGCCTTTGAGAACTAAATATCTAGTTCCATCTGAGTTCCGTTCAGTGAAGAGGTCGAGTCGAATTTTATTTATTTCAGTCGATCTCAACGGTCTGGGATTTCCGGTGATTTGTCTTATAATATCCGCGGTGTTGCAGATACATTTCTTTTTTCGTGTTGGTTTTCTCATTTTTATTTAACGAATATTATTATAAAATGTTTTTTGTCAAATTTTTAAGTGACCAAATTTTTTGACATCTTTTTTTTAATGCGATATATATTATATTAAGGTTTAATATTAATAGGCGTTCATGCAATTTTATTATTTATGTTCGGTTTTGCCTTTTATTTTTTTGTATAAAACCACAATTTTATAACATATATATAAAGTACAGATACGCCTGCCGTCCGACACGTCCGTCAGTCTATAAGGACTTGCTAATAATTAAAATCCATACAATACATCGACGGATTAATATGAAATCCGTAAATTTATAGTTACAAAAAAAAAACATTCAATTTATACTTTTTATTTTAATCAGACAATAATTCCGCTTTTGAACAGATAAATGGGAGGATTCTAGAAAATGTCATTATCATTATCCCGTCTCCATCTCGATGGCATTCCAGACATTTAATTTCAATCTATCCGGGAATTTATTCAGATTAATGTAATATCGGTCCACTATTGTTGAGTTTAATTAATGATTTACATATTAAAGAAATATCATTCACTGAGTGTCGTGACTTTTAAAACATGGATGACTAAAATCTTTCTAGGTCCTCTACCATGAGGTTGAAATAGGGGATAGAAGTTTGTATGATATTTTTTTTTTGGCGAGATAAAAAATATATTTTGTCATTATAGTTTTCAAATGTAATTTGATTTAAAACTTCAAAGTAATTCTTAAAACTGTTACAAATATTTTTAATTTTTAATTACAATTTCATTCCTATTAATAATTTTTTAGAAACATGGAAACCATGGACTTATATCGATGGATGGCATGGATGGGGGATGGGGCAGACAGTAAGTTTGAATTATATACAGATAGATTTTACTAATCCAATGAAGCCTCTAAAATCAATTTTAATCTCACCTAGCCAGGAGTATCTCTTTCCCCAGCCCCTTCCCTCGCCACTCGGGAGTCACCACCAGGCCGTACGCCGTCAAGTACCTGTCCACACCCAACACCTGGAACACGTCCACGGCCCGACTCACCAGCTCCACGGCTCCGAACAATTTGGACCAGACCTTGTCGTCCGACTATGGAAACAAGATACTGATATGTCTTTATGGTAGTTAAGAATTGTGTCCGTTTGAATAAAATAGAAGAAAATACAGCTATGATGGTTCCTTTACCACTAGTGAAGAACACGACATCAAGACTAAATACATAATTTGATTCTTTTGTTCCTTTAGTATTCATGAGCGATGACGTTCATACCAAGTTCTAAATGAAGTGCTAATTATCAAACTTTATTATCGTCAAAATAATTATATATAAAGAAATCATCATACTCAATACTTTGGATAGAAAATTGGATTGACTTGACACAATATAATTTACACCAAAAAGATTTAAAAAAATCAATAAAAAAAAAAGGTTTCCGTTACATACAAAGATACGATCGAAGCTATTAAAAATTAATCTTCTTCATATTTAAAATATTAAATATCAGATTCTTCTTTGGTATCATCATCTACGAACTAAACACAGTATCTATGATACTGGAAGAAGATCACGTAAAAAGCATGAGGACCTCCCGGAGGGCATGTATGAAGAGGTTAATATCTGTGGCCGAGACGAAAGAGGTATGCAGGGACTGTAGCGTTTGGTGCTCCGTCGCCTCTGGCTACCTCGCAAGGGATACGGCGTGAAGCTAAGTAAGTAAGTAAGTATCTACCAACTAATTTAAACAATTACATATAGGTACAAAGGCTCTTACTTTAAAAGCTTCCTCTTTGTCGCTTTTATCAACAACAGTTAGCACGTTGACTCCTATTATCTCTGTTGGATCATCTTCCTTGACGCAGACAACGGACAGTTTATCTTTTATTGTATTACGCCACAGCTTCTCAAGTTCTGCCAATGCGGCTGGATGTTTCTGGACTTCTGTTATCGAAATTGGTGACATAAATTTGGTAAAAAATTACTGCCATTATGCTAAAATTGAAATGTTGTTGGGTATCATTGCATTTGTTATAAGATCATTTCGTAATCTCATTGACTTCAATTCAAAGTTAAAATTAAAATATCTGGATCAAAAAGTAATGCTAAGATTTAATATCTATATCTGATTATTAGTCAAATAAATTCCAAATGCAAACACTTGATTAATTTTAAAATTTAATTCGATTTTTTTTTTCTAAAATCAAAGACTAAATTATTAATTAAATTCGAGTTCATCGCTCCCAAAATCCATTCATCTCTTTACATTATCAATTCCAGTTTCAAAAATCTTAATAATCTTCCTAATAACTTAACTTTACCAATATCGAAGTCAACTTACCATTAGATAGACCTGCTCATTTCCATAACGTAATAAAACTACTCTCTTACCTATATACTTGCAGGGTGGCTCATCAGCAGTGAAATATTTTGCCAAGAGTTGTACAGCAGGTTCCACCAGCTCATCAGTTAGGTCCTGGACTACCAGGCTCGTGTTACAGACTGAGAACCTGTGCCAGGTGGTCGGTATAGGGAGGGAGCATGGGCGAGAGAAGACCATCTATAAAAAGTGTCAGGTTTACACTACCTATCAGTATATATTTGTAAAATATGTACGGGGCATGTATGTATGGATATATGTATGATGAGCGAAATACAACTTGGTGACTCATCAATCTTTACAATCAGAAAGTCGTTAGATAAATTGGATTTAGTTACTATGAGTCTGCTAAAACGAACACATATTTAATAGACATTTATTTACAATAAAAAGATTGTATCCCGTAGTAAAAAAAATAAAAAAATATATAGCATTGAAAAAAAATACCTTATTGGGTCTAAAGATTACAATCTGGTGGTGGCGTAAATTATTTATTGCGTAAAGGCTGATAAAGATATATTTTTTTTTAATAAAAAAGATTTAGATATCTCTTATAAATGATATATAACGAATTAACAAACTTACTGTTAATAGATTGTTATCAGCGCGGCTCCTAACTCTCAACTGAACGAAATTGAAAACTAAGGGATGGTTTCAGGTTGAACTCCACTGAGCACACAGGGGTGATTTAATTAATAATATATTTTAAATTAATTTACTCATTTCGTTAAATTTTAATAATTATAGGGTTACGTTATACTGTAAAGTATCTTACACCTATCAATAATATATTTATTTTTTATTTTTTTTCCTCACAACCAGAGACAACATTTCTATGGTAATTGCATTATTTTATAATTCTTGAAAGCATTAATCGTAGAATATTAATAGACGATAGGAATAATGATAAAAAAGAATGTTATTAATAATCCCAGTGTGCCCACAGCCTGTAATAAAACCGTCATAAGCTAATCTAAACCGCTAAACGGAATTTGGATCCTTCTTTACCCTTACGATATGTCGTATCGTTTTCGTTTCTATATATTAGAATTGTATTTTTAATAAATTAATTATACTACTATACTCTATATAATATATTAGAAATGTAATAAGAGTAGCAAAAGGTTAAAGGAGATCAAAGCGGAAAAAATAATCTATATTTTAAAATAAAAATACGTCGTATTATATTTAATTTGAAAGCAATTCCTGGATATTTACTATACTTATAGGACTGACCTAACATTCCTAATATTGTCTTCGAGTGTCTGTAATACCATTCGGAATATTTCTATTGATATAAATTCCATCGTCGGAATCCATGAGTATGGATTTCGGTGCTTTATTGGATTTTGAAGAAGTTCTGTGTGTAAGGTATCTTGTTACTTCTACATCTAGTAAAGATTAGTGTTTGTTCTATGAAAAAGTTTTCTTTGAATGTTTTAAATAATACATTATCAGTAGATAATGTATTATTAGGGATAACCCTAAGTATTTTCTGATGCAGATAGAGAATCAAATGGGGACAGTCTTGTGAAGTGTAACCTTATATCTACGGGATATGCTCGAGTGTAACGGGATAGACAAGTCCATCATTTCACATAAGTGTGATATATTCAATGAAAATTACTGTTATATTTATTTGGCTTTATTTGTAGTAATAGTTCTGTTACGGTTGTGTCTTGATTCCGGCTGTAATTTTGAATACGTAGTGTAGAAAATTCTATTTTCTGTAGGTATTAAATTATATGCTGATTCACAATAAAGGTCGCGGAGGTTACGCTTGATGACTTGATGATGCTACGCATGCTATCGTGAGACAGCAATACGGGAGGATGGATATTATTGTTCAGCAGATTAAGGTAGTATCTGTGTATTATTAGAACTCCTTTAGCAGAAATAAACTGATGAGCAGATGTTATATGACAAATCGATAAAGCCCTAGAAAATCTCGTAGCTCACACCAGTGTGTATATGAGAAAACCTCAAAGACTATTGAGGCTTAATACGATCCAGGTTTTTTCCAACCCGGGTAAACTAGAAACAAGAACGTCTGAGAGAGTTGGAACGGTCACGATGAGTTCTGTATAGTTTCTAAAAATAATAACAAACTAACGATGGTTGTGATCCATGAATGATCAATGAATTAATGACAGCTATAATAAATAGGAAAGCCCTTAAAATGTATTGAACTAAAGTTAAATAACTATTTAAATATTTTTTAGGTAGAGATGGACTGAAGTTATTAAAGTAGTATTCAAGTATTGTAACTGATATGGGCTGGTTTGGTCAGGGTAGTACCGCTCACGGAAGAAAGACGTAAAGTAGTTATAATAGCTACGTTTCGTATGGTGAGTGATAATGCTGGAAATCCAAATCCTTACATCCTTTTTTTCCCAGCTTCTTACATCGATCTCTGTTTCACAATTACACGACGCAATTGCGTCTTAATTTTCACATGTCTAGCCAACGGCACCAGACCGAGTGGCCCGTCCTCACATAGTACCATAATAGAAAATAAAAACAGAATAACTTAACGGGATGGTTCAAAATATCTTAAATATTTTTTCTCCAATTTCTGCTTCTTGAGTTGTTGATATAGTGACTTTGTACTTGTTTTTAAGGATCAATGTAATGATTTCATAATACTTCATCAATTCTAACTTTACGGAAAACATTCATGTGAACAAACAGAATCGAATCAAACAAAGTCATTTGTTATTATATTTGCCAACATAGAAAATATCAAAATATTGAATAGTTAATATTAAATACGTTATTGACTGGTAGTTTGTAGGTAAATAATTGTTGTACAAGTTCTGGAACAAAGCGTGTTCCAACTTTCCTTTGTTTACAAGCTATCATTCTCTAAGCAAAGGTGATCGTTTGTAAGTGCGTTGTTTTCACGTGTGTTTCGTAAACTTGAGGTAAATGTGTCCATTAGAGAACTATTGCATTTTAAATATTGTTAATTTAATTATGCATGCATTCATATTGTCACTCCTCTTGGACTGATTGTATATGATCATATTTTTCCTTTCTTTAATCATTAGAGTCTCTTAAATATGAAAAATATTCACGTTGTCCCATGGTCTTTACCCGTACTCAAAACAAGTTCTACTATTAATATTAGTACTATTTATCAAACCCGGGACTTGTCGAAATATACTTTTGCCATGTGGTCTACCCACATTGACATTCTTGTTGTTATTTTACTGTTGTCTGTGATCAGTTGTAATGCTGTCGTGAAAACTGCTGTTTTTTCAACAGTTCCTTGAAAAGGGGCTGTACTGAGGAATATAACAACATTGATATATTGACCTCCGGTTCGCATTTCGTTCAGGGAAGGAAGTAAAAGGATTTAGGGAAAAAGTAAAAGGATTTGGTTCAAGGATTTAGGGGAAACATTTTTTAGTTTTTTTTTGGTCCTCCAGAAAATTTTGTTCATCAAACAAACAAAAAACGGTTTGGTCAAAAATGTTAATTTGTAGAAATTCCTTCAATATTATTATTCCATTTATAAATAAATATTTATAATAGAGTTTATCTTGATACTTGCTTATTCTTTTGTGTGTGATAGGGTTCAAGTACACGCACACTTACCCTCCGTTGACTGTACTTCGTACTTGGCACTCGTCCATTTTGGCGTTTATCCAGTCTTGTTTTCACCACGCCACAACAGTTCACTGCTGACTGCAGCACAGAACGTTACCTTATATACAAAAACTGTTTCAAAATCATTTTATAGCGTTTTTTTATTTGTGAATTGCAAATAATCAAAAAGAGCGGTTAATTTGACAGCTGGAGGCGGGAAACATTTTTTAGCGTATTTTTTTTTACTATCCAGACAAAGAAGTTGCGTCATTCTTTTTGTGTAATTGCTTGCAACAACCAGGTAAGTGCTAAAATATATTCAATATATGATAAAAATATGATCTTATTAATTTTTACAATATGGACTACTTACTTAATACAAATTATTGTAACATCAGTGTAATACTTTCATAGCAAAAAAGAACAAATGAATTATACTCTAACGTATTTTTTTATACGTCGTCATACGTATAACATTTATTAGATATACCAACGAAATAAATTTGCAAGGTTGTTGTTGTCCTCAATCAATCAATCAGGTGTATTATCTGTCTGTGTGTTTATTTCCCACTTTCAGACATGACTATGACTTTGTAACAAGTGATTTTGCTATATTTTATAATAAGTATTGTTTTTAAAAAATAAATAGAAAGCGGCCACACATTTTGTCTATAAAATTAAAAAAATAACACAAACAAGCATATTAAAATACACGTTCCATATAAACAGTAAAGCCGTGATGAAAATTTGATAAAAAAATTCCAGTAAACATATTATTGGCCAAGAGTTTGATGAAATTTATATTTATACACCATCTATAAATAAGTTATTTTGTATATACGCACAATTCATTCAGATCAAAACAAACAACGAATTACAAGGAAGCGAACTAAAAAATAATCATTTGAATGTCAATACCCTTATCAGATGATCAATGGACGGATAAATTAATCAAAAACAAACAATCCACAATTCAGTCTGTTTTCAATTACAAGTATTTCAAATTCAAGAAACCTTCCATCAATCGTCAAAACGTAAATGGCTCTTAAGAATTAGGTCGACGACTTGGATTTTGTTGGCAAGGTTTAGATAATACAGACTTTCAGGTACTCCTACGCAGTTACAGGTATTTCGGAGAGTGACTATAATACAAAAATCTTTTCCTGTTCTTTTATTTATTTATTTCTTTTTCACTTTGTATCAATACCAGCGCTCACTTGTGTAACAAATGGAAATATCAGAACTATTTTGATATATTTATCGAAATAAGCTCTTCTGTAAAGTCAACAAGTCAACTTAATTTAATAGTACGAGTGTTCCAAACGCGAAATGTTCTGAGAATAACCACACAAAAAACTAAGTAAGATTTTATTATTATTCTGATTACTGTTTAATTCGGTAGTCGGTAAAGTTGTCACATTGAAATTATCTTCAAAAACCAAGGCATCAAAGACCAGACAATGTATTTGAGAACAATTGGACAATGACAACGATGATGAAGGATGTTTTGATTTCAAATCAAATCATTTGTATCCAATCAGTCGGAAGATGAAGAAAGATTCATTAAATAATCATCCCTGGAATGAGAAAATTTCTGTTTTGCGATGGACACAGACTCCACCGAAAAATGGTACACAAGTAATTGTCTTATGGAAATTGAACATACAGCCTTAGCTATTCGGGTTACTAACCATTACATTAAAAGTCCATCAAAAATATTTAATAAAACTCCGAAAATAAAAAAAAAATCGTAGAAGCTTCATCCCCATTGCTGATAAAATATTCAGCTTTTCAAAAACGGTTTTAATAACCCAAAAATATAGAAGTGTCATTAAGTACGGCGAATTACACATATCTTCATTTATTGTCTTTCTGCTGTCAACACAACAAACAAACACTTTGTTTTATGTTAATATAAGGAATATAACTGACAGTTCATTTATTGTAACTGTCTGAATGTCTATAAACGTGTCATGTCACTTGGGGAAAAAGAAAACAGAGGAAGGAAGAGAGGAAAGTTTAGTCACCCAACTCTCTATCTCGTAAAAAATGTCTACTTTATGGTGAAGTAGATGAAAATAAGTAATAATTTTTAATATTATGAATGATAATATTCTTTTCAATGTCAAGTTTATATTTTATTCCTAATGTATTATCTCCAATTACATAAAGTTTGTATTATTTACTAAGAATATTTAACACGTAGTAACCCAAAAATCTCATTTTACGAGCATTTCGGTGCCAGATACAATTCGATGTCAAGGCTTCGGTCAATAGCCGCGTTTATTTTGGTTTTGGTCGGCCATTTTGCGTGTCTGATGCGATATTTTATCCTTTTGAAGATTATTATTCCTTATTATGATTATTAATTGTATATAATTTTCTGATTTTGGACCGAAGTTTATATATATATTTAATAATACAATTTCAAGTATATTTCGATTAAAATATTAATCCAGTGATAAACTAAGGGGCAGATAGAGGAGATGTATTAGTATCGTACCTGGTTCATTCAACTAATACCTGACTAATAACCTTTAATACTCTTAACCGCAGTTCAATAAACATATCAATTGAGTAACCCACAGTATATAGATTAACTTTATTGATTATAAATATATTATGACAGATTATTAAGGCAAATTTCCGTCAGAGATTGGATCCTCAATATTTTCGACACTGTTAGATTTTAATTTCGTAAGTAAATAAAGAATTCGCGGACTTCAATCAATTGAGTTTGCGTTATACTGGAAATAAATATGTATACTCATTGAAAAAGATTGATTGGTAGATATAGATTACTATTCTAGTAGTTTATTATTATTTGTAGTTTAGTATCAGCTTAGAAAATTATAAATTTTTGAATAAATTTGTATATTATATTTTTGGCAGGATTTGGAATAAGTTTAGTTATTAATTAATAGGGATATCATTAAATAAAGATAAGGATTAGGTTTAAATACTGATATTTTATCTTATCCTTAGTCCTTAGATTCAGGACTCTGCTTTATTATAAAAGTTTATTTGTTCATAAGAGTCCTATTTTGTTTGTTTTTTCACTAATATTATAAATGACTTCGTTTGAAAAGTGTTTGGATGGCAGGATGTATGATTGGCATGTATGAAGGGACGGACTTTTATTAGTTTTTTCGCAAATTAGATGAAACAGTTCCAAATGAACTTTACATAATTATATATTATAGTTTATATATTGTAGTCTCTTGAATAACACAGACCATAGATATTTAGATATATTGTAAAAGTTAGGCAAAACAGTGAAAATATACATACAAAAAAAAAGCAATATCTAAATGTTTCTTGCGAGATAAAATTAGACTATAAGGGCGGAAACAGAATAAATAACACCAACCGGACGCCCCTTCAAGGCCACTGTGGTAGCTTTATTATTAAACACACACCGTCTCTATAGCAACGACCACGCTATTGGCAGACGGAACAGACCTGTGATGCTCGTTATAACCTTGTAGTGATGTCAAATACTTAATTCATCAAGGAGAGTAATAACTCACTGATTGCTGTAGTTACACGATAGTTCATTTGTCAGCGCTATTTATACACACTAAGAGTGGTCGCAGATTCGAGTCCTATTCATATTGTTGATCTTTGTCTAAAATATGTTTTTTTTTCAAGTGCTGGTTTATATCAAAAATATTTTACCTACTGTGTGTGTATCGACAGCTAAATAATAAATTTCGATATATTTTACATCACTTTAAAATAATTAGCTACCATAAAATACACAAATATTTCCTAATGGGGAAAACCTTTTTAATATCATTTTTTTTTTCTCAATTATTACCTATATGGTAATAATTATCGTTTTACCAACAATACAGCAAAAAATGTATAACGATTGATTAAATTACATAATTTTGACTTTAACATAACAGCAGACTGTATTTCAACAAACATGAGCAACGCCATCTATATTTCTATTAAGCTAATAATAGCTGTAATCTTTTGACACCGGTTATTAAACCCATAAACCAAATATTAAGACGATTATTATATAACAATAAATTAATTGCAATTGTTGGCTTAAATTCAAAATATTTACCTGGAAAAAGAGTTTTATTGAAATCTAAATAATGTAATTATCAACTGAAATACATTATTTTTCGTCTGAAGTTTTATATTTGTTCTTCGTCGTATTTTAGTTAAGATTATTCTTTATCATAGATTTCCAATACCAAAATAAACTGATACCTCCGATCTCAAATTACTTTAGAAAATCCATTTCCAGTTTAATTTCTATTGATACAAAACACTTAACAACTGTTGAGTTTTTTGAGTAAAAAAACGATACTTCCTACTAAAATACGAATTACTCATATAACAATATTACAACGTACTGTATCTTGACAGGTCTTGGTAAAACCTTGTTTTAATGAATGCCTTTTCGACCACTAAAATCAGTTTTCAAACTTAATTTCAACCCGACCCAAATTGTAACAATGGCTGCCTATAAATATTAAACAAGATTCAAATGTCAATCTCTCTGTAATAACTTTATCGTTATTGATTCGTTGGAACGACGCCATCTTTGTTTTTCACATGACAATCTTCCCTGAATTATACGCAATATATTACATTATACATATATTATTGTGCGTACTATAAGTGTATAGTGTTAATAAATTGATGAGGAAGGCGAAGGTTGCTCGCATCACGTGTTTACGTCGCAGTATTGCTTCTTGCCAGACATGACGACTGATTTTTATTTATCAGTTTGATAACATCGCCAAAGCTATTGCCAATATAGGAAAATATTCATTATATTTAGTTATACTTTTCGTTTGTTTGAACAGCTAGAAAGTGACCAACTCCCACTAATTATAGTGTTATTATTACAGAAAGATGCCGTCTGAAGTGATCGCCGATAAGTCTCTACAGCGGGAGTTAGCAGACTCTATCATAAGGATGGTGCCGTTAGATGATATCCGTATATTATTGGCCTGCGGGGCGAAGGTATCTAGAGATATGTAGAGACGGAACGCAAGTAGATAGATTAGTGCAAAGTTATATTTATAATAAAATAGTAACGAGGCGAAGTCTGTACATTGAATATTCTGCGTGGTCGTGGTGTAGAAGTAATCATTAGAAGTGAATCAAATGAAGTTGTCAAGCTGTCTAAAGAAACTAGCGGTCCCATAATTAGTTTTTGAACTGACACGATTATTTGAACCTTAGTAATAATTAATTAATATGTAATGTATATATTTAAAGGTAGATAAATGTATGACTGACCCCAGGCCGCTAACGACTTCATTTATTTGAAATCAAATAAAAAGCTATCATCACATGAAATAAAATCATAAATTGTACCATCGTTGTTTTGTTTTGTTATTAGTAAATGGCTTCATTTTACCTGATTTTTTAAAGAAAAAGTAATATACTTAATGTACAGATTTGACTTTGTTATTGTGATTTTTTCGCCATTTCGGAACATGTCTTGGAATCTCAATAAAACTAAATAATTTGTAAAATATATCCCTTAACCAATTATATTATAATATTTTGTGTTTATTCCTCAATTCACCCCAGGTGAACGAGCCAGTAACCCAAGGTCTCCGTCCGCTGCACTACGCCATCTGGCAGCGCAACCTGGAGGCGACTCGTCTGCTGCTGGTCCGTGGTTGTGATATCAACGCCACGGATGACTGTGGTTACAGTGCTTTACATCTCTCTGCTGAACATGGGTAAGTGTTATCATTAAGCACACTCAGCTGTAACCCCTATGACGTTTAGACAGATAAAGTGATTCGGTCAAAAGTTGAGTCAAAATAAGATTATTTTTTGAATATTTTTGAGTATAATATTTTTAAGTATAAGTAAGTATATAAGTATATAAAAGAGCTGATGGTCCTTATGCGACTGAAAATATTTTGAAGATAATGATAAAAACACTCTGTTTTTAACCAAAAAATATTAATAACCTCTCTTCATCCATTTCTAAACTCTAACACGACAGACACGTGTATATGTAATAAGGTATCATATCACTTTAAACTCATTACACCTTTCTTTTTGGGTCATCGGTTAAAAATGCTTTCGTTAAACATGGATAAAAAACTTATAATACAGAGAAATATTCATATTTTTCAGATACACAGAGCTAGTCAAGTTGCTGTTAGAATCTGGAGCAGCTGTTGATTACAGACCTGACACTGGCGAGGAATTCCCGAGAACTACACTCTGCGACGAGCCACTTAGACTGGCTATCAGGAACAAACATTACGTACGGAACTGCATATATTATTGTCAACAGATGTGAAAATAAACCAAATCAATTTTATAGCTTATATAGATTTAAAAAATCTGATTTTGTGTCTATTTCAGGCCGTAGCTCGTCTCCTTTTAGAGCACGGAGCAGATCCTAACAAACGCTATTTTTTCGGCTCCGAGATCAACCTGGTTTCCGAGTCCGAATATCTGGAACTCCTCCTCATGTTTGGTGCCAATCCTGACTCAAGGGATAGAGCTGGTCTGACACCGCTCATGAAGGCTGCAAGACAGAGAAAGGTGACGGATCATATTGGAAATTTTCTGTAATCAAAAATGTCAATGATAAACTTATGAAGTTATGGTCTAGTTTTTTGAGTGTGATATAAATGATGACGGAAAAATCTCTGTGGACTTAGCATGGCCGTTTTGAATATTGAATATTTTTTTTCTCTCAGGGCATAGAGTCAGTTCTATTGTTGATAAGTTCAGGAGCGGACGTCAACGCAGCCACCGACGCACGCAACGACCATCGGACTGTCTTACATTACGCCGTGCTGGGGGGTACGCACACACACACGCACGCACACCACACGCACACACACCACACGCACACACACACACACACACACACACACGCACACAGATGAATAAGAATGGAAAGATGTTCAATAAAATCATTTAAATAATATATGTGATATTCTTCAGGAAGCACGGAGGTCGTTAACCTCTTAATAAAGCAGGGGGCCCGTGTTAACTACGACACACCGGACTACAACAAGCCCAGCCCTCTGGATCTAGCGATACTTAAAGGAGATGTCGACATGGTGAAGATGCTGTTATCTGCTGGTAAGTTTTGTTACATATCATATGATGTATATATCGTTATCTTTATCTTTCAAAAAATATAAGCCTACATAATATTTTGTGTTTTATATTTTAATTATACACTTTGTTCCAGGAGCTCAGGTTAACGCTTCCAGTTCTGTGATCGGGACTCCTCTACACGTGGCGTGTTCTGACAGCATCACGCACAGGAAGGAGATAGTCAAGGTTAATATTATAAGAAAAAATAAGATTAAATATTATTAAATCAAAAATAAGAATAATTTAAAATACATTTGACACCGCTTAAGCACAACAACTACTATATTGCACAGATTATTATTATTATATTGTACAGATTATTAATGATGTGAGAGGATAAACAACCTAGAAGAAATGGCAACATTATAACAACTTATATTACTCTGTGGTACAACATCACTATTTGTCTTACGTTTCAGATTTAATTTCTATATTACAAAATGTGGTAACGTTCCAGATTCTTCTGGAGCGTGGCGCGGACCCTAATTTGAAGGTGTACGACGAAGAGGGAGGGGCGCAGCTCCGGCCTGCTCTAGCGGAGCTTTTGGCGGCGGACTCGGAGCCCTGCGCGCAGACGGTGCGTCTGCTGCTGCGGTATGGAGCCAGGGTGAGTGGGGCTAGGAGTGACACGACATCAGAATGAAACAAGAAATGAACCTATTTTATTCACAAGCTAAAATGATTATGAATAATTGTGTTTTCAATAATCGTGACGTGGCTTAAGGATACCTATTAAGTGTTTTGACGTATACCTTTCAACTTCAACAAAAGTATTGTTAATTGTATTTTTTCTTTTTTCGTTTTGTTCTTCGATATATGTATTATTTTTACATTTCATTTTTTCCATTTATCTAGGTCATCATGAAAACGCAGTTCCGTGACCCGGACGGTATTTTGAACCACCTGCAAAATGTTACATCGGAAGAGTACGAACATATCTTCTATCTCCTTCTAGAAGCGGCTGAATCGTTTGACTTGTGTATGATAAAAAGAAACAATATCTTAAAACCAAAACAAAAACAGACCTTAATAGAACGCGCTAAAACACCTATTTGCTTGTTGGCCCAAGCGAGAATATACTTACGCAAGTTCTTTGGTCCCACATTGATAGGTGTGATCAAAAACTTGGAAATACCTAAAACACTGCAAAGATACCTTCGTTTTGATTATAGTTAAAGGTTTTTCTCATTTATATTTGGATATTATTTTGACTGAACGCAATGTTCCAATTCTATTTGACATTATCTATTGGTGTTACCATATCGCAGCTCGAGTGCTGGATAGAAGGGTAACTTATCTAGTACCCTAGATTAGGCAAAGTAATTTTAATTTAATTTACCGATTATTAAATGATATCATTAAATATATAATTCTACTAGGTTCTATATGATTTAGGAAGTAACTAACGTCTGTCAAAGATCTCTTTACAAGGATCACTCACATTTCTGACAGACGCTGTGTGATAAATTGTTTTTTATATTGAATTCAATTATTAAGTATTATTCAATGAAACATTATAATTAGATACAAAATATGTTTTGAAGATAAAAAGAATGTAGCAGGTTTAGTTTTTTTTTGTAAATTTTTAATAAATATTTTTAATAATATATGTATTGTGTAATCAAAAGTATCGTTTTTGTAGTCTGAAGCATAATTATGTGATATTTTGTGATAAAATTATTAATAAGTATTTTGCGTATACATTATTTTAATAAGGTCTAATGTATTGCAGGTACCTATTATATCAGACTGTCCTTGTGTATCTTATAATAAATATATAAATAAATTTGTGTGCATAATAACGTTTTTTTTTTATCATAATTATATTATAATTTTTGAACTGTCCTTGATTTACAGAAGTAATTAAAATAAACAAAAAAAAACCTAAAAATATAATTATTTGTTAAAAAAGGTAAAATTAATTTATTTATCAAACAAGAAAATGGAGAAAAGAAAAAAGTAGAAAAGGGATTTTTGTCTATATCATTGTAAAAATCTTTTTTTTATTATTTAGGACTGCTTTCAACAACTTATTTTTATTATTATTATAATACCAGAAGTGTTTACTAATTATATTCAGTACATTAGTTTAGAACTAAATTCATCCAAATTAATTCGAAACAGAAATATCCTCATTTGCCACGTATATTTTATAAAAAAACGTTTTCGGTACTTTGTAAATATTTTTACTTTTTAAATAATAAAGAATTTATTTTTGGTGGAGATACAATTTTGGAACTTTAAGTATCTTAACACGTTGAGTCCGTCATCAATATTGCTGTACTCTCCGTTTAGCCAGTAATGAGCGAGAAATGGGGAATATTCAAGCCTGCTAACATCAGAAGTCGAAGAATCAGAAAGAATCGAATCAGAAGTCGCTTAGAAGCCAATGCGGTTAAGTCCATTTTTTGATATTGTCTGATTTTTAAAAAAATAATAATCGACTCATATAATAAACGAGATCAACTCATATAATAAACAAAAATTCAACGTTATTTGGACGAAGAAAGCCAAAAATATGACTAAAAAGGTCATCACGTTTTGTAATAGATGTAAAAACAAACCATATTTTTGTTTACAGTGTTTCAATAAACTTCATTAAAATTACTATACATTTATTTTTTAACTTTAACACCGGGCTCAACGTGTTAAAAGAGGTGTATGAATTTATTTCGTAATATTCTTAATTTAATGTATATTATCTCATGAATTATAGACTACAGTAGTCATGATAGAAGTAAGCGCTAATTCAAAGAAATGGGAAAGCTTTTGTCCTAAAACATCTTTACTTTAAGCTGTTCAGATGTTTTAGAGATCCTCAAGTTTCACTACTAGGTTTACTTTGCTACAACAACGCTAAGGTACGAGTAACTTAAATGTTCTGATATCCTATTAGTTTAGTCCAATTATCGGATATATAATGATAATTTATATGAATAAAAAATATATCATAGAAAACTCTAATGTTTTGGTCGTATACTTACGAGTATTGTTATGGCGCTGTAGAACAAATATAAATTAAAGAAATTTAAAAAAAGTGTAGTGAAAATTATTCTTTGAAAAACCCGCTACAAAATTGCTTTGATGTATTTTATTATATGTCTATTTTACTATTAAAAATAATGGAAATAACATTGTAGACATATAATTTGCTACAATAAAGTTTGATAATGTTTTCCGTAAGTTTGATAGTTTACGAGATACAGCGCGAAAACTCTTTGCACCCCTTCTTTCAAATTTCCAGCTGGGAGACAGGGGCGGCGATCCCACAAACCTGAATTGGAGCTAAACCTCCCACACCAAACACGCCTTAAAAAATTAAATGGAAAAACGCAACCCTAAATGTAACTTTTCAATGTCCAGACCAAGGTATTCACTTATTTGTAAAGACAAATGAGACAGTCTAGACAGCCCTAATAAATAATTATTTACAAAAATTAGTGCACGCTGTGAATGATGATTACTGAAATTAAATAACAAAAATTTTTAAACGACCGACGAATTAATAACCGTTTCCGTCATGTTAAACTTGTATACATAGGTTTATAAATGAAAGTATAATATGAAATTATATATTACAATTCTTATAACTACAGTTTGCCCTGTTTAAAAATAAATGTAAATATAAGCAAGTGATTATAATAATATAACAATTGTGAAATGGTAAAATCTATACATTTATTACGTTTATCAAAAATATAGTTTTTCGGTTACTTAACCATCTGTTTGTTTGTTTACTATGCTAAAAACTACGGTAATGATTTGATGTAATTTGGAACGTAAATAATGTAGCTTGAATTCATGTTATTGGTATCCAGACTAAAAGCATTTAGATAAAAAAAAAATATCTACAGAAATTAATATATAAGCCATTTACATCATTTTTAGATAGCTACTGATTTTACGTTTAAAAATAAAATTTTGTCTGTATGATCTGTACCAATAATAATTCTATAACTACCAGTATATTTATATTTTTTATTATTTATATATTTTTTGTTTGATATATTGTTATTAAAATAATTATTTATATATATTTTTTGACTTAACAATGGCAATGTCAAACTAAATTATTCAACTGGCAACCCAGGTAGAAACTTCAAATATAATTAAAGAAACGCTTGAGGTGACTTGATATTATGGTTATTGTCAGATAACAGAAGTTGTGGGTTCTAATAAAATTGTTTAATCTTGATAATATACTAATACAATGTCAGACAAACAGAAGGTAGATCTTGGGCTTTTGGAGGAAGATGATGAATTTGAAGAATTTCCTACCGAACGTAAGTTTTCAATATTGCAATGTCATGGTTTATGAAACTAAGATATTCAGCTCATAAATCGTATGTAGGAATAAAACAAATTTCTTGCCATTATTCCTCTATAATATATCTTTTAAAACAAACAAAGCATCAAAACTTGGGATTTATGATTGTAAGGCTAAACGTGTATATATATTATTTTACTTTGTTTCAAACATCATTTTATTGATTTCTATCCAATAATCAGTTCTGGGTTG
This sequence comes from Melinaea menophilus ssp. n. AW-2005, assembly GCA_918358695.1. Lineage (NCBI taxonomy): Eukaryota > Metazoa > Arthropoda > Insecta > Lepidoptera > Nymphalidae > Melinaea > Melinaea menophilus. The sequence continues at coordinate 18,635,966 of OU911038.1, forward strand.
TATCAACATCGTTATTAATAACTATCTATAACTATGTAACTCCAGATTGGGGATCTGAAGAGACTGTAGATGAGGATGTCTCGGTGTGGGAGGACAACTGGGAAGATGATATTGTACAAGATGACTTCAGTCAGCAACTAAGGTATGTTATATATTTTAATATCAACTGTAAATTAATCTATTAGTGTCATAACTGTGCTTGCCAATTGAATAAAACAGTCCAGCTTGGAGATTCAAATAGGGAAAATTTCACCTCAAGAGGCCCCTAACTTGCCCTAATACAGTAATCTCTTTGTATACATCTAGTAGGCAAATAATTATTTTAGAAAAATCTGATCATCTATAAACAGACAACTGAAATGTTCAACTGCAGTTCCCACATAGTAGTGTCCATTCTGGTTGAAAAAAAATTGTGTGCCGAGATTTGAACCTCAGGAAAACCATGCTGTTTCAGTTTAAATCCTGCCTGTGTCAATGATTTTTTTATTTAAAATTAATATAATCTTAATATTGAATTATTTGAATTTCACTCATCCACTTCATTAATTTAGAAGCTCATATTTATAACCTGTGTGTATCTTGTTTCAGACAACAGTTGGAGAAACTCAGAGAGCAGAATAAAACATAAATATTAACATAGTGTTCTAAATTCATTATAATAACAGTTCAATGTTTCTGTGAACCGTACTTGAAATTCTTAATACATAAGTAACAATTATTTTTGTTTTATTTATTTATTCATCTAAATTACATACATTTCCATAAAAATGATTCAACAATGACTAACAAATTTATGTAAATTTCAAAAAATAGTAGAAAACATATCTGGGGACACAGCAGTATTCTCATCAAGTCGAGAAAATTGGCACAGCCATTCTATTCTTTGCTTGAAGTGATTTTGATCACACTCAAACCAATGTCTTTTCTTTATAAATCTAAAAGGTTTAAACTTTCTGTCACTAAGAGAGACCAAAATACATTTGATTTGAATCAGTATTGTGAAGTTATTGAAAGCCAAAGTTCCTTCATTTTATCACTGATTAATAGACTCACTGATCATACAAATAGAAGTGGTATTTCCCTTTAACTTAGACAGTAACCTGAACTTTGGTATACAATTAGGATTTAGTGTCTAAGGTGAAGATAAACTATCAAAAGTGAAAATTGAGGATATGGAGACTTGCTGTGGAACACCATGACACAGCTAAACTATCGCAGATACTGAAATGCTATAGCATAAGTTATTCCGCCTTCACTGTCTGGTGATATATAGTATTTTAAGTATTAAGATATGGAGTACCTGGTGTGAAACCCTAGAGCACAGCAAAAGTTCGTAAGTATTTAGTGATACTTTGTCTTTTCAAACTGCTTGCACCCTGTCTGCAGCTCGGTATAGTTGTAAAAATATCAATTAATGAAAAGTCTGTATGTTTATCACAACTGAAAACAAATTAGTTTTTTTTCTTATTCAATCAATTAACTATTCTAGCTATTCGTAAGGAAAGATATCCTTATGAATAGAAGTTTATTTTGATATTTTTCTTCTTAAACATATTGAATATACTATATTATATTATATTTTAAGTTGAGGAAATTATAACAAAATGATTTTTTCGTTTGTGGAAGGCTCCCGATACACCTATCTTCGAAGTCGCAGTTAACGTTCACGAGACTTCTTAATATAATTGTAGGAATTACCGCTTGAGAGGAAATAATTGACAATGAAAGTGAGCCACTTCAATATCCGATTTATTTTATAGACATTTTGTAGGTTTTTATTTAATAAGGGTAATAAAAAAAATACAAAGACGAAAATGTAAAAGAAAATTCAATAACAGATTTCTTACATTGTATATGTAGTAATAATATAACACAATATACATACATACAAGTTTGATATATTATTATATTAGTCTTCCACAAAAAGGGTTTTTTAAAATAATAATTAATACGCTTGGGGCTGAGAGTAGGATAAAAAAAAATATTTCTAAGTTTCAAATTCAAATTATCTGTATTCAAGTAGGCATTTACACACACTTTTGAATCGTCAATTATTACAATAAACCCCACAATTACTCTTTATAAAAGAAATTAAAAAATCTTAGATGATGAATCTTTGATCATTATAATATCAACCCTACAAATGATGCAACAACTTAGTTACACACATTTCGATCAAATAAAAATTGTTGAACGTTATAATAAGATCTATTAAATAATACACTTGATTTTAAATTTTAAACTAAGAAAAGAAGGTTTAAGATATCTTGTGAAACTTTATTATATATGCGTATGCTCAAGCTAAGAAAAATTTGTTAACTTTTTGAAGACGCAATTTTGGAGTTACGAGTTTGTTTTTATTTATCGTATGCTGTCACTGTTTTTTATATAACTATTTAAAGCGATTGTAAGAATATCTATCTCTTTAAAAATATCTCTCAGAGAATCTCTACCTTAGTTATAAATAGCCCTGTGCGGACTATTTTTTGTAAAATTAATATAGAATTAACTTCGGCAGCACTGCCCCATAATAAAATACCGTAATAAATACTATGAAAATAACTAAAATAAACAAGTCGAGCCGTATTAACGTCCGTTAATTGTCTAACTTTTCTAATTGCAAAGATGGCGGAGCTGAATTTGGCTGCGAGTGTTGAGAGATGGGGGTTCCACTGGAGCTTTTTGTCTAGAGTTATACCTAAGAAATTTATTGAGTCAATCAGTTCTAACACTTCATTGTTAAGGAGCAAGTTACAAATTTTACTTTTTACATTAGGAAGTGTAAACTTTATGCATATAATTTTCTTAGCATTTAAGACTAAATTATTAATTTCGAACCAATGAAGGACTCATGACAAAGTACTGTTTACTTCGTCATAATTAATCCTATCACACACAACTTTAAAAGTAAGCGAGGTGTCATCAGCAAAAAGTACAATGTCACACAGACCCTCAACAAAAAAGGGCAAGTCATTAATATTAATTAAAAATAGCAGGGGCTAAAAATAGATCCTTGTGAAACACCCATCTTTAGGTGAGAATCAGCCGATTTACAATAATTTACGTAAACCGCCCGGACTCTTGAATTCAGGTAAGAGGCAATAAAATATATAAGGTAACACAAAATAAAAGGAATATTTAATTTTCACATTCATTTATTTCTACAAAGACAACATATCACAATTCGTAATTTCTTGGATATTAGAGTAATAAAATATTTATAATTATTTAAAATTAATAACAATTTGGCTAATTACGATAAAAAATAGTTTGCTTATTTTTTTAAGGGAATTCTTTGTAACTTTTCCTACAGCTAGGTAAATAAATTTAAAGCGAGGAATTACAACATAAGTTTAAACATAACATTATCACAAAAACTTTAATTTAGAAATAAAATATCACAAAAATGAACTAATACTAATAGTAGTTTAAGATACATTTCACAAATGACACTTGGAGTAACGGGTATTAGTGTATTAGACATTCTTATAACCCCATTAGAAAATACTTCTATCACAATTAACTGATAATTATATTAAACATTATGTTAATGACAGTCTGTAACCGGTACACTATAACGCACTGTGCCCCGGGCCCTGCTGTTGTAACAGATCCCAATAGAGACCTCGCTTGCGAACTAATTCATCATGAGAACCGCTTTCAGCGATGACACCTGGAACAAATAACAGATAATAAATACAGAGTAAGCGACAGCAAATGTCAGAAGTGACATGTGTCACTATAGCATATTGACATAACTGTCACGTTCATTTACGAAAATATTCCTACATTAGATTAATTTGTTTGTGACAAATGAATGCTTAAGTTCAAGTAATGAAGACTACAATAAAAATAGGACAAAATGATAACGTTTTTACTCCAGCAAATTTTTCATGTTCTTTCAAAACTCGTAGTGGGCTCATAACTACAAAATTACTAAAGGGGGCAATGAGCGTAGTTATAGACATAGATTACATGAAGTACCTTTGTCCAGCACACATATGAGGTGCGCGTGTCTGACGGTGGCGAGGCGGTGCGCGATGATGACGGTGGTGCGGTCCTTGGACGCAGCCTCCAGCGCGTGCTGCACCACCTGTGCCACCACGAACAGATCATATATTAGTATTACTCATTGCACTTATGGAACATTATCCTATCACATTTACGGAGATGATATTCTTTAACTTAATTCTTAGTTTTTACAGTATTGTCTATTGAGATCATAGTTCTATCTCTCCGGCGACCACGCGCCGTCTTATATCATACACCTTGCTTTTCCTTTCCTATTCTGAATCAATAGAAAATGTAACAATTCATTGGAGTAATTCTATACATATTATTTACATATTACCAGATAGTCAAAATAGAAAAAAAAAATTTTTTTTTGAGTTTATAAAATTGATTATTTACCTTTTCGCTGGCGGTATCTAACGCAGACGTAGCCTCATCCAGCAGCAGCACCCGGGGGTTCCTAATCAACGCCCTGGCGATGGCCACGCGCTGCTTCTGACCCCCGGAAAGAGCGGCGCTGCCGGCCTCCAGGACCGTGTCGTAACCCTGACGGAGACACGACATATCACACTTGACTACTTGTGCGAGTTGGCACTGATGATTCGTACGATGATCAGGAAAACAAGAAGCCCAATTTATCCATCTCTCCCACCTTTTCTACTACTTCTACTACTACTATTGCTGCCAATAATAAGTTACAAATCGATATGTTAACAGTACCACTAGCCACTTATGTTGATGTATCAACTCACCATGGGCAGGCCGGCTACAAAGGCGTGTACGTTGGCCGCCTGCGCCGCCCGGATCACCTCCTCGTTGGAGACCTCCCGCGTGTTGTCTCCGTACGTAATGTTCTCTCTGATGGACCTCTCAAACATCACCGGCTCCTGCTGCACTAAACCCAGCTGGGCTCGCAGCTTTTTGAGGGTCAACGAACTCTTAATATTTCTATTGTCCAATTTCTGCGAATCGAGAGATCAGATTAGATTTAGATTTACAAATAATAAGTAAGTAAGTTATTATCCACTCACCACACTGCCGGCAGTGGGGTCGTAGCTCCTCAGCAGAAGATGCATGATCGTGGACTTCCCGCAGCCGGAGGGTCCCACCAGCGCGAGGGTCTTCCCGGCCGCCAGCTCGAGGCTCAGACCCTTCAGCACTGGCACGTTGGGACGCGTAGGGTAATGGAAGTGCACGTTGGACAGGCTGAGGCCTCCAGTCGCTGTCTGATAACGAAAGATTATATATGCAACTTCATCATATTTGAATTAAGCCTTGATTAATATTGTTATCTAAAGGTCTATAAGTGTAACCCAATGTTGAAGTTAAAGTAATCCTTACCCAGTCGTCATCTACGGCGGTGTCCTCTGTGATGACCTTGGGTTTCCTCTCCAGGGCGTTTATGATCCTGGCCCCGGAGCGTTTCGCCGCCGTGAAGCTGGGAGCGAAGGATAGGGCTTCCGCTAACATCCACGCGCCGTAGATGAGAGATTCGGATACTCTGTAACCATATGATATTTAAGTAGTTAGTTTATTTTGCATTATAGTATATTTCTAGCATCGTCGGTTAAGATTTTGAGGATTCAAAATATAAATTATAATAATAATATTATACAACGTGTAGTCTGAACATAAAAAAAGAAATATAAAAAAAAATGTTTGTCTACAAAAATTGAGAAAAAAATTAAAGAAGTTATAAATTATATAATAATTAAAATATTTTGATCTTTAAAGTTTAGGAGTTCCTGAACGGAATGTAAACTCACAGTATGGCGTACTCGTACTGCAGGTTGTCCCTGGCGATGAGGTACCCTCCGTAGGCGAGCGAGACGGCGTACCCCAGCGTGGGCGCGCACAGACACATCCCGTAGGCGGGCCCGCGAGCCAGAGCACCCGCACCGCCCGCCGCCGCCAGCGACAGCAGCGAGCGGTACCGACTCAGCACCGTGTTCTCTACACCTGTAAGGGATTGTTAGTATTCTAAAATCAAGTAGTCAATACTACTGAAATCAAGTAGATTACGGACACATGTTTATATAGGGCTGGGTCGACCGGAGAAGGGTCACTCTCTCACAGAAGATCGACATGTAGTAATAAAATTAATTTGGTTAGGTTCCTTCGGTGAATGAAAGAATCAGGAGGTACTACAACGTAACTAGAGGATCACCAGTTGATCAATAACCGGCAATATGGCTTTCGTTCGATCGGTTGGTGATCTTTTGTTATATCTTACGCACCGTTGGGTAGTGGTTACTGAAAGCAAGCGAGAGTGTCTGGCAGTTAGTGTACATTTGGCGAAAGCTTTCGATCGTGTGTAGCACGAGGGGATTCTCTCCTATGGGCTTCCCGAGAGTTTATGCAAATGGTAAGCTTTCTTACTGGGCTGGGCATACAGGGCGTTCTTGTCTTTTGGTCGGACCTCAAGCCCGTAAAGACTGGTGTATCCCAAAGCTTCCTGCTATCCCCAAACCTGTTTCTTCTGCACATCAATAAAATATTGGATATTTCCAACAAACATTGTTATGCGGATCGTATCGGAAAACTGGACCTCGAAATTTCAAGCAACTGTCAGTTTCGTGGTCATCTAGAGAACAAGGTCAAGTTGGCCTCTATGAAATTGATAGTGATCAATAGAAAGAGGCAGTTTTTCAAGCATGGCCTTGTGGCCAGGGTGTTCTATAAGGCACAGGTCTGGCAACACATAGAGTACTGTTCATTTCTAATCGCAACAACCCAATATCGGCTTCTTCATCATCTCAGCCTGCCGTCGAATTTCATCACCGCACAACACGTCATCGCCTGCAACAGCATACGTACTACCTGGATGCCTGGCGATCTTCCACTGTGCGGTTTTTAAAGAACTCACTTCCACGTACCACAAAGATGTCGAATGAACTTTGAAGTGTTTCCTGATCGACACGACATGAGTACCTTAAAAACAGGCGTATACTGCCATTTCCAAGGCCGGCAACAAAGGTTCAGAGACATAAATATATTGATATAAAAACTTTGTTACATTGCTATATATATTCCAAAAAGATATATTAAAAACATCACCTCATCTTACTCCAGTTTTCTTTAATCTAACATTTGGGAGGTAGGTGACTGCAGCCAACCCTCGGGCTGGGGTGTTTTAAAATTTGAAAAACAAGTTTGACCCTTGGTTTTAAATTTACTTATACAACACCAACCTAAGCTGTGCACGGTGCGGACGTTGATGACCGCCTCCGTGGCGAGACGGGACGCCGCCTCCAGGGCCCGGCGCTCCTTCACTTCACATTTCTTTGCTATCCATCCTTCCAGACAAATGGCGCCCATTACCTAGAAATAAATTAATTTCAATTTTTTTAAAACAGATAATATTAAAAAACAATATTCTGAAAAAAATGTAATTCAAGACTGTGAGCAAGATTCAATTTACCTATTAAATTTATCGTACTGTAAACTTACACAAGGAATACTTAGTAGACTGACGAGGGTCATCTTCCAGGAGTACACCATCGCGAGGCTGATACCCAACACCATGGTGCTGATGCCTTGCAGCATCGTGCCCAGTCTAGTGCCTGTATACAATTTATAATCAAACGGTAATTGATTGAAAATAATCCTAACAAGATAGGAATAAGAGTGTGAATCAAATAAAAAATTAATAGGTAATGATCCTTTAAGTTGAATAATTAATTTATTTTACCCAAAAACATTTCAAAAATGTTACCAGCATCTATTTCTATATTTTTAATTATTCCTGGATATGGGCCTGTGACGTCATCTCTACTGCATTGCATACATACTTTACATGTACTAAAGTTTTTATTATTTGTAGTATTAAGATTTTGAATGAAAATTATGAAGGGAACGATTTATAATAAGAAATACTATGTGTACACACCCGTAGCTCCCTGCACGGCGGCGCAGTCTGTGGCGAGCCGGGCGCACAGCGATCCCACTGAGTTTTCAGGAATATCAAACCATCCTTGCTCCTGAGTGGGGTAGAGGGCAAGGTCAGAAAAAAATGCGTTTATTTAAGGATTGGGCATCGGATATTAATCTTTATTTATATTTAAGTTTTTCTTTCGCTTTTTTTAATCAGCGATTTTTTTTACTGTTTATGCGACGCAGTTGTTGTAATTAAGAAAACTGTATTTTATGTATAATTATTTTAGTTAAAAAATTGAGAAAAACCCGGCTACAGAAGAGCTTATTTTGATAAGTATGGTATCATAATAGTCTTACATTTGACATCCACAAGTGATCATTGGTATTGATTCAAATTCAAAGGAAAATATATAAAATAAATAAAACACTCACTTGTACGAGGTAATTCTTAAATGTCATAATTCTTAGTCTGTCCGTCAGCCTGCACCCGGCGACTCCGAACAACCAAGTCTGCAGGAAGGTTATTATCCCACTCGTCACCGCCACGCCCGCGAATATACCCGCGTACAGCTGAGAGTAGCGGAGGATCTCGTCGGGATCCGGCCACGAGAACATCTGGGGAAGGATACTTCGTCAGGACATTGGACGGCTGACGAATAAGAGATGCGTTTCTAGAGTAACTCAGATAGAAGTTACTCCATAGATGTCAGTCACTCACCAGGTACAGCTTGGAGAACAGCAGCGCGAACAGCGGCATGGTGGCGCCGATCAGCAGCGAGGCCGCGCCGCCGCCCGCCAGCTGGCGCCACTCGCGGCCGTTCAGCGCCAGCAGACGCCACGACGACACCGGCTCCTCCTCCTTTACCCATCACCACCCACATTAACCATCGGCTATATCTCTCTCTCTCACACGTACTGCTTTTATTAGCATAAATCCTTTCTATGATTGTCAGAAGATTTCTAGGGACTAACCCAAGATTACAAAAAACAAAAATTAAACAAGCAGAATCCAACCATGAATACGATATAAAATTTAACGGTTATTGCACTTTTTAATCTTTAACCAACCACCACTAAAGGCATAACTCTACACACCGATGACTCAGTCTGATAAATACTTTGTCACTGACACGAATCGACGGAAGACTTTTAATCTTAAAAAATTGGTTGTATGATTAAATGAGAAGTATAATTAAATACATTTTTACAAGAAGTATATTTTGCGTTCTCTAATTTGTAATTATGTCATTCCATAAAATGAACGCTACTTTCTTAAACTTCCAGACATCTTCAAGTATAAATACTTACATCATCATCGTCATCTTCGGCTATCTCCGAGGCGGTGAGGACGGCGGAGGGGATGGGGGCGAGGCGCCGGCTGCCGCGGATAATGCTATCACGGATGAAGGTCTCGGCTGAGCGAACACACACATTACATTATATATATTTAAAATGGCTTCGGAAAAAGATTCTTTAGTATATATGTTAGTAACTTCAATGAAATATCTCCGCGTTTGAAACTCTAGTATACTTTTTGAAGTTGGAGTCTTTACCTGGGACTTATTTCGATAAGTACGATTTGATTCACAAGTGATCACTGGTATTGATTCAAAGTGGAAAAGATATAAAAAAGTGGGTATAATTATACAATTTGCTTTCTTACTTTAATTTATAATTAAGATAAAGATACGTTATCTGTGACACTTAATTTAGCTAACTTACCTTTCTTGGCGGAGCAGACGCTGCTAGTTCGTCTCACTCTATTGAATTTGGGTTCCGTTTCCTCAATGACGTCGTCTTCCTGTGACTCGCTGATGGTGTCGGTCTCGTGCCTACAATAAACACCAATAGTTATACTAGTTGTTGACTGCGAATCCGTCTATTCTAAAGGCAACTGCGTTTTTTGGTATATTATTACTTCCTAATATTTATTGTAATGTAATCACGATAAGCACTTTCAAATAAACTCACTCCTACGCATTGTTTTATTGATATAGATTATATAATTTCTGTCTAAATAGTTTTACTTCATATCTCTTTATAACAGCAATGAATATAATATACACTGTATTTGTATGAGTATCGTAAATTGGTGTTACTAATAGAAAAAAAATAGTCAGTTTCGCAATGGAGATGGAATCTAAGTTTAATTCCTTACTCCCATAATAAAGACGAACAAAAAGTAGACACGATGGCTCAGTAGAGAGATGGAAAAGGACTGCTGAAGGTCGCAGGATCAAATGCAACTTGTGTTTTTTTAATAAGTATATTATTTGAATATGCTCTACCGTTGTGTCATGTCGTCCTGCAACAGTTTCCAATACGCTCCTTTCTTCTCTACCAGTTCCTTGTGCGTCCCTTGCTCCAACACCGCACCTTGCTCTAGGTATACTATTTTAGATGCCCTCGCTATTGTGGACAATCTGTTAAAGGGGTAGATAATAACATATATATATGTGTGTGTGTGTGTGTGTTCGTAATACGTCTTCTTGGCTTAATGATCGTCTCGAGATAATGAATAACACATTGTTGAAATGTAATTTTTTATAGTGTTTCTAAAGGTACTGCGCTCGGTCCGCAACTGTTTATTATTTATAATAATGATAATTTATTGAAAATTAAAATTTTAAAAGAAAAATGTTTCTGATAGCTAAGTATTGATCGCATTTTTTAATATAAGAAATACCTGTGAGACACAACTAGTGTTGTTCTTCCTTCACTTGCGGCATCCAGAGCGGCTTGTACCTGAGAACAAAATACAACATATTATTAATTTTAATCTATCACAAAAAACCAGATTTTCTAGATTATGGTAGATTAGATACAGATTATATTAAGACTAGATATAAAGATTGTCTAGAATGACCAACCTGTCTCTCGGAGGCCGGGTCCAGAGCTGACGTGGGTTCATCCAGCAGCAACACTGTGGGTTTACGGAGCAGTGCCCTCGCGATGGCGACCCTCTGCTTCTGTCCACCCGACAGCTGAGCGCCTTTGTCGCCGAGAACTGTATCGTAGCCCTACATACGTACATGAAAATATATACATGAAAAAAAATTATTACATATATGTCTGTTGGTGTTCATGGTAGTGCGTGCGTGTGTACGTGTGTGTGTGTGTGTGTTTGCGAGTGGAGGTGTACCTACGGAGCTAAGGTACACTTACATTAGCCAGTTTAACGATGAACTGATGCGCGTGCGCGGTGCGTGCGGCGCGGATGATGTCTTCCTCGGTGGCGTCCGTCACGCCCAGCGTGATGTTGTCACGGATTGTGCCACTGAACAACACCGGCTCCTGACCGACCACACCTGGAGTGCCATGTTTTAGGTATAGTGTATTGAATGAAAATACAACACGATTCGGATTCGAACCTTCGACTTTCGAGAGTCTTTACCGGGCGCTCTGCAAACTGAGCCATCTTGCTTCAATATTAAATGCAGTAGTTTAATATGTAACTTTTTTAACACAATTTTCTTTTGATATCATAACATATAACAATGTTCTTGCTACATTTATTTTACAATATAATAAGAATGCCAATAATAAATTACCAATGCTCCTTCTATAGTGATGTAAGTGCAGGCTTTCCAGTTTTAATCCATCGACGGCGATGTTGCCGCTGTCCGGTTCGTACGCCCGCTGCAGTAGCTGCAGGATGGTAGACTTCCCTCCTCCCGAACCCCCCACCAGCGCTACAGTCTCCCCCGCCGTGACTTTGAGGGTGAAACCTCTAAGAACCTTCAAAAGATTAACAAACTGAATGTTAAGCTTTTGGTACATTGTACATTGGTTCAGAACTGTTGACCGAACTCAGAAGAACAACACTATCCCACATTTTAGACATCTTAGCTATAGAGATTGCGGCTTCGAAACAAAATATCTTTAGCTATATCATATCTATACATATAAATAAAATTAAAGTGTCTGTTTGTAATTCCAAATTGATAGTTTTTCACCAAATGCACATGAAAGTAGTTACGGTACTTACATAAATAATCCATTTTTAAAATTGTTGTCTGTCTGTCTGTTTGGTCCCGCTAATCTCTGAAACAGCTAGACCCATTTTAACAGGACACTCACTGGCGGATAGTCGTTGTATTAAGGAATTTAGAATACTTTTATTTAAAAAAAATAACATACCTTGACATCGGGTCTGGAGGGATAGTTGAAATACAAGTTATCAAAGACGATGTTTCCTTTAAAGCCGTCCGGTCGGATGCCGCCGTCGTCCAGGGCGCTTATTTTGGATTTCCGTTCTATTAAGCTGAACAGCACCCTGGCGGCGCCTCGCGCCGTGCTGAAGATCTCCAAGTGAGGATTACACATGGCTATGTTTTGAGCCGCCATGAACGTTAAAAACAAAATCTGGAACGATAAAATCTTTATTCAAGTAGGCATTTACACAAAAAACGGTCAGTGTAGTCAGTCCGTAAGCTGCCAGCTCGGAATAATTTGTTAAGAAGCCAGAAACTCATAAGTTATTCTTTTTAAATCAAATTTATCAATGTTATATTTGAATACCCCTGGGAATATGGGAATACGGGAATACGATAAGTGATGTATTCATGCTACAGTATAATATTTTTTAATAATATAGTGTAGAAATCGTCAGAATCACTACCCTGAGGCTTCTCCTATACGACGTTACACCCACGGGGTCGGTGGGGAGCTGCCGACCCCGTATATGTAACGTCGTAGGTGCTCGTGTTGATTATTTTTTCATTATTAAAAAATAATTTAACATATTTGTAGATTTTTTTATCCATTATTTTTATTTAGATTAAACGCAAATCATCTTGGATCTAAGAGATGGTACCGAATGGAATAAATAGTAGTGTAAAAAGTATTGGAAAAGAAATGTAGTATAAATAATATATAATAATATTCGTCATAATAATCAGACGGTCCCGAAATCGGTAAAGAACAGCGAAGAGACTATGTTCAGTCCCAAGTTAGTGATGACGATACTCACGGAGACCATGGCCCCGGGGTGGTAGTGGCTGTTGGGGTCCACGCACAGGATGGCACCGTACGCGAACACGATGGCGTTGAGGGTGTAGGTGAGCAGCCAACCCACCCCCGCGCTGGCGCCCGACCACACGCAGCGACGACGGGCCGCCGCACTCGCACCGACCAGGGAATTGGAGTACCTGGGAAGGGGGGGGGGGGGGGTTAAGTCTTCGGTTCCTATACGGCCTGGCTCTGGGTGACCATCATTTACATTTGATTTACATGGAAGAGGGATGTCGAAACTCCTTCTCCTTCCCCATCAACCAAAGGTGGCGAAGCATTTACGGCGTAGTCGTCTTTGGGCTTACCACTTACCATCAGGTTTCGGTTTTTATAAAAGTAATTTAGTTTTGGACATTTTTGTAGATCTTTTTGTAATCTGCAGCTTTTTGAGCTGTTTTTTTAATTTTCTTATTTAAATATTGTTTGTATTTTTTATTGTTAGGTTTTTCTAATAGAGGTTACGTTATGTAAAATTACAAGTTGCAATGTTTTGATTTTTTAATGAATAATAAAAAAGCTACGGATACTCATTGTATAAATAAAGTAGATTGTAATTTATTCCGAAGTGACGAACAATAATTTCAGTCAATACTGCATCGTCACTTAGTTTTGAGATATTTTTAACCGGTCAAACGTGAGAGTTCAAATCTGTTCGTAAATATGTACCTATGTGTGTGTGTGTGTGTGTGTACGCCCAACGAAATACAACCATATTCGCTCGCATCCGGCAATTATTTGAAAGAATAAAAAACAAGTTTTATAAACAAGATTGACTAACTTGTCCACCTCGACGTCCTCCCCGGAGTAGGCCCGCACGGTCCGGACCGCGGACAGCGCCTGCTCCACGATGCGCCCGGCCGCGCCGTACGCAGACACCTCCTCGGAGGAGCAGCGGGTCAGGTTCTGTAATTATCACTATCATTGTAATTACGTCATTTACTTATTGGGGATATATGTATTTACCCGCGGCAGTAAATTATGATTTAAAAAACAAGAAAATTTTGAAAACTATTTGAAATTCTATAGAAAAAAGAAACATTCAGATATTATTAATTTGTGAATAAATTTTGGCTTGTAAATTACTTATTTTATTAAATTGTTTTTCTTATCAAAACGTCACCTTAGCAACAGTGGCGGCCATCAGCAACGAAGCCGGCACCACCGTGAGTCCCGCCAGCGTGAGCTCCCAGCCCGTGGACAGCGCCGCCACGCAGCACATCACTATGCTGCCGCTCAAGTACGACGCCATCGCGACGTGCTCCCCGACGCCCATTTTAAACTTTTCAGTGTCTCTGAAAATATCAATTATCATTTAAGAGGTCTGACGGCTCAAATACAGAATACAGTATCACACTACAAATGTCCCTCGGCGTGCCTTCATTATAAAGATGGAAAAGTACAGTAACCCACCGCGGTCCTTTTTAGATTGGTGGGTTTTATATCATAGTGGGTCTATCATCGACTATTTACGGACAGACTTGCAAAAAAATTCAATTATTTTTTTTGTAACTTAATGCCAAAAGGCCTTACTGTTATTGCATTTTTAAATATTTTTAGTTTTCAACTTACTCTGTTAGGGCTGATGCGAAATTCATAGTAGAATTTGTATCAAAAAACGCCGTCTCTTGACTCAACACGGACCTCAGGAGCTTCCATCTTAACCGGGTCACCTTAAACACATTTATAAACGTATAACAATTAAAGGTTTTTATATCTTTTCAAAAAGTGTTATAAATTATATCTTATATTCATTATGACAAAGTTAATTATGAATTACAAACAAAAAAAAAAGTTACCATTCTGCCGGCCGCCCAGTTGGCAAGTGTGACAGCCAGAGTCGCCGCCAGCAACTGGCACGCCATTATTGCTACACTTGCCACCGCGAACGCCACGGAATCATCCACTAGCGCATCCATGTGCAGGGAACGATTACCGGCCGGTCTGGTGATACAAACACATAAACAATCAAACAATTAACTTAATTAACTATTCATAATATGACATACTTACAATCTAAGGCCGCCCCCGAATACTCTCAATATATCTGCATTTCCGTCCATCTCTTGAGCGTTATGTCGTCTTATGAAGAGTGCTGTCAGCTCTCCATATATAAGTATTGCGAGTATGAGTCCCGCGGAGCAGACGAAGCCGAGTGCGGCGCCCAGTACAGTTGCCAATTTTTCGATTAGTGTTGAATATCGCCACTAGAGTAAAAATAAATTAATATTAATAATACGTAGTAGCATGTCATAGAAGAAGTGAATGTTTTCAAGATATACTCGTAAGTATGTTTTGAAATAAAACACAAACAGAAAACATTTATAACACATATAGGTTAAATGAGAAAATAATTCATGTCATTTTGATTATACCAGATCTGTCTGTTAAAATTTGAATGTTGACGGGTGAGCAACTTTTACGTTTTTTCCCAAATTTCCTAAGAATACTTGCAATATATATATTGTAATCGATAGTTGTAGATACTTTCCATTTACTAACAACTTTTGATTTGATCTAGCATTTGTAATTTGTACTTGTAGTTACAATACTTTCCACGAACTAACTTTGTTCGTTCTCTATTGTTTTCACTTTTCTCGGATGAATAGATGGATGTTTGGATGGATGTTTGTGGACAGGAAAAAATTGTAAGGAAAGTCCTGAAAATTTGTAAGAAAAACATCTCTTGGGTCTTGCAGAGTTTAATAAAAAACATTTATTTTTATTTTTGTAAAACTTTCTTTTTTTCATAAATGTGTATAAAAATGAATTTAATTTTTTTTACAATTTATTTTTGTGTCTAGTCTATGCTATCTTTAATGATTACTTTTAAACATTTATTTTGTCAGTTTTAAAAACCAGTTGTTTTTTTATTAACATTTATAATTTCGTCAAAGTTCATTCGGGAAATACCCCGGGTATTTGCATCTTCACTGGTTTTATTTGCAAATTGTTTTCACGAAGTAAAGAGAAATAAAATAACTAAAAATAACGGTATTTTATTGAAAAATTATTAATAATTAGGGGCCTCCACTTCTTGGTAGCCCCAGGGCCCCCAGACTTCCAAATCCGGTGCTTTGTGATACTTATTAAATAGACTATTGTTATATATAAAGCATGGTCGGTGTCACCATAACATTTCATATTTTATCGTGTAACTAGATACATGATATCATAATTAATATTTTCCTTTTTTTAATATCAGAATCTGTATAAAATATTTGTAAATTCCCTGATCGGTAATAATTGTTATTAAAAAAATACAATTAAAATCTTGTGATTATATTTGCTTTGACAAACAACAAAGATATATGAAAACGTATAATTAGTATAATTAGTTTACAGACATTTCTTTGCTATTTAATATATTTACAATATTATTTTTGTTATTATTTAAATACCGTATAAATGTACTCCTGTACAAATATTTTAATTGGTATGAAGACCGTAAACAAAAGTAAACAATGAATATAGAACTAATTTAAATAAAGTCCGTAAAAAAATAACTTAATTGCTACGAACTGATGTAAACAAAATGGAAAAATATTAAAAAAATTATAAATATTTGAAATTAGTAAACAATGTGAGACGAATTTAAATAAAAGGCGTAAAAAAGTAAGTTAATTGGCGCTAACTCGTGTGAAAAGAAATACTAATATTATAAAAATAAGTTATAATTACCAGTAATAGGTATAAGAATTTCTTTGCTTAATTATATAGGTTACGATAATTCGTCGACAGAACTCAAAATGGCGGTCTCTGGGACACGTCCTTGAGACAGTTCCAGTGCCATTATTATATTACGTAAAAATTAAACAAGTTTGCCATGTTTCACATTATTAATAACAAACATAAAACGGTCACGTTTAAGAATATTACCAGTATTTAGATTAGAATAAATTAAATGCAGAAATATAATAAATGAATATATGAATTGACAATGTATTGTTGATATAAGATAGTGTTTTGAATATTAAGACTGCAAAAATGTAAATAAAATCTGTATTGATATGCAATATTTAAATCTTAATAATATAACTCTGATATTATTAATAATTATTGTATATTGCGTTTTTGAATAAATTTTTCATTTGTTTCTATTTTATTAAATGAGAAAATCATAAAGTACAAATATGTATTGTAATATAATGGTAATTAATTGAATCCTTTAAATCATTATTACATAAGTCGGTTATTATTTTATGGCGTTCTTATGGTATTTTACAAATGTCCAATACGTTACGACGTTGTTCGCATCAACTACAGAGTTATAAATATGTTGTAATATGTTTACACTACAGATCATTATAAATATTTTTTTCGCAGAAGCATGCTATTTGTAGGTGTGAGATTCGATCTTTTACATAATCTTCCTCGATAATTCTGTTATATTTTTTATAATCTGTCAGATTTTGGCATTACTTTAGTGATGGGTGAAGCTCAATAAAACATGTATGTATAACATACATTTATATGTATTTATGTAAAAAATGTTTGTTCTCTTTACCTTTACATTTGTACGTCTCGTTTTTTATGTTTTTTTTTCTAACCTCAAGGTTGTCGATGAAATTGACGGGTTTTGACCCCAAAGCCATTAAATATTATAATGATTTATTGCTTTTGGTGACAGAGGTGTTATTTTTAACTCTACTACAGATAAGTAAAATTTTTGAAGTGGTATGTTGTACAAACACAAGTTTCAAATTAATATTTATATAAGCGCCATCTCTTGGGGAGTAGCAGAACTATAAATATATGGCCTTAGCAATATCATTTACCTAATTACAATACTTAAATTGAATTTGGTAAAATGTAGATGATTTCTTAATTACTAGTCACAGCGTTTGCTAGTTTCCTGCATCCTATCAATATTCATTGCAGTATACTTTCTTTAAGCTTAACATTATTTAATAGTGATAATGTCAGTTGAGGAACAAACTTTGAACCTGGGACCTTCGTCATTATATTTATTATCCGTCCGTCCATTGTATTTGTTTACAATTTAATTGAAAGATCAAGTTTGTGTGAATTTTTCTATTCGTGTCAAGATTAAAGTAGTAATGTATTATTTTCCAAATTATTTATTTTTTGTTATATAAATGTCAGGTATGGATGATTTTTATATAATTCTGTATACGAATAGGCAACGATCTAAAATTATTATATAAGCTTATATACTCCTTCCACATTAGCGAAGTCGCGGGCAAAATGAAATCATCACGACGAACAGGATACCAATCTGTGACTTCTGGAATACCACTCTTTGACTTTTTATTTGAATTTAATATGCAATATAAATATATAAACTGTGCCAAATAATTGTCTGTTTGCTATAAAGGATAACTGTAAACAAAACACGTATTAAGAATATTTATCCTATAAAGTCTTTGACCGGCCCACTTCTCATAGCAACCCATAAACAATATATCCGTCAAGTTTTCCTCAAAATAATTAGTTTTTTTTCCTCAAGCTGTGAGTTCTCGATAACCGGTAAATAACTCGTTTATAGGCTTCCGAGGGACGCGTTACTCATTCGGTAGACGTATTTTTGTTTGTTTGTTCCGTCTTCAAGCCATTCATCTTTTTATAAGTCTTAAACCGACGTCCACTTAACACTTAGCAAATTACAGATAAATATTACTTGTAATTATTACATTTTGATAAAAAATACAATACCGGAAATCATAAGAAGTATAGTATTTTAATAATTTTCACTTTCCATTCATCTTAACAGAACGTGTCTGATATTTTTCTTTTATAACTGGTGTGTGTGTGTGTGTTAATGTGTGTGTGATTGTGTTTGTTAAATATAAAAAAAACGCACTATCAAATTGTTGTAAGTGATACTTTAAAGTGTTCTCCAATATTTTGTGATTACAATACATAATTTGGGTCACAGATGACACTGGTGACCTATTTATTAGTTTGATTATTGATAGATGAACCAAATACTAAACTCCCACAGTGGACATACTCGTAAGATAGACTATGTATGAGAGATTCCCAAACTCCTTATCATAATCCAATGCCCACCATTTATTGTCTCTTCATAAGTATATACCTATAATGAATGTAATGACACGTCACTCATATCACATCAACCTATTCCAATATAAATAATAATTAATATCGGAATTATTTAACATGATGGAGACATGTGACGCGGACGTCAACACCAGCTTCTCGGTATTACATTTTATACATATTTATGCATTTCATGTGTTATTATATAATATTATAAAAACCTTTTTCTAATTACCGATAAGCCATAACCTCCATATTCAATACTTATTTGAAACTGAAATGTTTTTACTCTAAACAAAAAATATTTTTTTCAGAATGTTTCAAAATTTCCCTGAGACAGAAATTTCAGAAATTCCAACTAAATCCGGACTAGTCGTTTAATTTTATTTCATGTCAATATATATAAATAGATATACTTTTATATATATTTTTATAACTCAATGTCTGTTTGTTTGTTTGTTTCATGTTCAAGCCATCATCATTAAAAGATTAATTAATATCTTAACAACTCTTAAACGGACATCATTTTTTAATAAAACGCGGGCGAAGCAGGTGGCAAAAGCTAATTAAAAATAATTACGTTTTAATAAAAAATAAAACACCGGAAATTAATAATATAATAATTTTATAATTTTCCTTTTTCCATTCATCTTAACGTAGTAGTATAACGTGTCTGGTGTGTGTGTGTGTGTGTGTGCGTGTGCGTGTGCGTGTGCGTGTGTGTGTGTGTGTGGGCATTTAATGAAATGATTGATAAATTATTTGAAAATATATAGATATAATTTAGCACGCTTTGTAGAGAAGATATAATACTATCAGGGGACATCCACTCAATAAAACAAATATATTAAGTATAATCGGTCAAGTTACGTGTTAGATAACATCTAACAAATATACCAACGATATATATATATATAAAGATGTCGGTTTATACGAACGTCAAAAACTCTAACGATAGATATCTTGCTCTTTACTTCTTCTTTGATGACGGTGTTTGTCATTTTTCATCCCCTTTTCTACTTAGACATTTCTCTTAATTTAGTTACTTCTTAAAACGTCTTATTCTTAAGTTGCTGGTGTACAATCTAAAAAATTTTTGTTATTCCTGAACTATTACTTCCTCTTATATTTCTTATAACTCTGATATTTTAGTTAATTTGCAAATTGATCTTTAGTTTAAGGAAAATGTGACATGTACTTTCTTAGAACTCGCAGGGAATTCCGTCTGTCCTGATCTGACTCAATACTATTGAATAATACGTAAACAAATGTGACATATGATAACTAAAGAATAATAAAAAATATTCCTTCTAGTTCGGAGATCCAATCCAGAATCGTGGAGATGGAAGAGCCAGTGGAAGTTATCAAAACAGATAAATACACTAGAACTAGATGCTAAATTGGCTTTCAGTCGTAACAAACGATATTTTTTTTAACCTAATATGTTTCAAAAATTAAGACTAAAGCTAACTACAGACTAGCTCTGAATTTGTTTAACATTATTATTTTTAAATATATATTAAATAGAATAGATAAGTAACATAAATTTTGAGATATGTTTCCGTGATGATGAAAGAATGTAAAGAGAGAAGTTTAAATATGGATGTGGATATAAAAAGAGGGATAAAGAAGTCTGTGATGGAGGGGGTGTAAAAGGATATCGCGAAGAAGTCTGAGATGTATGATAGAGAGGAAGAGATTGCGTCCTCAAAATTAGGATAAGGTAAAGATAAGGACAGGCGGTTGACAGTCTAATATACGAGAACAACATGTTTCATAACAACACTTCATAATTATAAAATCTTCTGTGCAGACACTTGAACGTGCTTATAAATATTTCTTAATGCACTCATTCATTTAATGGGTTGGCAAATATCATATATATTGTCATGGTCAAGTATATACATATGTATATATACTAGCTGTTGCCCGCAACTGCGATTGCTGCTTCATTAACTATTTAACTTTAATTACAATGTTATCAACACCGCCATCTATTGGAAACTTACAAAATTGAGAAGTGAATTAAACCTATGTATAAAAAACCTCAAAATTCGCAATAAAAAAAATTAACGATTATTAATCGAGATGACAATTATCCTATATTTTAAGTTGTTCCAAACAATAGATTTTGACAATTATTAAAAATATAAATAATTTTAGAACAACAAAAATTCATTTAATACGTTTCAGTGGTTTCAAGGTTACATATATATATATATATATATATATATTATTTTCCAAATATCTTATTATTATTAGAAAAATAATGAAATCTCTCAAATAAATATTAGATTTTATATTTTTTTTAATATCTACAAACGGTTAGTATCAAGGTAAGTAGTGCTGTTAAGTGGTTGTACGTTCATTGTAATGTTGGTTTAGTAAAAATAGTATCGATGACTCAAGTTAGCGTAAAAACAAAAGCAGTACAAGTATTTTTTTTTACTTTTCTGCTTTTGATATTCAAGAGAGGACTCATTGGCGAGCTTTTTTAGGGGGGGGGGGGAGCTACTAAGATATATAATCGATTTCATAATACTACTTTAAATGCACAGTATCCGAGGAATAAAAATTATTTTATCATATCTAAACTTCAAACAGCAATGAACACCACAATTAACATGTTAACAGGTAATGTCAATCTATAGATAACTATTGGTTTTATCTAGTGGTTACCAAATCTTTAAAACTAAAGGACGTGAGTTCGATACCGACAAGCGCAGGTTTTGTGACTATAAAATTATTTTGACTCTTGACTGAGAATTTAAATCTAAAATTAAAAGTGTATTATTAAAGAAATTTTATTACTGCATTCTCAAGTTTGTATTTGAAATATGTGGAACTAAAGTCGTTGAATCATTTGAAAGGTTGATATTATAACATACATCAAACATTGTTAAATTTCATTTTAAAAGAGCAACTGTTGACTTTCTAGCAGCTCTTCTCAGAGCAGCATTCTGAGTTAGCTTACTCACGGACTGACTACAATGATATTTTTAATGTAATAATTGATACAAAATTGCGTGTAAATGCGTGCTTACTTGAAAAAAAAATTAATCAATTCTTTAGCCAATGGAAATACACACATACATACAGTCTGACGTTTATTTTAGTTCCGTACTACAACCTCAATGAGAGACGAGAGTTTGTTTGTTGTCTACCGACTGTACGATTACAATACTGTGTCACATAAACAGGTTTTGCTGTCAGTTCAAGTTGAAGGCAATACCTTATGTAATGTATATTCTCTTAATATATACACATAATATAACAACACAAGTCTGTGTATAAAAATGTATTGGTACAATATTTATTTATTACAGAGAACTCGTAACAATATTTTAAAATGTCGTTTATTTGCCTAATAAAATGGGTTTTTGATTAAATTTTGTATTCTTATAAATGACTGCTCTGTCAACAACAGAATGGGATTTTTTTCCCATTCAATATTTTAAATTTTTAAGACAAAACAAGTCTTTGGGTCTGTTATAATTTAACTATAGAGATAAACTCATATAAAATTTAAGTCATAATAAATATTTTATATTTAGAATGGAAAGGCGAAGAGCAGACAAAGTCGCCTGCAAAAGCTAATATAGACAGTTAACTGATTCATTATTGTATGTAATATTAGTGACAGAAAATAAAAACTCAAAATGGATCACATACAACCTTAGTGTGGGACAAAAGAAATTTGGGTGAACGACTAATCTGACTTTTTTTGTGATTAGATGTTTTAAAAATACTCCAGACGGATGCCGTTTTAGATACCGGTTATACTCACAGGTAGTGAAGTACTTTTATTATATACTGTACTTATATTAGTGTGTTTGTCCGTACACCGGAGAACGGACAAAGATCTATACTTTTATAGTATAAGAAAGATTTTAGAGGACGCTTAGGATTTTTTTTTCTTCATTTCATTGCCTATCTAATTTGTATAATTTGTATTAGGAAATGCTCTCAAAAATCTTTTTCCTGGTTCTGATTACCAGGTTTAATTTAGTAATTCTAAAGTAATGTTTATTTCTGACCTCCGATATAGTCTGCACAGGCGGAGTCGCGGGCATCAGATCGTATAATGAATAGTGAATACTCGTACAAGACACCAATGTCAAACTTGTCTTAAAGCATGATATATTTCCATCTCGCTCTGTCACGTTATATCTCTTTCTAATTTAATTCGTCCGTACAGTCGTCATCTGGGATATGAAGGTATGACGTCAAATGTTGAACGGTTTTTTTAACGCACGACAAATTTACCAAAAATATGCTAATTCGTGACGTCAATATTTTTACTTGGTAATCAGCTATTTGATCTGCTATAAGCATCTTAATCTTTATAATTGGTGGTATATTATTTTAATTGTATTTGTAAAATTTTCAAGTGAATATAATACTAGGAGCGTCAACAGACCCGAGATTTCGCAAGCGCAGCGAGTCGAAATCCGTTTGCACATTGAGTGAAGCGAGCCCAGTGTAATGACTCATTGTTTCCCATTGACTTCAATGGGATATCAGTTTTTTGACATGACATTTTAAAAAAAAAAATTTTTTGACGACATTTTTCTAATTTTTTTTAACCATCATCTAATGTGTGTCTTTTGGATTGCAAAATTTCATTATTTTCCATCAAATAGTTTTCGAGCCTAAGTGCCTTCGTGAGCCTTCGTGACAAAGACTGTGAAAAAGTCTCCAGTAGAACGCACCGGTAACTACGCTCAATTATTTTTATCACCCAGAGTAAGTAAGACTCCTACTTCCCTGAGAGAATTTCAGTTATGACCCTTGCTTACTTTTTTGCGTTATTTTTTTTTGACATACTGCATTCATTTTTTATAGCTTTTACTGATAATCATTATAAAAAAGTCTTTTATTATTAAGTCAGGAATAGAGCTTAGAAAAAGTATAAAAGTAGATACCATCACACACCACTTATCCAAAAATGGTAATCCCACCACGTGGTATTATCAAGGAGGGTTAACATAAAAATTCTGACAAATCTCTTGCTAAGTGTTACACTATAAAATAAGTCAGTTACGAGTTTTAAAAAGTTATATTTAAAAGTTCCAAACCTTTTTCTTTTCCCTTAAATTGAAAACAAAAAAAAATATGGACCTATTCTTTTACTAAAATATAAAATGTAGTTATATCAAAATAATATCTAAAAAATAGAATGTCATTATTTAGTTCCTTTAACGATATCTATCTTTTAATATAACAATATATTGTAGTTTTCGATAAAAATCATACGTCTCGAGTGACCTTCAAGGTCCATTCAACAAGCACACTTACAAATCACTTTTAAACACGAACGCACAAAAAATAACTATATTTATTTGACAAAAGGTGAATGATTTTGTCCATACTACTTTTGCTTCAATTGATTTTTAACCTTCTTATGAATTATTTTAGAATTAAATATTTATCGCATTACATTTTATAATATATTTATAAAAATAATATTGTTTATATTGCTTTTTGCTATTCGACAATAGATGGCGCTATCTTATATAAACTAATGTATTTGATGTGATGAATTTAGACTTTCAATAAATAATAATACTAAAAAATATATAGAAATTAAAATAACATTTTTTGTTTTCATTCGTCAATATTTTTGCAAAATAATACATATTATAATACAGAGTCGTATATTTTTTATATAATGTATTAAACAAATAACACTAAAATCAATTTAATAAAGGAAGAAGGTTTAATTGTAAGCACTAAGTAGGCTCTTACGGTTCACACGCTAATATAGTTTGACCTTGAATAATTACATTTTTTACAGAATAAGTTTCCTAGTAATTAAATTTATCTACATTGTACATATTTTCATAATTTATATCAGTGTTATTTTCTACTTAATAGTCAAAAAAATGTTGGACCCAATGACATGGTCAACTTCCAAGGTTGGTCCACATGTTGGTCTGTATGTTGAGAACCACTGGATAATAAGAACTATGAAATGACGTTAAAAGAGAGCAAAGTTCAATCAGTTGATCGAGAGTCATTGATTATTAAAATAAACAGTGCTTCTCAAATAATTCTTATAAAGTTATCATTTCATAGAGGAAATTATTTTTCATTAGCCCGATACAAGGTAATTAAGTTTTACTCTGTTATTAAAAATACAACTTAGATTGGGTTATTGATTAATTACTTCAATTATGAGATAAAAAATATCTTATACTCCTTAAGATTTTGTATTTTATTCTTTTAATTGTCATTCGTTAAGTTCTGTTCTTTATATAAGTTATTATTTAATCTTATTATTTTTAAAAATTGATCTAAATTTTAAATGGGTACCGGAAATAGCAGCGTTAGTTTACGTCATAAAGGGTTTAGTGAATGTAACTTCCGCGTTGCTTTTGTCATAGGTTGGGAAGCCCAGATAACAAATGTTTCCTGATTTTTTTTTGTTGGTTGACACGTTGGTGTAGTGGTTAATGGTCAAAAAGCTCAGACAGGTCGTGGTTTCGATTTCCAAACGAAACAGTTTATTATTATTAATTTTTATTATTATTTTGTTTTATATATTATATATGTATATATTAGTATAAAATACAATATATTTGTATTTTACCACAATAATAATTAATTCACTCCTGATATTATTATCCTAAAAGTAAATAAACATGCTTTTGAAATAAATAACTTTAATATCCTATATATTTAATTTAAATATACTTTGTAATATTTTAAGAGTTTTATTATTAATGGTACAGACAACAATTGTATGTAATATTTTATAACGATATTACAATAAATAAATTAAGTGTACATTTTTATTGACATATATTTTTAATTTCACCGCCATGCTGGAACAACGGAATTGAATATTTTATAAATAAAATTTAAAATATATATTTGTCTGTCTGAATGCGGATGGATCAACCGGATTGCTGTTTTTTGATTTAATGTTAATTGATGATTGATTGATTGATTGATAAATTGATTGAGCCAGAAACAATTTCTATTTTATTAAGGCACGTATAAATATAGTTTTCCAAATTAGATCAATGGAGACTAATTAAATTTATTATTAATTAATTAATGGACTTGGACCCCTTTTCATGACCCCTAAAAAATATAATAAATAAATGTTCAGTATAATTGCCACCCGCCGTCGTTTTGTTTCTGTTATTAAAAGTAGACGTTTCAAATTATACTATTTTCTTATCTAGATACAGGAAATATTACCTGCAAGTCATATATTTTATTTAAGACTTTGTAAGAATTTCAAACAATATTTTAATTTCTATCTGCTGTCGCTGACAAAATGTTAACTTCTAAACCAATTTCGTGTTTATATTTCTATGATATTCGGAGGGAAGATCTTGATGGTAAGTAAAAGAAAGTACCACCTCTGATGGTAATACAAGACATAAGGACAAAGAGAGTGAAGATGGTACCACCAGCCCAAATGTGCAGCAATCCAAAGACAGGTAGCTACCAGCAAAGATGTCTAGTGATTTTAACATTAGTAATTAAAATACGAAGTTAATTTTATCAAATACCAACAAAAAAATATTAATCAACGCTACTTCTTTTATTCTTAAATTCTTAGGGAATGTCCCGCGTGTTCAGAATATATTAAAATATAAATTGTTTTAACAGGAAAAGTAAATTAAAACTATTTGACATATATAATATTTGACAAAGTGAAAATATGGAGTGAAGACAGATAATTTAAATATAGTATATATAAAATTCATTCATTTATGGATAATAAAACTCATTTATACACTGTAAAAATATTTGTCTTTGTTATCCTAATGTCAATGTCACTTATTATGAGTGTTAATAGATTGTTTTTTTTTCAAGTTGTCAGCATTAGGTGTGTTTGAAGTTATATAACTCTTAAGTTGGTATCCGTGCCAATTATAAATGTTTTTGCGTTTTATTATTACAATTAACAATAATATAGACGATAATATGAATTGCAGGATTATAAATGGCGGCGTAACGAGGAGTTTATTTAAATGATATCGCAGTTAAAATAATGCGTAATCCCTCCACGTGTATATTAATAATAATATTAAATGAATATTCAGACATATTTAATATATATGTCTATAAATTACAATTTTCTAACGATCTGCGTCTCTTAAATTATATCTATGCAAATAATAATAATAATGTTATGGTGTATTCTAGAAACATAGGACTCGGAATAAATACGTATCCTGAAAAAAAAAATCTATCTACAAATTTCATCACCAGAGGGCGCGAGGTTGACAGTTAGTTATTACAGTACTTTAATTAGTTTTTTTTTAATACTAAACACATTGCATATTTGACTATTATTTAAAACGCACAATCCAGTATTTCAGTATGTCACTATGAATTATTATGTAAAAATGACAAATATAACTCCATATCTCTTCACCGAACAATAAAATATGTCTTTTAAATGTTGCATCGGATTTGACAACTAATGATAACGTTTTGGCGGGAACTCCACCATTTTTTTCATTAAACGTTAATTATAAATTTATATTTTGTCCTTTTTGTTTTTTTTTTTTAATTTATTTATCTACTTTTTTATTTAAATCGTCGGGAAAATATGAATATTTCTATTTTGAATTTTATTACGACAGAGCATTAGCGATAGCAAGTCTCCACTGAGACGTATGATATGGAAAGTGACTTTTACACTAGTCTCAAATAATTGGAATAAAGAAAGATATATTGTAAATAAAAACCTAACAGCTCGGTAGAACTTAAAATAGAATCTACGAATCTACCATAGATCATTACTACTAACTCAGTTACTTAGTTTTTTTACATAAGACACACACAAATAGTTTTCCAGGAAGTGTTTTTGGACAGTGTCACGTTTCAAACATTATTCTGGATATTACTCTAAATAGAAGCTGATTTACGAGTCTGATAATATATTATTATTTTCCGGTTCCATTATTCTAAACTAACTCTGCCCACGACTTCGGTCGCGAGGTATTTTTTTAAATACTAGTCTAAGTTTTGACTTACAGTATCAGCTGGTCGCCAGTTCTAATAAAATCTGTTCAGCCATTTCAGAGATTGACCGGAACAAATAGAGACAAAGATAATTTTGAAAAATCCTTTTATATGCATTTACTGAAAAGCTGTTAATTCAATCAGACACTTAAATATACATTATATCTATATGCAAATATTACAAGAATTATTATATACAAAATTAGAAACATTATGAATTTTTAGAATGTTATACTCATCAAGAGGCTGGAGTCACGATAGCTCAGTTCATAGAGCGACGGACGAGGTGTCAGAGGTCGTAGATTCGAATCCGACCTATCCTAATTATCTTTATTCTAATTTATTTAAATTAAATAAATATAACATTACTAACATAGTTTATAGTTAATTTGTTATCTGTTGACTACAGCTGGTATTATGGCCGACTCAGCCACTCACGACATTAATATCGACATATTTCGTCTTGTGGAGGACGAAATAAATAATTACAACATATTGTGACCTGAAACTAGGCATGGATATGAGATAGAACCAAAAATATGGGCTACGGTTTATGTCAGCCATATTTAATTTAGTTACAATAGTTTATCAAGTCTCTAACTGAGTTATTTTTAAGTACTTTGTTCCTTCTTCCATACCAGCCAAACAGACGTATATACATACTATATACATATATATATATAAGCTCTTGTCCGCGCATAGCGTAAAAAGGATATCTTAACTATATGTGAAATTATACCATAAAAATACCATACCATAAAGAAATTAAAAACATATCTCATGTTTTTAATTATATTACATTTTAAAGCAAATAAAATAATAAAAGTTCATATCATTTTAAATTATGATTTATATTAAGAGTAGAAAATCAAAAATACTTATGATTTTTCCTATTTTTTCCTGTTTTTTTTCTTTCTTATTCTTACATTTCTTTGCAATGATTCGAGAAATTTCTCTTATAATATGTCGACTTAAATATTTTGTTTATTGTTTTATAGTTTCATATGAAGCGATTAATAAAAATACGTATTTTTTTTTACCCGAAACTATAAATTTAAGATTAAAATATTTAGAAATTAAACTATAGTTAATTGTGTGGAAGTGGTTTGTTACTTTGATAAATTAGTTGCGGATTATTGGAAAAATACATTTAAATTGTAAAAACAAAATCATATTAGAACTATTTAATTTTACTAATGTTTTTTTTTATTTCTATGCGATTTTCTTTTTATTTATTGTAATTCTATATTTGAATGTCACACATATTTAAAGATAAATTAAATAAGAATTATTTACAATTAAATAATTATTTTCAGGACCTCAAAAATGTTCATTCAGTGAAATATCTAATAAGTATTTAGGTTTATTATTGATTGACGTATTTCAAAATTTACAATAATAATAAATAAAAAATAACTTACCAAATCAAAAAATCCTATATTTTGATTCTCCCTTTCTTCTTTCCCTCCCATATCGTAGGCATTGCCTTTGTGGTTTAAAAATCTTTTGCCTTGCCCCTTCATAGTGGAATTTAAAAAAACTATAAAATACAATAAAATATTAACTAAAACATGTATTTACTGACGCGGTCGTATCTCCCGCGCTCGCGACGTCGACTGACGACTGACGTGTGTTTGCGCGCCAACTAACATTTGTATTGCAGGGAAATCCCTGCTTTCGTTCTGAATTCTTTGTGTAATTTAATATTATATGGGTTCCGTATATAATAATTAATAGGCTTTTATATTTGTGCATTTTTATATTCATTTAACGTTTGTACTGAGGTGAAGTTATATTTTCCTTATTCGTTGTAGTATGAATCAAACGGAGTATAAGTGTTATAAGTGGATAATATTCAGTTTTTTTTTAACGCAGCTGCATCCTTTCAGGTTTTTTCAATTTAATATAAAATACAGTTCCTACACAACTCTCCGTAGACAAAAACTTTTAGAAACAGAACCAAACTTTTCTCAAAACTTTTAAAAGGGAACTTTTAGAAAATATACTGTATTTTAGATAAAGGAGAGCTTTTTTAAGAATACATTTTTGAGAAAATACTTTTTTATTTTTTTTTAATAATCTTGTTAGTGTATTTCTTGATCGTCTTAGAAGTGCGGTCTTCTCTTCAAAACGATAATGAATAATTAGAAGAAAGTTATTGAGGTGATTATGAGGTTGGGGCAATCTTCGGTTTGACCAGCACTTTCTATGCACTGGCGCGGTGTTTTCATCTACTTAAGCATCTCTTTCATACTCAAAGACCTTTTATAATATAATATCTATTATCCCATAACATTTTTGATAAATACCGTAAAATGATTTGATATTATGATTTTTTTTAATCAATGAAAGCTTAGATTTCATATATTACAGATGATAAAATATCCTCTTTTACTTACAAAAATGATACCAAAGTTTTATTAAAATCTGTCCAAAATTATTGCTTGAAAATTAAGAAAAAGAAAACCCTACCAAATACATTCCGTAGAGAATAAAAATAGTAAAATCTAGTTGGGTGGCTGAAAATATCTGACTATACCTATCAAAATCGATCCAGCAATTTAGGAAAATTTCGGAACAAATCTGAAATTTACATACAAATGTATATACCTTAATATCTAATATTATTAAAATCGAAGTCCTCGGGCACTTTCCAGTCGGTCACGCATTATGTCAGTGAAGGTGAAACCAAAGATTAAAACAACATTTATGAAACATAAATCATGGCTTAGAATAAAATTAATATTGTTATTGGAGATATTATTTATTGATTTGTTATATTCCATTTCTCGGCGAATACTTTTTGAATTTCAGTAACTCTCTCTTTACTCTGTGACCTGGTATCCAGCATTCTTCCCTATTTTTTTACCATTTCACAGAATGGAGATCTAAGCTTTCCTTGTTATATACATTTATTCTTCCTTCAGTCCCTCCTCCCCTTCCTCGTAGAGGGGAAGGCACTTGTTTATTTTTATGGTATAAATGTCCTTGACAATGGTCATGTGTCGCATCGTGTAGGGTTACCAACTCTTATACACCTGTTATGCAATGAAGATTTATGTACAACTTAACGTTTTTTTTACATATTACAATTTAAGACATTTCTTCAACCAAATTTGATATTTTTGCAATTTAATAGTATGCACTGCATTTTGACGGTAAATACAATTATGCATTAAGTATAGCGTAAAAAAACCGTAAAAAACATTTGTAAACCGTATTAACTGCGCATTTTTTTTAAATAGTTGGTCACTTATGTTTAAATGGTTTTTACAGGAAAGGATCTCAAGTTCTTGTTATAATTATTTTTATCAAATTTCATTTTAAAAATTAAAGTTGATTTTTTTTTAAAAAAAGTATAATAACTATTCGCACTATTCATTGTATTTATAATCAGAATCTGTGCGGAATAAGATAACACTAAAAAAGCGACATATTTCATCAATTTGCGGCCGTGGTCAATAAAAACGTATTTTATTTAAAAACTTCATAATTTGAGCAGATTTTTTTTTGTATTTTTTATTTTAACAGCTGATAGCTATACTATTAGACGCTCCATGATTATCCATTCTTTCTGGGACAATCAACTAATCCTAAATAGCGAGACCTGCCTACAAAAATAGAGAAGCAAGCAAAACCGTAATCATTTTATTAGTTTTATTTTAAATTTGAAACTACAACTGTCTTTTTTCTGTACTCCTCCTTAATTTTTTTTTAAACTTCCTTGATTTATCCAAACCAGGACTGATCAGGCACAACGGGACATTATTTGACTTGAAAACGGGACATCCCGTCTCACGCGACAGTTGTGTTGTCACCTTACTTGTGACTCATGTAGCAAATTTGCATATAACATGTATTCGGAACTCATATTTGCAAATTATTATTAAATATTTAACATGTATATTCTACGAGCAGATTGACAAATCTATTAGAGGTGGAATTTTGTTTTAGGAAAGAGGAGGGAGGGTTCCTCCTCAAGTGTAACAAGTTTATGCATGCATCTAGAACTGAGTTAGTTATTTATTAGTCGGCGGTCGTAATGAGTTGCGGTTTGCCATGTATCAAAGCGTGATCGTTGCGGTCGAGTCTCTCCAGACCAGATAATCAAAAGATATGCTATTCTAACAAAGTAAAATAAATAGAGAAGGTTTCATTAATTCAGGAGATTATTAATAATATTGTGATTATTTTGAATCTTCACTATCCATTAACATATTAATTTGCTATACGTGTGTTTGTCTAAACTATAGGATGGATTTTTATATTTTTTTATTTCAGTCTCTCGATGTATTAGATATACAATTAGAGCTGACCACTGGTGCTGCTATTTATATTATGTATGTTTGTATGTGACCCCGCGATTTGATGATTACCTGATTTTAAACAATTTTAAAAGCTTTTTTTTATTAGATAAGGAATAACTCGGTTGAAACGCTAGTATATTTTCGTATCCCTCTAATAAATCTCTTGGTGAGGATATTGCTTTAAATAATATATATTGGTGTAGTAAAATGTCTTAAAACGTGCCCTCACAAGTTGGGTGCTTACTGAAATGCCCTGATTATTGATAAAATTCTGGCAAATAACAAAAAAAAACAACGTACGGCCGAATACTGGAACGTCCTTCAAAAATTTAACATCTTAACATTTCAACAACTCTTAAATTTTAAATTCATATTCTTAAACGTATGTTAAAAGTAACCGCTCAGTTTTATTTTGTTTAATTTTGATATACTAAACCCCACTCAGTACAATATTCGTGTACTAAAAAGCAACTCACGGTCTCTTAAATATCTTAATAAACTTTTCCAATCAATCGAAGTTTACATTCGCTCTCATATTGTTTACAAAATGTGATGAAATTAAAATTAAAAACATTCCACAAATAATTGTCTGCAATATTGCACAACATTGCACTCTTTAAGAGAGATAAATTCCCTCTCCCCTGACTACAGACTTATAAGTAAATCAACAAAATGTTGTCATGGCAACCATCTTTTTAAATACGGACTGTAATATTTAACATTAGTCTTATTATAACATCTTGTATTAAGTTCACTCCAATTTGAATATTTTGCGGTCATAAAATATTGTTGTATGTAGAACAAAGCCGTAAAATATATATATATATATATACTACACATAAAGATATATTTGGAATTCTATAATACTATCAAAATCTACAGTTAGCATACAAATAAGTTGAAAACGATTTATTTTTATATTAAATTTCCTCTTTTTTCTTTTGTTACTTAAGAAATAAGTTTATAGTTTTGAATTTCTTAATTCTGCCTTAAAATATTGTAATTTAACACCTTATTTATCTTTGGGTTATTTTTTTTTGGTCTCTACATAACTATCTGATGGTTGATTGATTGAGGCTCGATATGGCTAGAGTGCAGTATTTACGTCAACGTGGCAAAGTTTTATTACTTTCTTAAGCCACTTACAACGGCATTCATTTGCTGTCACACATTGCCAGGCGTCCTGCTTCTTTAGAATCATATGTGTTATTCTTTATTTTCAATAAGATGATATCTGAAAAAAACTTAACAGTCATCTTTATATTAAATTCAAAAGCATTTCCTTCTCAGCTGCAGTTAATTACATCCGTTCTTTTTTTGCTTTTATCTTTTTCTTTTATATTATTGAATATGTTATATAAAAATATATTTAATTGATAGCTTTATTTACCGCCCTGACAAACGTAAATAACTGACGTTTCAAACTACGAAATTTCAATCGAGAACATTACTTACAATATTTATTCTATGAATAAAATAATATCGTCTGTTATGAAAATATTCCGATATGTCGTAATATTTCTTAATATTCATAATTTTATATAAAAATGCACTATTCTCTTGCATTTTAACTCAATTATATGATAAAAAAGTTAATTGTTTATCGAAATAACGCTGCGTGAAACGACGACGAACAAATTGATGTTTACAATTGACGCATCGCATATATAATAAAGTTCCACAAGATATCTTAGACCTTCCTTTGCTTGATTTTAAATCTAAAATAAAACTTTATTATTAAATAAATCTTATTATAACGTTCGAGAGTTTTTAGTGGATCGAAATTTGTGGAACTTAAGTTGTTGAATCATTTGCAGGATTTACATTATAATGTACATCACCTTAGATTGTTATATATTTTTTTAAAAGAGCAACTGTTGAGTTTGTGGTCGGCTCTTCTCAACAGAGCAGCATTTCGAGCCGGTGGTAGCTTACTTACGGACTGACTACACTGGCCTTTTTTTGTATTGTAATAATTGACGATTCAAAAATGCGTGTAAATGCCTACTTGAATAAAGATATATTGAAATTAAATTTGAATTTGACGACTACTTACTTAAGTTGCGTTTGAGTATACCATTTAAATTTGAGATATGCTTAATTTTATGTGAATTTTATCTTAGTGACTGTTTTGAGTAGTTTGAACAGTCGGGAGGAGCACGGCCGTACAGACTACGCTTTTAACAAGATAAATAAAACAAATAATATTTAACATTTTTATTTTTTTGCCAAAGCCTCCTTTAAGGTACTTGCTGCTGCAGTTGCTGCGGCACTTGCCGCGGCATTTGCTGCAGCCATTATTGCATTTAAAAATTTGGGTCCTTCAGTCGCTAGCACTTTGGAGAAATCCTCTATAGATTTCTTTTGTTCATTTGCTAGTTTACCGATCGCTTCCTGGAACTTCGTGAGTTCCACGTTGGAAGCATCCTTGACGTCCGAGAACAGCTGCCTCGCCTTCTCTTCTGTCACCTTTTTGCCGTCCACTATCTTAGCTGAAATGTTGTTTATTTATTTCTTTACTACGAAAAAATGTAACAGGTAGGATTAACTGAGGTAATAATAAATCTTTGTATCTATCCCTCGGAAAAGTTCAGCTTAATGTTATTTACACACCAACGTTATTGCGAAAAATGTCGTTTTTTACGCAACACTATCGATTCCTAGTGATTTTCCTCGCAACCCCAAAAGAAGTGATTAAAAAAAAAACTAAATATGATTTTAAATATCACTTATTTTTACAGCCCCACTTTATAGACACAGCCACTTCGCAGTTAAAGCGTAAAAGACCCAAAAACCAGTTTTTTCCTAAGACTGAACCAGTTTTGAGAAGCGAGGAAGCATCATATTAAAATATAAATAACAAGTAACCCCACATTACATTAAAATCCCTCAAATCGTTTTGTGATATTGTATTTATAAACCACATAAGTTTTTATATCTCTGTAAAAATAACATAATTTAAAAAAAAAAGGCCGGATTACGAGGGGGGCTGGCAGGGCTACTGTGCCGGAGCCTCCACATAATAAAGATATAAAAGTCCAAATTTTTACGGGTCAGTAACTTTTACGTTATTTGCTATTCTGCTTGAACAAACATAATAATATTATTATCAATATATCAGAAAGACCTGATGGCAAGTCTACATTTAATATATTTTATTTATTAGATCGAGCATTTCAGTAGCAAAATTGTTTTAATTGTTTTATGTAATTTACAATTTCCACCCATGAGTTAAATATAAATGAAATAAGTAAAAAAAATCCAAAAGGTTGATCTTGTGGATTATCTTATATAGTTCGGGCGATTAACTATAAATATACTAAATCATGGTGTCTACCAAACATTGGTTTAAGCATTTCAATAAAACTAAAAATGTATTTTAGAGCAGACGAAGTCGCCAACAACATTTTATAGTTATTTATCAACAGTATATAAAAGAAACTTAATATTCACAGGGCGTAAGATGTTTCTCAGGGATTCCCTTTACTTGGTTATAAGTTGTTAGCGAGCTTGTGATTTGTGGACAAATTTTAACTGGTTATTTTAGTGTAACCTTAAATAATGAAATTAATAACATAACTTACAATCTTTCATCCATTTAATGAGATTGTCGACGGAGTTCTGATTGTCTTTTTGTAATTTAGTAAACGCATCTTCCATTGTGTCGTCAATACAAACACACAAATTGTTCATTTATATGGTCATTGTTTCTGAAATATTGTAAAATTGCTTATTATTAGTCAAATTAAAACAACGTCAAAATGCATTCTGTCAAATGAGTATACTTTTTTGGTAAAATATATTTTATGTTCTGGATAATTATATAATTTAGAAAAAAAATCATCCTTATCATATACAAATTCAATACAAATATGGTTAATTTATATAAATTATATTATTAAATTGTTTATTTTAATATGTATCCCTTATAAATATATGATACGAAGATACGATAAGAAATACAAGTAGTAGATCTACTACGATGTTACAAATACAATTATTGTTAAATTTTATCTTAATTTATCTCATAAAAGACATTACCTCGAATTGCTGATGACTATTATCGGAAAAGTAATATTTATTATTCTTTTTTGGATATATACATTTGTTCAAAATAAAAACACGTAGGTCGAAAAATCTAGTCGGTTAAAGGAAGCTTAACAAAACACATATATGTCAATATTATAAAAAATCTAGTAGGCTCAAATAAAAAACAGCTACATAAACATAGGTAATATATTGATTAGTATAACGAATTAGACATATATTATTCAAAACATCTCATAACAGATAATTTTCAATTAATTGGATTGTCGTATTTCATCAATAATAAAATGTTTGATTGTTTCAAAACGATCTAAAAATCTCTGAATATCTTGTTTCGATTCCCTCGACAGTATTCCTAACAGTTGGATAAATTGGACCAGACTCATGTTTTCCTGATTCGGACACAACCTTTCGTATGAATGTATAAATAATTCTCTGGAAATGAATCTCCCATCGATTATCCTACATTCTTCAAACCATCTTCGTATATTGTCGAATCGGACGCCGTCGCTGCGCGCTCCACGCAGTACTGTGTACATTTCTTCCAAATTCATTATATCATATAATGTATTATATATATGTAAATAAATTGATTATTATGATCTTATTAATATTGTTAAAAAATATGTTAAAATAACTTGTACGATCCAAATACTTTACACAAGCTACAAATAAGAAGTTATTTTTCTTAAAAATTTGATTTGTATAAATTAGCTTATTTTTTAGATAAATCTATACTACCATGATCTTATTTTCGATCATCAATACATCATACATCTATAATATAATAACAATAATGAATAAATTATATATAACATTGTTGAAAATCAAATGTCTTGGGTCATTAACCGGATATAAGTCTTTGTCTGTTTAAATTATATTTGTGATATTTAAAATTGAATTATTATAAAGAATGATGAATATTTAAAAAAGGGAGTATTTTTTTTTATTTTTATCTTTTAAAATTTTGAATCAATACCAGTGATGCCTTGTGTGCATCAAATGTAAGTGTAAGGAGTGACTGTTTTGATAGCATACTTATCAAACAGGCCCTCTGTCAATACACTCTACAACTTAAAATTAAGACTACGAAGACTCTAAGGGTCCGGCTCTGAGAAGAACCACACAACAAACTCAGCCGGGTATTTCTTTATTATGATCACTGACAAACGTCAATGTTTAGTGACCAATTTACGAACAATTAGAATAATGGCAATCAATTCGATAAGCCGGCCGATAATGGTTAGTTAATAATAATAAAAAAGAAATCCGTTGCTAGCAAGACGACCAACCACCAGTGGCGCCCGTTAACGAGCATGTCGCAAGGTTTAGCTGTCACCCCCTTTGCCATATTTGAGGAAAAGGGGCAACCCGGCCCCAGCGCTACGGCAAGTAATGACTTCTAAGGGAGCGGTGTGATGCATCCCGTATATCTAACAATATACGTAGTCAGAAATGCGTAGGTTACTAGTTAATCGCTAAAAAACAATTAATTCCCAGGCCGTACCGTCGTCAATGTAATCCTCTACACTATAATAACTTTATTTATGACTATCCTTTTAATTAATAATTTGAATTTATTTAACGATAAATTTAAGTGTTTACTGGGGAGTTTTTTGTTAAAGTGTATACAATTAACCCTAAGAGAATTATTACCTATTCTATGAATAGTTATAGCAGGTTTATTAAAATTTTTGGGTATTGATTTTACGAACGTCACAATTTTTATTGTATTTATTAACTTACGTATGTCCATAAATTGTTTTTTCATTAATATACTCATTGTACACAGCCATAATTTTGAATTTATTGCTTAACGACTCTTATGGTCATGTTGATGATTGCTCGATCATCTCTTTTCTGCAATGCTAATGCACTTACTCCTTAATAGTATGCCGTATGATATGACACTATAAAAGCAGCTAAACTACACTGTTCTAGCTGTTTGTCAACCTTCGTATCCTTTGTACCGACTATGCTGCAAACTAACTCTCTTCGACAAATCACATACATGAGGGTTCTATTGCAATTTTGCATCTACTATAAGTAATACCCAAAAATACAGTAGAATTAACAAAATACAGTTAATTATTTAATTGTACACTGGTTTTTATTTTTACGTTTTTTTTTTTAATGAATTTTTAATGTATTTTGTTGTTTAGCAATAGATTATTAGTGTTAAACCACTATTAATTTTAAAGATAAGAGAAGTATTATCAGCAAACAACACTAACCCATGTTTTTTCCTCACAAAGCAAGACCTTTATGAAAATGAGGGACAAGAAAGGTCCTAAAATAGAACCTTACGGCACGCCCATGTTGACAACTGAACCAGGGGAACATTTTCCACCCACATACACTTTTTAAATACTTTCATTAAGATATTATTTAATCAACCACAATGATGTAATTTTTTATAAAATTTTCATGTACACAATGAAATGCCTTCGATAAATCACAGAAAATGCTAAGTTCATCTTGCCATTCCTCCCAGGGTTTAAACATGATTATTTGCAAATGTTAAAACTACGGCTCGGCTAGTTTATATAGTAATATACAGTAGCGTCAAAAACAGAGAAATAATAAAAAAAACAACACCCGTATATATAATTTATATATTTCGATTACATTGGTACAAAAATATAATATTTACATTCATTAAAGCTAAGTAGTGTTCAGACACTGACACTGTTGAGAATAACTTGATAATTAAGTCTCATTCAACCAGACGATAATATCATGATAAGAGATATCATTTTGTGCTTTCCTTTTATCTTTTAAGGCAAAACAAAATCAACTTTGGCACTGCGCAATAAATTTGTGTACTTCAGCAGCATTTTTATACAAATAATGTTTTATAAATAGCGAAAAAAAAAATTACTGATTTTATAAACTTGTCTTTTTACAAAAAAATGTTTAAAGACATACAAGAAGAATGACTTTAGGTTTTATACAATAATTTAAAATTATTTATCTAAAATACTGA
Organism: Melinaea menophilus ssp. n. AW-2005; assembly: GCA_918358695.1. Classification (NCBI taxonomy): domain Eukaryota; kingdom Metazoa; phylum Arthropoda; class Insecta; order Lepidoptera; family Nymphalidae; genus Melinaea; species Melinaea menophilus. Next base: position 18,675,218 of record OU911038.1, read on the forward strand.
TAATTTAGCCTCTCATTTTATATTTTAACACAAAAATATTTAATTTTGCTTGCATAAATATTTTTCTTAGAAAGTGCTCAGACTTATTAAAAATGGCGTAAACGATGTTATAGTTAAGTCTGATAAATTTTGAGACTTGATAAAACAAAATCTTTTTACAATATCCCTGAATAAAAAAATACACAAATGACCTAGATATGAGATTTGTACAGTATTGGTAACAATTTTTTTAATATGTACAATAATTGCCGTGTAACAGAACCGCCGGTAACAGTGGGTTCGTTCCCGGGCTACCCGGGCGCGCCTCGGACCGGCCTCTTCGGTATGAAAGAGACGGTCAGCATGTCGTCCTCTTCGCGCAGAAGGAAATCATCATTCGTCTTACTGCGGTTGAATATTCTGTTGATAAATATATATTTAGTATTACACATATATTATATTTTAGTAAACTCAAATACCATGCTGGATTTTTTTTTATTTTATAATAACCTAGACCAGAAACCAAAACAAAACTTCAAATATATACATAGAAATAAACAATAAAAACATGGACAATAATTATAAAAAAAAAAACAAATACCAAACAAAAACAAAACAAAAACCAAAATGTAACAAATATATTTTTCAACAAACTCACACACAGCCGTCACCGGACGCACACAGAGAAGAAAAACAATCATTATTATTATTATTATTACCATCAATACTTTATAAGCACCGACTTGCGAGTCTCGCTTTCTGTTGTGAGAGAGTGAGATAGAGATATAGATAGAGTGAGATATAAAAAAATCATTTATTAGTGCTAGCAAGTGAGATAGGATTTTATTATTCTGTGCAATGAAATATAATTAAAATAAAATGTCTCGAGACTATTATATTTAACTATAGGTATAATTTTATAGGAACTCGAAGGACGAAATTAATAATCGATCTCCGATCCGAGATTGAAGATTATGAGCTCTCGTAACTTAAGAGACTTATTGTCGTATCGATCTATAAAAGCAACATTTGGAATATGTGTAACTAGTTGGATGAGATGTTTGTTTTTTATTTCTATTCAAATTAAATATAAAAATTAAAATATGTTTTTTTATTATTTTAAAATGGCGATATATGTTCATATATTTTTATACAAAAAATATTTTTCGTTGATTAATTAAATATTTTCAACTTGAGTGTCGCATTGTTACGGATTTCTTTCCATCTTATTTTGGACCGAGACTGTCAAGTTCCATTATTACCATTTAATGATTGAACGCTTTGAAATTAAGAAATAACACAAACTAAACACTTACAAACTTGAAATTTGTATTATTTTTATGAGTATGTTTAATACTAGGTCTAAAAGTAAAACAAACAAACAAACATATAATTTCGACTTTAGTTTTTTCAAATGTTAAAACTACGGCTCGGTTAGTTTATATAGTAATATACAGTAGCCTCAAACAGAGAAATAATAAAAAAAACAACACCCGTATATATAATTTATATATTTCGATTACATTGGTACAAAAATATAATATTTACATTCATTAAAGCTAAGTAGTGTTCAGACACTGACACTGTTGAGAATAACTTGATAATTAAGTCTCATTCAACCAGACGATAATATCATGATAAGAGATATCATTTTGTGCTTTCCTTTTATCTTTTAAGGCAAAACAAAATCAACTTTGGCACTGCGCAATAAATTTGTGTACTTCAGCAGCATTTTTATACAAATAATGTTTTAAAAATAGCGAAAAAAAATTACTGATTTTATAAACTTGTCTTTTTAACAAAAAAAACGTTTAACGAGATACAAGAAGAAGGAATTTAGGTTTTATACAATAATTTAAATTAATTTATCTAAAATACTGATAATTTAGCCTCTCATTTTATATTTTAACACAAAAATATTTAATTTTGCTTGCATAAATATTTTTCTTAGAAAGTGCTCAGACTTATTAAAAATGGCGTAAACGATGTTATAGTTAAGTCTGATAAATTTTGAGACTTGATAAAACAAAATCTTTTTACAATATCCCTGAATAAAAAAATACACAAATGACCTAGATATGAGATTTGTACAGTATTGGTAACAAATTTTTGAATATGTACAATAATTGCCGTGTAACAGAACCGCCGGTGACAGTGGGTTCGTTCCCGGGCTACCCGGGCGCGCCTCGGACCGGCCTCTTCGGTATGAAAGAGACGGTCAGCATGTCGTCCTCTTCACGCAGAAGGAAATCATCATTCGTCTTACTGCGGTTGAATATTCTGTTGATAAATATATATTTAGTATTATACATATATTATATTTAAGTAAACTCAAATACCATGCTGAATTTTTTTTTAAGATTTTATAATAACCTAGACCAGAAACCAAAACAAAACTTCAAATATATACATAGAAATAAACAATAAAAAACATGGACAATAATTATAAAAAAAAACAAATACCAAACAAGAACAAAACAAAAACAAAATGTAACAAATATATTTTTCAACGAACTCACACACAGCCGTCACCGGACGCACACAGAAAAGAAAAACAATTATTATTATTATTATTATTATTACCATCAATACTTTATAAGCACCGACTTGCGAGTCTCGCTTTCTGTTGTGAGAGAGTGAGATAGAGATATAGATAGAGTGAGATATAAAAAAATCATTTATTATTGCTAGCAAGTGAGATAGGATTTTATTATTCTGTGCAGTGAAATATAATTAAAATAAAATGTCTCTAGGCTATTATATTTAACTATATGTATAATTTTATAGGAACTCGAAGAACGAAATTAATAATCGATCCCCGATCCGAGATTGAAGATTACGAACCCTCGTAACTTAGGAGACGGATTGTCGTGTCGATCTATAAAAGCAACATTTGGATCAGGATCGATTATTGATATCGCCCGCAATTCTTAGATTAAAATATTTTATATAACAAAGGGATTATTATTTAAATTTTATTGTAATATCTTGTCCGTAACACGGGTTATTTTTCCTGTAATATAAAAAAATATATAATAACCTTTATAAGATCCGATCATTATTATAAAGTTTTCAAATTAATTGTCCGATCTATAATTTTTTTATTAAATAATTGTTTTGTTTATTATTATCTCGACACAGAGCGTTATATAAATACCGAGAATAGATATAAAAGACATTATTGATAATAAAAATATTGCAGATGAGGTAAACGGTTAACTTTTTCATTCAATCAGATGCAAAATATTAAAGTTTTTTCTTTTGCCTTTGATGTGTTTGATATTCTCATTTCTTTGTCGACTTAAGAGTTGCGCAATTTAAGATAAAATATAAACAGAACTGGGCGGTTAACTGAACTTAATACCTGGTAATTTCAAACACCAGTGCTCGGGTATACATTAAATATATATCATATAGTATATAACGTTACATACTTTGCTAGAGGGGTAGTTCTCTCCGAAGGGTCCACCTTCTCGTCAAGTCCTCGATGAACCGACACCGTCTCCAACTCCTCAACGTGAAGCGACTGGAGGTACTCCGGGGTCCTGAGCTTTTCTATTGACGGTTTCTTGAAGCTGAAAATTATTAGGGGTCTCTCAAGAAGACATCTTAGGTCCAGGTATGTTTTTGGTATGTGCTTTTGATATATAGCACATTATACTAGTTTCTGATCGCGTCTTTACTTGTGAATTAAATATTGGTGTTAGTAGTGTCTATTTTACTGAATTTTAAATAGTATGCACGCATTATTCAGAGATAATGCAACTCTCTAATGATGGAAGATTTATCAAAATTGATGCAGTGTTTATTCTTGCCATAACAAAGATTTACTACATAAAAAAACTAAAACTATTATAATATACAAAGTGTACACACGTCTTAAGTAACAGGCTGGAGCAGACCACGGACACCGAGCTCATGGCCATGGCCGCTGATGCCATCCACGGCTGGAACGAGGATAAACATAACACCCATGTAAAATATAATTCATTATCCAACTAAAAAGAGGGAGGTTCGTATGTCCAATAAACGACAAGCTAACAGTCAAACTAACATTCAGCGATGATCCATCTAGTGGATAAATAAATAATTTTATAAAGAATAACATTTCAGACCACAGATAATTAAGGATGTGGAAAGGCGTATTGCTGCCGGTAACAGAATCAACGGTGCCTTGGCTGCATTGTTGAGACGGCGAAACGTCAGCATAGCTGCACGTTTGGCTGTACACAATACGGTTTTGCTACCGACGCTGTTATACGGCAGCCAAACGTCGGTAACACAGAAGAAGAATGTAAGAAAAATGAATGCTGTGGAGAGGCGATCTGTTCGCAGAATATGCGGAGTCAGTCTAGCTGATCGAATCCGTAATGACAGAATGGCAGGTACTAGCGAAGATGTCACGGTAAGAATGAAGAAGAACGTGCTCAGGTAGTTTGGACACGTCGAACAAATGAGTGATGAAAGATTGGTAAAAAAGATTTATATAGGAAAAGTGAGCGGTAAGAGAGACAGGGGGAGGCCTCGAGTGACCTTCGAAAACACATGAGGACCCCCCAGGAGGGCATGTATGAAGAGGTTGATGTCTGTGGCCGAGGCGAAAGAGGTATGCAGGGACCGTAACGTTTGGCGCTCCGTCGTCGCTGGCTACCCCGCAAGGGATATGGCGTGAAGCTAAATAAATAATAAATAAATAGGTAATTAAGGTAAAGGCGAAAATCACATATTTATTATAATATACGTATAATTCTACTACTAAGCTTTTAGTGAGGGTAATCATCCCTCAGATGATAATTACCCCCTACTTAGTGTGAGGGAGCTTTACCTGCAGCTGCAGCCCGTAGAGGGCGAAGGCCCCGCTGGCGAGGGGTATCCCCAGCAGGTTGTAGACGGACGCGAACACGAAGTTAAGTCTGATTCGACGCACCGTGCACCGGGACAGCTCTAAACACGATACCACGTCCAGGAGGTCGTTCTGGAGATAGATAGATATACATGTATATATATAGAGATAGACAGATAGAAATACATATATATATAGATAGATAGATAGATAGAGATACATGTATATTATATAGATAGATTATTATGTGATGGTGACATTTAATGTTATTTTTCTTAATTTGTGTACAAAGAAACATAGAATTACAAGAAATATTTATTTATTTTATATTATAGTTATTTTTTTGCACAGTTTACTGTGTAGAGTGAGTAAGGAGTTACAATATTTAAGTAAGTAATAGTAAGTATATTTGTGCAATTATTAGGATATTAGTATTACAAAAATTTCAAATTAAATTTCTTAACTCCTTCACACTTCTATGTAATATTATCTGTGCTTAACTCGTTTAATGAAAGACAAGGCGAAGTATAGCCTGGAAATAAAACCTAAAGTAAAGATTCAAAAATTTGAAAAAAGCACTTTCTCATGCAATCTATAATAAATGTTAAAAGTGAAATATAAATAGGTTTTATGACATACTGCCAGAAAAATCTTGTCAGGCAAAGTTTTTTATAGGATGATATAATAAAAGAGGAGGGGGCGTAGGGGGCGTATTACGTACCCTCATGAGCACGAGGTCGGCCGCCTCCACGGCCACGTCCGTCCCACTGGCGATGGCCACGCCCACGTCCGCGCGGGCGAGGGCGGGGGAGTCGTTCACACCGTCGCCCACCTGGGGAGAGGGAGGAGGGGTTGTAACAATTATGCGTAGAATACTGACATCTGTGCATAGAGTCATTCTAATATGTATGTTTTTTCGTCAATCATAACAACATAACAAATAGATTTTCATAAAACAACAGACATCTGATTTTAGTTATAGTAATATTTTTATGTATTTTTCACAAACATGTGTAGAGAAAATATTTTGACTTAAAAATCTTAGCGGGTCGGTAATTAATGTAAACAGTTGCATTAATTTTATTTAAATTTTTTTTTTTAACATTTCCAAAAATGCATATTATAAATAATAAATAATACAAGTAAATTATTGTTAAATGATGATATTAACAATATTGTCTCACCATGGCGACCTTCTGTCCCTTCTCCTGTAGTTCCTGCACTTTGGCCACCTTGTGTGAGGGCAGCACCTCTGCGTACACCTTGTTAATACCGACCTACACAAATATTTATACATACTTAGTACTGTTTTAATAAGGGCCACTATATCAATTCTTTATATATACATCTTAAAAGATAAAAAAATGTAACAAAAACTTTTTCTCGTACTAAGAATGTTAGATAAAGAATTTTGCAATATACTTTCATATATTTGATGGTCTATATATGTAAATGTTTTGTTGGTTTGTGTGCGCCGCAAAAAACAAAAAATAAACGATTCAGTTCAAATTTTATACGATATATAACCTGTTTCAGAGATGGTTGTTATCTTATCTTAGTGTTTTTTTTTAATTATTATTTTATAATCTTTTTTCTTTAATTATTAACGCATCGATATCAAGCTGCAATTTATTAAAGACCATTGAACATTGTCAATGGAAAATTAATATTACAGTATTATTTTGAGGCACAAGATCGCTCTTATATGTATATTTTTTTAAGTGAAGATAATTATCAATATCAAGTATTTCATGAAAAAATTAAAAAAAAAAACCATTAAAATCGATCTATATAAGAATCACTATGAAATACCTTGGGATCAGCTGTCAGAGACACTAACCATTGGACTATTGGGTCATATGAAATTGTCTATCATATATTCAACCACTCCCAGTCCCCACCACCTACTAACCTGCCTCGCGATGGCCACAGCCGTCTTCTTGTTGTCTCCGGTCAGCAGACAAACCTCGAGACCCATCTTCTTTAGACAGTACACCGCCAAGTGAGCTTCCGGTTTCACCTCATCCGCCACGCCTATGGTGCAGACTAACTGATCTGCACAAATTAAGACAAAACTGTTAGATAACTGTCAAAATATAAGTCACAAAATATAGGGAGTGCACGTACCGTTAATGGCCGCCAGCACGGCGGTCCTCCCGAGCTCCTCGTCCCTCCTCAACTCTTCCTGCACCCGCCGCGGCACGCTCACTCCGTTCCTGTGCATCCACTCCCTGTTCCCTATCAGCACCAGCTGTTCCACCTCCTGGAGTTAAAGCCGCGGTTTTATACAGTTCTAATATCAGCCCCTCTATATCCGATTAGCCTCATTTCCTATATATCCCCTCACCTCTCCCTGCTCTCCCGCCTTTATGACCCTCTGCAGCCTGGCGGCGGCCTGCGCGGTGCTTAGCGCCGCGTCCCCCTCACCCCCTATTATCTCCACCGGCACCCCCTGAAGGTAGATCGTGGAACCTTCCCTGTTGAATTTAATTCAGGTCAGATTGATTTATTAATGTAGTTCAAATGCAGAATATATAATAGATATTATTATTTTTAATTCAAATCAAATCAGCCTTTTTGTTAAATGTCTAAACGATTACTTCTACAACTCAATGAAACTATTAACTTTTGTGTTTCTGAGCTTACTCACGGACTGACTACACTGACCTTTTTAATGTAATAAATTTAAAAGTGCGTGGAAATGCCTCCTAGAATAAATACATTATGGATATACAAAGCAATAAGGTTTATAATATAACAACTAATAAGTGGTGTAGCGTGTTCTCACCTTGGGGGCGTATCTACCGCCTGCGGGCGCTCCGCCCCGAGCGTGACGCGAGCCCGCAACCCGCAACCTGGGGCCGCCGCGAAGCCGCGAACCACCGCGCGGGACGAGCCCACCACGCTCGAACACCAATGGACTATAGCTGAGGGATGGTGGGTAATTACGCATTAGAGAGTAATTCTTATATCAATTAGTTTTTACAAACATAAACTAGGTAACAAAAATCAAATAAATAATTTCTTAGTAATGCTAAAAAAAAATGTTTTTTGTATTTAAAAAAACATGCTGTATCTTAAGCTCTATTTACTAATATGTATGGAATAGAGTATGGAGTGTTATTCTGTTTTAATTACTGTGGTATTTAGATAAACAATATATATAGTTTAATTTATTTATTAACTGATTAACAATACAAACAATATTTGTTGTTTTACCACCCTGTATAATATACCACCCTGTATAATACACAAATGGTTGTAACTTATTACAAAAATCTTTAAAAAAAAAAATATTCCCATAAGATAACACAAAAACTCGTTTAATTTTTAATTATAATTAAACTAAAAATATATATATTAAAGTATTATATAATAATATATAATTTGAGATATATTGAATATGTAAGGGAGGGTAGTTTTAAACTTACCCGAGGCCACCGGATGTTCTGAATTCAACTCCGCCGACAGTATACACACGAGTACTTCCGGTAGCGTGGAGGGGTCGCCCGTGAGCAGTGACACTCTCGCCACCGACGTACTGCCGCGTGTTATTGTACCGGTCTTGTCGAATATCACTGTTTTAACCTGAAATTTAATTTAAGTAAGCATTCAAGCACGCGACAGCTTAGTTAGCAATGTATATAATATATCGAAGGTCGTCGGGTCGATTCTCATTCATATAAATATTTTAATATACAAATTTAAATATCGCTCGCCTTATGGGCGTTCTCGAGAGGCTCCGCTCCCTTGATGAGCAGGCCCAGCCGCGCGCCCACGCCCGTTGCTACCATGACCGCGGTGGGCGTGGCCAGGCCCAAAGCACACGGGCACGCGATCGCCAGAACTGATAGGGAGAAGTGAAAAGCCGTCTGGATGATCAGCTCCCAGTCTGAAAAGCCGGCGTTGCGGTAGATTTCCTGAAATACAAAAAACAGATTTTTATTTATTTACATCTCTTCCACTTTGCCTCCACATCAGTGATCATCTGTGTATATGATGGGAGTAACAGAATTATTTTGATGCCAAATTTATCGAAATAAGTTCTTTTGTAAACACACTCTCCAACTTAAAGTAAGTCTACAAGTGTTCCAATCGCGCTCTGCTCCGAGAAGAACTACATTACAAACTCAGTAGGTTTTTTTTCTTATTGTGACCACTGTTTCACAAACGTTAGTATTAAGTGAGCAACGTACGAACAACTAGAACCATCGCAGTTAATTCGCTAAGCCGCCCTAATGAATTGACAGTCACGTTGCTGTAAATGCGATGTTTCAATTTAAATTATATCTGTGAAGGCTTATTCAAAAATATATATTTACCGGGGTTATGGCTTTGATTCTGTCAATATCCAGAGCTCCGCTGATGATCCAGCAGACCAGGGTCAAGATTGACAGAAACACCACCATGGGGACAAAATATCTGGAAAGTATTACAAATTTATCAATTGAATGCGTATGCATATGATTATTATTGTACGCACGTTATAAGCGTACGCGTGTGCTTAAACATGTGCGAATGTGAGTGTGTTGTGTGTGTGTGTGTGTGAGTGTGTGTGTGAGTGTGTGTGTGCATGTGTGTGAGTGTGTGCGTGCATGTGTGTGAGTGTGCGTTTGTTTTGTGCGTGCATGTGTGCTTGTGTACTCACGAAGCGATGGTGTCGGCCAGTCGTTGCACGGGCGCTTTGCTCCCCTGTGCATCCTCGACAAGTCGTACGATCTGCGCCAGTGTGCTCGCCTCACCCGTGTGCGTCGCGCGTATCATCAGGGCGCCGTGCTGGTTCATGCTGCCGCCTATTACTAACGAGTCTGGGGGAGGGGGAGGAGGAAGGGAGGACGAGTTAAAAGAGTTCTTTCGGAATTCGGAATTTCGGAATTACATTATTCCCTCATTGGAACCGTACAACTGTAGTTTGATGTTTCGTAAATGCAATACATGACTATTTGTATTAAAGCAGTTTTGGAATCAATTTTAAATACTTTACATCCTTTGGGTTTACCTTTGGTTTTGGCGACCGGCATTGACTCTCCGGTTATTAGAGATTCATCGCAAGTACTTTGACCGGATATCACTTTACCGTCCACAGGTATCTTGGCTCCAGGAACTACCTGGTACGAGACGATAATAATAATAATAATAATAATAATAATAGCCTTTATTAACAATCTTATATTCTAATTACATTTAATCTTAATTCTAGTAAGTGTTACATTAATAACATTTATAATTATAACATATATATTATAATTTTCATATTAGACACCGGTTTCTTGATTGTCTTGCTTACCAGCATAGGCCTCCCCAAGTGTTCTCCATAAATATCTATCGTTTGTTTTCCTCATCCAAGTTACTCCTGCCACCTTTTTAATATCATCTTCCCATCTTCGATATTGCCTTCCTTTTTTTCTCGTTTTGTATCTAGGACACCATTCTGTTATTTCTTTGGTCCATTTCCCTGTCTTGCTTCTCATTATATGACCAGCCCATGTCCATTTTAACTGATTGATCCGGTATTTTATATCTATGATATTGGTTCGTTTCCTTAAAGTTGCTAACCTGATTTTATCTTTTAGTTTTACATTAAGTATACTCCTTTCCATTCTGTGTTGACAAGTTTCTAGTGCTTTGATATTTTTGTTTGTGCAACTCCAAGTTTGACAACCGTAAGTCATGCTGGGTAGAATACACGTGTTGAATATTTTTGCTTTTCCTGTAAGTGGTATGTCCGGGTTTTTCATAACTTCCTTTAGAGCCCAATATTTTTTCCATCCTATGGTTGTTCTATTGTTTATTTCCTTTGTAGTTAGGTCTGTAGGAGATATTATTTGGCCTAGGTATGTATACTCCTCTACATATTCCAAATTAGTAATTCTTTTAAGTTTAATAGAAACTTTAACAGAATTAGTCATCAACTTTGTTTTACTAGTATTTATTACTAATCCCACCTGCTCACTTTCATACACTAGCTGATTTATCATGACCTGAATGATTTTTGGATCTTCGCTTATTAGTATAAGATCGTCGGCGAATCTTAGGTGGTTTAGTAGGACCCCGTTAATATTTATACCGTAATTATTCCAATCGAGCTGCCGAAATACGTGCTCTAGGGTTGCCGAAAAGAGTTTAGGTGATAAAGGGTCACCCTGCCTGACTCCTCTTCTAACCGGGAAGTAATCCCCTTCCTTTTCAGTCCGTATTTTTGCTTTCATATTTGCATATACGTTCTTAATTATACGGATATATTTATTATGGACCCCTTGTGCCGTCAGGGCTTCCCATATTTTCGTATGGTTAAGCGAGTCGAATGCTTTGTTGTAGTCTATAAACGCTAAGTAGTATGTTTTTCCGTATTCATTGCATTTTTGAATTAATTGTTTTATGGTATGGATGTGATCAATGGTCGAAAAACCACTTCTAAACCCTGCCTGTTCTCTCGGTTGATTTTCATCTAAGATTTTTGTTAACCGTTCTAATAATATCTTAGAAAATATTTTATATATATTGGACATTAGCGAGATAGGTCTAAAATTTGAAATATCATCCATTTTCCCTTTTTTGTGTAGTAATATTATAGTTGACGTGGTCCATTGAAGTGGTATATATTCGGTAGCAAGAATTACGTTAAATAGGTCTGTGAATGTGCGTAAAATCGTTTCAGATGCTCCAATCAATAGTTCATTAGAAATATTATCTTCGCCTGGTGTTTTCCCTCTCTTCTGGGACATTATGGCTCTCATAACTTCATCTCTCAGTATGTCGGGAATTGGTTCTTCAATATCTTTCTGGTCATTTAAAGTTGGCGTTGTTGGATTGTCATTGTAAAGTTCACGATAAAAATCAGTCGCTGTTTCCAGTATGTCATTTCTTTTTGAATTATTTTTTTTGGTTTTAGGATGTTTTATGTTACCAATCCAATTTGTGTATTCCTGAAGTTCTTTATATGCCTTTTTTATTCCTCCTGATTTTTCGATGTGTAATAGTAACGTTTGTGTGCTCAGTTTATGTTTGTGTTTTCTTATTTTTGTATTTATTTCTTTGCTTAGTTTAGTTATCTCTTGTTTATTGTTCTTCTTGTCTTTGAATAAAAGAGCTCTTTGTTTAAGAAGGTCTTTTGCTTCTGGTCCTATTTTATCCCTTACTGTCTTGTCTTTTAAAAGCTGTTTGTTAGTTTCTTTTAGTTCTTCTTCTATTATATCGTATTTATCCTGGACCGTTTGAAGTTCGTTTAATGACGTTAACTTAGTCTTTAATGGTTCCAAAACGTTATTTGGGAGAGGTAGCCAAATTGGTACCTTTTTATTTTGTATGTTCTTTCTTGATTTTTTAGGTTCCAGCATACGTAAATGGCCTCGTAGTAACCTGTGATCGGTATTGTAGTTGAATCTGTTAAGAACTTCTACATTTAGGAACAGATTTGGTTTGTTCGTAGTTATAAAATCTATCTCGTTTCTTACTAGGCCATTAGGAGATTCCCACGTCCATTTATTTTTAGGTTTTCTTTTGTAAAAACTATTCATAATATGTAATTTATTTTCTAATGCGTAATTAATCAGTCTTTGTCCGTTATCATTCCTTTTACCGGTTGTATAGAGTCCAAGTATCGTGTCTTCGTTCTTTTGTCGCTCGCCAACTTGGCTATTAAAATCTCCCATCACAATAACGGTGTTGTACAATGTCTCCATTGTTTTATTTAGACAAGTGTAAAATTTATCTTTGACTTCTTTCGTTGCTACCTCAGTAGGTGCATATATTTGTACTAAAGACGTGGGGTTTTTGTGACCCGGAAGTTTGATATGTAGTACGACTATTCTATCTGACACACCATGAAATCCTATAATTCTATTTTTTAAATATTTTTTAACTAAGAATCCTACGCCGTATAGCCCAGGTATTTCATTTTTATAGTATAAAATGTGTTCTTCGTATTCTTCGATCATTTCCGTCGATCTACGTACATCGCTAATGCCAAGAATATCCCAATTAATATTCTTCAATGCTTGCTCCAGTTCTATTAAATATTCCCGTGATTTTAATGATCTTGTATTAAGTGTTGCTATGTGTAACCTGTTTTTTATTGGGTTTGATGCTGTTTTGTTTTCCAACATTGTTACATTTTTCTTCCAGCTTATAAGTACTTGGGGGGAGAGGTCGGAAACCCCGCGGTGACCAACCGTATTGGGGCTTTTGTTCTTTGTTGTTTTTGTAGTTTTATTCATTTTAATTTCGTAACCGGTGCCTGATAGTTCCTATGCTTTATTTTGTTGAGATGATTTTTCCGTCAAAGATATGGATCTTTCCCTCATATACTCGAACACATTTGTTTTTTGTAGTTTAGATGGTGCAATAATATTTTTCGAGCCACTTGCTTGTGCCGTTGGTGTGTGTATGATGTTAGGTGACGTTGAAGCGTTCCTTTTTCTTTTCTCGGCATCATGTGTGTTTCTGGTTACTATTTTGTAATTTCGAATAAATACATCTTTTCCGTTTTGTTTTTCTTGATTAAGTTTTTCCAGCAATTTTTTTCGTGTTTCCATCGTTTCCCTCGAAAAATCTTCCGTAATGTATGTTTCTTTTGACATTTTTGTCTTATTTTTCAGTATCATTATTTTCTTTTGAAATGACGTAAGACTTAAAAGTATTGGTCTTGTTTTTCCCTGCTCTTGCTTTCTTCCTAATCTATAATAATTATTTATTTCGTAAATGTCTATGTTAATATCTAGGTTTTTCATTGTTTCTTTAATTATATTAAATAGTTCTTGGTGATTCTTTTCAGTTTCTTTTATACCATGTAATATTAAATTATTTTTTCTACTTTTGTCTTCCAGATACTTCACTTTTTCATTCAATCGTTGGATCTCAGTTTTTAGGTATCTATTTTCTTCCAAAATTGGTTGTAACTTCTCGTCTATGTTTCGCATGATACTTTCCGTTACATTTTCTGTAATTGTTTTAGTCTGTTGATTGAGTTCAGATTTCATCATATGAAATAACTTCGCCATGTCTTCAGACAATCCAGTGATATTCATATTTGCAAATTGTTTGTGCAAGTAGCAAGCAAGTTTTAGGCGAGTTGCAGTAAACGTAGCACGGAACGGTGTAAACGCAGCACTAGCCGTCGTCGACTCAATGAACGAGCGGATGACTCACCGTTTGACGTCGTATCGGTGTTCTAGTGCAACTCGTTATGCAAGGTCATTGACCTTTCCGCTTTGTTTTAAATGTAATATTAACGAATATTTGTTTTATTTAAGTTATTGTCTTGAATAGAATGGTTAAGTATTCAATTATAGATGGACGTACCTCTTTACTTTGTGATATTGTATAAGATGGCACTTAACAACAATTTATTACGGCACTTTTTCTTTGTTATTTGTGGAGTGAATAAAAACACGTCTTCTTTCACTGGTTGCGAATTTATGACTATCATAACGAGACGATAACCCAATAATAAAATATCTAAAGTTAAGAGACCGATAGATCAAACAGATCCAGTAGACAAACGAACCAACCTTTAAAACGTCTCCCCGTTCGACCAGGTCTACTGGAATATTCTTCTCGGATATCTCTCGACCTTCTTGGTCCAAGGTAACCAGTACAGCTTCAGTCGGCGTCAGGGATAGTAATTTGGATAGGGCTTCAGAAGTTTTGCCCTGGAAAGTTCAAATAAATATGATATAAGTATGCATTGAAGGTGGTCGGAAGGGCCATAGAAAGCATTGAATATACGAGAAAAGTCATATATAAAGTAGCCTACGTACTTTACCACGTAATGATCTATCTTTATACAAAAGTGTATACAAACATCCGAACATACAACTTTCACATATATAGTATTTTATATATTTCACATATATAGTATATTTTATAACCATGGGGTAACGATCATTTCTGTTAGGATAAAATCGTTTATTACTATGAAGATGGAATAAAAATAATATCTATAGAGAAGAAACCTTAATTTATTAGTAAATATTTTCCTAAAATAAAACACAAATTTCCACGAGTAATGACAAGAAAAGTAACGACATTAACATATACCTTAGCGATGTGTTCCAGCCACCTCCCGAGGGACACGAAGACCAGCAGCATGGGGGGCGTGTCGAAGAACGTGAGAGGACTCGTGTCGTTGCCGAGGGACATGGCCGCCACCACCGCGCCCACAGAGTATAAATAGCTGAAATTCAATAAAATACTCTCATCGTGAAAGATATTACAGTAAATGAAACCTCAAATTCCTAATACTGTTTCTAAAATAACGGAACGAAATGCCCTACTTTTTTAACAAAAGTAATTGAAAAATTAAGTCTGTATCACTAAATTTTTTTATATTATTTTTTCAATGCAAAAAATCGAAAGGAAAGAAATAAATATAATAAGAAAAAATACGCATTCTGAACACATAATTTTACTATTGTCAAGTTATAGAATTTTATCAACTTTATTTCCTAAATCTATTACACACGTTTGCAGCAGTTTACTTTTTTAAAACCTAATTGCAATAATAATATAATATTCACGTATCTTCTAACACAAAACACAAATAACAAGAACCACATGTCACACACACACGCACACGCACGTGCACGCAAACGCACACACACATACTACCCGTAAGCCACGGTAAGGAACTTCGTACCAATAACCTTCGTAATAATAAGAGCAAAGTAGTGTGAGTAAGGAATATTTTTACCTTATAGTAGTAGTCATAGATATGAGAACGTCCATGTTGGAGGTCCCGTGTCGCAGCGCCTTGTACGCCTGCTTGTAGAAGTGCCAGCCGCCGATGAACTGGGCAACATTGTTAACTTATCTCCCGCGTAGATTGATAAATAGCGTTGTCCGTACTTAGTAGAGTATATTTGAAACATAACTCTCTAATATTAATTGACGAAGGATGGGCTTCCAAAAATATTGTAATTTAGGTCCCAGAATTTTTTTAAATTAAATTTAAAGGGATTTTACTCTATAAAGAGTGTTTACCCCGTAAATACCAATTATCCTAACCTACACGGGGAGACCAGCAATTACCCGTAAAGGAATTTCATTCCATAAAGGGTTTTTATTCCAAAAATAAGTTATCCTCACCTGCACGGGGGTAGCCAGCAACCACAGCAACAGGTTCTCGAGACTCAACCCCGGCACGACGCAGCACATGTCCTTGGCGCTGTGGTGTCCCATCCCCACCATGAAGTACGTCATGGCCGCCATACAGGGCGCCCCGAATATTAACGATACTAGGAACGCGTTACGCCATCTTCGGATTTCTTCTCTGTTGATTAAAATAATTAACATTTAATAATTTCCATACATACATTACATACATACATTTTATAAAATAAGAACATGCTGTAGCTTAGTCGACAGTTATATATATTATATTAGCTTCACGCCATATTCCTTACGGTGTAGCCAGAGACGATAAGTTTAATAATAATAATAATACATTAATACAGTTATAAGTAATAGCTAGTAACCCGTCGATGTCACCGCAATGAGCCAATGCTTATAAACGGTGTTTTATTTTTTTATAATTTTGCTATTTATTTTAGTTCGTGACGTCACAAACTCACTTGTGCTCCAGGTAGTGCGTGGTTCCTCGATGCTGCGAGCCCACTACGCTGGCGTCGAAGCCGAGGTCATTGACCGCGTCGCATATAGTGCGGGCGCCGATGATCTCGGGGTCGTACTTCACTTTACCCCTGGGGAAAGGTGATGAGGGTAAAATGGGGTAAGAGGGAACAGACAGACATTCGTATAGATATAAACTCACTTAGACGTAGTCAAGGCGACCGAACAAGATACAACACCGTTCAGTTTGAGCACCGCCTTCTCTATCTTGCTGACGCACGACGCGCACGTCATGCCTTTGATCTGGAAATTTATATTTATATAAGGAAATATATATATGTTTTACATTAAGTTGCTTAGTTATATTTATATATATGCCACCATATTTTATATCATTATATATTTGTAAGAACATGTGTAATAAATAAATACATATAGCAAAAATAATTGCCATTAAAAATAACACCATACTGTAGAAAAGTTTGAATTACTCTGTTATTTAATTTGTTAGAACAAAAATAACAATTCAGTGTTAGAATAATATTTGTATTTTTGACACACAGATTATTATAAGCACCCTGTGTATAATAAATTTACCAATAAATTTAAATCCTTGGGTGCTCCGCTATCACTCAATAGCTCTGACGTGAATCCCAGCTCCGTGATGGAGTCGGCTATAGCCGCCGCTGATATCTTAGCCGGCTCGTACCTCACCTCGGCTTTGGCGGCTAGTAGCGCTATTACCACGGAGTGGACGCCTGTGGGATAGAATTAAATTTTTAGGGTAACGGTTATTTTAGAATTGTCAGGGTAAATAGTCATAAGTTAAGCCAATAACACTACTGAGTCGACGTCTGTGTGGAACAAAATACATTTAATTTTTGGGGTAACAGTTATTTTAAAATTGTAAGTGTAAAATGACCATCAATATATTATTAAAAGATAAGTGTAAAATGACCATCAATATATTATTAAAAGATCAATATATTATAATAAAAACAACATTAACTGCCGCTCTCTCAGAGGCTAATTATAAGACGATGAACCAATACTAAGAAAACTCAATTACCCTAAGAAATAACAATTACCCTTACCATTTAATTTCGAGCAATGTTTCTCTATGGCCGCGACGCACGACGCACACGTCATGCCCTTCACCTCTAGCGTACACCGAGATATCTCGGGTATGTTACCCTGGGGACAAACAACAGTTACCCTTCAGTTCATTATAAATCGGAAATTATCTTCAAATATGTTAGCAATTATTAAATAAATATAACTAAAAAAAATTGTACTAGAAGGTTCTAATACTAGTCGTGTGAATAACATAAATCTTAACAATATATGATATATTTTTAGTTGAGGTTTATATTTCGCGCTTTGCTAATATAGTACAGAAGGATCATTTCATCAGAAGCATTGATTTTAGCCCAAACATTTAAGAATTTTAACATATTTCTCATTAACATACCACAGATTAATAAAAAGGTATAAGAGCGCAGTCAGTGAGTGATTTCATTCAATTAAATCAATAATTAATTGCATTAATTGTTGATATACTGCATTGATACATTCGTCATATAGGAGTTGTTATATTAATATGAGCGATTAATATAAAAATAAATAACAGAAATCAAAACACCATCAGAACTAGAATCCGACAGTATTGACACAATAGCTCAATTGTTAGAGCATCAACATATCGCAAAAGTCACAAGTTCAATCCCGGTTGTGTAATAATGTAATTTAACTTACATTTGTTTGTGGTTTTCTCTTAACCGATGGTTTCCTGTCCCCGGAACCCACCTCGCCTTTACTCTGAGTATCTGTGAATAAATATATAATACATTTATATATATATGATTACTATATCTCCTTGAATAAACATATATATATATATATTTATTCTTTATGATTATTCAAGGCGAGTAAAATTATAACGTGAAATGCAAATGAATAATTATTTATTGTTCCTTCGCCCTTAGGTTGACGATTGTTCGAGTTGAATAAATTATCCTAGGTGTTGTCTGCGACTCCGTCCGCTACAGAAGCTACACTTATTTTACACAACCAGTTCGGAACTATTGATTGAACTCAGAAACAGCATTATCTAAATTTTATATGCATTTTTATTGAAGACACTTTCCGATATAAAAAATAGGCATAGCAGCGTGATACGTATACATTTTATAATATAATTTTTGTAATCTCAATGATCAACCAATTTAGACACATTCAAAGAAACAAACAAACAAACAGATCTATATAATATAATATATTCAGCTTGATCAAATTAAAAATATTTAACACTAGGATAATAAAAAAACACCAAATAAATTGAACAAAACAATAAATATAAAAGTTACTCACCGACTTTATCATCGACGCTTATGATATTGACATCGAATCCCAAATTATAAATGGCGTCGGCGATCTGTTGAGGAGTGACGGCCCCGCGGGTGAAGTTCACCAGCGCCGTGCTGTCGGACAGACTGACGGACGAGTGGGTCACGCCGGACAGGTCGTTGAGGGTACCTGCAAATATTATTGTATGATTTAAACTAAAGTTTGAAAGGTAGTTGTTAATCTTGTTTAGCTTTAACTAATGTTTGGAAGTAGTAGTTTTTAATTTGAATTTTCGTCCAAATTTCAAAACATATTTAGTATAGACAAATATGATAAAAATGTAACCCACCCTCAATAGTGTCGACGCAGGACTGACACGTCATACCGATGACGGACACGAGGACCTTACCGTCCGTCATGTCTATCAACATGTCCGTCGGTATCTCGGCCGGGAGGAGGTTTCTGGTAAATTACATGTTCAATGACAAAAAGCTACAATTATATATCTATCTTACACAGCATTCAAGTATTTTTATATATTTTAAATTCCTTTTACCAATATAATCTGACTTTAAATTCTTAAAGTTTCGTCATACCAGTGAAACATTATTTTCCGCAAACAATATATCTCTTAGGAGATATTCTAAGATAGGTTTTTGTAAAAATGTAAGCTTCTTATAAATGTGTTGGTGATAACTTTTGATGCTTTCGTTATGATCCTGAGTTCGATTACCGGTGGTGGCAATTATTACAATCAATACTATTCGGGCTTATGTTTTTATCTAGGAACTATTTAAACTTACACGCGAAACGTAGGTAGATATAGATAATTATATATAGAATTTAATATCAAAGTCTTATCAAAATCAGACCATTCAAATCAAAGTTAATTATCATATTATAGTATTATTGTGTTACATACTTCGTCTCGTCGTCGTTATCAGGAACTTCAAAACCCATATCTTCTATATGGGACCGGAGAATCTCCACCGAACACACCTGAGGTTCATATCTAAAATACCCGGCGTGTTCTGATAGTTCCACCTAGAATACGTTAAATATAATAAAATCAAGAAATTCAACGATGGTCTTTCGAGTAGAACCCCGGTCTACTCAGTAGACCGACTCACCTTAACGTACTGGACACCGGGCAGTTCGCGTACGGATCCCTCGATACTCCGCACGCAGGACTGGCATGTCATGCCATTGATCGGCACGCGAACAGCCACCAGATCCTGACTGGATTCTCTGTGAATAATAATTATAAGGATTTGAATAATTAATTGACTACTGCTAAATCAGAAGATAAAGTTTAACAGATAACAAAGAAATTAATAATACCATATTCATATGTAAGATTTAAGTACCTATTATGTTGATATTATTATATTAATATTAATTTTGAACGACCTTATCTATTGAGAGTATTTACACATTCCTATTAACAGAATACATATATTTTAATTCTTTTTTTGCTATTTCAATTTCTGATAAATTGCCCTGTATTCAGGGAATTATTCAATTATTCATTATTCAACTAAAATGCTATCTTCACAATATATAATGGACAATATATTCTGAATCTATCGCGCTGTGGTCAAGTTATTTATTATTAATTATCGCATGTTAAGTCAGGAACAAATACTAGTGATCGATGGTATAACCTTTCACCATCATCATCATCTTTAAAAAATACTACACAGAAATGTAACAAACAGACGGACACAAATCTAAGATTTGCACGCACAAATATTATTAGTAAAGACTGTTGACTTTAGGAGGTCTGGCTATAATCAACATACTAACAGTTCTGCATATATTGCTTCACTGTGACCTTGCTTTAGGAATTCCTATTACAAATGTAGGGCATTACATAATTACTATTATTTTAAAATTAAAAATTTTTAAAAAATACTGAAAGATTCACAAGTGACGACTCTTCTTAAATGAGGAATATAAAATATATAAATATCCTAATATAATTAAATATATAATGCGTTAAAATTTAGTTTATGTTATAAATATAATCAAACAAACAAACATTCAAATAACAACTAATAAATGTATCCATCGTAAAACACGCTCAGTCACAGACAGACTTTAACGACTCGTTTTATTAGTGTTTCTAATCTCGTGTCCTTGGATGTGTTAAGGCTGCTGCTACACTACTGAGCTATAGCTATAATATATTATATAAATTTACATCTTGCGACATAACTTTAATAAGTCATTGAAGTGTAAAAATGATCCACTACAAACATTGTTTGTTTTCAATTAAATAATGTCAATCGGTAAAATTGAGATCAACATAATTGAGGTCAGTATACTACAAATAATCACACCATACACTATACCATATATATACCATATATAAGCGATTTACCATTGACTCATCACGAAATCTCCGAAGCTATTTGTCCGATTAACTTAAAATCTTACAAACTTACTTCTTTAGTGACGTAGACTAAGAACGGATTTTACGGAATTCCTATCCCAAGGGAATTCAACTGATTGCATTTCGCCAAGTTTTAAACCTGTAGGAGTTATACACTTAACACGGAGGTAAGAGTTACTATAGCAACCTAAGTTCACATCAAAATTAATAGTGTGCCCAGCGAAGAGGGAGGGAATAAGCTAGTATATATATATTTGTGAATGGATGTATATTTGAATTCGGGTATGATTTTTTTAATAAAGGTCATCTACCCCAAAAATGAAGGGCGATATAAAAAAAATTAAAGATATTCGCGTTTACAAAAATACCGTAAATAACGGAATTTTTCTTGAAAGACAAGTTTTTTAAATGTTTCAAATAATCAAAATTAATTAAATAAAATATGCAATGAAGTACTTAAATATCCACAAAGTTTACTATCAGTAAAGAGAAATATTAAAATTTTTTTGAAAGATTTACTTTTTTAAATTGTTCTTAAGAAATGACAAATTCACAGATATACAAACCATATTATATATACGCTTACTATACTTACTTACTTATAGCCCGTGATGCTGTCTGTGTCAAATCAATTATTAATATTTTAGTCTGACCCCATTGTGATTTTATTTTTGTTATTATGATAATTCACAACATAATTAATTTCAGGCTGATTCTTTTTGTTATGAAATAATTGACTTATTTTAATCCGAAAATATAGTTATTCAATGATAAAGTATGTTAAAAATCAGTAGTTCATCAGTAGTTTCAGAGCATATCGATTAAAAACAAACAAACAAATATCTCATCCCAATATCAGTATACACTACGACACGATCCGTATATAAATATATAAATATATTATATAATATATAAAATTAACATCGTAATATATTTAGTATTAAAACAGTTGTGATTCATTGTTCATGACAAAAACAAATATATTAATTAAATAAATGAGAAAACAATACTACAAAGGACTCAGGACGCTTCATTTAAACGCAGTTCCTTTAGTTGACGGATCTCAGAATAAAGATATTAGACAGAGAAAGAGATATAATTCCTCTCTCTCCCTCATCGCGTACTCACTAACGTCTATCGTGTATGCTACATAATTTATCGTGGTTTCCTCCACCATGCTGACCATAACCAGCGATAAGGTTCTTTGTTCCTAAAGAAGTCGATAGCTAGTCGATATACTGGCTGTAAACCACAATATAATAACCTAGAAAATTACAATCTTTAAGCGCCAAAGCAAAATACGTCTGCAAGCACCGCATTCAAGACAGTACATAATATAATTCAATAGCATTTTAATATCAAAAGAATCTAAGCCTCTGAGACAATTGCCTATTCCATTACCTTAACCTCGTTAAGTAATAACTAATACAACTTATATATATTATGCTGTGAAGGTTACTATGGACAATACTCATTCATCTTATTTCACACACACACACACACATACCAACCGACATAATATTAAATACTTTTTATATAAAAGTGGTCAGCAGTGAATAAAAATGAAAAATAAAAACTTACAAATACAATATGTTGTAACTTATTGATTAAAATTATCAGTTGTAAAATAAGATAATGGATTATTTGATGAAATCAGCTTCACCGCGAAACACAACAACTTTTTTATCTTAGTTTTCCTCAAACGTTTATTTAAAAGAGTTTTTATTCACTTGAATTTTTTAATATAAAGAAATAAAAAGGACAACTTGATATTAATTTTAAAAATAAAATGATGTACAAATAAACAAAGAGGTGTCTCACTCTGTTTGAATTCCAATTTCAAATCCCTACTTACACGGTATAAAATATGACGCAACCATATTTCCAAGTTTGCCGCGCTGAGTGCAAACCTTTACACATATTAGCAATTAAGCGCTTGATATATTTGAAAACGATTATTAAGTGTCATCTGTATCAATAATAATATCAATAAATATGCCTTTCATTCAATAAATACTAAGCATTATTATACATATTCAATAGCATGACACTGTGAATACAATGAATTATACAATTAATAGTTAATAAAATTACAATAATTATTAACGTTTTACAGCGCTAAAAGCGCTGTTTTAGCACAATTAGTGCCGTGCGGCAAAGGATAATAGAAGTAAGAACACTCAATAAATAACTACACCACTTAATGCTAGTAATTAATTAGAGTTACAAATACAATAATTGTAATTATACTTTATTACTTGTTATTTTAATTATATTTAAAGAGTAAACAAAACTGCAATATTAATAATTAAATAAAGTCACTTCTAATAACCAACTTATATCAGATCATTTATTTGAAATATCTCTGAGGTCATACGATGAATTTAAATTTGACTTCTTTGTAATAATGGTCTTCGTATCGAGATAACATTACACATTCCTAAAGAAAAACAATCAAATTTTGTGTCGTTAGGTTCTTTTAGTTCTTGTTTGAATCATTCGCTAACAATATAATAAAATAGTGTAATTAAAATTATTTTTTTCCACTTTTTTATCATTAGCGAAAAATAAGAGTCGAATTGCAATATAATACCTATCAGATTCGGATTCCAGGATTCGACTTACATAAATATTATATAAAAAAAATTTTTAATTTAAAAAATGTTTATAAACTCACAAGTCCAAAAAATACTATATCCCAGGGCACGTTTAAAAAAAAAAACTCGAACTGTCACGTTGACATCTAAACCCACAATGGCGCGAAGCACCTCCATTGTCTCTTAGCTTATTATTAGATAGATGTTTAAACAAGGTATTGTAATCATTAGTTCAACATTAGGGTTATTGTTTTTACACCTGAGACCTAAAGTTTACACTGGTGATGTTACGACTATGGGAAATATTAAATTCCTATCCTATTGATAGTGCTGTATTATAACGAAATGACTACAGCTTATACTGACTACAAACGTTTTGATAAAAACGGTGTGAAACTATTTAACTATCATACTTTGAGTCGGTAAGTTTTCATTTATCATTTTTCCCTTCCATTTTTAAAAACCAAACCTTTATTTTTTTATATGGTCCCTTATTGATAAGTGGACCTTACGTATTTATTACATAGTTTAAAATAGTTAAGAGTAGATGGTAGAGGTTAAAGCTTTCTGTACGGAACACCAAAGCGGTAGCACTGTAACCCGGAGGTGATTCAGACCGCACAATAATATTTTGAAAACGAGCCACGCGTTCCTTAATCACAACGTTATTACGAGCCTTCCTTCGATGTATTTGATTATAAAGCGATAGAAACATTTATAAAATCCTGTACCAATTTCATCTCTTCCTTTTTAACAATATTATTTTTACTTATATTATTGTAATAATACCCCAAATCGTTTTTGTGTTTTATCATAAATTTCATTAATTTAAAAACCTATTACTACACAAAAATATCATCGAAACCGGTCGTTCCGAGGTAGTGTAACAAACATGATTCTTTACTATTTAATTATTTTTATAGATATATAAAAAAAAACGTAACAAAAGTTGACGGTCGTTTTTTTTTAAACCTTGAATTGGTTCAATAGAATGTAACTTCTAATAGGAAGTTGTTGAGTGATTTGGGAAAATATATTGATACAATTAATTCTGACATGACTTGTGTTGTTATTCAATAAATATCGTTTAAGTTAGTAATGGATATGGCTAGAGGCCTATATTCTCTCAGAGGTACTATCGTTGGATCCAGTCAATAAGGCTCTCATTATTTACATAAAACAAAGTAATTCGATCACAAAGATCTAAATAAAATACATGAATCATCAGATTGTTATGGATACACTAACAGGAACCTTTAATATAAAAACTACTATGTATATATATATAAATATATATATATATACAGTACATATTTAATACCAGCTGAATATAATTATTTATCAGCAAATTTAAACTGACTTTGATGGTCAAAATCTTTGATACAAATAATTCACATATTTTTAAAAATATAATTTTTTTTGGGAACTTAAATATTTAGAAATAATCAATAATCTTAAAGAAGGCTGCAATTGAATAATAAAATGGTTTTTACATCAAATTGAAAAAAATTAGCATAAATGAATTATACTAAGTAAACTATTTAAAAATACTTAGCTCACGCTGAAGAGATGACTTCCCTCTATCTCTCTTTAAAAAAAAGAATAACTAAAGTAACTCGCGTGCATTTTCCGCTATGTAACCCTGTCCTTTGTGACCGTGTATATTTCCGGGATAAAAAGAAGAGTTCTTATCCAAGTCACAGTTTATCCGTGTACGAAATTCTGTCATCCAATAAATTCTGCGTTATTAACACACAAACACACTAAATATTTGCATACATTTATAATGTAAGTAGGATAGATGAGGTACTTGTCGATTTTCAATGTCCACCAAAATAACCGCCTATCCCAATATTTAACGGGATAAGGATACGCCATATGACCATCTAAGTCCACCGTGTAAAATAACAACAATAATGAACTCCAGAAAACATAAAATTTCATTTTTACACCTAAATGTCGTATCGCTAAACTGACCCAGTTCCCGATTAAAGAAAATCAGATCGTGAGACATAAACGTAAGGCCGCCGCCTTTCTAATGTTATTAATTAATTATACGACACGATATATCGGATACTGTAAACATAAAAACAGTATGTACATATGAAATTAAACTATTTAAATACAACATTCATATTCATATTTATTTCTCAATACTAATGCAGGAAAACTAAACATAATAATTATATTTTATTAAAATATTTGCCTGGACACTATCCCCATAGCAGGCACAAATCCCAGTTTGATTAATTAACCATTCAATAATACATTTATAATTAATTATACAAAAGACTTTATTTCTATTATATTTATAAGTCATAGCAAATTTTGACAATTAAAAAGTTGCTTACCATATATTTTGATTGATTTAACTGTCTGTCGTAAAGTCCTTCAGCCTTCACTTACGGAAATATTAGGTAATCGGAATTACTCAATTATTACAGTACGTATTCGAAAGTATATATATATATATATATATATATATATATATATATAGAAATAATAAAATATTTAAATCTGATGCATCGATATAATGCAGCCACTGTTATTTGCAATATATTGACGGCACACACATACATACGAGTACATGTATATCAACCGATACACTTGTCACATTGCAACGATAACTATTGATAGCTAACGAGTAGGTGAAAATTATGATAATTATACATTCCGATTATTCTGGTCGTGTCTTGATCTTATCTCCAGTTATGGATTTCCAGTTATGTTACATTTAGTCGTGTACATATTTGTAATTAATAATATTTGTAATTATATATATATACACACATTATAATATAATATACAATGGTAATTTTAGATCAATAACAAAAATATATAAGACAGAACTGAACTGAAAATAACAAACCACGATTTAAGGATTAAGAGCTAATTGAAGATAATAAGTTAATCAGACGACAAATTCTTTTAGATACGAACATAGCATACTTTTAAACTGTGTATACATAGCATTATGTAATAGAAAATTTACATGTCTTAAAGATGTAGCCTCCTTATTCTAAGTTATTAGATATAACCGAAAATACTTACATATTTAGTTATGCATGTATTGAAATCGTGAGAGAACATGGCACGAGAGGAATCCATAACAATCGGCCCTTAAATCATAGATGGTTCAGACTTTCGGGTTTGTCTGTCAATAATATATATACATATATATTATGTAATATCAGAAACTATCAAGAGACACCCACAGTCACCAACGAAGCATAGCGGAAATTCCATCACAGCCTTTTGCGCCTTATTGGATTTTCCCAGGAATTTTATGATGACTATAGGAGTGTTTTAGATCTTCTTATAAATTTATGTATATATAATGTTATCAAAAATTAATTAATATATTTTATTGGTAAATAATTATAGTTGGAAAAGTGAGTTAAGATTTTTACATATTTTCTTGCATTAATACTTATTAATTTAATTTTTAACTTTTATACAATACTATACTTAATAATGCTACTTCAATCAAGTTGTGCTACTCGCTTGCTTAATAGAAAGTAGTATTTGTTTTTTTGTGCTATTAGTGCCAATAACCGATCTGCAGATTGAGTTTATAGAAGGTCTCCTAATTTTAATCATAATAGTAAAGGTTTATTTTGTTTGTTGTTGTATATTAAATAATACTATAAAATGTTAAAACATGTTTTTTATTGACATTTAATCTAAATTACCGATATCTTTCGGTGAAATGTCTAAATATTTCTTTATACAAAATTGTCCAAACTATAAAAGTCAAATCGGTCATGGGGTTTTCAAGTGACGACTTCTCGTACAAGTATATATAAATATATATATATATATTATGTATTTGCATGTGTCGTGGCCAAGCCCGTGGAGTTCAACTATTGCTGAAGCTAAAAGGAAATCAACTATATGTGGAATTCTAGGTCCAGGACAGGAGAAGGGACTATCTATATCTGCCTTTTAACCCGAGTGAAAAGGTTTCGACTGAAAATTGTTCCGAGTCAAATTTTAGCTGTTTAACAGCAGCAACTTCTTGACTGCAAAGAGAGAGAAAGAGAAAAAGAGAAAGCAAGAGAGATTTTATTAATATATATATATTATATCATAATATTAAATGCAATTAATAAGATAGGATAGATTATATGATTAAATAATAAATAGTGATTTGAACGTTCCGCCGTTTATTGATATATCATAATGAATAAAACATAATTAGTTAATAAAACGACTACGTACGAAAATACTTTTAATAATATTATTATCTTTAATAATATTTCATATATTATAGGGTATGAATAAAAATGAGTTCTAATTCAAAATATATGAAAATGGCTGGACCGATGTAGGTATTTCTTGTTTCAGTTCATGTTTACATGAAAAAATTAAATAAATATATCAAAAAAAGAATTTGTTACCATACATAATGTTATCAGACATTAAGGGATTAAATAATCCTCACTCCACCCTTTACCTCCTCCCTTTCCCTCGTTTCCACATCTTCCCCAAAAATGTCAGAAAATTAATATACTCCCATCTCAACACAAATAGCTGTAATAGCTAATACTATATAGCTTAATCTTAAATCTCACGGTCGAAATACATAATCGATCTACAATCTCAGATTGAAATCAATCTTAGCTGGCTTCCTACAAACTTATCCACTGTACAGTTGAACTGATATCTCATAAAAACAAGGTAAAATGGATCAGAGTAGATTGTTAATTTCAGTAATCCACCGAGGCTGATCGCGATATCAATACGTATCTTATCTGCCACGTATTCTTTATTGGATTGAAATTTATAATTTGGTCTTAAATGCTAAGAAAACTAAATCGATGGAATTTATACTTCATATATATATATATATATATATGTATATAACTCTAGATAAAAAGCTCCAGTGGAACCCCCATCTCTCAACACTCGCAGTCAAACTCAGCTCCGCCGTCTTTGCAATTAGAAAAGTTAGACAATTAACGGACGTTAATACGGCTCGACTTGTTTATTTTAGTTATTTTCATAGTATTTATCTTACGGTATTTTATTATGGCGAGGTGCTGTCGAAATTAATTCTATATTTACTTTACAAAAAAAAATTCGAGCTTATGGCTTAAAAGCTAGAGATTCTTTGAGAGATGTTTAAAAAAAAATGGGTATATATTAGAGTTTCTAAAATTTAAAGTGTATGTATTATTAAATAAATGTTATTATAGCATTCAAAAGTTTAATATAGTTTAGTTTAGTTGATCGAAATGATATTATAATGTTAAATTTCATTTAAAAACAGCAACTGTCAAGTTACTGTCTCTTCAGCGTTCAGGTGTTAGCTCACACACGGACTGACTACAATGACGTTTTATGTAAATGCCTACTTGAATAAAGATATTTTGCATTTAAGTGTTGAGGTCAAGTAAAAACTTAATTAAATTACCTAATTAAGTAATCTTAAGTAAAAACTCACCCATTATCGTCATCCTCCAGCAACTTGTATTTAATACCGCGAGACAACATTTTAACTTATTTTCATTCACTTCACTGTATAGAATGTCCCATTTTGATAACACTTTATCTATTTTATCGATTTTTTTTTAAAAGATTGTCGTATTTCCTTATTTAGTTTGTATGTACTATTAATATAAATATTTCTTTACACTATGCAATACGTTTTCACGTCTGAGGAGTTTAATATTATTAAATGTGAGTGAGGTGATATTGAATGGTCTTATCAGTGATAGGACCCAAGTATCTGATAACTGATAAGGATAAAGCAGAGTGGCAAAGCAGAAGAGTAGCTATTTAGGACACCGTCATTTTGGTAACAAACAAAACCATATTAAAAGCTGAAAACAGGTATTTTTTTGTGTTTATGACTTTAATATCTTAATAAGAATAAAATGCCAAAAAAAATATAATTGTTTTATATTACAAAAAGATAACATTTTTGATAACGAGCACACCCACACCGACGTGATAAGCGATAGAACACAACATTCAATATAACAATATAATTTAATAGCGATTTGTTAAAAACAAAAATATTTTTCTCACGGTTATACTCACACCGAATATACTATATATATAAAAGCAAATTTTAATATTATTTTTGATTTATTTTATTCTGTATGATAGTCTGCCATGATACAATTGTTATTAATTTAAAAGATAACAAATATAGCTAAGCTATCCGTGTGCACTGTACCTAATAAAGATACGGTATGTAAACATCTTTATCAACAGCTCCGTGTGAATTGTAGAATCGTGTGCAAGTTTTTAGTATTGATTAATGTTAGTACTACTGATAGTAGATTCGCTTCGGTGTGATTGGTGGTCTTTGAAATGTGATTTATTTTGATACTAGTGCCAGCGAGTGACTTCGTTTATTCCACGCTTCGTCTGAGTAAGTCTTCTATGATAAAAAAAACAGTTATTTTCTTTGTTAGAAATTTACAAGTGAAAGATATTTATATAATAGTCATAGATAAGCAAATAACTTAATCAAAATCTGTTTATTTATTTATTTTATTTATTTATTTATTTATGCACCATAAAAAAAATACAAGAAAAAAGACAATTATAAAAGACATACACATAGGATTAACTTATCTCTACAAAGAGATCTCTTCCAGCTACCCTTAGAGTGTTGGACAGAAGGTTTAAGAGGGCAGAGAATGGTACATAGGTATGTTATAATAATATACATAATAATAATACTATATAAAATATGATACATACATATACATTTAT
The DNA here is from genome assembly GCA_918358695.1 of Melinaea menophilus ssp. n. AW-2005. NCBI lineage: Eukaryota > Metazoa > Arthropoda > Insecta > Lepidoptera > Nymphalidae > Melinaea > Melinaea menophilus. Next base: position 18,705,675 of record OU911038.1, read on the forward strand.
GCCTACATAAATTAAAAAGAACATACATATAATAATACTATATAAAATTAGATACATACATATACATTTATACCTACATAAATTAAGAAGTACATACATATAATAATAACATATAGAAATACATATATCTATTGTACATTATAATTTAATCGTGTGAGAGATAGTAGTGCTTTAAATTACGTTTAAATGCCAAGACAGAACGACTGGATGTTATACTGGTTGGTAAGGAATTCCATAACCGCGCTGCTTGTATAGTAAAAGATTTGGAATAAAAGTGCGATTTATTAGAGGGAATATCAAAGGTTTTTACTATAACACAGGAGCGTTTAGGACGACTACTAGGAATTGCAAGATGGAACCGTTGATGAAGATAGGAGGGAGCTGAGTTGGAGAAGAGATTATACAGCGCGGTTAGGACGTGCATATTCCGGCGAAGGCGGATTGGGAGCCACTTAAGCTGATGTCGGAAGACTGAAACATGGTCAAACTTGCGTAATCCAAAAATAAAGCGGATACACAAGTTTTGAAGGCGATCTAATTTGTTAAGCAGCTCCTCAGATACATCCAGATAGCAAACGTCAGCATAGTCGAGAAGGGGTAATAAAAGAGATTGCGCTAGGAGGATTTTAGTACGCATTGGTAGGAAATTCTGTAAACGTTTAAGAGAGTGAATAGACATGTAAATGCGCTTGCTGATATCATTAACTTGCGCCGTCCACGATAAAAATTTGTCAAAAGTCAATCCTAAATTCTTAACTTCATCAGAAAAAGGTATAATTGATTCATCGTATAAAATATTAGTGAGGTTATTAATAATAATCTTATTTCTAAAATGTCTACTACCTATAATAATGGCTTGCGATTTCTTGGGATTTACAAGAAGCCCAAAAGTCGCAGTCCATTCCTTTATTAAATTTAAGTTATAATTAATCTGATTAATATTTATATTTAAATCTTCAAATGATGAATGTCTATAAAGTTGCAAATCGTCAGCATATAGATGGTAGGAACATGAAAGAATTTTTGTGATTTCATTAATAAAAATGGAGAAAAGTAGAGGAGATAAAACGCCGCCCTGAGGAACGCCAGCAGAGAGTTCAGCCCATTCAGAAGACGAATCATCAGAACAGGTAATCTGTCGACGTCCATACAGGTAAGTACGAAACCATTCAATTACGGGTGGAGATATGTTAAGACTGCGCATGATCCCTAGCAATATATCAAAATCCACAGTGTTGAAAGCATTACTAAAATCTAATAGAACAAGGATAGTAAGGTTTTGGTTGTCCATAGCGTATCTGATATCCTCAGTAACCTTAAGCAAGGCGGAGGATGTGCTGTGTGCAGTACGAAAACCGGATTGGAAAGGACTAAGGAGCTTGTTAATGTTTAAAAAAGATGTTAGTTGTTTGGATATAACGCTTTCTAGGACTTTGGATAAGAAAGGAAGTATAGATATCGGGCGAAAGTGGGAGGGAGAACTTGGATTATTGTTTTTAGGTAGAGGAAGTATATGTGCTAATTTCCAAGGAGAAGGAAAGGAATTGGTTGTTAACGAAAAGTTTAAAATGTGTGTTATAACAGCCAATATAATGTCAAGAAGCGGAATTAACATGTCTCGACTAATGTTGTCCTCACCCACTGCTCGGGAACTGATACTAACTATAGCTGTCTTAACATCACACTCCGTAACTTCAGCGAAGGTAAAACTGTCACAGATAGGTGGAGTGATATTATTTAATTTAGTAAGAACTGAGGTTTTTTTTACATTATCTATAATAAGTGGCGGTGTCGAAAAATAATTATTAAGAGAATTTAAATTAATACAAGTATTTGAAGAAGGCCGAGATTTACCCACACCTAGTGACTGAAAAAATCTCCACAATTGTGGAGGAGTAGACTTATTAGCACAAGAGAAAATATAACGGCGTTTGGCGTCTCTACACAATCTATTGCAACGATTGCGCAACTTTTTATAAGTAGCAAAGTTATCATTATTTGGGAACTTCTTGTAACGTGACTTGGCTTTATTGCGTTTGTTCATCGCGCTCTTTATATCGGCGGTTAGCCACGGTGCAGGATAGTGCTTAACTTTGATCTTTTTGATGGGGGCATGGGAATCATATAAGAACGTGATAAAAGAGTTAAATAATTCTACTTTTATGTCTATTGTAGGAGCGTTCAATACACTGGACCAATCAATGTTTCTAGCGTCAGAAAGTAAATTGGCCCAATTTATCGATTTGAAATTACGCCTCAGAATAACCTTACCTTTACGTTTGGGAGTAGAAAGATTATAGCGGAGAAATAAAAGATCATGATATGAGAAAGGAGCATTTAGTTGCCCGTGAGATAGCACGTTGTTGGATGTAAAGACCATAATTAAGTCGAGAAGAGATGGTTCAGAGTGCGGTGAAAAATGTGTTTCAGAAAGAGGAAGAATAGAAATATTGAAGGAGTCAAGTAAAGATTTGAGTTTATTAGATCTATAGTTATTTTTAACAAGACATGTATTTAGGTCACCCATGATAACAGCATGCTCATAAGAAGGTAAGAAATTATGCAATAGTAATTCAAGGTCATTGAAGTAGTCAATAGTGGAGGAGGGGCTGTACATAACGCCAAGAAGTAATCTTGAGTGATGAAGTACTACTTCAATGAGAAGGTATTCTAATTGTGTGGAATCTGAGGTAGGTGATGAGCTAATAGTTTTAAAGGAAATGTGATTTTTCAAGTATATGCACACGCCACCACCACGCTTTTCTAGGCGATCACTGCGTACCAATGTGAAATTAGGTAAACTGTAAAGGGAGGAAGAAAGAGAAGGTTTTAGCCATGATTCGGAAACAAGAATACAATCGACTTGGACGTTACTAAATGTTGCAAGTAAATCAGAGTAATGAGCCGGTATGCTTTGAGCATTAATATGAACAATATTAAAGCTAGTTCCGTCAGAGAAGATAGACTGAAGTCTGGCATCTAATGGAATGAATTCATCGTCAGATGAAGGGTTACTTGAAGCACTGTAAAATTCATCAGAGGAAGATGAAGGCAAACAAATATTATTAAAATTAAAAATCGCATCTGTCATAGTAGAATATATACAATAAAAAAAATAAAAATAACAATAACAAAAAAAATATATATATATATTTATATATATATGCAAATAATATAATTAATAGATTCAATTTATTAATATAATATAATTATATAAAATATAAAAAGACTAACTATTAAAATCCCACACTCACTGGCATAGTAATAAAATATTTTTACAAAAAGTAATCAAAATTATAAACAAAAAAAAAACATAAATATAATAATAATAAATGGTAACACTGAACCGGTTTTTAAACGAGTGACAGATCTCGTATAACATAACTGTCAAGTCTAAATATAGTATTGTCAAGTTGACATTAAAGTATATTTACAAATATTAACTAAAAGTTTCAAGTACAATTAATAAAAGAATACCCAACTTAAAATTAAAAAGTGAACTTGAAGATTGAAAATTGATATTAGATAAAATAAAAGGAAAATAAATTAACTGCATACCGGCCAACACCATGAAATATTTAAAATCATTAAGAAAAGTAATGAAAATGTATACAAACCTATGAAAAAAAATAAAATTTAAACAATAAAACTACTTAACTACTTTTTGGGCACACGTCGGGGTCTCGTCTTATGTTCCTGCGCGGTATCAAGTGAAGAAGAAGTAGCCATTAGAGTTTGCAGCTCCTTCATATTTTGGATTCTCTTGCGGCTCTTGTCTGGCAAGGAAACAATGATGATACCGTCAGCAGTCCAACAGCTTCTGATACCGAAGTGCCGTCTTGCTTCCGCAAAGACCTCCTGTCTGGGTTTTGTTAAAAACTCAGAAATTGTAACTCCGGAACCTTTTAAAGAAGTTTTTGAATTCCAGACTTCAGATCTCTGCTTTAAGGTAGTGAACCGTACAAGAATTGGCCTGGGTTTTTCTTTCTTCACACCCAAACGATGACAAATATCAATGTGGGAGATTTTAAAGCAACTCAAATTTAAGTTTTTTATGACATCATTGACGGCCATCACAGCGTTCTCATTAGTGGTTTCAGTGATGCCATGAAATAGGAGAACCTTTCGGCGATAGAATACCTCATGCCTATCAAAACCGGCAGAGAGCAGCTGTAATTGGTTTTGTAACATGGAGAGCGCCTTCCAAACCAGGTCTTTAAAGATGGAATAATCATGGGCCAGTGCAGAAATATCACTAAAAGTGTTGTTCTGAGGTTGCTGTTTATTAGTGACAAGTGATTGTGTGAGTGCTTTATCAAAGCTATCCATTCTGGACTCAAACATTTTTATTATGTCATCCATGTTCTTTGTCACTTGACTATGTAGATCCATTGTAGTTTTAGTTAATAAAGAAGATTACTGGGAGAAAGTTGTGTTTTATTGCCAGGTAGTGTAGAATTAGTTTAATATTTAATAATAATACATAAAGAGACTGTTAATCATAAATAAACGAATTTTTAATAATTAAGTAAAGATAGCTTAAAATTTTGATGTTCATGTACTCACATCTACCCGCAAAAAAAAAAAAAAAAAAAAAAAAGAAAAAAAAAAAAAAAACGAGATTTTACATGATGCACGAACTAACAAACTTAGAAATTCCTTTTTCATAATGATTTATTTATGCATTATTATATAATATTTCTTGTGGTTTTCCCTATTCTAACAATAACCAGCTGACTTACAGTTATTAAGCACATCTTCCTCCCCTGAAACCACGGTCAGTAATGCGTGGTTAGTTATTTTAGTATCCACTTAAAACTAGGCTATATATAAAGTCGGTTCTTCACCATGGAACTAAGCTTTAGAGATGTGCAACTGGAGTCTGATGTCATCCTATGTGTGTGTGTGTGTGTGTGTATATATATGTTCGTATGTTATGTTATGTATGTATGTATATTAAATAAATTGTTATGTATGTATATTAAATAAAAGTGTAAAATACACCTCGTAAACTATGAGTATATTAAATAGGAAAATTGTTATTGTCACCACAACAGACCAAAGCAAATGTATTGTTATAGAGAAAAAAAAACTATAAAAACAACATAAAGATTGTTCTTTATGTTGTTTGTTTGAACAAACATACAGTGAATAACGTACAATAGTTAATTTAACATAAATAACAAAAATATAAGGTGTGTGTGTCTCTCTGTGTGTGTATATATGTGAGTATATATAATATTGACCACAAATAGAAATTAAGCTCGTCATTTGTTCCAAAATGTATTACATTATAGTAAAGTCAGATTATTTTCTTCCCTATTAATTGACATTGATAAAGTAAGACCATTATTTGGATTGTCAGTTACGTTAATAATCTATCCTCAAATAACTCTGGATAATAAATTAACCGTAACATCAACTATAACCCAAGTTACACAAATAACCGCTCAGTTACTGCCAACGTAACAACTTTCACTCTTGCATTCAGCGATTTCGTTTCGTTCATTTCACACATAATTTAAAAAATATAACTTTTATTATCCGTTAAATTGCTGAACTGATAATGATGATACTTTTTTAATTTAAAACAACTTTTTATATAATTTTAATGTCAAGGTCGTGTGTCATATGGTTTATTTTTAAAATTTAATTAATATAAAATATAAATTTTTGAGGAGAAAACAATTTACCCACCGACATACCAACGGGTCATTAATAGTCATAATATTCTTATCATTAGAACTAACAGAAAGACAAACATTTATTGACGAAACATTATTATATCTCGCCTTTTCATAAAAGTATATATATATATATATATATATAAATTTTATTAAGTTTAATTTAAACTATCAACAGTCTAACAATGGCGACCTAATCACGAAAACAAATGCGGGTCGCTTATTTATATATATATATATAACAAACGTAGTCCGTTTTGTAAATACGTATTGTCTGTGCGTCTGTATCATAAACAGAATTGATAATTTAGTTTTTGTATATGTCTATTATGTTCAATTCGTCACCATTCATACAATTAAATTAAATAAATAAATATTGATATATAAATTTTATGCTCGTTTGTCGGGTGGTTAATGACACTGTTGTCTTTAAAGGTCGTCGGTTCGATTCCCAGATGACTATTTTTGTAATCCAGATTATTACGAGCCTTGCTGTACTTACTTTGCCTGTTATTTATTTATTTATTTATTTATTTATTCATGCACCAGTAAATCACAATATACAATTTATTTAAAATAAAGTATACACAAAAAGGATGACTTATCTCTTAAAAGAGATCTCTACCAGAAACCCTTCGTTATCGGAAAAAATATTTTGATAATCGCGGTATAGGTACAATAAACATCGAAAAAAAATATATAAAAACATATATATTAAAAGTATTAAAAAGATATTCAAATATATATTAAATACATACAAATTACATACATACACATTTATATCTGAATATATAAACACATATTTCTTAAATATACAAAAATATAAATAAAATACATACTTACATAAATATAATATATATACCGAGGACATTTTAGAGGGAGAGGAAGTAATTCTTCAGTCTAAACTTAAAGGAAGTAATAGTGGGACAGTCTTCGTACAAGTGAGGAGGTAATGAGTTCCAGAGTTGAGCAGCAAGAACAGAAAAGGATTTGCGGTAATGGGCAGTGTTATAGTGAGGCACCTCAAGAAATTTTAAGGAAACACAAGATCGCTCAGGCAATTGTCTAGGTGGACATAATTGAAAGAGATCTTGCAAGTAAGAAGGAGAAGATTTTAGAAGAATTTTATAGAGAAGTGTTAATACATGCACATTCCGGCGGAAGCGGATAGGGAGCCACTTTAACTCACGGCGGTATTCCGAAATGTGGTCAAATTTACGCAACCCGTAGATAAAACGGATGCATAAATTCTGAAGTTGTTCGAATTTATCAAGCAGCTCCTCAGTCGCATCTAAATAACAAATGTCAGCGTAGTCAAGGAGAGGAAGAAGAAGAGATTGGGCTAGAATAATTTTAGTTTTAAAGGGAAGTAAATTTTGAAGACGTTTAAGTGAGTGTAGCGAACGATATAGGCGCCTGCTTATATCGCTGAAGTGAGCTACCCAAGTGAAATGGGAGTCCATGGTTAATCCCAGATTTTTTACAGTATCTAGGTACTGTATTGGAGTACCATCGTAAAGAATAGAAGGCAAGGTGGAAAAAATGATTTTATTGCGAGATTGCTTGTTATAAATTATAATGGCTTGAGACTTATTTGGATTAACTAGTAAACCATATTCTTCTGCCCATAAGTGTATGTTTTCAAGGTCGATGTTGATAGATGCTATTCCCTGTTCGATTGTAGAAAAAGTGTCGTGTCTGTAAAGCTGTAAATCATCTGCATAGAGATGGTAGGAAGAAGATATTATTTTAGAGACTTCGTTTATAAATATAGAAAAGAGTAATGGAGATAGTACGCCGCCTTGAGGTACACCAGCAGAAAGATCCATCCAATGAGAAGAACTGTCATCGGATTTCACAATCTGCCGACGCCCGTAAAGATATGATTTGAACCAGTTTAAAACGGAAGGAGATATAGAGAAAGTGGAGAGGATACCAAGCAAAATATCAAAGTCCACTGAATTAAATGCATTACTAAAATCCAGAAGAACGAGTATCGCGAGTTATGTTGGTATGATACGGAAATAAATCTTGAATATATTTTTAAAGATGTAATCTATCCTTATCAATCATTGTCCACTTGTCCTTATCCCAATTTCTATCCCTTTTCTATCCTACATGCTTATTAAATCGCACGAACAGATGCTTAGAGTAAAATATAATAAAGTCGATAACAAATGCAAATAAAGCCTACAACAGCAGATAAATATTAAGGTTAAGCAATTATTTAATATAGATAGTTACACCAACAAACAGATAGACAAAGGAATATATATAATAAGATAAATTATCCTATTGGCTGTGAGTACGTGGGAAGTATGTATGAAGTACTATTAACATTATAGTGTGTTGGAGTAGTGGTTAGTCTGTGACTATTCAGCCAAAGGTAGCGAGTTCGACTCCCACGCGGGACATGACTCTAGAAAACACCACTATTAATTTCAGTGATTAATCAAAACCCAAAACATAATTTAATAAATCATAATTATAATTATTATCTCTGCATTTAATATATAATATGTATTCCAATAAATATTTTATTACATTTACGTTTAATGATTTCAGTTATCTGTGTACGAACACTATTACATTCAACACATTATTATATAAGGTTGTTTTTTTTAGTTTTCATATCCGTTAACTAATTAACTTTTTTTATATCTAGATTAATGTTAACTTTTATATGACAAAAAATATACCTATAAATATGTATTCTCAATCGGACAAGGACGTGGGGAATCCATTACGAGAAATACAATTAATAATAATATATAATGAATTATAATACATAGTGTACATGTAGTATCTTATAAACAGTATGAACCGTACCAGTTATATAAAGTAACGATACCTTTAAAAGATAATTCGATACTTTTAGAGGTGTGGTGAAATAAATACTAGCGATTAATCACATAATAGATAATATCCTACATTATATGTGTATATAGTTTCACTTAGTAATTATTAGTTTTATTTATAATTCCTTTATTATATTTAATTATCATATCATTATCATTATTTAAGAATAATTTTTAACTTAATAATTTTCAACAAAATGTTTTAAATAAAAATTTTCATTGAATCTTTTTGGATATATTTTGGCGATAAGAATATCTCAACACTATGATAAGTTCTACAAAGTTTATTAAGTTAAATTACAAAGATAAATAAATATTATGTTTTAAAAATATAACTAAATTTAAATATTTTTTTTGAAACACTAAATATATTATCACTGTACGAGGTGCAAAACTTTAGTATCGTGTCTTCAAGAGTGTATAATAAATATTAATAAACAAATAATCATCAAAAAGCTAAACTACAAAAAAAACCGACGTAAAAAGCACAAACTTCACCCAAAAAACTATTATATGTCAACAAAAACGCAACCAAACACGAACTTTTCCGCGAAACGGATGTAGACTTTTACTTTCTTTATTGCGGTACAATCGACCGGCGCGGACTCGCCACCACTACTGACTTCTTACCGCCCACATAACTTGCATTCAACCTTTAGTGATGTCGTGACATCGATAGCTTTGTCTTTACGATATCGATAAGTGCTGTCAAAAAATAAACGCTTTTCTATATTTATAGTTTCTGAATATCCTCCTCAATTTAAGCATCACATGGTTTTGTTTTTATTTTCAAATGGAGATTGAAGACCCATGACTTTACGAAACCTACAAATAGTTTATTAAGCAAAGACTGCGAATACTAAACAAAATCAGGGTTCTAGATATTCATAATATAATTCTCTTTAGCAAAACAGCCTGAATTGGAAATAAAAGTTGCGAATAGTTAATACTATCTACTAACTACGACTTTGTCTGTTATACGTTCAATAACACAAACCAAACAAATCCTTCAATCGATTACGTAATTATTAAATATATATAAAGATATTACGAGGTTATATTTTGGTTTGGGATCAATTATGTTTATTTACCAAAACATAAAACAAGTGCTAATATATTGTAATTAAACTGTCGATAAAAATCAAAACGAAAACAATCGACACGTGCGCAACACTAAACATATTACTCAGCATTAAACACTTAGAGGTATCTACGTTACCTAACATGTCGGGACTAAAAGACACTCTATACATATGTATTTAAAGTTCAAAATAAAATACAAGTAAATAATTGATATCAGTGTATATCACGTGGATCGAGCACATAGTGAAAGGCTAAACCTACAATCCTTGAAGGTGTCGTTACTCAATCTTTTTTGGTATCTTGACCCTAGAGATATTAAGAAAATACTTATTTAAAATTATTGTATAAACATATTTTTTTATGTCCTTAATAAATAACATAATTTATAATATTTATGGCACTTGTTCGAGCAAATAAAATATTTTTTTGAGCGAAGCGAACGAAGTGAGCGGAGCGTTTTACTCCGTTAAAAAAAAGTTAAAAGTCTCCACTTTTTTACATTCTTTGTCACGAATTAGCTCGAAAACTACTTGACGGAAAATTATGAAATTTTGCAATGAAAAAGACACACATTAATTAGGTTATTAAAAAAAATTGAAAAATGTACTCAAAAAAAATTTTTTTTTTTAATATCCTGTCAAAAAACTGATATTCCATTGAAGTCAATGGAAAACGATGAGTCCATACACTGAGCTCGATTCGCTCAATATGCAAACGGCACCCGAGATTTCGCGAGCACAGGGAGATGAAATTGAGGGTTTGTTGGCGCCCCTAGTTATATCTGTTCGGTGATACTATGATGTTTTTATTTTTTTTTTTTTTGTTAATACTTTATTAGGGTTTCATTGACCGATTTATTATGATGTTAAATATATATGCTTGCTTATGAACTCGCGATTTCATTTCTATTTCTCTAAACAGTTTTCAGCGCACAGAGCCTCAATCGCAATCCAATAAAAGATAAGCAAAAGCTTCAAAAACAAAAACACTTTTCATATAGATATAATATCTTATAGAAAATATAATAAGCAAATTAATAAATACTTACTTGGGTTTGTCCCTTTCTATCATCTCGGCCGTCTCGCCTGAAACAAGAGACAGATATGAATCAGATGTCAAAAACTATAATATATAGAAAGTTAAATTCGTGAATTAAGGAGTAAGACGATACCGTTTCCAGGGATTTCAGGTTTCGATCCTGACAGTGTTGTTGAGTTTTTATTTTTTAATTTTAATACATTATCTGTTATCAACATAATATTACGATATTTAATATTTTAAAACTATTTAGATTACAGATTTATAAATAGAATATACGAAATATAAAGAAATCCAACAATTAATTTTAGTGTAATTTTAAATATCTATTTTTTGTCGTTTGGAAATCTGTTCGTGAATATGGATCCCGCACGACAATGGGACAGTGAGTTCTTAGGTGAGAGTTGGCCATCTGCTTTTTCCGACGCTGAAAAATTGGCTTTGGCGGTGTTCATGAAAGGCTTTCATCAAGAACCAGGCACGGCGTCAAAGTAGGTTTTGATTTGGTCACTGCAATTTCCACTACTTAAGTATAGCTTGAGGAGTTCCATAGCCTTATGGGAGGTACTTGATCATCTCCGTGAGGTTGAAGGGGAGGCAAGCACGGTTAGAAGCATGTTTTGTGCGAAAATGGTCACCAACAAATTGGCTAGACTAGTTGATATTGAAAGAAATACCACAATTAGACTTGGCAATAAGTCTGGGTGTGATGGTTTTGTTTCTTTCTTAGTAGCCTCTGTTGATTACTGTTAATACCTGTTGTAGTAGACCTCTCTTTTGGATGGGTCTGGTCTGGTCTTACAAGGCTACTATGGTCTGGGACGCACTTGGCTTTTGCTGAATCATCCTTAACGTCTCGCCTTTTAGTCCCCTGGTAGTTTTATCTGGAGGAGTTCTCCTCTATCTTTGCTGAACCGGAACCACAAAATATTGACTAAAACTCTGTCTTCTTTTGGGTGGTGAGTACATAGGGAATATTATATTAGGGAGTATATTTTTGAAGTTAAAGAAAAAACATATCTTACAAAATATAGTTCTAAAGATTTATGTATAAAAGTTTTTATTAAGATTCATATCAATATTTTTCAACTATAACATTTTAATCTTTTATATATACTTTTTTATAGCATAAACAAAAAACTAATAACCAAAACATCTTTGTTCTTGTTTATTTATATATATTTTGATAATGAATATTCAAAGCTATTTACTCACAGGTCGTTAATATGATAATAATTTTAAAAAGGGGGGTTGTTTTTTGCACAACACTTTACGAAGAGACCACATAACCAGAATAAATTGACTTGTCATTAAAAATACAAAGTAATACTATAATAAAGATAATATCAATGTAGCAACAGAAATCTACATACATTTGTATCATAAACTTCTTCAGTTTATCATTGATAAGCAATCCTTTATGGCTTCTCCACTTGCATATTTTACTAAGACCCAATTATTAATTCTAATAGACTTGTGTATGTATGCTTGTATCTATTTGTATCCTCTAAAGATTTATGTTATAATTACAATCAAAACTAAAAAGCCTTATGAAAATTTGCAACAAATTATACTAAACATTATATATTATAAGAGTTATATGAATATATACAAATATTTAATTTTATAAATAATTAATAAAAAGTTTAAATAAATATATTGTATTTTATATAAAATATAAATGCATACTTACACACAGAATCCATTCTTATGCTTATCACTTCATTTTAAACAAAATCTGAAAAAACAATACAATATTTAATTATCCAGTTGATAAGATTATTGGCAATCAATAAACTTAGTGTAATTTGTATTATATGCACAATTTATAGTATACTGTAGTAATGAGATATTATTGTTGAGTATTCTTTTGTTTGTAATACATATTAGGTATAAAATGAGACAGAAATGTATCCATAATACAGACGGTAATGAAATTGTGTCATTGGTGACTGAACTTTTACTTTTATTTATCTTGACTATGATTAAAAAATTGGTGAAAGTTGTTTAGGAATATAATTTATTTATTGCTATAATACTCACAGTTTATTCAAAAAAGTTATTGACCTTTAAATAGGGCGTATAGATATCTAAAACACAATCGACTGGACACTTTAAAGCTTAAATTTTGAATGATACGAGCATATTTAATAACTTATTACAAGTATGCACGAAAGCAACTGAACTGCGTTATGTACACAATTTTTTTTAATAATTTATCAGTCCAGGAAACAATATATTTATATAGAATTAAATTTCAAATAGAAATTTTCTCCTAACAATACAATTTGACATATGACATGACAAGTTTGAAGGATGCTAGTTGTCAGCTGTTCATTATTTCCAACGTTTAGATACAGCAAAAAAAAAGGTTGTATGAGGTAAAAAAAATATAAATTAAAATATATATTATTTTTTTAAATAGCTTGTGACATTTTTAAAATATTTTTTTATCGTTCTGTTTAATATGTAATTTCTGTGATGTGTGTTTGATATCGATTTAAATTGACAGTTATTACTGTCAGAAACTATAATTATTTGTTGACGCAAGAATAATCAGAAATGTCAAATAATTGAGGTTTGGCGATTGAGTTGTATTTTAGGGTGGAGGAAATAAACAATATTGAGTTGTTTACAACGAATTTTCTAATATTTACTATACATAGAAGTATTATTATTATCATTATCTACAATGGCCGGTCAAAATGTCAATGTCTGTGATATAGGAGAGGATGTTAAGGAAAAACTAAAAAAGTTTCGTTTCCAAAAGCACACGTCCAATTCTGCACTCATTTTAAAGGTATGTTTTATTTCATATGTTATATGTGTATTTTCTCGAACGAATTATTTTATACTCTTTGTTTTCTGCGTTAGTTAAGCAGGAAACTTCTGATCCTGGTGATGATTCATGTTTTTTGTTATCTTTCACCATTGTGTATTTTTATCTAATTAGTTATTAATTGGAACATGTTCAGAGACGGCAAAGCGATTGTAAATTTTTAATTACAATAATTAACAATATACCAACTAAAACTGTTATTTTATAAATTTCAGGTAAATAGAGAGAAACAAGCCTTAGAAGTGGATGAAGAGTTAGATAATATAGAACTAGAAGAATTACAGGATATCCTGCCATCCCACCAGCCACGGTTCATAGTTTATAGGTACACTTCAAATATTGTTAATAAGGATATAAAAAAAAAACCTCTGATAGTACTGTTTTATGACACATATTTTACTTATAAAATTTATCTAAAATACGAGTTTTCATTTATTTGTGAAGTTTTGGCTTGAAATTAATAATTAATCCTGATTCAATTTATGCTACTCAAGACTTGAAATTGCAATTCGTTCATTAAAAATGTTATTGCCAATAGCTAACCAATTGGCCCAGTTTGTAGGATATATTGATCTATATATTTAAATATAATTTGAACAATAAGAAAGTTTTTTTTTGTATAATTAAATGAATATATGTTGGCTTAAGTTGAATGAAAAATATTCAATGTCAACATCCAACAACAACAACAATGTAACTAATTGGTAAACCCAATCCTTAACTCCAAATTGGGAGAGATGGTTGGATTTAGACAGTTTTTACTACTATAAAATCTAACTTTGTTGTTCCCGATAACAAAGTTAGTTACTTTGGTAAATTATATTTATTTCTATAGACAACTCGTGCTTTACCCTTACAATAATAGAGCAAAAGAAGCTGGAATGGCACCTAAGGAAATTTCTATATAGTCTGGATTTGTAAAATTTGTATACAGCATTTTCTTAAAAGTTATATTTGTATTACAGTTACAAATTGGAACACACGGACGGGCGTATATCCTTTCCTATGTGTTTCATATTTTATACACCGAGGGATGCTCATATGGAACTCCAGGTTTGATGCTTATTATGTTTAATTTACTATTTACTTTCTAATATGATATTGGTTTTATTTGACTATATTACAGGTTTGGGAAATAATGTTACTATATTAGTTTCTGTATTTATTTCTTGTTTCTTGTTCGGCATAATCTTGTACTTTAGGTTTCCAAAATATTTAGTTTTCAATTTCTCACTTCATAATTTTTACTTATTGATATATAACGGTTGGGATCTTTTATAATTTCTTTCTACCGTCATATTTGTTATAACTAATTTTCTTAAGTATTTTCTCAGTCTAAATGTATTTTTAAATTTATGAAAAAATACTAGTATTTTATAGTATTAATAGTACTTTGGCTAAAAGCTAAATATCTTTTCCCAGGTGATGTATGCGGGTACACAGCGTGCACTCGCGTCAGCTGTTGGAGCTCCACGACTATTAGAAGTAAGGGAGATAGACGAACTGACCAACGACTGGCTCAACGATAAGCTTAAGAAATAAATAACTACTGTATTTTATATATTTTGCAATATTAAAACAATGGAGCGTGTAAGGTAAATGAAAAGCAAGTCAATGTGTTCCTCGATGTATAAATTATAAAGGGCGTAGCTGAAACTAGAGATTTAAATAAGTAATTTAAATATTTTTTTATTTTTAATTTATCATTCTGCCAGTAACAATTTTAATTAAGAACATTTTTTGCAATATATTTTAAAAGACATTATATAAAGTTATATACTCTGTGGCTACACTATCTATATAATATTATGTACAAAAACAAGTTCTGATTTATCAACGTCCAAAACCTGGAACCGCGAAAGCTGATCATTTTTATCAATTTCAATTCTTTACTATTCAAATTCATGGTTAGAAATAAAAACGTGTTTCAGTGTTCTTGTATTATCAAAGCCGTCTAATTAGTAAATTTTTTTGAAGGCGAGTGAAGTCGCATGAAAAAATCAGTTTTATATGTTTTTGTAGACACTATTTCAAAACAAAAGACTCCAAAAATAAATACTCTTAAGGAGCATAATTGACAGTTGACATTTGACAACAAGTCGGCCATCTTGTGTTCCTTAATTATCAATCAACGGTAAAATAATACTTCTAATACATTCCTACTACAAAAATATCATAATACTCTTTACGTTCGAAAGATAGTAATAGTATTTTTTTATTGTTATCTGTCGCCTTGTGTGTTTAATTAAATAAAACACTTGTGTTATTTTGAGTTTTCCATCAAAATACTTACATCATTCGTATTTTTTAAAAGTTAAATTTTTTGTACTACATTAATTTCTACTATATTTTGCTATTAAAAATTGCTTGCCAGTTTTATTTTTTTTCTATAAATTGTATATGCTGTAAAGTTATAAACATATACATATTGTAGTGATTTTTTTGCATTTATTTAATTTTAGTACATATTATATTAAATATAGAAAGGTATTGAAAATGTCGGCATGACCGTCCTTTTGAGATGTTTTTCTTAAATATATGTTTTTGTTGCTGTTTGAAATCTTTGTCTCGAAGAATCATTGCATATTTCTTATACGTAAAGATGCCTATACCTACCACCTAGTGTATGACAGAAGGCAGTTTTGAAATTACGTTTCCAGGCCTCCTATAGGTATTTCCCAAGGAAGCGTGTTATTCCCAACATTACTCCCTCTGCATATCAATGATATGTTACATATTCCTAGAAATTATTAAATTTATATAAGAGCAGTGGAAATGCCGTAAATTCCGGCCATGCATGACAGGCAGGAGAACGTTAATGAGGGCCGAAAGAACAGAAGTGTGACTTCCGTATGGAAAGTTTCTGAATAGGGTAAACAGAAGTATAATCCCCAGTTATCTCAATTACCAAGTTTACACGCTTGCTGCAGTTAAAGCAATAACAACTTGTAGACCCTCGTCAAATGCAGGCAATGCCCTAGTGCACACTTTGGTATGGCAAGAGACCTAAAGCAGCGGTTATCATTATCATTTAACACCAGATGACCCGCTCTTTTGGCAAAAAAATAACAAATTGTGTCTAGTACAGTATTGTTTCATTTATTACATATTTTAGAATTTATATGTTTTGTTGTTTACTTATACTTGCGAAAAATTGTGTGAGCAGCATAGAATAAGAATGCCGCCATTTTCTATCCCTTTCATCAAATATCTGAATAGTATGTTGTGTGACGTATTTGTAAATTTAATATTTTTAGAGAGAAAAATATAGTGTGATTGACTGGAATTCTGAATTTTGAAACGGGTTATATTATAAAGTAGTATTTTTCTGAAATGTTCTATAGTATTACAAATATTAAGTTTTACATCCCTTAAGATAACGTGTTGTTATAAGGGTACTTTTGTGTTTTTTATTGTCTGCACCCTCTTAAATTAGAGATAGACTGGCTTGAAAGCTATTTAATACGTTATATCTTAAAGGAATAGAAATTATCCAAGGGTTAGGTAAAGGAGGTATAATAATTATGCATTGTTTTTGAAAAGTTTAAAAGACTTTTTTTTATAATAACTTTATTTATAACAATATATTTTTGTGTATATTTGTTTGTAACAATAAATAATTTATAATAAAAGTATACTTTTTTATTTAAATTTTTTTATATATAAAACAACCTAAATAGGACATTTTTCTCATTAAAAATTTTTGGATCCATCTGGATCCCGAACACATCATATCGTACACTGGTTAAAACTGGAATCGAACAATTACAGTAATATCTGTTTTTTATGAAACCTTTACCCGGTTTCTCGAAAGCTGGTTAATAAAATAAAAATCTTCTTCGTCTTTCGGATTGGTTGATGTAATAACCAATCACTGCTCCTTACAGTGAAGTCACATTTATTAACGTCAGACTGTAATCGCATGGTTCCAAATATAAGGTCCGTGGAGAAAGACCGGCAACAAATTCATGAATTGTAACTTATTTATTAATTTTTATTTTTATAGAATTAACTATTAAGTCTCAGACTTTAATTTGGAACAGATAACAATCACTTTTATAATGCTCTCAAATGTACATCAAAATTACATGATTTGTCTTTATACCTTATTTATCAACAAAACAAGCTTTCCTTTTCAAGTAACCGATTGTCAATATGAAATTAGAAACTATTCAATTACAAATATAAAAATATTAATATGGACACTTATTGGTATCATTGGCACAACCTTCCTGACCTTATTAGAATAATAAGCTCCTTAAAAATCATACTTCTTTGCCATAACTTTAGCGCAAGGCGTTGCACTGGACGTCAAGTCGATGCCATGTTCCAACATGGCCGAGTACGGTAGTGTTGCCAGCACTTCATACCCACATTTCGCTGCCAATACTTGAGATGTTGTCGCTGTGAATACTGTACATGCGACCTTCATTCCAAATTCTTTGCACATTTCTTCTCTGAAACAAAATAAAGTCATGAAATAAGTGACTAATAATTTTTGTAAATTCAAGACTTTCGAGGGCAAAAAGGCTTGATTAAGAATTATTCTTTTTAATAGGGAAAGTTGAGGTAGGGATATATCTAAAGGGGAAGAGAGGTTAGACTAACGATTTTTGCTGTATTAGGGGCCAAACAGATTATCATCTAAAAATTTAAATAAATTCTCTCGTTAAAGAGCTTACCTGGCAGCAATCAATCTAGCTCCAATATTCTGTCCCCTGTATTTGGGTAACACCGTCAGTCCACTGGAGGACATGTAGGTGTCAACACCAAAATGGTCGAATACATTTACCAATTCCTCTGCAGTGATTAGCGTTTTTAGAAGCTTTTTCCATTTCTTGCCTTTCACCTATTTTAAATAATTTTGTAATTAAACTGTCACTGTCAGACGATAAAAATATTTAATGTTTGCGGAACAATCTATAAATGTTGGTAAAAATTCTTTGATGATATAATCGTATATCTTATGATGACTTATTAGTTGAAATCACTTCAAGATTATATCTCAGATAAAATGTCCATGGTTATCAATTAAATACTATCATTATTAAAGTATTTAGTTTAATAATGCCATTTCTTGTAAAAATAGTTGAAAGGTGGATACTTTAATTTTTCATGATTTAGATATAAGTATATTTATGTACAAACAAAGGCCTTCAAAATATTATATAATATAGAAGATACCATTTTAAGAAAGAATAGATTTAGAAAAAAGATGATTTTGTGTCGCCCATGGGGATAGCCTATGGGTATATCCAGGGCAGAGGGCCCTGAATATCCCCATAGATATACTGGAGATAAACACGAAACAGACATAAACACTACTGTATATAGGAATTGGTATCGTAATATAAAAACACACAAACATTTTGAAACTCCTCCTCCTCGTCGTTCTTTGTCTTTACAATAAGGATGTTAAAGCCCACCAGTTCCCCCTCTTTTCCCTCCTCCTCCGTGTAACAAGCGATGCATATATTTTGTGTTGTCATTTCTTCCCAGTTATTCCTTATCGACTCTACAGATTCGTTGTCTGTTTTTATATCT
This sequence comes from Melinaea menophilus ssp. n. AW-2005, assembly GCA_918358695.1. Taxonomy (NCBI): domain Eukaryota; kingdom Metazoa; phylum Arthropoda; class Insecta; order Lepidoptera; family Nymphalidae; genus Melinaea; species Melinaea menophilus. The sequence continues at coordinate 18,724,721 of OU911038.1, forward strand.
GTAACCATTACTGGGGTTTAGTTTGCAATACATATGATATTTTTCATGAGTATCATCTCTTGCCTCCTTTTATCCAAGGAAGTCTCCTTTTATCCAAGTGTCTTATTTCATTATAAATCTGTTTAAAACAACTTATGTAATTCTCATCATACCTAATACCAGTGACAGAGGTTCATCTCTTAAAAACGTTTCCTGCATCAGGTCTAAGCACTGCTTCTTACTTGACTCGTCCATGTCTCGAATTTGATACCTACAATCAAAAAACTATCTTCAGAACTCACTTCTTTTTATGCATTTTTGATTATTGACCACCAAGCGGATTTTTTATCCGTAATAAAGTAATGCAGACTTTCTTAAACATGTACAAATGCCAAAAATGAGGGAGGAAGAGATTAGGCTATTTTTGTACAGAAACTGTTTCGTACAAGAACTACCCATAATATTTATTTTAATCAACAATAATTGTGAACGTGGTATTACTATGGAGGAATCAGTATACTAGCTGCAATCTACGCTACAGGATCCACCAACTGCTAACTCTTTTATCACTGTGCTTCATGTCACATTGTTTTATAATTTTTAAGCTGAGTATTTTATCTATATTCTATATGTACAGAATTATCTTTTCAATAAATTTGTTCTCTCATCAGAAGACATCCACTATATACTAATTACTGTTATCTAACTAGGATATAAAGATAAGACTGCTTATCAATAAGACTCTTGCCTACACTCACATGACTGCAGGGACGCCATCACGCTCTCTCCCTTTAAACCGACCCCAAACTCTCCCTAAAGGAACTTCAGCTGGTCTCTGCCACTTCATTGTGTGCAATTGGAACTAAAAAAAATATACAGGGTTGAAAAAAATAATTTCAAAAGATTCAAACATGAAAAAAGATAAGAAAGCTCTTCAAAAATCTGCAACCACTTATCAAATAAATATTTTTTTTATTGGATTGGATTGGATTGTAAAAGACAAACCGATTTTGGATATTACAATAAAATAAAACCGCTGGGCTGATTAGTATAAAATAATATTTGGTTTTGAATAAATATTTCTCTTCTTAGATATCCTAGGATATATTTTCTGTGACATAAAAAAATTGAGGTAACCGTTTGTCATGGTATGGGTAAGTTATGAGGAGAGATGAAAGGCATGTGACCAAAAGAATGCTTGGTATGGTAGTGGAGGGTTGGACAGGTAGAAGACGGGCGAAGAAAAGATGGATGGATTGCGTGAAAGACGATATGGAGAAGAAGGGAGTGTGTACAGAGATGACGAGTGACAGGAGAGTATGGAAGGAAAAACATACTGCGCCGACCATAAAATTGGATAAGGTCAAGAAGATGATATCCTCTTATAAAAAAAATATAATGAGTATTTTTATTAAATAATGATATGACTTAATATTCGGCCGGTCAGGGGAAGAGCAGTCGAAGACACGCGCAACAGCTAGTAAATAATACACTATAAAAATCAACGCTTAGAAGATTTAAGCACGCCTCTACACTGTACCGAGTACATATCGCTAGCTACATTTGTTTACTTAAGAAAATGAAAACTATTAATAATAATGACAATAATAATACTAAATGTTGTGGTCCTTGAATAAATTTGCTTACATTTTCCTAGATGTATTAAAAAGAAAATAGAAATTAATTATAATGATTATCATTACTCAAGATGACAAAGCTACCGGAGCTATATCGTTTTAGCAAATTAAATAGATTAGAATATATAGTGTAAGTCACAAAATGTACATCTTCGTATATTACCTATATAACCTGTCAGGTTCTTCTTTACTGCTAAGTAGTCTGGGCGAGTGTCCAAGACCTTGCAACGGATAGGGACCTGCTATTCCCGCCAAATGACAAACCGATATACAATATTTATTACAAATATATGGGAGCTGAGAGTTGCCGTTGGTCTAGAAGTATTTTTTTTACAATATGTAAAAAGAACAAAATACTGATAATGGAACTAGACCGGTACCCGCACAAGCAGATAGCACCAGGACGAAAAAATTTTAAAAATATTTTACATTAATTATTATTCCAATCTCTTATATGACTTGAAAATTTGTGTCATAATAGAGCTGACCGTAAGCGAAGCTCCTCACCGTTTGGGAAACTTCTTTTTGAAGCAACATCACATAAAAACTACTGAACCGATTTGAATGAAAATTGGCAAAGCTGTAGAGCTTGGAAATGGGTATGTTTTAAAAACAAACTGTTTCTCCCATAGGGTTAATGTTATCAGAACCTCCGCGCGCTTGCCGATCGTCAACCTACTCGTAGAAATACGCATAGCCCTTATAAGCAACATCACAAAAAATACTATATATATATATATATATATATAATATTTTATTTGAAAAGCAATGTCGAAATACAATATCAACCATTAATAAATGTAGATGTACAAAAAAATTAAATGTATGTTTAACATTTAGAGACAAGTATATTTTTTCATTAATGTATGTATATCTGAAAATGTCTCTTCAAAATAGGCCATTACAAAGAATAACGTTTCAAACGACATACCGCTCTCTATCGATACAGAGGCGACATCTATTAGATATCATTCGTAAATCCTAACCAATTTTTTTAATTTTTCGGATAGGAATAAGATAAAAAAGCAACAACAAAAGTAGAATTTATGCATTTTATATTAATTAATTTGTTTACACATTTTTAGGACAATGTTTGAAATGATTGGAAATGTTGTCTTCGTAGGAGACAAGAGGCGGTGTGTGTCCGTTCATTAGCTTATTAGTCATATACTTTTATTGATTTCTTGGTGTCCGTTCAATGTTCAGGACACGTATAAAACTAAGTAAAAATTTGTTTAGGTTTGGAAGTGTAACTTGGGAGGTAAGTTTTTAAATTTATCATGAGATGTCAACAAAAATCTATAATTTTCGCCCAAGACAAACATCTCAAAAGATTCACTGTTAAAAATTAGGAGAAATTTAATTTTAATATACTTATATTGTAAAAATCTATTCTGATAAATCTTTGTTGAAATGTCAAGTAATGATTTGAATTGTATATTGTACATGCATAATGTCGACGTTATTTTTACTACTGATATTTGTTCCTTAATTCTGTTACCGATGCTCCTCTTTGACGAACATCACAATATAGCATTAAATACAGCATAATTGACACGATACTGTTGATAATTTTAAATTTGATATATTAAAAATAATAAATTAACAAAATGGCTAACATGTTTACAGATAATTTCAAATGTGTGTTCAATAAAGTGTTACCACTTACGATAAAGTTTTTGTAGTATCGTGACAATCAAATCAAGGACATCCCGCAATTCAGATAACAATGATAGATATCACGATTAAACTTATTAAAGTAACTAAATTGTAATTTCTTAATATTATTAAAAGTTCGTTTCTGTTTGAGACAACTAGGTATCTTAATCTTTCTACATTGTTTATATTTGGTTTACACTAATACCACCATTCCTTTAATTTTCCTTCAATGCAATTGCAAATATATTCGAAAATACTAGCTTTTACCCGGGAATTTCACTCGCATTTTGTAAGTTTCGTAAAAAAATATTCTTAATTATAATTTTCAACATAAACGTAGTTATTGCGAGTTAACCACAAGAGATAGAGACATGCTATCGCGAACTTTTTTGTAGTATTTTTATAGATCTACAATTCTCTAGTACATTGCTTTAAGCACGCGAGTAAAGTTCCCAGCTCGCGAGCTTTTTTATAACCGCGCGACCTCTTTCACAGTAATCGTTATATTTCAGTCAATTTATATAAAACCCTAATGTACTATTATCTAAACCTTCCTCAAGAAATGCACTATATTTTAGTAAAAATCCGTTCTGTAGTTTAAAAAAAATCTGATACGTAAATACAGACATATAGTGCTAAAAATTAAATAAAAGGGATCCTCTGAATGGAAAAATATCCTCTTGTAGAGCAAATTACGTATACCATACACAGGCATACATACAAACATGCGTACATATATGCATACATACATACATATACCATATAGATACATAAAGTATGATCAATCGATAGGTATGTAATATTTAGTATTCGATTTTGAGATGATATGTCTTTTGGTCACTCTTAGGTGTTTATAGAGTTACGATGGTTTCTTTAATTTTAACCCAAAAATGTGTCGGTCTCTAAATAAGGTAGAAGAGACCGCTGGATGCGCTAACCCGAGCCATGACTCCAATTTCCTTATGACGCTTGCATCTAACTTCAACAAAAGGATCTTCCAACTTCAACCGTAAACGAGGAAAAGCCAATTTAGACGTGATGTTAAATAATTATCGTATATCCAAGCCTTTTTGATATTACTTATTGGTTGATTGTTTACCTTTTTTAGATCATTCAAAAAGCTATCGACTATTGTATCAATATATATATTTTTTGTGTACTATTGAATATTGAATAAAAACTCTAATAAAATAATTAAAAACAAACTGCCGTTTAAGCAATGTTGCAAGTAGTCAAAGATATATAATATAACTTTAAAAAACAGAGATAAAAACGTGAAATATTATCAATAAAAAGCAAAACATTACACCATTTTGGTAACCACTTATCACTAATATTATTGCATAATACCATATTACCAAAATATCTAAGTCTTTAATCAACTCATTTATTATCGTATAACCTATGAATGTAAGATGAATAACACAAGACTAAATCAAACAATAATTCCGTCACAATTATGCATAACAAATATTTTAACTCACCTTATAACAATAAATAGAATTTAAACAAACACGCGTTCGCTTGACCTTCTAACATATAACTGAATCATTTCGATCATATGCCGCTAGTGTTATCAAGAAACGAACCTTATCGCGCGGTGATAAGAGCGCTCCAGCTGGCAGATTCGAGCATCTCTCGAGTATCTATTTCCATTGTACCTGTCTCCTTTAATCTGAATAACCTATAGACATAAATTATTAATGAGCTAGCACTATTATTTAAGCTTGTATGTATGTGACGGTATGTAATCTTTACCGCAGGAATGAAGGATAATGGCTGGTGGCGTCACGTAGGCACAAGGTTAGTAAATAAATATTTTTGTTGAATTTACTGATATTAAGAAATTAAAACTTTTTTTTTTTCCGACTTATTATTTTTCTAATAGTATATAACTCCCGTGGATCCCTCGGCACAGATTTTTTCGTAATATGTACATTTAAAAACATGTTTAAATTATTGAGAAATGATATCTATGAATATGGTTATACAAGGCGCTTATTACGTTTAGCGTTTGTTAGACGATAAATAAAAATATACATATTTTTTTTAACTAATAAATGATATGTCTGGATATTTTTTAAATTATATAACTCTTTCTTAAAGATAAGCTATCACAAATGTTTTTAAATTTAAATTATATTACATGGCCCAAAAGTTACTAGATTATTCAGTATACTAAATTATTAAAAGTTAAAAGATTATTCAGTTATGATATTTAATAAATATTAAATAATAAATGTTTAAGGTACAAAATAAAAAAATATACTAAAAAAGACTTTAAAAAATAGTGAATCGAAATTCGAAAATATACTCACATTTCGTTCAGGTTTTTGATAGAAAAATATAAATTATGTAAAACGTGAAAAATCTTCAGACCAAATCCAACCCGCGTATGGACCAAGTCATTATTAAGATGTATCCCGGCGGTACTTCGTGAGTCGTGTGTCAATGAAAACATCACTTTAGAGGATATTTGATTCTCGTCTTTAAGACAGACGGACGGACATCATTGCGTGGCCTTGATCATATTGATTTTAATGATACTAGCTTTTAATCATGTTTGGTCTGTATATACCTTAAAGCTATTTTTAATTTGTATATAAATTTAATAAGCCATGACACACTTCTCGGAGGTCGCAGGTTCGAGTCTTATGAGTGTCGAAAAATTTTACATGTATTTAAAATTTTAAGAAAATTGTTATCATGATGTGCGGATACTTTCGGATGTTAAAGTATTTTTTTTATTTAGTACTAGCTCTGCCTACGACTTCGTTCCCCCAGATTATTATTTGTAAAATAAAAGTAGCCGAAGTATTCCTTATAACAACAGCTATTCACCAGTGAAAGTCCTGTTAAAATCGCATCACACGTTTCAGAGATTAGAACAAAAAGACACACAACAATTTTTTTTTATGTTAGTACCATATTTATATTTTCAAATACATTTTGGAATTACAAACATACACTTCAATTTTATTTACATGTAGACAATTATATATTGCACTTAAGCAATGTAAGAAGAAGCGGCAAAAAACTGAATATATATTTTATACCACTATTAATTTATATTTGTTGATCCGATGATTATAGAGTCAGTCAGATTGATGTGTGACAATAAACTAAAACTCAAATATAGCATCACCACCAATTAGAAGGGATTAAAGGATTCTAAATTCAAACAATCCAAATAAAATAAAAATTATTTAATGAGAAAATGCCAATAAATTTACAGTTATAGTAAAACAACATACGAAGAACTAGAAGTTATTATTGACAGGACTGCTTACTGTACCTCCTGTACTGTTACTGTAGTCCTTAGATACAAATAAGTTACTGTACTTTAGACTAATTATATATAATAGTATTATATTATAATAGAAGGTACAATAAAAAGGACAAAAAGATAACGGAATGGCAACCGCTTGATGATAAACGAAGGGCACGGTAACAGAATGGTCATGATCTTAAGATCAGTGGAGAAGGAATACGGTCAAAAAGATAAATACAGACAACAATGGAAGCTGGAAGAGGCCTATGTATCACAGACACATTGAACACTACACCTGGAAACCCAGATGTGCTAGAATATGATACTATTAAAAATAATTCAGCATTAAAGGCTTAAACTATCCGATAGGTATTTTAGATTCTGGTAATTTATAATTTTAGTTTTTTATCAATTTTTAATAGTATATGTGTGTAGTCTAAATTTATCTTATGTTTATTTCTAGTGTTAATATTATGAAACTCGCTTTTAACGCTGAATGTTTACAATTTTTTCCAGATGTTCAATATATCTTGTAAGATAGAAAGTGATAAAGCCGTAAGTATTGTAGCGTCTTTCAATATAGTGTTAAAAACTCAAGAGAACCCCTGTTGCTCGAAAAAGCTATATCTGTATAAATACTTTTAGCCATTATCTTGAATATGTTAATATTATATTATTTTTGTGTACATAACTGTGATGTTAACAGGTAAAGATACTCAATTACTATAATATTTCTAAATCAAATAACAGGTGAAAAGAAAAGTAGAAAGCAACACAAATAAATGAAGAGTATACGTAATGATTTGATGTTTTACTAAAAAATAATTTACATAAGACGAATATGCAAGACGATTAGTCTATACGCAGCAAGTTCATGTTCATGTGTTGCCTGACGAGCTGGTGAAGCAATGCACCGCTGGCAATGTATTGCTGACATCTATTATTTTTTTTGCATTTATTTTTCGTTTATTTGGCATTACATTGACTAGTTGTCAAAGGGCAACAATATTATAAATATAGAAAATTACAGATTGTCGAATTTGATCTGTAGAGAGAAAGGTATTCGCGGTGTTTCACTTATCTTAGCTCGTAGCGATGTAGTTTTAAAGTCTCGATCAGACATAGTGGCGCTCTCTGTCGAGCGAATTATTAAACTATCCTGCATTGAGCTCAATGAATATATTATCTTATGCGTGTACCGACCCCTCTCTGGCGACTTTGATGAATTTGAAAATAAAATGGAGGATGTTTTAAACAAAACTTTGTCATATAAACCAGTCTCTGATGGTGTGCGGTGACTTTGATGTATGTGTATTACAAGTAACTTCTTCTAGTGTATATTTATTAAATTTGTTTAAATCTTATGACTTGTTGAATGTCTTTCAGAACGTATTGTTAATGTATTCTTTCACTGTAATATTGAAAAGTCCCAATAATTTATTTGCAGACCGATAATAAAAAGTAGAATCCTTAGGTACTTTTAAAAATAATGTTGCTCAAAAAAATGCTTACATTGATAATAATCCAAACAATTTATGTAATTTCTTATACAAATAGAATAATAGTTTTAAGCCAAAAGGATAATTTAATTTATTTATTGGGCAACCGTGGGAATACATAACAGTAGGAAAAAGTTATATGATTTATTTGTTGGAGGGCAATGGAGTTATGAATTTCTCTAAAATATTTAGGAACGTTTGCATACAACATAAGTCGATTTAACAACTGATGCGGGTGCCACGCTTCTTAGGTACATTTACGACTCATGGGAGTAGTCGCAGAATGCAATCGGGGTGTTTTGTTATTTATCCAAAGCCTTTGATTGCATAGACCATCAAATATTACTATGCAAAACTTGAGCTTATTGCCTCTTACCTGAATTCTCGGCTGGATCTCACCTAAAGATGAGTGTGTTACAAAGATCTATTCTTGGCCCCTTTATATTTTAACTCTAAATGAATGACTTGTCCTTGTTCGTACAAGGTTTATGTGACATGGTACTTTCTGCTGATGACATCTCGCTTATTATTAAAGTTGAGCGTAATAGGACTAATTATGAGGAAGTAAACAATGCTTTGTCAAGTATATTTCTTTATTTATTAATAACTTGGTCTTAAATGCTAAAAAAAATAAACTGACATTGACAAATGATGACATTGAAACCTAATGTAAAAATTCTAAATTTAATTGACATTACCACCTCCTAATGTAAAAATTCAAAATTGTAGCTAAAAAATTCAATAATTTTCTTAGGTACAATTTAAGATAAAAAGCTCTAGTGGAACCCCTATCTATTAACTCCCGCGGGGAAACTCATTCTACGAGTACATTTATTTTACAAAAAAGAGCTCTGTGAATTATTTATAACTTAAAATCTAGAGAATCCTCGAGAGATCTTTATAGAAAGTGATATTTTTACGGTGGCTTCTTATAACATATTATTTACAAGCCAAGATTTAAATACTTATATAAAAACAGTAACAAGTACACGAAAAATTCTAGAAATAAAAATCAACTCGTAACGCCTAAATTTCGTCTACAAAAAGTTAACAAATCCTTCATGGGCTTGAATGTACGCTTATATAATAAATAAAAGATATCTTGGACCTTCCTTTTGTTAATTTTAAATCTAAAATTAAGGGTGTACTATTAAATAAATTATAGCATTCAAGAGTTTTGAGTTGAACGAAATACGTGGAACTTAAGTTATTGACTCATTTGCAGGGTTGATATTATAATGTATATCAATCATCATCAAACATCATCAAACATTGTTAAATTTCATTTAAACAGAGCAACTATTGAGTATATGACCCGGCTTTTCTCAGCAGAACAGCATTCCGAGCTGGTGGTATCTCACTTAGGGACTGATTACAATTTTCAATGTAATAATTGATAATTCAAAAATGCGTTTTAATGGTTATTTGAATAAAGATATTTGGAATTTGAATTTAAAATTTGAAAATATTTAAAAATAAGGTCTTTGTTGATAAGTTTCATTAAATTCATTTCTTAATCATTAATATACATTAAAAACAACAACCTGCCAAGAGTTTACCTCTGAGGTACACCCATATGTATTATAAAGAAAAAATCTGTGGTTTGATATAATATATATTTTTTTATTATAACGCGTTAGTCTTATATAGATTATAAGGGATTCTTAGTCAAGTTAAATAAACCTTGTATTTGATATTGCATTTATTGATTAACAATATATCACAGAATTATCCTTTCAACCCTACTTAATAAAAGTTGGACAGGGCCTTCAAAATTCATAGCAACATGCAGATAAAAGTATTTGCTTCCTCATAATTATTATACTATAATAATAAAAGCGAGAAATATTAAAAAGTCATCTCATATCGTATAAGGCCTAGCTTCTAAGCTATAAGATAAGTGTAAGGATTTTATAAGGAAATAATAAAACTGATATAAAGGTGAAAACTATGTACTACTGAAATAATGATAAAGTTAAGATCAGATCAGGACAAGAGTTTAAAGAAATTTAGAATTATAAAATGAAATTGACTATAATAAATACTATCCGTAGCGTAACATGGCGACGCTGACATTAGAAGAAATGTAATAAAAAAAATATTTTCTTATGTCAATTACGAATATTGTTTCTGGGAAACTTTTATTACTTTTATATATTGTTTTGGACAAGCGACGCATTTGATATCTTGTTTAGTTGTAAGCGAAATAATCTAGAGCTGGGACAGACTTCGATTGACTTCTACAAACTCGATCCACATTTCAAAGGTTTAGTTACATAAAATGAACATTATTTGAGCACAATTGGAGACAAGATTTATATGAAAGGTAACAAACTGACGTGAAAATAATAACGTAAGTTATGTAACTTAAAGTTTAATATTTTTTTATAAACGACCATCTAAGGTCTTGATTAGTAATTGGTACTCGAGCCAAGCCAGGACGCAGCGCTAGTAATTGTTAACTGTAACTCATATTGTAACTGAGTAATAAATTACTACATTTACTGGTAATTTCAAATGCTCGGGTCAGTTTTTTCTACTGTATCAAGTAAATACAGAAAAATACGTACATGTAAAAATAAACAAGTTTTTTCTCAGAACATGCATAATACCAGGTGTTGGATACCACGAGTAGTGATGGGAAAGTCGTTTGTTTATATCGATTGTGGCGAAAAATAATAATTAATATTTCGATTACTTTTATAGACTTGAAAAAAGTAAAAAAAATATAACCCGAAGAAATTGCATGATTGTATATAGAAGATATCCTTAACACAATACAGGATATGTCATATGAGTTCTCTTTCTCAGTACCGGCCTCGTAGCACGCTTCTGCACGAAGTCACGGGCAACAGCTAGACCATGAGCAAATATTATAAAAAAGAGGCCGCTATCCTCTTAAAACATCCTCCTCTGAATGTCAATGTGATCATTAATATTTTGCGATTAGCACATATTGTAGATTTTGGAGTTAACATTATTGATATGATATTTTATTGTTAAAAGTCAATGTTAGAATAACTAAATGTCTTTACATTAACTGTGAAACACCCTTCGCATCTTCTCATTAGTGAAGTACAATGACTGTGCGATGCTATAATTAAAGAACTGAATCGAGATTTCGTTTATTTTTCTGAATACAGATCTTTGGGTTAAACTCAAATAAGTGACTCGTTTCCACGGCAACAGGCTATATCGATATCGATAAACAAACACCACTATTCGGAGAGTAATTTTATATTTCCCGAATCCCGATTTACTTTCACGGGATCATTAATTTGTTTTAGTCAGACGGTAAGCGGGCAGCGCGCGGGCCGGCCGCCATTTTATAAATAGATTTAAAAATACCGCGATTTTAAAGTGACGTTTTTAAACTTCTATTAATAGTTTTTTTTTCTTTTTTGTGTAATTGTGTGTGAACAATGATTTTGTATGGGTGAGTGAGTATTTTTGATTTTTTTTTGTATATAGGGTGGTGTGCAATTTGTGTAGGCCGGTAACTATGGCTGAAGTTACAATATAAGTTTAAAAATTTTGCTCGATATTTTTCATAATTAAATAAAAACAAATAAAACTTTAATTGAAGCTTTTGTTTTGGGTATTCAAATAAATTTATAAATTTATTTCAATTTTTTTTATTTATTTAAATGTCCAAAACAAAAATGAGCTAAGTTTATAAAAAGTAGTTTCTAAAAGAAATTCACTATTTCTAAAGATGTCATAGATTTATGCACTCAAATGTTATTGCAAAGAAAACAAACAATAATTTTGGGTAGAATGATGTACATGAGAAATATTTTAAAATTTTGGCAGAACGTTGTAGTTATTTACGATCTTTTATTTGATTCAGATAAAAATATTGTACCTACAGCCACGTTTCCTGGAATTAATCTGTGTGTGATACTGCTGTGGGATATACTAATGTATATATTAGAAAAAGATATCAACATTTGTCTTCACTTTGTCGCTTTTTTTAAATAACATTTTTAGCTGTATGCGCTATCTTTTTCCCGCGGATTCGCACACGATCCAACATACAAACCTTCAATTTATTTCCCAAAAACATTGAGATAATTTATTTTACAAGACAGAAAGAAAAAAGTCATAGAGTTAAAAACTAACATTTGGTTTTCAAACAGTCACCAACTCACAAGGGCTTGATTTAATTGTCTTTATGAAAAACTACCGGTTTTTCTGCCATCTGTATTTAATTCCTCTTTTTCTTGTACTTTATTAAGAACAAATAACAGCCCTCTGGTTTACCAACCGGTCCTCGCTTCAGCGAATCTTTATTTGGTTCAAAAGTAGCAGCATTCTGCAGACATTATATAATATAATTATATTATATTTAATAATCCTTGTCCTAACAATTACAATCACAACAACAAAGGACCAATTGCTGAAACCTTTCTCAAGTGTTGACAAACGTATATATTCGTATAGGTACATACATTTACAATTGCTATAGATCAAATTGAAACTAATGTTATAATAAAGTAATATGTGTGTAAATGTCATCTTCTTCACAACAAACATCTAACGCGTTCTTCTTTATCGACCGTATTTCATAATCTAAGTTTTGATTGTCTTTTAAATAATAATAAATGTGTCTTAGTTGAAATCGCCAAATGTCTTGTATCAATCCTTTCTAATTGTTTATTTGATACATTTTATATCTTTTATTTTTACTTTCTTTGTATCGGTCGTGAACATAATGCACGCTGAGTGCGTTGTTTAATTTATCTAACAGATGTTTCAAATTTACGTTTATTCTTTTTTTATCTTAAAACAATTAAACAATTAATATTTAATTTATATATTTTTTAACACATTAAAGTAAAAATATTTTGATTTTTAAATAGCTTTTGATATAACAAAACATATTTCTTGTTATATTTATTTTAAAAAAACGTAAATTTATCTTTATTTAATAAAAAAAAATATAACAAAAATTTAATGTATTAAAATAATTCTATATGTTTATAACAATATGTAAAAAAACATAGTCAGTTATATTATATATATTTGGGATACCACAGGGTTACTCCCTTCGACCCATTTTATTGAAATACATGACTTACATGACATTTACAATTGTATTGTCTATTTTAATAGAAAATTTTAGTAAAATACTTGACAGGTGGATAAAAAAAGATTGTTACATATTGAAATCCATTTTGTTTATGTGTAGCACGTGATATGTTTATTAAAACAAAGAAACTTGCACACGAGCCAGATGCAATAAATTTAAAAATATTAGGGTTGTCGCTTTAGTTAGTTATCTGTACCTGTATTTGAACTGTCCCTAATCCTGTACTTGTACGAAACTTGGGACACAACATTCTACTGAAATATAGTTTTAGTATTCTAAAAAAGAGAAAAATCAGTATCGTTTATTTAATTATGTATAATTTATTCGTCATATTTATTAATTATGTTCGTACATTCGGACTTTAGATGAAGATTATTGGCAAGCTTATGAAAGTCTCATTAACTCTAAAGGACAAAAGTTATAGGATATTTAAATCAAGTATAATTTGAATTCTGATATAATTTATGCAATATGAAAATAAAGTTTCAAATTATACTGGATGCGTCTCGCGAACCCTTCCCGATTTGTATGGCTCTTATCACTGGGACATAAAGTCGATTATGCGGTAAAATTAAATTACGTTTCTAATCTATTATTGTACGGATAAAATCTGAGTGTTTTTGCCAAATCGACCCACCCGTGTAACTATTAATTAGATTTTTAATCTTTTGAAGTCAGGGTGTTATTATTTGACATTAACCGTTCGTTCATTCATTCACCTGAGGTACATTTAGGCTAAAAATGATTGAATGACAATTATGGTCATTATAAAACCTATTTCTGTCCGCAATTCTAGATAAAATTTAATTTAGTGAAACAGGAGTGGCCTGTTGGCGCGCTGTTGAGGATATGACAGTATTCTAACTAAAGAACAGTGGAATGACCGACTACTACATTACAAATAGTATTTTGTTCTTAAAATAATTTGCACTAACCCATATACTTTACCTGGGATTCAAGAGAGAAAATATAATGTTATAAATTTGATAAACTTTATAATAATTTAATTTGCTGTGACACAAAATTTGTACATTTTAAATTTACGTGACAAAACTCAAAAAAAAAAATGTATCTCTTTGTCTGTTTATCTGTTGGTAGTTTCACTCATGATGATTTATCATCTAGCACAATATATGGAATCCTTCTCATTCCAGAAAATATTTTCCTTTTATAGACAAAACCGAAAAACGAAGTTTTATTACATTATTATATCAGCCGGTCGGGGGAGGGAGACCGTCACTGATAATCGCAAGATTTTCAAATAGATAAACAAAAAGTTTTCCTTTTTCCATAATTATTATATACGACTGCTGGCAAAATAATTCTTTACCTACATTATCTTCCTTTGTTTAAACTTCCTAAGTGCTCTTAAAATATAGGACACACGCAGTAAGGACACTTGTTTCCGGGACTCACTGAAATGAATTGCCAAAAAAGTGTTCCAATTCGTTTTAAGAATAAGGAAGTCACAGTTCTTATTAACGAAATCACCCAGATGGCATTAAATATATATTATTTTAGGAACATTGCTGTTTTTGGTAAATACTGAATAAAGGGAACGTGTTTTGAAATCGTATGAATTGTATTTATGGTTTTATGTTTATTTATTTTAATATAAGCATAAAAGTAATTTTGTCTGCGTATTCCTATAAAAAATTTATGCGGATGGTTTTACAATTATATGATCCACACTCTCAGAAAGAACACCCTCCAGAAAATCAGCGTTAAATATGTATTATCTTGTACGATATCTCTTACTTAAGATACAACTCTCTCTTGGGATACGTCTTCCCTCGTTCCTCCTTTAACGCCCCCTCCTATTCATAAAGGTCCACAAAAACGGGATTTGTCTATTAGTTTGCATGTATACGAATGTATAAAATAAGATTTAAACAATCGGACTTTATTATTTATCTTCATGCCCCTTAGTAAACAAACAGTAAAAACAATAAATAATTTTAATTACTTTGTCATTACAATATATCATAAATTTAATGCTAACTTTATTAGTTTTATATATAAAACAGCCTCTTATACATTGAGAGTCCCACATAACCATCAGATCATACTATTTTGGATAGGTAACCCAACGTAAAAAGGAAAGGAAAACTAGTGTTAACATGTTATCAATACAAAGCTGTGACAATAAGGTTTCAAAATAAATAAAGTTTGATTAAAAGCAATGGTCGTCGCTGGTCATGCTGGAGTAGCCATTTAATTGCACACCTGGCGAAGTACAGTGAGAAGGTATTCTGTCTATCACTATTCCCCACGAACAGACTTCAACTAATATCATAATATACACGATACTCAGTCTCGTAACTTTGTTCAACCGTTAGGTATTTGATAATAAATATATTTTTAGCTTCGGTTTACGTAACGTAGATTTTTGTTTTGAAATAAGGTTTATTGGACGTTTACGTAACTCGAAATGTTTTAGTGTCAGTTTGTTTTTTTAACAAATTTGTTTGAATTATAAAATAATAGATTGTATTAAGACATCGTTGGCTTAGTGCGAAATATACGTAATATTGTAAAATGGAGAGATTCTTTGTTCCTTTATAATCAATATACTTTGAAACTACTGAAGCAATTTCATGAATTCTTTAATAACTAAAAGCTTTCACTGCATTACGAAGGTTATTTATGTAGTTTACAGTCTAATATCTCGATTTTTATGATGTTGCTGTTTGTATCTCTCAAATATGCTGTATTATATAAAATAAAAGATTCTTAAAAATTAAAACACAAATCAACCCGATATAACAGTGTTATCATTGAGGTCGACTAATTAATATTATTATATATGCGAGCGAAAGAGTAGATCTTAAATACACATACTATACAAGTCTTATTATCTGTTACTCATAATATCCTAATTGCATTATATATATTTATTATTTAGCCAATGTGAGTTTGTTTGTTTGTTATGCTTTCATGCCCTAACTATTCAACTGATCGTTATGTAATGTTATACATTCGTTGTGTGGGTCCTAAAAATATGGTATCTTTCATCCCGGATAAATTACTATTCCACTGTAGGATTAGGAAAATAACTTTGAGACGATTGTCCAAAATAAAATGATTGTTCTTACTATGTGAGCCACTGAAGCCGAAGCCACTGGCGAGATCTAGTATGTTATTACTGAATGATGAGGTAATTTTACACCACGTCCTACTTACAAACATAAACAATAAATATTTGTTAAAACTAAAATAGTTCCAACGACAGATTGACGGTCGTAATGGCGGAGCGTGGAGTTGTTGAGAATTATGATATTCAGGTTTCAGTTACACTGTCTGTTGAAGACCAGATATAGTCCAAGTGCGCTTCACAGTATACCTTGTATGTTCAGAAACAATCAATTTGTCGTTTATCTTTCGTATATTCCTTGCAAGAAGACTTTTTTACACAAAACCATGGTTTTTACAGAAGACAATGGATAGAAGTGGCAATATCATACAAGACAAATGATCAGTGATTCAATTTGCTTTACAATAATCTATAAATATTTTAAACTAATATACATAACAGAGTAGAAATAAATTCCAAATGACATGTTGAATATTTTGTAACCAAAAGAATAATTTTTTCGACCTGTTTATATATTAAAAATTATTCTGATTCTGATTTGTATATGTTTATATTTTTTTTTTGTAGAAAAGTAACACGGAGGGCGTATTTTGCACTCACTGTATTGAATGTACGTAAAGCTGTTCCACATTGATGTTCAGGAGCTGTACCCAAATGACAACAATGAGCACAAAAAAACCCCAAATATGAGTCGGATTCAAGCACAAAGAGTTTAGTGAAAAGAGGCTATTCTTTGTAATGTCTAATCTGATTAACACAGATTACTAATTATCTTTTAATTATCTAACAGGCATTAGTAAATTTATTGCAACTCCCTATATCACTAAATCAATAAAGCGAAGAATCATAACAATCGCTCCAATAGGTTCTGAGTTAACAAACACACCTACAACATTTGTGAATTTTGCACACAATAATACACACACGTGTCGGTAGAACAACCTCATTTTGGAAGTTAAAAAGGCTGTATATAGAATTAAAACAAATAATACAATGTCTCGAGACCTAATTGGCTATTTATGATCGGACGTCGACCCGTCCGTCCGTCCGTCCGTCCGTCTGCCCGTACGTATCAATTGGAACAGCTCTTATATTATTGGCCTATTTCGATAATTACATGCACTCGACTTCTTTGAAGTTACGTTGTAAATACATTTTGAATTCTGACACAAAATATCTTCATATTTCTTTATATAGGCTTTATAAAGATTTAATCAGCTTCGCCATCGCCAATATAGTCTTGTGTCTTGTCTCTTAACAAAACCAAAGTGAAGGATGACTGGGATAGACGGTTCCTTATCCTGTAGTGGTTTAAAGAAGACATTTTTATCACACATATGACAGAAATTTGTTTGTGTTATTTTTGGTTACAGTATCAGCATTATAAGGCTATCTTATCAGCCTCTCAACTAAGACAATGAACTATCTTTGATAATTAGAATTCCAATCACTAAAACATGTTTTAATTAAATCAAAGAGCCAAGATGTTTGTCAATAAATTGGCGAGAAAACAACATTCTCACACACAGCGCCAAAAGTTCAACTTAATGATTGATATATCACTGTTATTTGTTAATAAATTTAACTGCGTGGTATTTCAATTAAATATATTCGAAATTTCGACATTATGCCGTCTCCATACTTTCTGATCCTAACTTAAATTTAGTGAACTCTTAAAGTCGTCTATTCTCTTCAGATACTATTATTAATATACTTACAAATCGACATTTAACAAGTTCGAGAATCGAGATTCTATATATCACTTAAAAAATGGATTGTAATTTTAACCTTTTTGAGCTGAAATTGTAGAAAAACCAAATATAAATTAGGACCACATATTTCGACAGCTACTACAGGAATACTACAAATACTAGAAATTTGTACAATATATATAACCTAACATTGGTATTCTAGCAATTTGTATAAGAAAGTATTATTATCTTAATGCAAAAAAAATATAGCAATGTAATATTTAGACGGATGGCGGAAATTTGGATAACACGACTTTCTGTACAAGATACGAACATTCGAGCATACACATACTAGAAACGGCTTAAGGAAAAAACGTTGAAACCAACATATTTTCCACACACACATTCAGGCAAACAAAGCAATAACTGTTTTATCGTAACAATTTACCATATTATATTCTACTGTTTTTTTGCTTGACCTGTGGCGTCAATTTTATGATAACCCAACATCAATGTTGGTTTCAGACTACGTTTGTCCAGGCTATACGGCTCTAGTATACTCGAAGATACGAATATTAATTTTGATAAAAATTCAAATTGACCTGTTATTTATTTTTTGTAACCCTTTAAGGAAAACATACACTTTTTAATACACATATATTTTCCTTCAACGATTTATACTAATCATAATCAAGAAAAACATAGGCTGTATAAGAATTTTTAAAATGGTATAAATTTTCAAAATTAACATGTTACTGAGAGAAATAAAAAGATCAAAAACTTAATATCAGCATTCTTCGAAGCAGTCTCCAGCCCTGCATATTACAATATTGTGTATTTTGTTGGGAAGCTTTTAATAAATTTAAATAAATATTCCTTGTCTATTTATAACAATATCCCACGTCTGCGTGTCGGACGTTTTTACAGATCAATCAACAAATCTTTGCTGACGTGCAGATATATATATATATTCAACATATGATTACATATGATGCATACATATATTTGATATAGAAAATTGTTAGAACTTAGAACTTTGGATGTTTTTAATAATGCTTCTGTTATAGTTGTATATATATATTAATAATATTTAAGCTTGTAATGAATTTCGTTAAGTTACCTTGTAAAACTAGAGTTGAGGGTTGATTCAATGACTATTCATATATTCAAAACAGCTCTTCCTCGTCCGTTTGTTCATAAAACATATTGTTTCTGAAAAATCTAACTAAACGTGGCAAAGGGTCTTAGAGAGTTCAACGCGGCTCAACATTATAACATCCAAAATTCACTTCGGTCGTGACATGTTCTTTAAGATTATTCTTTACCCTACACTAAATTAGCCATTTGATGTTTAGTCCGTCGTATTTCCATTATCTATATGTATATATGTTAATAGTTTTTAAAACAATAAACAAAGAGACTAAGAATTATTTGAACTCAATAAAAAATAATAAAGAGGATAAGTAATAGATCTAAATAAATATTGACATATTTAAGATAGTAATAGATGACCAAGTCATTGTAAACATTTGTTATGAAAACCAAAATTACTTGTAAAGTCAATGACCAAGAAAATGGGACGAGTTACTGTGTAGTGTATTACTAATGATACGAGATACATCTTTTGTAATTTGAGGACAACAAAACAGATGACGATGACAAACGTCAAGACAATGAATGTTTTATTTATATTTTTGTAATATACAAAATCGATAAATACAATAGTCAATAAGATATTTTATTCCTCCATCGAACTCCCCTTTCATGTTCTCTTGTGTATATCTTGTCAAAATATAAATTAATTTCCTCAAATTCAAATATCTTTATTCAAGTAGGCATTTACACGCACGTTTGAATCTTCAATTATTACAAAAAAAAAGGTCAGTGTAGTCAGTCCGTGAGTAACCTACCACCGGCTCGGAATGCTGCTCTGCTGAGAAAAGTCGGCTAAAAAACTTAACATTTATCATACAATATCTATCCTGCAAAAGAGTCAACAACTTCAGTTCCACATATTTCGATCCACTAAAAGCTCTTGAATGTTGTAATAAGATTTAATTAATAATACACTTTTGATTTTAGATTTAAAATAAGAAAAGGAAGGTCTAAGATATCTTGCGGTACTTTAATATGTACGCCCATGAAGGATTTGTTAAGTTTTAAAGATGAAATTTAGGAGACTTTATTTTCATTTCTTGTATTTATCGCGTGTCTGTCACTGTTTAATACAAGTTTATTAATACTTATACCAAAAGAGCGTTTTATTTCCATTTTATTTGGTAAGAAAATACTCATAACTCTTATCATTTCATCAGCTAACTTACATAAATGTACTGTATGAGCTTTTTCTTACTCGTTTCAACATCGCTTTGAAGTTACCTTCAGAATAACTGGAGCGTATTGAACAACAGATATACTGGGTCAATGTCACTACCTTTAGTTGTAATCTTGAGTGTTTATTTTACCTGTGGAACTGATTCATATTTCATTGTGATATGTAAATAGTTCTAATAGTCCAAATAAACTAATTTTACTGATTTAAATCATGTTTCTCAATAGTCGTGGTGACGGTCTGTTTATTTTCTAGGTCAGGTTAGGTTCTGAAGTCGAGTTTACAATAAAAATAAACGATTGTAAAAATTTTAATATATACATATTATTATCTAAGTGTTATGGTATTTTTTAAAGAATATTAATCGTTTCAACTAAAAAAGAGGTTATTTAGAAGTGCACTATTATTTTATTAACAGTGAAATTCCAAAAAAATAATTGCGATTTTAGATCAAGAAGGTTAACAGAACATTAACAGATACAAATATCTTATATTTATTAATAATTTTTCAGATCTAGACACTGTTAATTACGAAAAAGAAACTTATTTTTCTGATTATTTACGACTTTTATTTTTTAAATAGCGTAAACATACCGAATAAACAAAATCAAGTAATCTTTAGCTACACCAGCGCCATTATTTATTCTCATTTTTCTTTTCTTTTTGTACATTTGTACATTTCTCTTTACAGATTTGTAAAGGCAACTCATCATCAATAATACTCAGAACTCTAATTACTCGTAAAGGCGATGTGAAATAAATATGGCGAGCACCATTTTATGTCTATTCATATTAAATAAAAATAACAGGTAACAGTTTGGGAACACTAATTACGCTTTGGCTTACTGGCACGTCTATTTTAGTTTTAAAACGAAATACATTTCTGTCGACATTTTGTAACCTGTACGTTGTTTTTGATTTAGTACAATAAGATATATTAAAATATATCTATATATTTTTTTTGTAATTTTTTATTTATATAGTTATACAATTAGCCGTATACCTATACCATACTTATCGAAATAAGCTCTTCTGTAAAGACACTCCAACCTGTAAGGCTACGAGGGTCCGAACCGCGCCCTGCTCTCGGAAGAACCACACAACAAATTCAACCGGGTATTTCTATACTGTTTCACAAACGTCATTATTTAGTTTAGTCAACATTATAAGATCAACTAGAACCATTAATTTGATAAGTCGGCCATCATTCGATTTTACATCTTTTGATCTGAATTAAAAAGGCGGTATTATAACAAATATTGTTGTTTTTAATAATTGTACTGAAATGCAAAATTCACAGACATCAAAACTGCGAAAGCTATTCTAGAGTCGTAAATTTTTTATAGGATTGTTCTGTGGATCTTATTTTTACGTATTGCGTTTATACGAAGTCAGGTGATGACTTTTAGGTTATGGGGATAATGACCTTCCTATACCTGATCTAGAACTCTTTTATTGTGTTTCCTGTAACTATGTTATAGACATTCTTTTACAATTTTAACATACTTTCCGAGTTGATTTATTACAAAAATATACAATTTATAAATTGATTACTTTAAGAATTTATTGCCTGTTAGTGAAAAGAAGAAATCTAATGTTAATCGTGTATTGTAGTTCTAAAAGGTCAGGCGGTAAAAACAACGTAATGTTTACATTTGTGAGTCAGTCTTCAGATAGTTCAGTGTGAACCTGTTTTTTCATAAAGATGGTTTTTTACCTTTTTTTACTTTTGCGGAATTGTTTTTTACATAAAGCACCCACACGATTTAATACAAACAAATGAAATACAAAATGATTGTTATTTAAGTTTGTCGTACTCTCATGACACTTGGACGTCGTCCAGAAATGAGATATCTGAGCGCTGCTTCTCAAACCTCTTATTTACTTTAAATATAATATATTTTTATTATATAATTTAGTTTAATAATGTTTAATATTTTTGAAACTGTTAACTTTAGTAACGAGATACTTGCTGCAAGGGAAGTTGGGAAAATTTTAAAATTTCCCAATTACGTATACGGTTTCTTGTCTTTAACGAAGACTGAAACTTAATTTTAATTAACACAAAAAAAAAATCTCAAAGAAATGAAATACTCCCTTTTTTAAATGATATAATAAGTTATTTACGTAATATTTAGGGTTTTCGTATTTTTAAATACAAAAAAATAATGAAATTCTTGTCGCATATTTTTGTTGTCTGACCGTCCGTTCATCAGTCTGTCTCGTTGTCTTTATGTTCTTTATTTCGGGAACATCTAGAGATCTAAATTGAAGTTAAAACATAATATATAGTAGTATGCTATATTCGATAACACCTTAAAGCTCTTAAAATATATAACTTCTAAATGAACATAAAAAAATATATCCTAGCGTCATTTTTTATTGTCTTTTTTTATCTTTTTGTACGAGACAATAATAAACCTCTTTAAAGAATATATATAATAATATATATCTGTATATTCTAGAAAAAAAGAATATTCCGTGTAAATACCGTTTACCGTTTTGGAAACTTTTTCTTTTTTTTTAACTTCTGAAACACATACAACAAGTACAAGCCGTATTCCAGGGGAGGAAGACGACGGCTATGTGGAACTCCCACTGACTAAAATACATCCGGACACCGGCTGTTTCTTGGCCGACCTCCCCCCAAACTGCTTCGTAGAGAGTGACTGCCACAGGAAGAAACCCCAAGCCCTCCGGAAACGCCGAAACCACGATGCCATTCTAAGGTCCACTCTGCCACCCGATTAAACTCAAAGCAACCCGTGGCTTTTCCCCGGAAAAAAAAGGTCTGTGCCCTCCCACGGAAGTGCCCAGAGCCACTTTTCAACGACTGAGTCCGAGCGAGATTGACAGTGGACACACGAGGAGGTTTCCACCAAGGTCCCCCAGAGCTACTTGAGTCTTGTGTTGTGTGTACAAATTTGTACGGAATCCTCGGTGGGCGAGTACGACTCGTACTTGTGCCCATTTTCTATAGTTTGTTTTATTAAATAAACTATTATTTTTTCTAAAAACACTAAGTTGCTGTACATTCATCGCAGAGAGTACCGATTATAATAATGTGAGATACGTTTATAAGAATAGATTTGATCACAATAAATATACTTCCCTAGCACACAATATAACATCGTTTAATAAACAAATTATTATGAAAACCATCCCATAAAGTATTATTTAATACGAATCTAGAGTCTTCAACGGTGCACTAATATTTAAAATAATTCGTAAACTTTAAGAACCACTGACTTCTCACATCTGAAGAGTTAAAAAAGTAGTTATATTAATTGTGTAAGGCGATACGAGACCGCACCTATTTGAGAAGCTTAAACTATTATTAGAATATGTTGGTATTTAAATTTTGATTACTCTTTTTATAGCTCACCTAGACTGACATTCATTGTTATTATTATATATAGAAAGCAAAAATAAGATTATTATATAGTTTGCATTTAAGAAATAGTTGTATTAATTATTATATAAAAATAAGTCTAATAAAGATTAAATCGTATTTTTTGTCATTATTTTAAGGTTGATAAAGAAGCAATGCATCATGACACTTAAAACAAGATGGCGGTATTTTAAATTTTAAATATATCTACAGTTTATATTAATTGCCAAGCCAGTTCAATGCCAAGTAACAGTTTATTTGTACTTTAGTGAAATGTCTTGTGTATTATCTTATTTGATAATGTTACTAGCTAAATAAATATACAATCTGTCCGTGTAAAATTATGCTTTCATTAGGCTGCCTATAGACATATATTATTTTAGAAAACTTTAGGTATTGTCTGTTGGTTGATTTTGTTCTTTTGCTAACAGGTCCAAATTTCACTATATTATTCTTCCTGTCCGTGTTCTATAATTATGACTTGACTAAAAAAAGACTTCACAGTATCCACATACGTGATAAGGCTGTATGTATAATATTATGTAGTTAAACTTCAAAAATCGTGTTTCATACAATAGTACGGGAAAAGCCGCAGGTAAAAGGAAGTTAGGTTAGTTACGAAAGCGTCCAAATGGAATGATTTAAATACATTGCTTGTAAATATATTTTAAGGAGCATTTAACATAATCCTCATTCCAATGAGCGCCAAATATATAAATCTAAGTATTAATTAATTAATGTACACGTCCGTTGTTCACATCTTATATTATAACCACATACAGAGATAAATACAATTAAACGACACAGGGACTTAATTTTAAATACTTTCTTTTGTCTCGTTTCATTTGATTCAGAATTTTCTCAAGGTCTTGAGAATTATTTGCGATAATCACGGTATAAGTAGCCGTTTTACAAAGAATTATCAGACTACGATCTTTAAATAAAAATAACATTTTATTTTATGTTATATGCTATTGTTATTGTCTGTCTGCACAAAGCCTACATCATATTATTATAACAATCCTTAAAAATCGGCACCGCCCCATTCATCTATATTTTTCATTGATGATATTAATTATATTTTCATTTTCCAATAATGATTACTGCTACCTAATTATATATTTTTATATTTATAAATGTAAAATACTGAAAAGTTGAACAATAAACCTCTTTTTTAACATTTTATTTTATTATTTCCAAATAGCAACTCTGTGTTTTTGCAATGTTCATGTAGTGTCATGTTATGACTTTTAGAAACATTGATATTTGTTATTAATTTCGTTGCTGTTCATATTGCAACTAAGTAAGATGGTAGTGCTTCTGTTATCAGTATAGGTCACTGTAGCAACTAGCAAGACAACGCGTGGGATGCACCTCAAGACACAAATACCTGCCCCACTTTCATCTTAAAACTTTCTGTCGTTAGAAATCAACTGCTAAATCACTATTTTATATAATCTTTGCTTATAACCAACCTATGGCAATATATAATATTTTGGTATTATATGTTGCCATAGGTTGCAAGCAAAGCAATATATGGTAAAGTTTCAATATTCTTCACTGAATGATGTTTTTCTTGAAATATCAATCTTATCTAAGGACACTTACCTTAAAATTAAAATAATAAAAAATATATCTATTTATGGAATGTCTCATAAAAACTACTAAATTGTAAAAAAAAATACTTAATATAACTCCATCTATTCAATTCTATTTATTTGTTTAAACGCGGTAATCTCTTGACACATGTCAGATTTTGTTTTTTCTGCATAACATATTTATGGAGGACATTTTAAGGTTTATACTGTATATTATTATACTACAATACACTAACTGAAATGCCTTTTGTAAATGAGCAAACTATTGGAATACCGTTACTATTGTTGTTTTATTATAGGGTTCAACGAGTAGTTTAAAATAAACGCATAAACGTATAATTAGTTAATAATAATATATTAGATATAATTTTATTTAGTATATTAGTTTTCAGGCACAGAACTCTTGATACAACGAACTGGTGAGATCATAATAGGAAAGTAATACTTGTTTACTGTTTACTTAAAAATCTGAAGATTGGACACTACTTTTATCTACATTTTTATCAGATATAAAAAATCATATACCAAAGAAATAATAAAAAAAAAAGGATAAATATATAAGTAATGTAATGTAAGTTAAAAGTCTGTTAAACTACTGTAAGTATGATGTGTTCTAATGCTAAAACTACATATATACATTAAATATAATAAATAAATACACTAGTATAACATACTATAATAATAAGATGAAATTTCACGACAGGCAGCCAATAATGCTTCATTTCTTGATATTATTGAATGATTAAAAATAAAATAAACAAATGACAAGGTATTTTATTTCTAATAACGTAATTACCATTTACATCAAGTCATTGCCATTAACAGCGCGGTCTTTACCATCGTACTGTCATTACCATTCACACTTAAAATTTAGAAACCGCAATATCTTTTAAGATTCTTACCAAATTTTTAAATACCACATTTCATTTAACATTTAAAACAAATATCTATACTTTTCCGATTAAAAACAGGAATACCTAACAATAGGAAAAAAAAAACAAAATTTTGCTTATCTGAATCGATTTTCTCGGAATTAACCCTCAGTGTTAACAAGAAAAAATTAAGTAAATTTTATATTTATGCTGCGAAATTTCTGTTACACTAAAATATTTTTTCTATTTTCGTTCAAACAATTGCCAAATATTAGACTTTTCCAACGGTTTTTTTAAACTGTTATTATTTTTAACATACCATGTCGTAACAATTACGAATACAGAAAAAAAAACACGCAAATTAGCTGAGCTATATCTTTCATATGTTCAATTATGTAGTTCAGGGAGTTGAAATTTTAAGCTTTATCTTTATTTCAAACATAATTTTTTACATTTATGCATAGATATTTATTGCTATATACTACATAATTTATAGTTCAAAACTTAACATAAGTAGGGTAACACAAGTGACATAAGTAACTAGCGCCATGGTGTTGGTTTATTGAACTGTTATTTAGTAGTGATTGCAAATGTTTTACAATTTGTATAATTTGTTGTGTAACTTCATCTTCAAACATGAATTTAACAATTGAAATATACTATTGGTACAATTAAATTTATGCTTAAAATATGTTAGAAAGTTAAATATATTATTTATTCTATGATATGTTTGTTGAAATAAATAAAGTCACTTAAATAATTTTATATAATAAATATTATAACAGTGATTTTCTTTGTTGCAGGTGCAAAAACAGAACCAGCGCATAGACTTTGTTAAAATATTTTAAAAATTTTTGTTGGAAAGGGATAGATATATTTTAAACAGTGAAAAGAGAGAGATACCATGTCTCTAGTTGCACCAAGAAGAGTCCAATTGGATTGGACGCATTCAATACCATGGTAAGATGTGGTTGTATGAAATCTGTTTGTTGTAAGGTTGTAATTGGGGGTTCGCTGTCTCAACGACGGTAGTATTCTCTCTCTACGGTCAGAGCGCTGTATGTTTGTTTGCTTTATCGCTAATCCTAATTCAAATGCTCAACTACTATAGTTATATTTCATACTTCATTTATTTTGTATTATTTTTCTGAAGTAAATGCTATAAAAAACTGTAAAGTTTTTATAATTAGTAAAGATGTATACAAACTGGCAGGTTTTCATATTTTCGTTATTGAGCGAAGCGAACGAAGTGAGCGGAGCGTTTTACTGGAGACTTTTTGCATTCTTTGTCACGAATTGGCTCAAAAACTACTGGACGGAAAATTATGAAACTTTGCAATCAAAAAGACACACATTAGGTGATGGTTCTTATAAAAAAAAATTTGAAAAATGTCCTCAAAAAAAAAAATTTTTTTTAATATCCTGTCAAAAAATTGATATCCCCTTGAAATCAATGGGAAACGATGAGTCAATACTCTGGGCTCGCTTCGCTCAATATGCAAACGGCACCCAAGATTTCACGAGCGCAGCGAGTCGAAATTGAGGGTTTGTTGGCGCCCCTAGTCATTAAATACTTCATAAATTTTGTAATAGAAACACTTCTTATTTTTATAAGTATTTAGAAAAAAAAACTCATGGCTAATTCCCAATGACCTTAACTGAAAGGACATAATTAAATCAAATTCTCGTTAAATCCATTGAAATATATCGAGATTATTGAAAGAAGGATTATCTTGCCTTACCTATTGTGTAAAATCAAATGTTAATATATTGGTTCTCTAATGTTTAAGAAACAAAATCCTAAGCACTTCAGCAGAAGCAAAACGACCGAATGTCGAGTTTATATTAGAAAATCTTTTGTAACAGAAATTCTTGGAGCGATTACGTAAAAATATTTTTCAGATGCATTTTTGGCTGAATGTGATTAACATTTAACATTAGCTATTTAAAGACAGAATTCGGTCATTATTTGTGTCTTGTCATTATCAACAATGTATGTTGGTTCGTTTGAAACTTTTATAAGATTCTCGAGGTATACTAATATTATACAATAATATTTATATATAAAAGGTTATTTTTAAATACTGACAGTGGACATACACAGGGCTTTGTGTGAAAATAGTCGCAAATAAATTTACGACAAACGATCGGACGCCATCTTTTATAGTCCACTCGTATTAAGTAAGAGGCGGGTAAGAGAAAATAAGACGTTATATGTCAAATAAACCCATTACAGGTTTTATAATTTAGAAACGAGTTATGATTGCGTGTTTTTTTTTTATTTTAGAAATGACTAGATTTCATTATACAGCTAGGAAATAATATTTATTATTATTACTATTTTTTATTTTAAATAGTCAAACATACAAAAGATTCCTTCATATTGCTATTTTAGAAACTGATCATTAAAAAAAATATAGATTATATAAAGTATTCGTTCTAAAGAGTTATATTTTTGAAGTTTTAAGTATCAGCCTTGTATTTTAAGTTAAAGAAAGTATATATTAATTTTATCTAAACTTAAAATATGATCTTTTAATGTCACTAACTGTTTAGTATTTTAGTAAACCTTTTTTATTGAATAAGAAAAAAAGTGAAAATAAATTAACTACAGAGGTCTTTGAACTTATCGAAACGAACTTCACGTTATCAACGAAAAAACCCGTCCCGTCAGCTGAGCGAAACGGACGCACTTCATGTCAAAGTCTGTCATGGCTCCCCGATCGATGTCCGTTCCGTGTTAAAATCACGAGAAAATGCGAAAAATATGTCGCACAACGCGTTGAAAGACGTCGCTCGCATTGCGAAAGAGTTTTTAATGACAAAACATTAAAATACAACACCAGAGTTTGCTTGTTGAGTGTATTTTCAGTGAATTTTCAGCGTATCTAAATTTATTCGGAACGACCTATCTCAGTTTTCTGGGTGAGTTTATCATTATTTAACCCGCGAATGACGTAGAAGCTTATTTTTTTGCATTAATATATTAATTAAATTAAAATCTTAAGTGAATTTTATTATTTAAAACCCTCCTTGAATTGTTGAAAATCGATTATATGTGGGTGGGATAGCACGAAATACGCCTTTCTCGTTTTAGTATAACTCGACCGTTTTTAAGAGTGACGTAACTCCGTGTTACCGCATAGCGTCATAGTGCAGACAATTTGGTCGGGTTTTTGTTGCTGTCTCTCTTTAATGTATAATTTCCAATACCTTTTAAATAATATTTTTCTTAATTAGACGAAATGTATAAAAACTAAGATAACTGCTCATATATTCGGCTGTATCTTTTTTATTTACTGATAATCTTCAATACATTTAAATGTGTTTCCTAAATTAAATACGAGTAAAAAGAACGTTCAATCTTGTCCTTTTTTTGTCCTCAATTCTACTTTTTGTATATAAGAAACATTAAATTTTTATAACATTATATATAAATACATTTACAAACATCAGTACGTTTCATTTCAAGATTTTTAAGTATATTTGGTCATTTTTAAAAACTATAAATTTATATTAACCACAGTATCAGAAAAATAACAAAATTGAGAAAAATGTTCATTGATTTAAACTTACAGCCTCTTTTTAAATGATGAAAAAAAAAATCCTTCAGCATGACACCTTGAGGAGAGCACTCGTAAAATATATTCATAAATTAATTAATCAATATCAGATTCCTCTTTCCTGTGTAAGTGCCTTGTCTTATCAGTTGTAAGAGGATCATTAAGACTCAAATAGATAAAACATCTTCATATATATATATTCATATTAAATTTTATGTATTTATTAAATTTAGATTTTCAAAAATTCATTCTACGGAACATTCTCTACCAATCAACCTATGAAAAAACCCAATAGATGTTACTTGTCTTAATAGACAGTTATATATGTAGAATTCACTAGCGTTATTGTTAGAGGGAGTGGACAGTTCGTCCATCTGTTTGTTGTATTCATATTGAAGAAAATTCAGTCTTTATTTATATAAAGTTAAAAAAAAATATTTTAGCAAAATGTTTATAAACAATTTCAATAAAAAAAATAAAACTTTACAAAATGTTTTACTTTAAACATTTCATACAAAAAGACCAACTTTTTTCAAAATTAAAAAATTAAAATCTTAATATTTTTGACATACAATTAGGAAATAATAATTAATAAAATAATCTCCTCTCATAGACATATATTATTCTTATTTTACAATGTACACACATATGTACATTGTAAAATAATAAAATTGTCTTTATAACACAGTAACATATCACAATACTTATCATTTATAATGGAGGTAGAAGATGTTGGTTTGTGTGCTAAAGTTAATGGAATTTTGACACACTTTTCATAACACCTGGAGATGTTTTATATCTGCCATCATTTTGACATAATAAAGTTGCAGCTAAAAGCTTATAAAAATAGTTATCACTTCTTGACGGGTATGAAGTTGTATTTTGAGACAGTTACTCCGTCTGTCTCTCTCACACTTGTCTCAATTGATATTTTTATTTCACTCATAGTAAATCCTGCACGGATTAACTCAAGTTAGCTATAAACCGGGCACTAAATTGTATAATAATGTTACATGAACACTTACCTTAAAAGAAATAAAGCGCCCGCCTTTAACTGATAACTATGATAATGATATCCATTCAAAGTATTTTATAGTTCAAGTGGAATTGTCTGTGTAATATATTATATATTACAAAAGGTGACATTGGATAAAGAAAAAATATTTTTTTTTTGTCTCAACTAGGCTTTCTATACATTTTTTTTCTGTTAACTAAATTTATAATCTGTTAATTTAAAAGTGGAATGCCAAGTACTATTTTTTTTTAATATATAAAATTGTCACTGAATGTATATTCATTGATAGTAATGAAATCCAAAATGGCGGACTAATATCTTTTACCTATGGTTAATGAGAGCGGGTTACATTCTTTAATTCCTTATACATTTAAATTTAACTGATTGCAATAGAAATAACTATATATGTGGTTTACCTGTATGATGTTATATTTAACACAATTTTGGCATTGACTATTAAATGTACCGTAGCTCCACTCGCGTAGCTTGCGTAGGACCTGTAATAATATTATTAGCAATATCTTAATATAATAAATATAAATAAACTAGTGGTTCCCGAGCTATAAGCATGCAAACGGACAGACATATAGAAAGACATGTTTTGTAATAAATAAGTAGTTATAATATATTTATTGTGTAATTTTTTTTTACGCCAATCTGTATTTTTCGCTAATTTTGTTAAAACCGATTTTGATGGGATTATTTTGGTTTAATAGTCGTATATATTGTATATATACTAAAGTAGTTCAGTTCAGCGATTCGTCCACTCTGACTAATACATAACAGGTAACTAAAGGACGTCGGTACATATTATAAACAAGAAGTTAGAAATCTTTTATTATTTTACATACAAAAAAAAAGAAGATTTTAATTTTTCGTCATATATGCTTATGTTTTAAATCGGAGGAGGGAGGGGAGAGTAGACAAAGTCGCGGGCAAAAACTAGAATTAAATAAAAAAATTGTTGGTAATTTTTTTTTATTAATAAGTTGCTTTCTTGTATCATTTAATAATATTAAAATATAAAAAAAATGGAACCTACATTACAATGTTAAGTTTCTAACCTTTACACCTTTAACCTTTACCTTTTGGTTAGATCGTTCAGATAATTTTTATTGTGTATATAGATTTTTATTTACATCCGAACAAATAAATATTAGTCACTGCCGGGAATCGAATCTGGTGATTCACATAACAAATGATATAAATAGCGAATATCAAAACTATTCAATACCTTTTTCTATTATGTTTATTAACCGGTTTCCTTTATGAATAACCGACTTTAAAAAAAAAGGATTTGAATAATATTTTCGTAAGGCTTAATAACCATAAGTGTAGCTTCATAATGGTCTCATAATTTTCTAAGCAACAAACTTTTGACGCCGAAGATACACTAAGAAATGCCTCAAGTTTTTTCGAATAACTTTGTACGCCTTTATTTATTTATTAACCATTGACTAAGTGTTATACACAAAAGATATGTGTTATAAAGATAAAAGATAATTGTTCAAAATATAAGTACCTACATAATGTCTTCCCAAAATCTTTTTCATCTTGCAAAAGACCAATATAGTTATACAGTTTACACAAAATGTATTTTTCTTATGTAAATAAAAATTAACATTTTTGTTGATGAAAATGTTAATACGATTTTGATTGAACTGTAACAGTGAGTGAAATTTCGATCCGATGAGATAATAATAATTATTGGACTCTAAAACCTAATATACTAAATGTTTTCATCCAAGGCCCAAATATTTTTCATAGGGCTTTCTTCATTACAGATGTCATCTTTGATCCTCTGTTTGAACTCCCAATAAGTAGTATTTTTAAAAAAATCCTAGAAAAATAACCTTTTTAATATTTTAGTTCTCCAGATCTAATGGTTTAGGATAAATAGACATATACACAAAGGCAACGCTCGTAAGAAAATATATCTTTCTTGCTTGGGTCACACGGGGTTGCTCTTTGATTTTCATTATAATGTTACAATTCCCCATCGTGCACGATAACATGTAGCGAAACCGCAGTAAAAGCGTAGTAAAATATAAAATAATATTTGATCAATAATCCCCCCTCTCCTCTTCGATAAAATTAACATACCCCAAACAATTTATCGATTATTTCGTCAGGCTTTAAATAAATTACAATCACTTGGAGGCATTATTTGCAGAGAGTTACAATTTAATTTATTTTGCAAACAATTTGACACCAAATTAATTACTTTGTACGTTACGTTGTACAATAAAACGATAATTAAGATAAATCTGTACATTAATTATTTTTAAAGGTTTATATAGAATTATACGATTAACGTCTGTCTGTCTGTCTGTTTGTTCACGTATAACTAATTAACCGTTTTTGAAGATATTTGATCTTGTGGTACATGACTTTTTAATTGGGGATCGTCGTGATGAAGTTACGAGCAACACGCCATGATGGTGCCACCGAATGTTCTGGGTTTGATTCCCAAACTGAACTTTTTTTATTGTACATGAAACACAGAGATTATTTATTATATAACGCAGATTAAAATAAATATAGATAAGTAGAAAAATGTATATAAAATATGAACTCTATAAATTGCTGTATACATATATATGCCAAGTTTTCACAGGAGTTGAATGCATGTGATAGCGTTGCTCTTAAAACCATTAATGTTCCTTCTATTTGTTCCCGAACATATAGCCCAAATTTTCAATATATTGTCTGTCTGTAATATGCTTTAGTTAATTGATAACTTTCTCGTAATGTATTTTCATACCAATAGGCCAATGTATTATTATTCATATAGTTTTGCTATAATGAAGAAAACAGTATTTTAATCTCAAAACGTTTAAGTACTTTTAATGTATTTCGCACATAAATGTATAAAGTTTATTCTTAACTCCCTTTCCTTAATTTTTAACGTGTCCTGGATTTCAGGGAGCAGGAGCCGGGTTGTGAGAGGGAGCCGTCCTTCAAACAGGTAGCATCACCTCAAAACAAATCAGGTATCAAATTGTCTGATTTAAAATTATTTTGTACTTAAATTTGAATATAAAAACCCTTCTTAAACTTTAAGCAATAAATGTAGTGTTTAAATAAAACTGTCCTAAATTTTCAATATTGTCAGCCGCTTTAAACTGTGAGGTTGCCTTGAAGGTAGTTTAAAATCTATATATTTATTTATATCATAAACATTATATTTTTAAAATAAAATGACGTCGTTCCATTGAGTAAGGATGTTATTTGATTCCATCTTCCTTCCTTATCCGTTTTCTCATCTCCGTTATGTAAACTTTTGTTATATTGCCATTCTTACCACTTACTATATCTCTTCAGTGTAACAAAAAACTATTTGTATCTGTTTGTTCAGTATTATCTATTGTTGTTGCAGAATCGTCTTCCTCGTCAGCAGACACAGAGTCCCAGGGATCAGGTTCCGACCCCGCTCCCCGATCAAAGAGAAATGAACAACAGGTATAAACATACATATATATATATTATGGTCAATATTACGTAGAACGGAGAAGACACGAAGGAGATTGATTATTATATGGCACAGATAACCAAATAAGCCAAGAGTATAATAAGTACAATGTATGTTGTAATAAAACGTGACTCTGAACGTTATGTTCTGTTTATTAATTAATAGTCTGCAGAGTTGAGTGATTTCCTTCTGAATTGAACTTTCCTTCTTCAAAGCTGGAAGTTGGATACGCCGAAAGACCGTGTTGACGACAGCGTTAAGTCACGTGATAAGTGACGTCACATGCTAGTAAAAAGTGTGAATGTATTAGACATTAGCGTTTTAAATCGATTTTTTTACTCTCGATAATGTATATTTAAACATAAACATATTGATTTGAAAGGAAGTAATATCTGGATAAAAAAAAATCATCTTTAAAAATCATTACCTAGGAGACAAGTTAAGAGGTTCCCTGAGAGCAATAATATTTTTGATAATCCAAAGGTCACAAAGAAAACTACACACTTTAATTATAAGTTTTCATTTTAACAATAATTGTTGTATTCCTGAATAATGCGGATCCCGGACATGTTAGGCATATCTTGGCCTAGATGCTACATGTCGTATTCAAGTTTTGTGATTTTCCTCTAAATATATTATTAAGCTGAGCGTAAGCGAAGCTCTTAACCGTTTGGGAGACTTTTTTTTTGCGTTTAGTTGTCTCCAGAATGCGACGAGATAATTATCCAAAAAATTTTCTTATGTATGTTTGAGCCGAATGTTATAGCGAAAACAGATTGAACAAATGTTTAGCCATTGAAAAGTTATCAAGAAAAGAAGAAAGGAGAGGGGCTCAGCTCAACACCCACCGCGCACGGTAGAAGGATCCTAGTATTTATTGATTTAAAATTAAGGACATGTAGATAAAAGAGTTGAACATATTTCGAAACGAAAGTTAGTAGGGATAATGTTAAAAGAATTATTAAAATTGGTTAAGTAGTTAAAATATTGTTAATTTCAAACAATCAGATAAATCTTTATTATTAGTATATTAGTACAGTCCTAAATCTAGAATGATAAACAATGCTACATCTCTAAAAAAATGACTCGCTTATCAACTGTCAAAATAATGTCAAAACAAAGGAAAAGTTTAGAAAAACATTAACAGTAACATCTTGTCGTTAACCTTATGCCTCAATTATGACCTCACACCTTATCTAAGGTCACTTTTACACCGCAATGCGAAACTTCAGTAGGCAATTATATTTTATCTGATCATGTTGACAATATTTAACCTCGCCGCTGGCAATAATTTCACAAATTAGTGTTGCCAGTAATAACAAATACAAAATATCGTATAGGTTTTAATGTAAAATAATAATAGGTGTTCAAAATTATAACTACAATTATTTTTTTTTATTTACTATAGACATGTTTGAACAAGATAAAGTGTATTTTAGACCCAAAAAGAAATGGCAGTGATGGAATGGCGTCCGGTAAAATATTCAATCTCAACGTAAAAATAAATTTCCAAAATAATAATAATTTATGTAAATTGGTTTAGTGTTACAGAACGTTCGAACTGTTTGTATTTAATTTCCGCTCCGTTGTTGTTACTCGATACAGTTTGAAAATTTCGTTAGCATTAAATATATTTTTTGACGGAAAAAAAAAATACTATGTATTAATTGTAATTAATCTATATTATTATTATTGGTATTACTAATGATATTTTCGTTCGTCAGAGGGAAGTGCGACAGGTCCAAGCCGCGAGTGCTCTCAGGGTACAACCGAACCCTTTATTGAGGTGAGTAATATAAATGTAATAAAATATAAATATTATAATTATACACACAATATAACCTACTTTATATTCGTCAATTCATGGCGAGTAATCAACGGGCTACGGGTGTATCATTTATTCCTAATAATATATTATCTAGATCCCGGACTCTCCCCAACTTCAAGGCGTCCCGTTCGTTGTCGCGCGACACCTCACGCCGCGCTCACCACATCACGATGGCCAGCGAGGACCTGCTGCAGCCGGGGCACGTCGTCAAGGAGAGGTGGAAGGTGAGCCAGACAGACAGATGGGTGATCCTCCATAGAAAGTGAGGGAGAGGGCAGAAATAAGAAAGAGAGGTTAGAGAGAGGGTAGAGGTTTTTGGGAATTTATCTCATTCACTCGTAATATTTCATCCCGATCAAATCAGCCTCATCCTCCACAACCTTTTTAATTTACACGGTATTGAGGGGGGCGGAAGTGAAGAAGGAGGAGAGTCGTATTTTTTAGTCTTATCGACATCGATGATCGCTTTGTACCAGCAAACACCATGTTTCGTAATAGTTCAGCTACAATAGATTTTACTATGCGTGAAATATTTAAAAATGAAGTATTGACTAATTCTATATAGAAGTATTTTTTGGTGTTATGAGATTCTATTTCGAGTGTTGCCTTTTTTAATGCTTCATCAATCACGTTTACGATCACCTGTTCTCAGGTGGTGAAGAAGATAGGTGGGGGCGGGTTCGGCGAGATCTACGAGGGTCTGGACCTGGTGACGCAGGAGCAGGTGGCGCTAAAGGTGGAGTCTGCGAGGCAGCCCAAGCAGGTGCTGAAGATGGAGGTGGCTGTGCTTAAAAAACTACAAGGTGTGTATATTTAATTTTATGGTAAAATCCTAGTTTCCAATCCTGGAAGTTTGCAATATACTTGATTGGCTGGCCTAGATTAATTATAAAAGTCTAATACCAGCTAGTACTTAAGGTCGTTGGTGAGGGTAGTCCTGGTGTTAATATGGTGGTACCGTCTGATGGTAGGCAAGGAGCACGTCTGCCGCTTTATCGGCTGCGGTCGCAACGCGCGGTTTAACTATGTGGTGATGCAGCTGCAGGGACGGAACCTCGCGGAGCTAAGGAGGGCGCAGCCCCGGGGTGCCTTCTCGCTATCCACCACGCTGCGGTAAGTGTTCTCTTTTTTCTTCATTGTATAACGCTGTCTCTTTCCCTCTATTTACGATTTTGGGTGTTTGAATATGTTCTTTTCTTTAGGCATTAAAAATAATCTAAGTTAATTTTATCTATTATTAGTAATGTTATTCCTCGTAATTATTTATTTCCTTTTTTTATATCTAATATGTTGTTGCTATTGTTAATAATAATATACAATGTGGTATATTCCAGGTTGGGTCTACAGATACTGAAGGCCATAGATTCCATACACTCAGTTGGTTTCCTGCATCGAGATATTAAACCAGTTAGTATATTATAATATAATTACTATATTTATTAACTTAAATCATGTTATTGTACTTTATACACAATATATTTACACCTTTCCTGTTATAAATAATAATATAAGACTATCCTACAAATGTATTTTCACAAAAATGTAAATATATATAAATTAAATGATATATTTTCAGAGTAACTTCAGCATCGGTCGTCACCAGTCCAACTGCAGGCGGGTGTACATGTTGGACTTCGGGCTGGCGCGGCAGTACACCACCAGCAACGGGCAGGTCAGACCGCCCAGGGCGGCCGCTGGCTTCAGAGGTGAGGCACGGGGTCGCTGAATCCCGGAATCCCGGAGATAATCCCGGGATCAATATTTATATTAAATTAATTTCATTTTTGATTACCTCAGGCACGGTGCGATACGCGTCAATCAACGCCCACAAGAACAAGGAGATGGGTCGCCATGACGATCTGTGGTCCCTGTTCTATATGCTGGTGGAGTTCGTGAACGGACAGCTGCCTTGGAGGAAGATTAAGGATAAGGAGCAGGTAGGATTTCGAAGCATTTTGAAGGAGTTCCGTCTTTTTATTTAGTAAATTTATATAAATTAAAAGCATGGTGTCGATAATTCCTTAATAGTAATTTAGCCACAAGATAATATTAATGTCATATATATATAGTTTTATTGTTTAAAATAAACACATGCTGTAGCTAGCGCGATATTTACTATGTGATCGTAGAATCCGTCGTTCCCATGAATCCGCGTTCGAATCCATTGTTCGTTAATTCCGCTCGGAATTAATAATCTATCCTGATCCAATTGAGGTTAAAATCACAGATTTAATATATATTTTTTGTATCAATTAATTATGTGAAAAGTGATCTAAGCTTGATTTCAATCTCGAAATACAGATCGATTATTAATTTCAGACGTGTATCACTCACAAAATGGTTCTATATAAAGATCTCGTACATTTTTTTCCAGGTGGGTCTGATGAAGGAGAAATACGACCACCGTCTCCTCCTTAAACACCTACCATCAGAGCTGCGTCAGTTCCTGGAACACGTCCAGCAGTTGGAGTACGCCGATACTCCAGACTACACCATGCTTGCATCTCTGCTGGAGAGGTGCTGCAAGCGGCGAGGGATCAGAGAAACAGATCCCTACGACTGGGAGAAGGATGTGAGTGAATCCCGCAATCCCGGACTCTATCCCGTATTTTTTTGTTTGATTACAAAAAATGTTATTTTTGTGAGATTAGTTTGGC
This sequence comes from Melinaea menophilus ssp. n. AW-2005, assembly GCA_918358695.1. Lineage (NCBI taxonomy): Eukaryota > Metazoa > Arthropoda > Insecta > Lepidoptera > Nymphalidae > Melinaea > Melinaea menophilus. The sequence goes on from OU911038.1 coordinate 18,763,371, forward strand.
ACGTGATATAACGATATTTATTAAAACAAATACACTGTTTTAGATGTTAATATGTATAATTTATAATATATATAACATCCCAGTACAACCGCGCTCCCCCCCAGACGGCGCCTCCCCGCGCGCGGCCCCCCGCCGACCACGCGCCCTCGCCCGACCACCAGCCCGACCGGGTACGGTATGACGCGGTGGCTCTATTTGCACTGCGCCGCAACGGAGTGCGGGTTCGAATCCCGCACGATATTTTTTACAATTTTAATATAATACTACAAATGTATAATGAAATTTGTTCTGTACTGATAAGGATTACCAAAAACTTTAACATTAAAGCAGTTCTCAAAATATAACGTTAATAGTTTATATATATTACAATCGTATATGGTCAGGCTCGTCGTCGTCTAGAGACGGAAGCCACGACCGCAGTAGCCACGGACACACAGACGAACATACAGAAGGAGAAGGTGGTGGAGAAGCGAGCCCCCGCCTCGCCCAGACACGTCCCGCCGCACGTCAATGGATACGTGAGTTGGGGGTTAAGGGGGGTCAATAAGAGTTAAAAGTGCTATTTATATAGTACATATGAAATGTTTATAATAATTATGGTTGAAGCTTAGTAATTAACTTTTGTTTTTTATTTCTAGTCAACAACGGACAAACCAACAACGGAAAAGGAGGCGGAAGCGAGAACGACACCCGCGCCCTCTCCCGACAGACATGCTAAGGTAATTAATATATCTTGAGAGAGTACTTGCGTCTAGCTTCCGCAAATATGGAGGGAGATTAATACCTTACCTTAGAGAAATAGAGGAGAGTAGGCTATGAGAAAGAGCATGGAGTAGTTTAGGACTGCCGGATCCTCTACGAACCCACCCAGGTCTACTACCAGAGGTAGACTATTTATAAAACATAATTACTAATTATAATGTACTTACCCAGGAGACGAACTCGGCGGTGGCGAGCACGCCGGTGACGCGCCCCGAGAGACAGAGCGTGCCGCCCTGCAAGCCACGAGCACCTGTGCCAGGTACACATACACACACACACGTATACACACAGACTTCTACACACAGAGACATAGAGACATGTATGTATTGACACAGACAACACAATATAAATAAATATGTCATTTCACTAGAGTAACTCTCAAATCTTGTTCACTATTTTTCTGTACTGTGTGGTGCTGTTCGGACTGTTGTTTGGTTTGGATCATGTGACATTACAATATGTTAGTATGTTATATATATTAATACAGTGTGAGGTGTGGTTGTCCCGCAGGTGGTCCCACTCTACTGCGGCTGCGCGTCGTGACGGCACCCCCCACTTGCGTGCAGGAACTGGCCCCGCCCCCCACCAGCGGTGAGGGAGATTAATAATCGATCTACAAACCAAGATTTAAATGACAGGATAAGGTTATCCTATCCTGTCATTTAAATCTTGTATATTAATAATACAATAAACAATATATCATTCATTTTGAAAACACATTATTAATAGTAAGTTTGAAGCGTTAGAAGCCATGTTATAATTATTATTAATGTAATTTAATATAATTGACAGGTGAGTCCAGCAGTCCAAGAATAATCGCTGACGTGGACAGCGTGCATTCTGATACACACTTCAAGAGAGGTAACTAACATTTGAATACGTTAAAGATTTAAGACTTTTTTGAAAGCACGCGATTGGACAGTTTTATTGTGTTGTGATTGGCTGTCTATCAACCATTCAGAATTAACGTGATACATTTACTATTTTAACGAGTCTTTCAGATACTGTTGTTAGATTGGTAATTTAGTAAGTTTTTCTATCTTATTCTAATATATATATATTACTCACCTATTTTGCAGGTTTTTGATTTAAAGATATTGCCTTAAGTTCTAACAGTATTTTTGTTGTTCTAATTATTTAACAATCTACTCTTGCCCAGGGTTGCCATTTTTGTCCAGGCTTGCCTCTCTTGGCAAGGGTTGCCTCTGTTGTCGAGGATTGCCCATCTGTTGTCCAGGGTTGACTCTGTTACCCAGGGTTGAAATTGTTAGACAGGGTTGTGGTTTTGTTGACTCTCAGGGATTATGGTTGTAGTGTATTGTATAATATTGTTTATCACTCCAGGCACGCGCCGTACAGCAAGAGCGAGAGCCGATCAAAGTTACACACAGTTCGCCGTAATGGACGACGAGAACGTGTCCGCCCTGCAACAGGTATGTTGTGTGTGGTGAGTGTGTGATGTTGTATGTATGTTTGTTACTAAGGATATATCTCTTGAAGGTAACAAAAGGCGGTGCACTCACACTAGTCTCGCTGTGGAAGTCACAGTTCGATGACTCTGAGGAGACAACTGATAACGAATGGAAACAAGAACAACTACAGGTACATATACAGTTATTATAATAGAATCTTATTATACAGGTGGTTACAACAATGTATGAACTATTCACCAAATATAAATTAATTTAGTCCAAAATATATATTTTTTATTTTGATAATTAAACACACACTGTAGCTTAAAATATATTTATAAGGAAGAGTAAAAGTAGTTTATCTAACATGAAACTTATTCATAGATGTTTTTATTTTGGTTCTATTTATAATATTAAATCTATTACAAAAAATATGGTACTTTTAAAATATGTTGGAAATATTTCTATTCCATATTTCCTTGAGAATCTCCTTGTCACTGTTGTTATCATTGTGATAATACATATACATGGTGTTTTTTTATGATTTAATTATTATATGTTAATATATTTCTACGTTGTTGTCTCGACCCTCTGTAACATAAATACAGGGTGTTTTATTTATTATTTTGTAATATATTAGTTATTTATCGTGTATAAAAATATTTTAAATTGATTTAGCTTATCGCATTAAACGAACTTTCTGTATTAATAATAATTAACCTATTATGCCCTTTTACAGCTAAATACAATTAAAAAGATACATATATACTAACAAAGAGAACTGTTTGTCCGTTAGTTACATAACATAGGATGAAATGTTTGAATTGTGTGTGTGTGTGTGTGTGTTGACGATATTATAATTAAGTTTGTGTGCGTCTGCTCTGTTAGACATATCGGTGCAATATATTTTAATATAATTTGCAAAAGTGTGATAACTTTTTGATATATATTGTCTGTGATGATGTTTATTGTGCGACAATAAAAAAGAGGTGTTTAGTCTAACCGTGTTTCAGTGTTAACAGTATAACGGTTCGTGATTTTTTTATTACGTACCAGTCTTTTTAACAACAATACGAACACAGCCCCCCACAAGTGGTACTACATACCCCCCGCTCACCTCCCCAGTCCCCGGAGCACCGCAACGCGCGCGCGTCGGCCGTGTCCAGCTGCTCCAACGTGCGCACACAGCTGCCGCTCACACACACGCACACGCACACACACACGCAGCTCGAGCCCAGGGTGCAGGTGCGCGTCGACGAGGTGAGTGAGACACATACACCCACACACGCACACACACACCCACACATACATACACACACGCACATACGTAAACACACGGACACACACATACTTGTACATACATTTCTATACAGCTGAGGTATGTACAATATTTTGTAATGTTAATAAGATGTTATTACATTGTCTTTTATGTCATCAAGAACGTTTTAAATAAAATGAACATAAATTCTATTCCATTATTGATTTAGCTTAATGTTAATAAATGTTTCGTCCTTTTCAATCAATAGCCGGAAAAACCTGAAAAGACTGAAAAGCCGGAAGTGGCGGAGAGACCTGCGGTGAAAAGTACAAAGTGTTGCTTACACAATGTGGGCATCGACGCCTTTCCCAAACTGCAGGCCGCCCTGCCGAGGAGTTGGAGTCTACCGGCCATAGGTAGGTATAATAACAACATGATGTAGATACATTTCACTTGAATGTAAAAATCAATTGTGACAGGTTAGTTCCTCAATGCGTAAAAGATGTATTTTTTTAATGTTTTTTAGACATTTATCTGAAATAAATGTTAATACGTTCCTCTAGTGCAGTGCTTTTTCACTAATTTGTACAAGTCCAATACATAATGTAACAGTACATATATATGTTATATTACGTTACATCGAACACCCTGTACCATAGTAAATTTGTATGGTATGTGTAACAGCCTGTACATAGCCAGTGCTCGTTCCCAGGCAGCAGGGTGCGCAGCCTGCGTCCCCCCCTGCTGCAGCAGGCGTCCTTCGACGCGGGGGGGGCGGGGGCGCTGCGGTACAGGCTAGATGTGATGCGGGGGGTGGGAGCGCGGGGGGGCAGCGAGACCAGACCCGCGCGCGCCAACAGTCTACCGGTAGGTTTTAGGATTAGATTGGATTGCATTGGATTACAGTGAGCAGGGAGCAGGGAGCACTTCCACGGTATTGGTCGCATTCCACGTTATTTTTAACAGAATGCAGGAACTCAAACGATGGACTGACTAAGCGCTGGCATGGTCGAATTACATTAGATCGGAGCGTTTTGTATTTTTCCTATAATAAGTTCAGTCGGATTAAAAAAAGTATTGTCCGTCTGTTCTGAAAGGTCATTTTGCGCGGGGTTCGATACTCCTGGGATCATTTGTGACCTTTCGCATTGATCAATACTCCGTAACGACCTAAATAATGTTGTATGCATGCATGTACTTAAAGTAAAAGTGTGTTTACTTATCCTGCAGATGTAAAATAGTGAATCCCCCCCACAGACTATATCCAGATCTTCAGCATCTCCCCCTCCCGCGCCGGCGCCCGCCCCGGAGGCCACTGTCTCCAGCAGACTGGAGATACGAGTGAGACCGGACACAGCCAGCCCCATGCACTCGGGTTAGTCCAATCGTTAAGCTGAGATAAGTTATTGGTTACATTAGAGTTTTCCGTTGAATAAGTTGTCTACTGGATCATCCGTTCTATGATATGTAATTCGTTAATTATACTAACATTTTATGAAGTTTTATGTAATACGACTGCCTAAAGAGTAAGAGATCACCCAAAATTCGGGTTGTTGCCAGTTCCATGATCCACAGATTATGTCTTCGCGCAATTAATACAGACGAGTGCAGAGACACTTGCATATATATATTTTATGTAATACTTGAAGTGTACGAGAGAATACAAAAACGGTTTTGTGGCGTGCCGTGAAGAATATATGTCGGTACTGCATCTGGTTATACCGACAGTTTTTGTGTCTCTTTGGCCTTACCCAGGGTTGGCTCGTCCTTACCTCGGGCCTTTGTTGTTACAATTCATCAAAGTTGACATACAAGTTATGATGCAATTTCATTAAATTGTACCCGCTTACACAGATTTTGTGGTACGTTGGGTCAGTCGTTTAAGATGATGAGATAGATCGAACCGAACATGGTATACAATGATATCAAGACACGGGAACAATGAGAGATATCCGTTTTCCCTTTAGAATTGGAATTTCGATATAACAGTTGTATGGTTGTATGGAACGGAGTACATAAAAGGCGAATGAATGAATGAGAATGAATGGATTAGTATAGTCACGGGATGCGGAAACATGAAAAGAATGTTCCCGCATCCCGTGGAACATGCATCCTGACTGAAAAGAGTTTTAAGTTTAAATGTGAATAGTTAAGAGGGCAGCGATGAAGAAGTCGGGGATGGAGTGGGTGTAAAATGATATGGAGAAGAAGCGTGTCTCCTCACACGTATGATAGAAGAGAAGACGTCAACATATTGTTTAAACCCCAAGTAGTTGAGCTATAGTGATATATAAAATTGTGATAGGTTAATTGATACTTTGTTATATCGTATCGATCCAACATCGACTAATCTATCGCTCATCAGGTACTTACCTCCCGGTTAAGATCCACTCGGTAGTGAGTGGGGGAGAGGGACGCAACCACGACGAGACCTCCGTGTACTACGACGCCACGGAACACCAGAGAGACAAACGGTACTTATATATATATATATATATATATATATATATATATATATATATATATATGACATTATCTATGTTTAAACAAAATATTATCAAAATGAATTTATTATTTTGTCAACAAATAGTAAACTTTTCTTTAATATCTACATTCCGTATTTACTTATACAAAGCTGTTGTTTTTTTATAATTGTGTTAATGCAGTTGCAGTGATTTAATATGTATACAGATAATAAATAAATATTTTACACTTCAGGTCGTCGACCCGCAGCGGAGAGAAGAGTCAGAGTCCAGCCGTCGAGAGAACCAGACTAGATGCTATACAGGACAGGTACATACACACACATACACACACATACATGCATAACACACACGACATATAAAACGTATTATAATATTCTAGAATAGAGAGGATAGTATTAAAATGGCTAATTAAACTTTAATGAATGATAGTTCTTATTCGACTAATTCGACTAGTTCGTATGGATAAATAAAAAGATGTCAAAATGTATACGTTAAGGAGCTATGGTGACAGACAAACGCACACGTTAAATTTTTAAAATCTTGTCGTAATGTGGGTGAGTTTTTATTAGTACATATAATAGATGTCAAAGTTAAATTTTTTATGTGTCTCGATGTCCAGGAGTGCATCATTGAGACGTGAGGTCAACGCGAGCGGGGACGGGTCGCAGAGCTTGAGAGATGTAAGTATGTCTGTTAGGGTCGCTGTAACCTCCCCAACATATCGTGTTTGTCACTAACTTTAACACTAGATCAATGAGTACTAGAAGGTTCTAAAATCTGGAAGCAACGAAAAACAAACTATGCCTGATATAAAATCAGAGTTAGGAAGTGTCTGTTTGTTAATTAATATTAAAAAAAAATCTAGAAATAAATATTGATTGAAATAAAATAACTATTTCCAGAAATCGTCCAGTGGCTCTCGCATACCTATAGCAAATGCCACTACTACTGTACAGGGTGCGTGTGCGCAGGGTGCAAGTGCACAGGGTTTAGGTACACAGGGTGTAGGTGCGAACGCGTTGCACAGACTGGCCAAGTGTGCTTCCTGGAGTGGCGACGGACCATTGAATGATTTGACTCCAGGTGTGTTATTATTTAGTAATAATTCATTAAATCAAATAAATATCTCTAGTTCCACAACAGATACAGAGATGTGTCTAAAACGATGTTTATTTTATTTTTGGTTACAGCTCTTCGTCGTCGTCGTCAGAACGCGGCTGACAAGTATGCGGCGGACCCCGCACGGGATCTCAATTTGCGCTTCGCGAGACCACGGCACAGACAACAGCCTCCCGCCAACAAGTACGTACAATAACAAACACAGACACACACAGACAACAGCCTCCCGCCAATAAGTATGTACAACAACACACACACAGATGGTAGCCTCCCGCCAACATGTACGTACAACAACACACACAGACAACAACCACCCGCAGATAAGTACGTACAACAACACACACACACAGATGACAGCCTCCCGCCAACATGTACGTACAACAACACACACGTACATACACCCAACAATCACCCGTGAGTACACTAACACAACCGTGTGCAATTAACCCCCACTAACCCCTCCATAGCATAACGAGCCGTTGTCGCAGCGCCGGGCTGGGGGGTGGGGCGTCCCCTCCCTCGGCGGCGTCCTCGTCGTCGGGGTCCCCACCGCCCCCGCCGGCGGGCGCCGCTCCCCCCGCGCACAACGCGGCTCGCGCGAGGCGCTTCCGCCCCCTGGCGGGGAGGGAGCACAAGGAGGAGCTCCCCCCACCCGTGTACAGCGCCATCGGTGAGTTGGGGTCATTGACACCAACCCCGCCCGCATTCCGACGGGGTCATTGACACCAGCGCCACCTTCATGCCTTGACATTAGTTACTTCATCTCTATCATTCAACCCTTTCAGTAGCACCACCGTTCTGTCTTGTGGGTCACTAATTCCAGCGTTCTTGCCTGTGGGTTAGTTATACTTCATCGGGTTCTAAATTATAAATACAACTACATTAACATCTAACACTTGTACCTATTCGTAACACTGTTTAATTTAAATAATTTCATCCCGCAGGTACCGGTCATAGGCTGTGACGTCACAGCGTAGATTCTGGAACAGACGGACAGTAATATTATATATATATTAAGCGGCGTTGTTTAAATATGGATTAATTTTTAACTCAATCCGATATTACCGGGTGGTTGTAATCTATATTACCAGTTGGTTTTAAACGATACAATTGAGTTAACGCCGCGTAGTAATACAATTAAACTATTTGGAAATGTTAAAAAATTTTAAATGAATTTTAATTGCTTTTGGTACAAATATAATAAAAAAAATTAGCTTCGTCTAATATCGGAATATAATGAAATATATATAACATAGGATAGTGTTATATAATATATAGAAGATCATTAAAAGTACATTTAAAGTTCTAATGTGATCTTAATTTGACGTATTTATTATAAAAAATATAAATGTATATTATTATTTTTTTTTTTTCAAAATTATACAATGAATTCCGCTGACTCTGTTTAAATATTTTATTTATTTATATTTATATATATATTTATATAAAAATGTGCTACTATTATAGATTTTATTTTAAATAACGCTTAATATTAACGTGTGTAATAAATGTACATTCACCGAACTCAATATCAATATTTGTATAAAAGCCAAAATTATTTTTATATTCACGGCGAGGGCTCTTACCTTATCTGTAATAGGTAAAATATTTAACACATTTTGAACCTTGACCCGCTGCGCTGAGGTCCATTATCGCATTCTAGATCTCTTAGATAGGATTCGCCTTTTTCAGCTGAACTCTCGAGTTGAGCTGAATTGAGCTGTAGGTTAGCTTTGGCTTAAAATCACACGAGATGGAAAGGGACGGAAGGTGAGTTAGAAAGAGATAGACGATTTATTGAAATTAGCCAACTACGGCTGATAGTATATGCTGTATGTGGTCACGTTTTGATTTTTACTTATTTGTCCGAAAAAATATGATAATTAAATTGAAGTTTTAAAAACAGACGCTTGAAATGTGACCACATATCTGATAATAATGTAAATATTTTGTCGTTTTCCTTGATATTGCTCATTTTGTTTTGAAATTATTATTTCGTGGGGTGCGTCGCGGTGCCTTCGACTATGGATGTATTTTATTAATATTATGTAAATACACAATTTATTTATAATATTGCCTCACTTGTCTGACTGCTGATGATACTTAAGTTCACTGGTTACCGGCGAAAAATTTGGCAGTTTAGTACATATCAAAACTTTATTGCAGAGAAGTGAAGATCTAAGATTGGCGGTGTCTGGAAGGCTGATTACAGTTTTACAAATTTGTTGTTTTTTTATTATCATGATTTGATTGTAATTTATTATTTTTCATCCTTCGAGAAACCGAATAACGCCGAGTAACCATTTTAATAAACCGGAGGTCGTTGACCTCCCGTTTGTCTGTTTGTAAAATTATTATCTACATTGCGTGGACGTGCCGTCGGTTCTGCGATTTATTTATAATATCAAAGTTATTAATTTCCTTTTTCTCTAACGTTTTGCTCGTTTTTGTTTTTTATTTTATTATTATCAGCATTTACACTTTGGTATTATAAAATTCGTTAATTATATGAAATTATATAACTATCGATATATTGCGTAGGCGCCATTACACTCTAGTCTCTTCTGCTTAGTATAGAAATTTAAAATGTATGTAATAATTAATTTAATGATTATAATATAGACGTAAGAGTTATACGAGCGTTTGGACGGTTAGCGTGCCGCCATTTGCAATTTTGCTCCCGACACTGACGGCCGTCGGAATTGCAAAGGCGCGGGAACGCGAAGCCGGTTAATTGCTTGGGAGTCCCGGAGCGGGCGTCGGCGGACACAGATTAGTTTTATATTTCGACGCCAAAGCCCCAGGGCTCCCGGAAAACATTCTAGTCTACGAACGGCTTCCGTCTCATAGATTTATCGACGACAAAGTGAAAGAGTTGAGACAGTTATTTTTGTCAGATTAAAAATTATGTATAAAGTTGTTGTTATATTGTAGGCCCCGTTTTTTAATGTACTCCGGCTGCGGCGGCGACGCGCTGTTAAGGATGCACGCTCAGTTACATTTTATTTTGCCATATTTTTTTATATTTACCGAAATATGCACAATGACATTAAAATAAAAGGTATTTGTCCTTGATAATGTGGTTTTATTTATGTTTAAATCAATGACGAACCCAGTCATTTATTATTCATCAGAGAATTCTTTCAAGATCTTCAATATTCAAAGCTTTTCTCGTCTTCACACGCGCGGAAGTAAGATGAGAGCAGATGACTAATAAAAAAATATAAAGGGTTAGACAGTAAAAGCACTCGCACTTTCTCTTTCTGATCAAAACTTAGTTGCCCGAAGAAAAAGTAGCCGATTCCAGATTATGCTGCTGCTATAATCTTTTTGTGTAATGAAGACACATACATACCTGTTTAATTTATCTAAGTATATGTATCAGACAACCTTGATGGAAAACACTGGCGAGGAGTTGTAAAACAGAAGAACAGACGACTTCAACCCTTAGGCTTAACCTCAATACCTAGAATAAAATCCTATATATAAGTTATAGAGATAAAAAATACATAGGTGTACGAGCACCTTCATTTCTCGCCTATTATTATTGTTTCCTCACAGCATTAGCTTGGAGGCATTTGCAATTTTCAACACCGGATTATTATTTGTCTGTATACACACATTCCAGTGACACCAAACTTTTGAAGAGTCTTAAAAAGGATCGACGGTGCTATTTACCATTTTATATCGAAAAAATATATGAAAGAGCGGACAATAACTGTACTAACTATACACTAAAGCCGGTCCAAATTAGATAAAAATAAAATACAGATTTTATTTTTATTGTAACAATATTTGTTACTAGAATTGTTACAGCCTATAAAGATCTTCCGGAAGGTATCATTATTATTGGTATGAGATTTTTTATTGGTTATGCGTTTTGGTTTAACAAACATAAATTTTAATTCAAAATGAATATACATAAAAATTATGTATTCTTTTAAGTTGTTTTATTGTAAATAAAACCAAAAACATCATTTGTTGTTTTCACGTAAAAATAAAAGCGATTTCTATGTAAAGTAACTTTTAAAGCTTATATCGTGGGTCAAAACGTCAATGAACTGTAGGTATCAAAATCCCTCTAGCAGTGATGATTGTTTTAGATTGCTGGCGAAGTAGAAGAAAAAAAAGGTAACTGACCCGTAACCGAAATTAGCGCGTGCGAAGTCGAGGAAATAACTAGTTTAAAATAAAGATATATTTATTTTGTAAATATGGATACCTAATGTGAAATATAAAGATGGTACTGAAAAAAATATAAATCAACTATATTTTATCAAACGACATTAAAAATTGGATAATAGCAAAAATGAACTCCCATGTACAATGTAAATAAATATTTTAGTCATTTCTATATTGTAAATATTCAAATAAATTAGTTAAAAACTTGGACGACAAATCCTTTTTGCAAACTTGTATTAAATGTTCTAAGCTTAACCGTTTTTAAATTTAAAATGTAGAATAAAAAATCGTGAGCGGAGCTTTGCCAATGGAATTGACTCTGCTGTTTATAAAATGCCAGGTATTGTTATTATTTTATTTGATTTGAAGTATTGCAGCTATCTTAATTTTCAAGTTAAACAAGACAAATTTATTAAGAATAAATCAAATTATTTGCTGATCATTTTATACATAAACTAGCAGGTTACCCGTGCTTCGCGACGGGAATAAACAAAAAAAAACTAACTTTCGTGACTATTGAACCCATAACCCACCCTTCACACATACACGCTCTATCCTCCAACCCATCATGACTCGCTATCAGTGCGAGAAAGCCTTGAGTTTGATAACTACAGACTTTCATTCCTATCGGGTTATAGGTACACTCTTGTTTCTCACATCGTAGCGTGTTGAGAATAAACATAGTGACTGGCCAAATAATTTTAATTTCTACTGCAAAGCAATAGGAGAAGAGAGGGAGTAGGGGGTAAACTTTGCAGTTTTTTAGCTGTAACTTTGGAACGGTATATTAAGATTCTATATACGTCTATGAGTTCCAAGAAATTTTCTTCTCTTATTTCAATAATTCAAGCTTTTATTATACCGAATATGAATTCAAATTCGATATATCTTAATTCCAGTAGGCATTTACTCGCAATTTTGAATTAATTATTACATTAAAAGGCTACCACCGGGTCGGAAAGCTGCTCTGCTGAGAAAAGCCGTCAAGAATCTTAACAATTGCTCTTTTGAAATGAAATTTAACAAAGATTAATGTACAAACATACATTAAACATTATAATATCAACTCTGCAAATGATTTAACAACCGAAGTTCCATATGTACATATTCCATAGTTACATATTTCGATAAACTAAAAACTCTTGAATGCTATACACCCATACCTCACTTTGCGTCGTGGTTACGTTCCAAAAAAACAGGACGCCATTTAAAACGACGCAAAGCGAGGTATGGGTGTATTAGGATTTATTTAATAATACATACTTACACTTTTAATTTTAGATTTCAAAGATTATAAATTCAAATCGCAGGGCTCGCCCCACCAGACGGCCCAAAGTCCTGCAAAAGGGAGACGTGGGATACCAGTATAATTGAGGATTTGTTTGATGCCAATCAATCCTATTCCTAGAAAGGCCGTATAGCCCAATCCATTTAAATATTTCAAATTAAATACGAAAAATGGGTGATAAAGAAACTGAATATTGTAATGTTTCTTCAATTAAATTTTTCGGGGAAATGTTGCAGAACTTACTACTTTTAATTAACTAAATAACTAAATTTAACTTGCTACTAAAAAAGTCATATTATTAGTGATACAGTCGTCAAACCATATATATTGAAAACAGCTGAGATCGTTCTTGGATCAGAAAGTGAGGAAAAACTGCAACACATTTCACCTTCTACCAACACTGTAAAACGGAGCATTGACGACATGGCTGAAGATATAAAAAATCAAGTAGTAGACGCCATGACACGATCATCTCTTTTCAATATCATTAGATGAGAGCACAGATGCTGCACAATGTTCTCAATTGTTGGTTTTCGTGCCATATATTAAGAATGAAACAATTACAACAAAGGCGCTAAAGCAATGATTGGGCCTCGTTCAGGATTTTTGTGAAGAAGATGGGAACCGATCATAAAACTTTATTATTTCATACAGAGATGAGTTGGCTCTCTGAGGGTAGTGCTGGCAAGATTATTCCAACTTCGTGTATAACCAATAATACCTCACTTTGCGTCGTGGTTACGTTCCAAAAAAAACAGGACGCCATTTAAAACGACGCAAAGCGAGGTATGGGTGTATTAGGATTTATTTAATAATACATACTTACACTTTTAATTTTAGATTTCAAAGATTATAAATTCAAATCGCAGGGCTCGCCCCACCAGACGGCCCAAAGTCCTGCAAAAGGGAGACGTGGGATACCAGTATAATTGAGGATTTGTTTGATGCCAATCAATCCTATTCCTAGAAAGGCCGTATAGCCCAATCCATTTAAATATTTCAAATTAAATACGAAAAATGGGTGATAAAGAAACTGAATATTGTAATGTTTCTTCAATTAAATTTTTCGGGGAAATGTTGCAGAACTTACTACTTTTAATTAACTAAATAACTAAATTTAACTTGCTACTAAAAAAGTCATATTATTAGTGATACAGTCGTCAAACCATATATATTGAAAACAGCTGAGATCGTTCTTGGATCAGAAAGTGAGGAAAAACTGCAACACATTTCACCTTCTACCAACACTGTAAAACGGAGCATTGACGACATGGCTGAAGATATAAAAAATCAAGTAGTAGACGCCATGACACGATCATCTCTTTTCAATATCATTAGATGAGAGCACAGATGCTGCACAATGTTCTCAATTGTTGGTTTTCGTGCCATATATTAAGAATGAAACAATTACAACAAAGGCGCTAAAGCAATGATTGGGCCTCGTTCAGGATTTTTGTGAAGAAGATGGGAACCGATCATAAAACTTTATTATTTCATACAGAGATGAGTTGGCTCTCTGAGGGTAGTGCTGGCAAGATTATTCCAACTTCGTGTATAACCAATAATACCTCACTTTGCGTCGTGGTTACGTTCCAAAAAAAACAGGACGCCATTTAAAACGACGCAAAGCGAGGTATGGGTGTATTAGGATTTATTTAATAATACATACTTACACTTTTAATTTTAGATTTCAAAGATTATAAATTCAAATCGCAGGGCTCGCCCCACCAGACGGCCCAAAGTCCTGCAAAAGGGAGACGTGGGATACCAGTATAATTGAGGATTTGTTTGATGCCAATCAATCCTATTCCTAGAAAGGCCGTATAGCCCAATCCATTTAAATATTTCAAATTAAATACGAAAAATGGGTGATAAAGAAACTGAATATTGTAATGTTTCTTCAATTAAATTTTTCGGGGAAATGTTGCAGAACTTACTACTTTTAATTAACTAAATAACTAAATTTAACTTGCTACTAAAAAAGTCATATTATTAGTGATACAGTCGTCAAACCATATATATTGAAAACAGCTGAGATCGTTCTTGGATCAGAAAGTGAGGAAAAACTACAACACATTTCACCTTCTACCAACACTGTAAAACGGAGCATTGACGACATGGCTGAAGATATAAAAAATCAAGTAGTAGACGCCATGACACGATCATCTCTTTTCAATATCATTAGATGAGAGCACAGATGCTGCACAATGTTCTCAATTGTTGGTTTTCGTGCCATATATTAAGAATGAAACAATTACAACAAAGGCGCTAAAGCAATGATTGGGCCTCGTTCAGGATTTTTGTGAAGAAGATGGGAACCGATCATAAAACTTTATTATTTCATACAGAGATGAGTTGGCTCTCTGAGGGTAGTGCTGGCAAGATTATTCCAACTTCGTGTATAACCAATAATACCTCACTTTGCGTCGTGGTTACGTTCCAAAAAAAACAGGACGCCATTTAAAACGACGCAAAGCGAGGTATGGGTGTATTAGGATTTATTTAATAATACATACTTACACTTTTAATTTTAGATTTCAAAGATTATAAATTCAAATCGCAGGGCTCGCCCCACCAGACGGCCCAAAGTCCTGCAAAAGGGAGACGTGGGATACCAGTATAATTGAGGATTTGTTTGATGCCAATCAATCCTATTCCTAGAAAGGCCGTATAGCCCAATCCATTTAAATATTTCAAATTAAATACGAAAAATGGGTGATAAAGAAACTGAATATTGTAATGTTTCTTCAATTAAATTTTTCGGGGAAATGTTGCAGAACTTACTACTTTTAATTAACTAAATAACTAAATTTAACTTGCTACTAAAAAAGTCATATTATTAGTGATACAGTCGTCAAACCATATATATTGAAAACAGCTGAGATCGTTCTTGGATCAGAAAGTGAGGAAAAACTGCAACACATTTCACCTTCTACCAACACTGTAAAACGGAGCATTGACGACATGGCTGAAGATATAAAAAATCAAGTAGTAGACGCCATGACACGATCATCTCTTTTCAATATCATTAGATGAGAGCACAGATGCTGCACAATGTTCTCAATTGTTGGTTTTCGTGCCATATATTAAGAATGAAACAATTACAACAAAGGCGCTAAAGCAATGATTGGGCCTCGTTCAGGATTTTTGTGAAGAAGATGGGAACCGATCATAAAACTTTATTATTTCATACAGAGATGAGTTGGCTCTCTGAGGGTAGTGCTGGCAAGATTATTCCAACTTCGTGTATAACCAATAATACCTCACTTTGCGTCGTGGTTACGTTCCAAAAAAAACAGGACGCCATTTAAAACGACGCAAAGCGAGGTATGGGTGTATTAGGATTTATTTAATAATACATACTTACACTTTTAATTTTAGATTTCAAAGATTATAAATTCAAATCGCAGGGCTCGCCCCACCAGACGGCCCAAAGTCCTGCAAAAGGGAGACGTGGGATACCAGTATAATTGAGGATTTGTTTGATGCCAATCAATCCTATTCCTAGAAAGGCCGTATAGCCCAATCCATTTAAATATTTCAAATTAAATACGAAAAATGGGTGATAAAGAAACTGAATATTGTAATGTTTCTTCAATTAAATTTTTCGGGGAAATGTTGCAGAACTTACTACTTTTAATTAACTAAATAACTAAATTTAACTTGCTACTAAAAAAGTCATATTATTAGTGATACAGTCGTCAAACCATATATATTGAAAACAGCTGAGATCGTTCTTGGATCAGAAAGTGAGGAAAAACTGCAACACATTTCACCTTCTACCAACACTGTAAAACGGAGCATTGACGACATGGCTGAAGATATAAAAAATCAAGTAGTAGACGCCATGACACGATCATCTCTTTTCAATATCATTAGATGAGAGCACAGATGCTGCACAATGTTCTCAATTGTTGGTTTTCGTGCCATATATTAAGAATGAAACAATTACAACAAAGGCGCTAAAGCAATGATTGGGCCTCGTTCAGGATTTTTGTGAAGAAGATGGGAACCGATCATAAAACTTTATTATTTCATACAGAGATGAGTTGGCTCTCTGAGGGTAGTGCTGGCAAGATTATTCCAACTTCGTGTATAACCAATAATACCTCACTTTGCGTCGTGGTTACGTTCCAAAAAAAACAGGACGCCATTTAAAACGACGCAAAGCGAGGTATGGGTGTATTAGGATTTATTTAATAATACATACTTACACTTTTAATTTTAGATTTCAAAGATTATAAATTCAAATCGCAGGGCTCGCCCCACCAGACGGCCCAAAGTCCTGCAAAAGGGAGACGTGGGATACCAGTATAATTGAGGATTTGTTTGATGCCAATCAATCCTATTCCTAGAAAGGCCGTATAGCCCAATCCATTTAAATATTTCAAATTAAATACGAAAAATGGGTGATAAAGAAACTGAATATTGTAATGTTTCTTCAATTAAATTTTTCGGGGAAATGTTGCAGAACTTACTACTTTTAATTAACTAAATAACTAAATTTAACTTGCTACTAAAAAAGTCATATTATTAGTGATACAGTCGTCAAACCATATATATTGAAAACAGCTGAGATCGTTCTTGGATCAGAAAGTGAGGAAAAACTGCAACACATTTCACCTTCTACCAACACTGTAAAACGGAGCATTGACGACATGGCTGAGGATATAAAAAATCAAGTAGTAGACGCCATGACACGATCATCTCTTTTCAATATCATTAGATGAGAGCACAGATGCTGCACAATGTTCTCAATTGTTGGTTTTCGTGCCATATATTAAGAATGAAACAATTACAACAAAGGCGCTAAAGCAATGATTGGGCCTCGTTCAGGATTTTTGTGAAGAAGATGGGAACCGATCATAAAACTTTATTATTTCATACAGAGATGAGTTGGCTCTCTGAGGGTAGTGCTGGCAAGATTATTCCAACTTTGTGTATAACCAATAAACTTAAGGTAGCATTATGTTTAGAAAACGAAAATGAGTTGTACAACAAATTAAAAAGCTTAAGTATAAGATTAATATTAAGATAAATATTATTGTGTAAGTAATTATTGAGTACATTAATTACGATACATTTTTTTAAATTAACATCTAAATTTCCGTTCGTCTCATTGTTAAAAAGTTTGTATAGAAAGTGTAAAATTTAAAAGATATTTGGTACAATATGGAGTAAAACCTTCATCTGAATTCTTTACCTAGAACAAATAATATAATAAAAAGATAAACATTCATTAACGCAATAGCTTTTGTTCGCTACGAAATTTTAAATGTTTTCATACATATTTGTCAGTTGAGCCATTACTATACTGCATCCTCGTATTATGATTAAAATAAATAAGTCATATATTTATTAAAGGAAAACATCATTGAGGTAGTTGATCCGGCTACTCAGATGCTGAGGCTGCTACTGCTGTTACTCTCAAGATATAGTAGCTTCTTTTACAAATATTGCGTGAAGTTATTTGAATAAAAACTTCACTTCTCCCATACCTTATAACGTACGAGTCTGTGTCAAACGAAACTTTTAACATCTTAATCCGTACTCTATCTTGTATACCTGCTGTCAACAGTGCTACTGGAAAGGGTCACAACATATTTATACACTTTTAAGGGCATAGTTTGTTTAAAGGCCTAAATTATATTACAACTCCGAGAAGATCATTCGCCGAATCCGGAGCGGATGGAGAGCATCTCTGATACATACAAAATACCACAATGTTTTAAGATAGTGCTGATCAATGTGCGTCGCCAGTCATGACTTGTAGCTCAGACGTCGTCGTTTACGATGGACCTTATAAGGCTCAAGGTCACCCGGAGAGCAATGGAAAGGGCTATGACCGGTCATCCATCATCTTTAGGGCGGCCTGTGATCACACACACAACATAAACGGGATCACACTTCAGTGAAACACAATTCGTATAAACTTATTTATTAGGAATCGAATATAATAATACATAATACAGACAGTCAAAAAGTACAATACTTTTTATATATTAGAATCGAACCTGAGACTTTAAAGGTTTAACAATAAGACGGTCGACACCCGTCACATTCATATACCATACAGAAAATTATAAATATACATTTCAGCACCGCATTTATTTCTACAAATATGTATATAAATTGTATACAATAAAATAAATAGAATATATTTTTTTAACATTTTTTTAACTTATTTATCAAATATAAAATTGTAAATAGCTAGGTTTTATATAAAATATCTAA
Organism: Melinaea menophilus ssp. n. AW-2005; assembly: GCA_918358695.1. Classification (NCBI taxonomy): domain Eukaryota; kingdom Metazoa; phylum Arthropoda; class Insecta; order Lepidoptera; family Nymphalidae; genus Melinaea; species Melinaea menophilus. The sequence goes on from OU911038.1 coordinate 18,782,112, forward strand.
AAAAATATTTTACTGGCCGGCAAAATGCTGGTACTATTTCTATAGGATTTTAAAATTATCATAATTTCAGGTATTTAATTATAATTATTATTACTGCTTATTTTTAATATTTTTTTCTCTCGACGGAGACATTTTTTAGAGTTTTTTTTAACTTGAACGAATATATTATAAACTTTTTTAATGTCAATTGAGATCACAGAGATCAGAGAGAGAGGAATTACCAATTTGAGATCATTTTTTTTTTCTTTTTCTTTATACCTTACACGTTACTTATGGAGACATACAAAAATACTGACCCAAATTTCACCCATTAATATCACTAAACTACTTCTAATATGTTTAAGTGTATACGAAGATTAAATGAAATAAAAAATTCTTTCCGAAACTAGAATTCCTGGAGACAACACAGATCTCAAACACAAAATAACACAATTAGAGATAGAGCGAATCGGTAAATGGTAATTTTAAAACTAACCAATTCGTCAAAAAAGGTATTAAAAAAAAAATATCTAGAACAAACAGAATTGCATCGAAACGAACAAACGGACAGCAAAAAGAACTTACCTACTCTTACACATACGTATAAACTTTATAAACATAACAATAGTTATATTAATATATTCATTAATAATATCTATTATATTAAAAAAAAGAGTATAAAAGAAAGTTTCTAAGAACACAGGAAAAAAAATATAAAAGATTTTTTCTAAAAACACAAAAAAATATATTATTTTTTTTTAACAGACACAAAGAAAATTTTTTTTACATCTAATATTGCCGCTAACGCCCTGTATATATCGTCGTGGAACATGTTTCATTGAGCACACATTAGTGACTAAAACTAATCTAAATCTAATCTAAACTATAGTAATAAATGTAGTTATACTGGCCCTAAGTTTCATCTAATGCCACAGGGTTAATCCGAGTCACGGGGACCTTATGATACTAACATTATGTATTATTTTATTATTTATCATCTATTATGTGATATAAAGGAGCACCATGTATATATATATATATATATATATACATATACGTATATACATACAATAGGACGGTTTCTGTATTTAATACTTATATCAAATTAATAAGTGCCACATGTATTTATGTTTGTGGCATTCAATCTAGATACTGATTTATAATTTGACTTTTATAACGAATCTAGATCAGTGCCATTGAATCTAGACGGATTTTAAATTGGATGACTTCAATCTAGACAAAACGAAATAATGCCACGTCATCTAGATCTATATTAATGCCATGCAATCTAAATAAAAGTGATCAAACGGAGTAAATACATAATGTATTATAATGTAATTTTTTATAGGTTTAAAATTATTTTATTTTAATACTAGCGACCCGCCCCGGCTTTGGACGAGTTTAGTACAATAATGAAGGGAATGACGAGTGCACTAACAACAAAACATCTGTTACCTTCATATTAACGAATAATGGTCTTTAATCACACGGGGACTGGTTTGCATTCACATAAAGATAAAAACAGTGCTATAATAAATGAAGTGTTGAATATCAAATCACTGACGGACACACGGACATTAATTTACTCATAATTAAACACATGCTGTATCTTGACAGTGCAGCGCAGGGAATCAATACTTATATAGGGTGTATTTATTTTAACGGACATTTTTTTTTTGCATCGTTACATCAGTGTCAGTGTCTCCTCATGTGGAGCCCGAGGTGGTCGGAGCGGGCGAAGGCCCGCCTGCATAGGGGGCACGCGAAGGGCCTGTGCCCGGTGTGTTTGCGCGTGTGTCTGGTGAGCTCGTCCGACCTCGCGAACCTCCAGCCGCAGCCGGCCCACCCGCAGCTGTAGGGCTTCTCGCCTGCAAGCGTAAAGGTGAAAGGTTAAAGGTCGCGACATAATTTCGGCTTCAGCTACAGTACGCCAAGTGTAAACAGAGTAAAGTTCAAAGGTCATAAGAGCGATTCTCACCCGTGTGCGTCCTCTTGTGCGCCTTGAGATGTGAGCTCTTCGTGTACACCTTGTGGCACCCGGCCACGTCGCACTTGTGAAGCCTTTTCCGACCTTGACCTTCGTCCGTGGTCTTATCGACGTCCATCTTGTCGGTGTCCTTCAGTTTGATCTGGGTGAGTTCGTTGAGCGAGTCCGTGAGCGCGCTCTGCAGGACGGTGCTGATCAGGTAGTTCTTTATCTCAATGTCGGTTGGCTTGAGTTGGTTCGGCTGGAAGGTGAAGGGTATCATGGGCGGGAAGAACCTCTTGTTCGTGAGCTCGATTGAGGTTTGGTGACACTGCGAGCTCTGTCTTATCCTTAAATAGAAAACAATGATTTTGTTAATAATAGAATCTAAAAGATGGCGCTGTAATACGGATAATGAAAAATATATTCACAATAATGAGAAAAGCGAAATAAACAAATTGATGGGTGACGCTGATTTTATTAACATTTTTTAGGGCCAAAGACAGGAGTAAGCATAGCAAATACTCACTAATTAACAATTATCAAATTCTGTTACAAACGGACACTTTTTTACAATTTATAATATTAATAGATATAATCGTCTCTGTTTCTTACTTGATGACATTCTTAATTTTCCTCGCGCTGCGCAGGTCCGGCCCACTCTTAATTCTGGGAACTTCATGACTGGAACTGAAAACATATATAACAAAATAAAATAATTGTCAACTTGCACAGGATCGAACCTGTGACCTGTGATATGGTTGCGTTACTCTGAAATCTGGGTTCTTTTTTTTTTTTTTTTTTTTTTGTGTCTCTGCTGTTAGCCCTACTGGCCATGACAGCGTCACCGGTGGAATGGACGGGTGCAGAGACCCGCCCTTGAAAAAGGGGGGCCTGAAGGGCCCCAGGGGAACGCGCGTCCTGAGGGCGCCTCCTGTGAGGCTCGGACCACGGCTCAGGACGTCGTTAGGTGGGAAGCGAGGGTTGGATGTGGGTTAGGATTTAACACTAACGTCCTCCGACGGCAGAACGCCGGAGCAACGTGCTTGGATGGGAAATCTGGGCTATCGTGTCTATGCTTATACAATTACATTTTCACATATCTTGAAAGTTAATCCTAAAATATTTGTAGGTTCGAGTCTTTATCGTGACAAAAATTATCCTACTTATAAAGTAACATTATACAGTACTATTTAAATTTAGATTCCTATATATATGTATTAGTATGTATGTATGTTTGTTTGTTAACTCACTCGGTCGGTAGACATGGTGGCGTCGACTCGTCCGATTTGATAATTTTCGATGATGTCGGAATGTTGGTACCTGTGAGTATTGATAACAGTATTGATAAGTATTTTCGTAAAAATATAATCCCAAATCTAGGTGAGGGTCGGATGGTTCAATCGTTAGTGACCCTGAATGATACCAAAGGTTGCAGGTTCAAATCTGATACTGAACAATACATTGTGCGGTCCACAGATTATCCTAGTCTCAATGTAAAAAAAAGATAGAAATCAATATTTGGCAATATAATAATTTTAACAATGACTACTTCTTCAGAAAAAAATAAAATTTTATTATGGAATACAACGAAATAAAATAATCAGAAAGCACAACAGAATCGATAATATTAATCAAATGAAGTATTAACTAAACTTATAAACCAGATAGTTCTTTATAAACGTCTTATAAATAGCGATATTGTCAAAACGGATTCATAAAGCTAATAAATAAAAAAAACAACCTCATCAAACGTTAAACACAGACACAGCTGTAATTATGATAAAAACGTCTAATTAAGCACAAATAACTCCTAAAGGGTCTTCAGTAATCACACTTAAAGAGTCGCCGCACGCGAGACCGCCAACGAATATCACAGCTCCGGATATTAATTACATTTACAATTAATATTAACATTGTATTTATTCTTATTATTATTTAAAAATAGGGCATGTACACACTGAGTCGTTTACAAATTGGAGAAAATGTACACCCTTGTTTTACTGTCCGAAAATTGTTTTATATTTTCTTACTCGAATGCGATGTGTAAACGTCCTTATAAGTTACGTTAACAAGCTTGTCCTCCATTCAATTGTTATTATAGTTTAATAGTAATTTATCGTTTAAATTATACTTTAAAGCTTACAAAATGTATAATTAAAAAATCTTCCTATATCAGTGACTGATAGATCGAGAGAGATGAGCGGTCAACTCAAATGTAACCCACCCATCACACACCCGTCCTCACTGGCAGTAGCTTAACTGCACTCCTATCGTCCCCGTCCCACATCGCTTACATCTCAACGGTTAATACACGTATAAGTGTTAAATAAATTACGCAATATATTTGAACGTTCAATTTAGTTTTAACATAAATCCGACCGAGAGAAGCAGATACGGATGCTGTAAGACATTATATACGATCTTACGAGCGATCGTTGGATCGTTATCTCGTGGGACTGTGCACGGTGCTGAGCTAAGATATATCATGCTATTACTATAAATAAATACCGACACTCACTTCACACTGGAAATCGATTTTTAGCAACATCACCCTACATCAATTAATTATCGATAATCTTTTAATAACTGAAAATCAATTAAAATTAAATTATCGCAAACTGATATTTTAATCAGCACCTTAATAGCTGTTTAATTGAAGCAAAATAACACTAGATTTCTAAATACGCGATGTTTGAGTTATGTATCATGACGAAATTAATTTTAATTAATAATAATTAATTGTTACCTAATTAAAAATATGAATACAATCGATTCATCATTTATTAAAATAAAAATATTTTAATAAAAATCATTCAAAGTAATTTTAATGTGAGCAAAGTCACGCGAAAGGACTTGTTTCTCATCTTTCTTGTCTTTCATTATTTCGTTATCTCGTGATAAACTAAACCATATTTAATGATTGCCGCCATGTTATAGATAAATGAGATGAGGTGCTCGTCCACTGATAGCTATACTATATTATATATCTTCAATAAAAAAATTGTCTTTCAAATGGTTGAATCATAAATCGCTTGTAACGAAGTGAAAGTAAAAATACAATGACATGTTTTAAAACTATCAATATATAATATTTTATTATCAAATCGAAAACGCAATAAAACTATTGAGAAAATATTAAAGATATTATTAATCATCAATACGTTGTTATATGGATATCCAATAACAGTGCTTTCTTCAATAAAATAACTAATATTATATGTATTTGTATGTCATTTTAGTCACATTTAAAAAAAATTGCTAGAAGAGATGTAAGGTTGTAGGGTACTTTCTGAAACAGTATTATTCTTAATAGAAAAAAAAGTGTTTAGATGTCTGACATAAAAAGAGTGCGAGAAAAGCTGCTGACAAAAGCTAGTTTTAATATATTGATATACAAAAAAAATCTGATCTGTTTTATAATATATAATATAGGATAGCATAGCTCTTAGTGGACGATAGGATTGTAAAACCGTATAGTAATGACTACAGTTTGTAAATTTACGCATATTTCATTGTAGGAGAGAGCGTGTTAGAGAATAACGTCGCCTTGTGTCGACTTGATGACTACCGGAGAGAGAGAGAGAGAGAGAGAGAGAGACAGAAAATATGTAATATAAAATCAAATGGTAAATTGGAGGCTCACTTGATACATTTTTTTCATCATAATACGGCCATTAGACCAGTAATATGATTCCCGCGGGTTACATACGTTACCAACTAATGTACCGTGCTCGTGTAACGCCTATCTTTAGTTGGAAGTTAGACGTATGACCGAACACTGAAATGCGACTTCTGACGACTTACCGCCGCTTACACTTACACTTACCGCCGAAATCAATACTCGATCCAATTTTTGTGTAATCAATTGATATTACAAGCCATCCCTTGATCAGTGCCAATAAACGATCTGTGTGTAGCGTAGCAATATCTTGGCTTGTTAGTTCACAAAATACTAAACATTTAGTGTCAAATCTTCACCACCACTAGTAAAGGGAATATATAATATTAACAGACACAAAACGCCATAAACGGATACAAACGCACAATAGATGGCAACACCGGAGCACTGTTGCGAAATCAGAGTGACTCCATATAGAAATATATAATAATACATTTATGTAGAGATTAAGAGCCTTGTTAGCGTCACTTGTGTATTTATAACTTAATCCCTGGAGAGCGGGGACACGGCGGGAGGCGAGCGATTTAGTGCACCGCCTATCGGGAGTAACGGAATAAATGAAAACTAGATATTATAAAGCCTAGTACAGGAACAAGAATTGATAGATTTTTTTTGCATAAAAAATAAACACATGCTCATGATGTAGCTATAAACATGAAAGCAATACTTATAAATGGTATTTTTTGTTTTTGTCGTATTCAATTATTTATATATTATTATTTCAGTATTTGGAGTAATTTGTCAAATGATTACAAATAGTATCTGTCTGTGTGTTCTTTTGTCTTAATTTTATACACAACCAAAGTTAAAACAAAAAATAATTATATAAAATTAAAAAGTAGCACCCTAATACCCGCTGCCCGCTCCGCCTATGAGCGTGTCGGCACCCGACTATTATCCAACTCAGTAGTAAACACCTAACTTACAAATAATTAGTGTCCAAGTTTTAGTATTGAATAATGTGAACATAGTTTAATATATAAGGAAGCTTTGAGATATATTTTATCATATTTATGTAAGTATAGTTATATTAGAGGTACTGAAAGGCAAATTTGATCTACATTCTACGATGAATAGGAAATTAAGTTTAATTTACATTTTAGACTTTAATAAGCACTGTTTATCCGTCGGTAGATGGCGCTGCGACCGAGTTATCAGTGACAATGCTATTTTAATAAAATATATATGCAGATGATGCAGTGCTCATTGCATCATCAGAATGCAATTTGCAGGCATTGGTCACCACTCTGAAAGATGGGTGTGAAATTAATGATCTTAACCTGAATGTAGATAAGACGAAGGTTCTGATATTTGAAAGAAATGAAGAAAGAACAGAATGTAAGATCAACGTGAATGATAAGATAATAGAACAAGTGAATGAAGTGGTATATTTGGGAAGTATGTTTAGCAGAGACGGAAGATACAAAATGGATGTGGAAAGGCGTATTGCTGTCGGTAACAGAGTCAATGGTGCTTTGACTGCATTGTTGAGACGGCAAAACGTCAGTATAGCTGCACGTTTGGCTGTACACAATGCGGTTTTGCTACCGACGCTGTTATACGGCAGCCAAACGTGGGTAACACAGAAGAAGAATGTAAGAAAGATGAATGCTGTGGAGATGCGATCTCTTCGCAGAATATGCGGAGTCAGTCTAGCTGATCGAATCCGCAATGAAGAGATCCACAGAATGGTAGGTACTAGCGAAGATGTCACGGTGAGAATGAAGAAGAACGTGCTCAGGTGAATGAAGAATGAAGAAAAAAAAATGTGAGCACCGCGTATACTTTCATATGCATTTAGTGAAATGTTATTTATTTTAATTTACAAACAGACACTTAAATTTTATTTATATGTATAGATAAAGAAAATTTAGTCCATAACTTAGTTATGTCCTAAATTAAAAGCTTATATATTGTTTTTCATATCATCAATTAGAGAAATAATTTATTTTAGTGTTTTATTTTTATCTATTTAATTAAATAGTAATAAATCTAAAAAACAGAAAATAATGCAGTACAAAGGGTTACTTATCTCTGTTAGAGATCTGTCGGTAAACTGCAAACCCTCTGCATAGAAATGGTAGTAACAGATATGACTTTAGAGATTTCATTAATAAATAAAAAGAAAAGCAGAGGACATAAAACGCCACCCTGTGGTACACCGGGGGAGATTACTGTCCAGTCTGAGTAGGCCTCATCCATAACACTCGCTGTTGACGTCCGTGAAGGTAGAAGTTAAACCAATGGATTAATGAAAATGATATATTTAAAGAGCGAAGAATATCTAGAAGAATATCAATCAATGTCAACTGAGGTAAAGACGGTGCTAAAATCAAGTAATCGTTAAATTATTGTTAATTAAGACTGAGTTTAGTTGCTTGTATACAGCATCTTCTGTAGCAAAGGTGAGATGGGACGAAAATTAGAAACAGAGGTGGGGCTAGAAGTATTGGGCAATGGTATGACATACGCGGACTTCCAAGCACTGGAAGCAGTTGGTTAGCAGGGAGATGTGAATGACTACAGGATTTTATGTTTATAATTATAATTTTTCATACAAATTTTCATCCCATACTTTACTGCCGTCAAGCTTTATATTAGAATAAAATGCCTCACATCTCAAATTATTTCTATATCCAATTTTATCATAATCAGATAAGCGGTTTGATAGACAGAGAACTACTTTTAACTTTATAAAGTAAATATGTATTAGTTAGGATTTTCTGACACCTAAAACATCTGTCTTCTACAGCCGTAATGAAATTGATATTATATATATTTCACTAGTTTTATACAAAATATTAAATTTAAATAACTAATAAAATAAAGTTATAACCGGTTATTAATTGCCATTTGAACTTCTAGTCTACTCGTATTTTAGTAGTTTCAGGAAGTTTACTTTCCTTTTCAAAACTTATTAAACTACTCACGAAGCTAGGACTACACACGAAATTAAATCAACCACTACTTGGCTCGGCTTGTGTAAATAATTTTGCCCTGACTGACTTATTTAAACTAATTTCTTGCTGCATATAAGTAAAAAATCTTGTGATTCTCCCTTCTATTCGAGCCCTTTTAGGGTTTTAACAAAAATCACTTTTAAGGGTTTAAAAAAAATAGCTTTTGTAATTTCGGACCTTTTATGATTTTGAAGTCGGTAATTTCTTTACTTTTATATATAATATCGCCATATTGAGCGATCGTCTTGAAGTCGGTATGTCTGTCTGTCGATGTTAAAATTTTTTATATATATAGATATAAATTTAATGTGTATCTAACTAAACTCTGACCTTGGACATAGCCGATAGTGTACCACTGGCTTCATTTCTATTCGGACCGACCGTAAGGTCTATCACTAGTGATGGTACACTCGTAACTTTATCGACATTTAAATTATATCGACAAAGTTGTAAAAAAGCTTGTTTCTTTATAAACAAAAGGAAGATAACGAAAACATAGATAAAAAAATTATATCAAACGCTTGTAAGACTGTCATTTATTTAGAGTTTTTTATATATATGTTTTGATTCAGTTGCATAAGTTTTATTCGAAGTATATGTCGTTCTATAATATCGATAAAAAAAATCGATAAAATGAATCCATCGATATCGATAACTTGCAACACTATACAACGGTAACACTCGTGATGACTGACCTACTCAGGTATAAAACCGCGTTTACATAACTTCAATAACGGCACATCACCACCCTGGGACCTGACTGGGGACTGACCAATGACTATATATAATAATATTAATGACTATAATATAAATCTATATACAGGCCTTTATCTGGGAGGGGGTGGATCAGTCGTTGTGGGACCGAGATCTCTTTTTATATATTTGTTCTATAAACTATAAATATTATAAATAATATACATATAACCTTAAACATTTGTAATGTAGTACTTAATGCCTGCGATGCTGTTTTTATGACGATTGATGAAAAACATATTTAGAAAAGCTAAAGGGGTATGAGGGAGGGGGGGGGTCTATATTAGGATCTACAAATCAATACTTTTTCATCCATCATCATCTGAAATGCTCAATCCTCCCTTACACCTCCTACTCTCTCCATTCCTCAAAGTTGGTAACAAATCTATAACAACCCAAATTGTTACATTTCTAATGTCCACGGTAACCGTTTAAAATAAGGCGAACGACTTTTTTAAGCAGACTTGCTTGAAAACTTGCAGACTCTAGCCCGCGACTCCGCCCGCGGAGAGATGTTCTTAAGAAACGCAGGGCTTCGTTCATTATGCATCCTTCAACTTACTTCGTTTATTATTTCAAACAGCCTATGGGCAAAGCTAGTTCCGGATTCGTTCCGGTTGATAGAAGCTAATAAATTTAGTTTAAATATAATACTATTATAGAAAATACATTGCGATGATTCTTAGATGAAGCGTGTCATCGAGTTCTTAATAAGAATAACTTAAGCCATAAATGACGATCGAGTTAATGCGTTATTTATTGAACGCAATTTAATTGAACGTCTTCAGCGCTTATTAAATAATACCTTATAGAGAACAAAACATTAATATAAAACAAAAATACATTACAGCGAGGACTCCGCGCTAATAGACACGGGCACGCGATAACTTCGTACTGGTGAAGCGTGGCGGAGGGTCAGTGACGACCGCGGTTTATTGTTAACACGGTTCCGTACATTATATATATTAAATAATATACACGGGAAATAAATTTAACATCAGGTTTGTCAGTTTGTCTGTCAGATCATTTCTAACTTCTTATCTATATGAAAAGATATAAAAAAATGGGACTCGAATCTCTGGAGGATAGTATGCTATCGTTCTGTTAACTGAGCCACTGTATCGCCTCTCGTTACCCGGTAGAGACAGAATACCACCTAAATAAGTAAGGTTTTCTCATCGCACAAGAGAACTTCAATTCCTAATGTAATAAATGAATTAATAAAAAACAAACAGTTGCCCAACAATATACTTAGTATTCCTTATTAGTAAACGTTTACATATAATTAATAAACCAACTACATTTACATTTACATTCATTTCATTTCATAACTGAAATCTAACGTGAAATATCTTTAGCGTTGCGTCGTAGAGATGTATGCAAATGTAAATTCCGGACATATCACGGGACGGCATCAAACGTCGCATTCCCGTAACATGCCTAATTTGACGGGAGCTTGTTAGCACAGAGCGCGCAGGGCTGCCACGCCACACTTTTGGACAGCACTGCGGAATGGAGGTCCCAATTCCTATTGATAGTTTGCAAAATGCATCGAAATAGCATCGCATAGTTTAAATTAAGAAAAGTAAACTGTCAAAATACCCTTTGAGGTGTCCTTCAGCAAACTTAGTTATATTTTTTTTGTTTGCCATTTCGCAAAAATAATTTTGAGCGCTACTGTGGGTATTTCATATTTGACACGTTATAATTAATACTAAACGTCAAAATATATATAATATATATAATACCACATTAGACGCATAGTATTATAAATCAATAATTATTTAATACGTTGATAACTATAATATAATGAGGACTGAAGCAATAAATCTAATGGCGGTCACATTATAATAAACGATATTACATTTTACTATATTTCACAGACAGACAAATTGATTTGTCATAAACAAAATATTAAAGGCATATCACTTTCAATACTTAAATTTTTTTATATTTATTCTTTCCCCAGTAACAGATAAAATAAAGATGGTAGAAGAAAAAAATATATATGTATAAATAAAGTATATAAATATTTAATTTATCACATTGACACAGTAGCTCAATTGTCGCAGTGCCCGCTCGATATTGACGAGGGTAGCAGGTTGTGTCTCACACGTGTCATTACAGAAAATTCGATTCGATTCGAAATTGAACTGATATATAATAATTAATTATTAAATAACGGAATCGATAAATCATTTGAGGCCAGGCGAGTTGTAAGCGCGTCAGCCCGACAACGGCTAACAAGAGGTGTTGTAGTCGCAGTGGGAAATAGGTCAATTTATATGTATCTAGAACTACTCGGACATTCAACTAATTTATATTGGTAAAAATTTAATTTACATTGTTTTAATTACGACTTTTTGATATATTCATATATATATTTTTTTAATATACATCTTTTTGTCTATTTGTGTAACTAAGCTACAATTTGGGTCAATTTTGACAAGCTTTTTATAAGAAGTATTTATGGTTTAATATAATAATAGGTTTTTCTTTACTAAACAGGGCCTAATATTTAGAAAATTCATATGTTTGTTAGTTAGTTAGATTGTATGTTTCCTGAACTAGACGTACATGTATGTATGTATGTATGTATGCTTGACTTAATTAAATTAAAACAATGAGGCATTGATTGATGACTTATTAAATATTTCGGCCACAAAAGATGCGAATTAAACATTTTTTTTTTTGGATCTCCATCCACGACTTCTTAGGTTACCCTCTTCTCCCACACCTATCCCAAGTCATACTTAAAATAATTTTTATTTTATCTTTAATCTCCGCATTGCACTCACTAAACTCTACTTGTTCTAAAATAGTTTCACGGAGAAGAAAGGCAAGAATCTCCACGAATACTTTACAAATATTCACCAACTTCTTACACAAAGTCGTAGCAAAGTGGGATGAGAGAATACTAACCGTGCTACTACCGAGTCTGAGTTATAAATTAAAATAATATATTATTACTATAATAATATAACATTAATCCGCAGACCACACAGACACAGACCTTTATATTATTCAAATTGAATCCCTATCAGCATCTGCAGCGGAGCGGTCGCCTTTCACTGCGCCTCCTGCGCCTCCTGCGCCTCCCGCGCCTCCCGCACCTCCCGCACTCATTAACTCAACGTACGCCATCTTATACGCACTAATTGTTACTAGAATACACTAACAATCAGTTTAAGATATACAGAGGGTTAATAAACATATAACATATTCTCTCTTCCCATCAACGAGATTGATGAAGTCTTAGTAAAAAGAAAAATATTAGCAAAATAGTAAGAGCCTATATAATAATTGTCAATTTATCTAAATTATATTTTATCTTTAACATGATTAAAGTATTTACGAAATTAAATTAAAAAAAAACACATCGAATCCGGGACTTTCCCGCAGTATCGACGTCCTGATAACTGAGCTATCGCGTCGCCGCTTGCCTTGATGAACAAACGGTTATACAAAGCACGTAAATGATTTATCTGAAGCACAGCATCCAAACTAAACTCGTAGGCGAACACGAGGCATTCAATTACTTAGTGGATCGTATTTCAACGGTTATTTCATTTGCCTTTTATTGGCTTTGGGTAGCATTTATCATGTTTTATATGATTTATAATCGCTTAATAATCGCCAATATTCGATATTTAATTGCATTTGAGACAAAAAAACATTATAACCGTTATTTATTCTATTGGTATCCTTATCTAAATCAATTAAAAAGAGCAATAAATAAAACAACAGAACACACACACACACACACACGCGCAAGCGGCGAACAACTATCATTAACCTTACAAGATCCTGCCCCACGTCCGGATCGTCCGCGCGACCTCGACTTTTCATGACTTGTCCTTGTTGCATTATTAACTGTAACATTACTTTTTAGCTAAAGGTTGCCCCTCGTTATTTATTACAGCCATACATTTTAACTAGCTTCGCTCAGTCGCCGAAATTTTGACCGGACTTTTTATTTTGTTTTAGATCTATTATTAATTAATAGATCTATAATAGTGTATATATTTTTTTATTAAATCACATAATAGTGTATATATTTTTTTATTAAATAAATGTATTTCTAATGAATTATTATAACAATATTAGCTACACTCATTTCCATATAAACCTTACCTGGGCCAAATTTCATGTCTCCGTCCTCCTTACTGTCGCACAAATTGGTACAAAATTGTTGCTTCAAGCAATTATATAATGGTGAAAAATAAAATCACAATTTAGTGCGTAGTGTCTATTTCCTGTCATACAAGTGCGTTAAATCCTTACGAAGGACAAAATAATTGATATTAGATGATATACAAAGTAAACATTGCACTTATGAAACATTATGTCTAGCTGTTCAGTTACGTAACCCGCCACTCCGTAGTGAAACGACATGGCAGGTTAAGCTCCGATTAGCTTTCCGTTATCTATGCTAATATAATGCTAAAACATTCCATTACATTGTCTGAAACTATCATGAGAATTGAGAAGAATTGCAAAAGAAAATGTACGCTTTAGTGTGAAACAAAAATATTCACATTATGTACAAACTATTTATTATATATAATGTATTTAATACATATCCGTACGTCTCACGCTAACAAAGTAACATTACGACAATATTGAGCGATCATATGGTTGAAGCAAGATGGCGTTTTAAAATAATATTCACATTATTTCTTTCATATTTTATATTTATAATTGTTTTCTAATCAACATTTTTAATATATATTATTCTTATTACTTAGTTTATATATATTCTCAAACTAGGACGCGTTTCGAACCCTCATAGCTTTACAATTAAGTTGGACAGTACTTTTACAGAAGGGCTTATTACGATAAATCTGGTATCGAAATAGGCCCTCCTGACACTTCCATTTTGACGTACACAAGTGATCACTGATAATGATTCAAAGTGGAAAAGATATAAATAAATAAATAAATATAAACTACTATGGTGTACTACCGAGTATTATTTTGTGTCCTAATTAGTAATCGTGATACGCGTCGGTGTCACGGTAAGAAAATCTGATACGACTAAATGATACAGTCTGTTACAAACCTTATTTAGACTGATACTTAATCAATATATTTGAATTTAAATATTCATTTCAAGAATCATAGAAACGACGGTCCTAAGAAGGTATTTCAATAGTTTTGCGTCGAGTTTTATAATCCAAAGTCCGAATATGTACTACTTATTTATAAAAACGTTCAACTTTTAGTTAGGGACAAGGCTAAAGGCATCGGCTGAGAGTGGGTGAACATGTTTTGCCAATAAATATTATTAAACTCACCAAGTTTGGCGCGATGTCTCGGCGGGGAGCGCCTCTTCACGCTCAGATCCACCGGCTCTAGCTGTATGGGAGGTTCACACGCCTGGAAATATATCTTCACATTACATATACAATCATTAATATATATATAAGGCGAAAAAGATTGTTTATGTTTGTTCGGACCAGTAATCGCTAGATTTAATTTATAAAGAGAACTAAGTTTGAGAACTGAGTTTAAGATCAGTTTTGAACTGTTCTGAAGCTGTTACGTTTTTCTATATGCATCGTGGACGAAGAAGGTGCCAATGTTATAACATTTTAGTATTGCAATTTCAGGTACAAGAGTATTAAAACTAATTACTATTTTGGACACTGATTAGTGGTAAATTATGTGGGTAATAAATTTCCTTTACCTTACTTGTAATTTAAATTATATATTTGAATTAATTAATATTTTATTTTTAAATTACTGTTATATAATTTAATCTGTGCATCATAACACGATTTATCATTTTAATGGCATGTACCTTTATTAATTTGATCCTATATAATTTTATATGCAAATTTGACTTTGTTTATGATACCTCCATGATGACTAACAATTCAACCTTACTTTACTGTAATTAATTTAAAATATAAAAATTTTGAAAAAGCTGGCAAAACCTAAAACATATCAAAATATACTATAGAATTATATATT
This sequence comes from Melinaea menophilus ssp. n. AW-2005, assembly GCA_918358695.1. Classification (NCBI taxonomy): domain Eukaryota; kingdom Metazoa; phylum Arthropoda; class Insecta; order Lepidoptera; family Nymphalidae; genus Melinaea; species Melinaea menophilus. The sequence goes on from OU911038.1 coordinate 18,797,428, forward strand.
AAAAAGATATACAAAAAACGGTCTGTCTATAAGTCATGGAATGCATGCACTTGAACGTTTTTTTAAGTAATACCAAGTAATATTGTAAATATTAATAAGAGGCTTTGACACGCTTCACAGAGTTGTTAATTATCAATTGTGATAATGTAATTCCTAATTCTTTATATAACTATTTATAGACATTTCACGGTCTCTGCCCTCCAGTCCCATGCAAACATACATTTACACGGCACACATCATTGGGAACGAACTCGCTACCCGTCAGTGCTGCCAACCCGAGGACGGTCATCCGGACGGTTATAAATTAGCAGATATTACCATTGCATTACGTACACGTACGGACACTACTCGTTATTATTATAATTAATGTAAAAGTGTTGAATATTTCCTATAATTTTCCAATAATAAAAAATAATTCCGTTTCAGTAAACGCTGTCTGTGTCTAACTATATAACAAGTTAGAATCATTGTTTTTGTTTGGAGGGTTCCGTAGAAAAATATTAAATTAATCTATTAATTTATTAGAGTTATTTGAAATATATACCATATATACAGTTTTGGGAAATATTATATTATAAATATTCGTTCATGACTTACTGATACAAATTTTAACATATCATTCTATTTGTGTTTATATCTACTTCTATAACTCAAAAATCTTTTAACCGATATTGGTTAAAAATAGTATAGTAATAATATATATATATATATATATACATATTTGTGGGTGTGTGTATGTGTCGTTGTGTAAATGTATATAATAGGGTAAATCACTATTTTATTACTGTAGCATAACTTCAATGTCACATTCATAGATCTCAGTGCCATCAAAGTAAGAGCTCTGTCTCCTGTGTCAAAATACAAGTAAATTTAATTTTTTTACAACATCACATACAGCGTATATAAGTTAGATAAAAAGATCTCAAAACCTTGAAAACCAGGTAATATTTTTATTAAAAAGTACTTGTTGCAGTACCAAAAAGTTTAAAAAAATGAAGTTATTTGTCATTTCCGAGAAATAAGATACACATATATACAATAAATTACACTTACCGTTTTTAAATTTAGATAAGGAACCCCGAATACAGAAAGTGTATTCATTAAAACAATAATTTCCTTTAAATATAAAACGATACTGAATTAATAAAACTATAAAAGTCCAGTACAATTTACAAATAACGCCAATTATATAATTTACAATGTAAAAGTAATTGCAGAAAACATTTTTGCTGAAGCGTGTCCCAGTGAGAATAAATTACTTCAACGTGTCCTATACCATGAAAGATGTTATTTTGGTGATTTTTGGTTTTAGCTTCGATATAGAAAGCTAAGTAAAAATCAAAATATTTATAAATTATACATATTTTTATTTATTATATACATAAATATATATACCGTCAAGGTTGTATTATATATATATATATATAATACTCACAGATCAGAGTGTTCTTCTGAATATGTTTTTTTATTAAAAGTAGCCTAAATTACTCATTATAACATCAGCTATCCGCCAGTGAAAGTCCTGTCAAAATCTGTCAAGCCGTTTCGGATATTATTCGGAACAAACAGACAAACAGAGAAAAAAATACTTTCAATAGCATTTAGCGAAATGCTGTTAATTCGGAACTACAAACGGACACTTCAATTTTATTTATATATAAAATGTACTAATTGGTCGATCAAAGTGAGCAGTAAAGACAGACAGACAGTCAGTTCTAAAATTGTCATAATTCATAAAGCAACACCAACACGCCACACACACACACACACACACACACACACACACACACACACACACACACACACACACACACACGCTAGTGTTACAATGTTAGTAATAAATCACTTTATAAACCGAAAGCAATCAACACGTAAATGAATTTAATTTCAGCAAAAACCAATATGAAATAAAAAGTAGCTGTGTAAGAAAGTCTAAACTATTATATAAGACTAGACTAGAAAACGGTTTGTAAGAAAGTGTACATACAATTAATGCATTTAGCAAATAACCTCCGCGTCACAGGGGGTATAAGAAATGTAATAAAAGATACGAAATAGTTAGACGAGGCAGTCGCACACAGGTTTTGAGAGGTGGAGGGGGGGTCATGTTAAAAAAAATTACATGACCCCCCCCCCAAAATAAAAAAGTAATTTCAACTGTCTGTTAGGTTGTAATTGTGAAGGTACTGCCATATTTTTTCATTAAATCGTTGTCACTAACCCCCCCTCCCCTACCCTATTCGTATAAAGCCGATCTTAAATAGTAATTAAAAATATTTATTTATACAAGCTTGGCTGTACTTATATTTAATTAAGGACATTTTTTATTCGTTTGCCTGTCTGTCTGTGCACGCATCACGCGAAAGATGTACCAATAGGAACAAAACTGTCGTAGTCATCTTTTATTATACTAGAATTTATCTTTCATTATATATAGATCAAAAAATAAATTATATATATATATATATATATATATATAAAGTACAGGTTTTTTTATTAATTTTATTATTAAGGTGACAGCTGCAATGGTAATGCGCAAGTCCACGACTGAAATAATTGTCATTTTTATGAAGATTTTGATTGATTTTGAGGTAATCTTATTTATTGATACCTTCAACGCGGTTTAAATAAAAAATATGAAGGTCAGAAAGATTAAACAAAGGAACGGAGCAGAAGATATCTTGTATAACACGAGTCGATCGACATATTATAATGATGGGTGTAGGACTCTCTATAATATATACGAATAAAATTAATTTGTAGAGTAGAATTAAGATTTAATTGACGTAATCGTACTACTAAAATTATCTGGTTTTCTGAGAACTCTCTGAAAATTCTCTTTTGGTAGCAAAACTACGTGGACTGTGAACGCCTCAAATGAAACCAATAACTATTTTTTTTCTGTTGGTTAAATTATTTGTTTGCAAGTATATTAAAAACTTACTCACAGACGTCCTATCCTGTATCTCCTATGGGTGGAAGAAAAAGTTTTTTAACATTAAGCTTTTGTACATTAAAAAAGCGAGTAAAGAAATCTAATCAAAATATTACATTTTCGTGTTTCCGCTCAGAGATTATAAGAATCTTATTAAATTAAATTCAACAAATTTATTTTGAACTCGCCAGCACTGCGACCACACCCAATATCAATTGAAGGCGAGTCGTGCATCGCGGTTACGCAACAATCACGATCAACATTTACAAATATTATATTCAAATCAAAAAACCTTGGAAACAAAAAATATGTTTTCAAAAATTAATAATAATGAGTATTTAGTGAAACAAAAAACAATATTTTGTTTCTTTTCAATATACATTATATTAACAGACAATATCTCAGTGATGTATATACTTTATGAGTAAAACAATATAAATTAAACCGCCAACACCCGCACCACACCTCGAGTGGAGATGCTCCGTGCCCGATTGCGAAAGTCGCGTAATCGTGATCCGGCGCCGCGCCCCGCGCCCGACAGACCTTCAGCACTAATAATGATATTAATGATCTACTACGAGAGACGTATCATTTAGATTTATAACGTCCCATTATTATTATATTTAATTATATCTGTAATTTATTTTATTATTTTCATTTTCAATCTAACGATTGAGAAGGATTTCTTCATTTGTGTATATATTTTTTTCTTAATAAAAAAGACACTTTAACACTAAACCTACCAAGTACCAGTCAAATTGACCGTTCTTAAACTTTTGTAAAACATTTTTAAACGTTATTATATCGTTATCAAAATACATGACAATTCTTAGAATATGCATATAATATTGTCTTCACTCCTTACTTGTAGTTATTACCATTATTACCTGCGTTATATAATAAAATAACTTTTAATTACCTGTTAATTTAATCGCGTGCGGTAGGAACAGGTATACAAGAATTGTCGGTAGGTTTAGTGTTAAGTCTGTAGCCGAAAGGGTAATTCTATTTTACTCGATTTCGAATAAATAATTTATATAATTTATATTCCGCTGATAGTGGAACCCCACGCTACCGAGTGAAGAGGATCAGCGAGGGTTGCGTAAAACGCGCAATCGTGCTCGCGGACCACGCCTGCGCTCCAATGATATATGATACAGCGAGAGCAATTTATAACAGAGACCGGCTCTATTAATAAGAATGCACCGTACATTATGGATATTAAATACTATATCTCTAGCTTCTGGTAAGCTGATTAGTATTAAAAACAATGTGACGTCATATCCCGTGTTTCTGATTGGTTGATGAGATGACAGACATATACAACTTGTATTTATCAGTTTATTATTGTTGTATCTATCAGAAACAATGTTTTAGGATTCAGGTCGATCTGTCTTTTGGTACTTATTATCTGCAAAACATTGCAAATAACATTTTTACGTGATTTTTTATGTTTTTTAAATTTCTTAAACTTACCTTGTTTCAAAGTTTTTGAGGTCTTAAAAATGATAAATTATCAGTTTAACTTTATGTGTCGAGGTTTTTAAGTTATATTATATAATGATTTGCTTAACATATAATTTAAACTAATATTTAAACTAAACAAAATAATATTTTAAATTAATAAATATTCGTTAGGTGAAAGGTTTTAAACAATCCCGACAAACAGCTGTTATGTTTAATGTAACACAATGCTAGCAGCATCATGCTATGACACGATAGCTCATCTGAGAGAGCGACGCAACCGTATCCCGGAGGTCACAGGTTCGAGCCGTTCTAATGATGATTCTGTATTAATGATATTTGTATATTAAATAAATCTTATACAAACATTATGCTTCCTTGTATTACTAATTACTATCTATTAGTGTAGCTATGAAGTATTTTTTTTTGTCAAAATAACCTCATAATTTAATGAGTTACATTAGAATTTAATAACAATATTATAAATATTTTGATTGTGCACGGTACGAGTGTGTCAATTGCCCGCTACCGCTCGTGAGTCCGCCCGCCCGCACTGACGCCACACGCCACAAGTTCTAAGATGCATCGTGTTTTGGTTGCGTAAAAGCAATCGTGTACCACGCCCGGTCTATTAATGTTAATACATTATATTATATATACAAGAACATTAATTTGAGTATTAAACAAACTACTCTTCACATCTTAATTAACTCAAATACATATTTGAATGTATTTTTTCAGATATGAAATTTACCCAAATATAGAAATTTCTTCTACCTTAATCGCAGTGTTTTTCTTCACTGAAGAAAGAGTCTTTATCAATTTATTTTGTTACTTAAGGCGAATCCTGATTCTTCGGTTAAAATGAAATAGGTATTAATACCACTAGGCCGACCCGACCCGGGCCATATTTTTGTTACAAACCGCGCTATTGGAACTGAAGGTACATTACCATTTTGAATCATATAATCTTTTTTTATCACATTTCCTCCCTTTTACTTACTATTTACTGACCTTTACTTACTATTTATTTATTTACAATACGCGTAAAATTTATTAGTTTTCAATTAAAAATGATTATTTATTATACCATATTAGTAACCAGAATGTGGCATGTACGTACACTTAGCTTCTGTGTGTGCGAGGCGTGTACAAATATTTTACACTTCACCGACCGCTGTTTAGTGATGTGTCTGTTTTCTATCGATAATTACTTTGTTTTGCAAGCGACGTCGGAGTCAGTTACGGGATATTGTGTAAGTACTAATTGATTATAATTTAATGTATTTTTTATTTTGTACAACGGTTACACTTGGAATGATTTAGAACAATGTATTACTAGAAGAATTAAACATGTCTATCCCGTTTGTATGACACAAATATGGAGATATAAACAGTTTGTAAGGAATAGTCTTAGGTATGAATTCGGATTGTTACAATGGAAGTCATGAAAAAAGATATGATGGATGACGCAAAGGCCAATCTCTATTAAGATGACTTATAGAAGAGTGGAGAAAGAATTGACATATAGTTCCGACCACAAACAGTTATGATAAGAGTAGTTTATAATAACTATAAAGACATATATTTATATATTATTTGAATCCAGAATATTTTAATACGTGAATATTTCAAAATATTAATAATAAAAAAAGTATCGATACACGAACATCACTAATAGGTGTGTCTGGGGCGTGGTCTATTTCGTAACATCACGTCGTTCTCATGACGGAGTTAAAGAAATGGCGTATGTATACAGTATATAATAACATCTAGAATAGATGTGAAATATATCAAATTCACATTAAGGTCAAGGGTGTTGATTGATTAATGGCTAATATTGAAATATCAGCTTATTCCCTCCCGCTTCGCTGGTCACACTATTTACTTGGATGTGAACTTAGGATGCTATGGTAACCTCTCTCAGATTATCTGTTGTCATCGTAACCGTTGCTATGGTAACCGTTGCTATGGTAACCGTTGCTATGGTAACCGTTGCTATAGTAATTCTTACCCCCGCGTTAAGTTTATAGCTCCTACAGGTTTAAAACTTGGCGAAATGCAAGAAGCTGAATTCCGTAAAATCCTTTCTTAGTGGACGTCTACGTCACAAAAGAAGTAACTATGTAAAACTTTAAGTTAATCGGACATATAGTTTCGGAAATTTCATGATGAGTCAGTGAGTGGTAAATCGCTTATATATTGAAATATCAACGTCTTTTCTCTATTAAGAAGGTTTTTTCTCCCACAGCCGCCATCTTAGCCTCACACAGAAAACAAAAATAACCAAATAAATAAATACAACTGAACGGAGGTCAAAAGATTTCTCATTTAATGACCGTGACTATCGTTTTTTTCATACAAATCTGTCAAATCATTATCAAAACATTATTTTAACGGATCCACCAATTTGATGGACCTTTCATTTTATAGAAATGACTCGAAACTCGTTCTATCTTATCTGTCACCGTATTATCCGTATCAATAACTTATCTTGATTTAATAAATTTAGATATATTTTTATAATCTTTTGAAATAAAAAAATAATAATCCAACACATGCAAAGTCGGGTAAGATTGCATAGCATGTAAAAAACTGTTTGATGGTTTGTGTATCAACCCACGGAACCCCACTTCCTTGTATCCATTGTGTTCACTAATTTGACATTAGATCAAAGTTATAGTGTTATTGATCCATTCATTGATCATTTACAGCGAGCCTTAACTGTAATACCTTATATGGCCATTTTGTTATAACGTACTTTTCTTGTATAACACAAAATAAAATATTTTTAATTGTTAAAGTCAAAAATAAGAAGGTCGTTGTATATTAAATGTATATAAATTATTATAGCAGATGCTAGAGGCTAGCTGTGTACTGCTCGTATTCGGGCTGGCTCGACCGAGGTGGTACAACCCTCTTACAAAACATTCCTCTGAAGTAACTAATATAGTGTTTCGTACGGTGTGTGAGAGAGACACCCCCCTCCTGTCTCTTTCAGTCTTCCCTCAAAGATGACAACGCTATAGCATCATATTAAAATCAAACTATTTATAATTGGGTTTCGAACCTGTGACCTCTGGGAGAACGTCCCCGTCACACCATCAACTGAGCTACCGTGTACTATATACATATATTTACCTCCAACGATGTGTGAAGCGCGGCACCATCGCGGAGTACTTGTCCACCTCTTTCATCCTGAAACAAAATATATATATATATATATATATATACAGGTTGTTACAAAAAATACAAAAAACATATAATGAGATATTAAAAATTGATTTGTTACTATTTGTAGTTATGATTGAAATATACAGGATGTACATTTTTTAAATTTTAATATACGCCTCATATTAGACATTAATTTTCGTCACACCTGTACAATATCTTAAAAGTTAAATATCGATACAAATAATACTTAACAAAGCTCTAACACTTTACCGAAACCGGTGGAATTTTTACACCCGTACAACGATTTTTTTTTTTGCAATGGTAAAATATAATAAAAAAACTATTGATTCTATGAAAAAACGTCCCAAATATATTTGATTCCATCTAGACATATAAAAAATCCCATCTTGTCTTTTAAAAGTAGTTTTTTTTTTTTTTTTTTTTGTTTGTCTCTGCTATTAGCCCTACTGGCCATGACAGCGTCACCGGTGTAATGGACGGGTGCAGAGACCCGCCCTTGAAATGGGGGGCCTGAAGGGCCCCAGGGGAACGCGCGTCCTGAGGGCGCCTCCTGTGAGGCTCGGACCACGGCTCAGGACGCCGTTAGGTGGGAAGCGAGGGTTGGATGTGGGTTAGAATTTGACACTAACGTCCTCCGACGGCAGAACGCCGGAGCAACGTGCTTGGATGGGGGCCTCGTCTTCGCCGGCGAAGACGCTGTGTGTGTGTATGTGTAGTATTTATGTTCGCTTTGCCGCTTTTACGTAGCGTTCCCTAACGTAATCGCGTCGTCCGGGTCGAAAAGTACCGACTTGGGTCTTCTCTTTCTGACTTTAGGAGTCTTACGGGCCGTGTATCCTGTGGCCTTAACCACCAGCGGGTTTGGGTGTCCCACAGCATTGTCAAAGTAGCTTTTGGAGAGCCCCTTGAAATACTGTGCGATCGTCGGTAGATCTAAGTCTCTGTGCAAGTCGATATTACGCATATACCACGGTGCCCCAGTGGCGAGCCGCATGAATCTGTTCTGAAGCACCTGAAGGGGCTTCAGGTTCGCGTGAGCGAAGGCAACGCTTGCATAGGACATGACGGAGCGTATGCAGGCTTTGTAAAGTGTGACCTTATTTCTAAGGGACATTTTACTCCGCTTGCCTAACAGGGGATAAAGTCGCCCTAGGATAAAGGCCGCTCTGTTGCGAACGTCCTCGATATGTGAAGTGAATACTAGCTGTTTGTCCAGCGTCACTCCTAGGTACTTGGCCTTGTTTTTCCAAGGAATCGGTTTGTCAAAGAGTTTAATCTCCGGGCCCCTTGTGGATCGTGACCGTTCAAAGAGTACCGCGGTGCTCTTCTCCGGGTTCACCTCAATCCTCCATTTCCGAAACCAGTTCCCGAGGGAGTCGGCTGTGGATTGGAGGCGTTGAGAGATCTCATAAGGATCCCTTGAGGATGTGTAATTTGCGGTGTCATCCGCGAACATTGCTAATTCTACTTTAGAACGCGGCCTAGGAATGTCGCTGGAGTAAATTGAAAAGAGAATTGGTGAGAGGACTGAACCTTGAGGGACGCCTGCCCTGATGGGGCGGGGAGTCGACATCACGCCTTCCACTCTGTAGCGGAAGGAGCGATTCGACAGGAAGTCCCGTATGATTAGTACGAGTCTGTCCGACACCCTGAACTGGTATAGCTTGTATACCAGTCCATTGTGCCAGACCCTGACGAATGCCTTCGCTACATCGAGGAAGAGCGCTCCTGTCCTACGTAGCTTGCGGCACAAAGTGGCCCCAGAAAGGATGTGCTCCGTGAGGCGTTGCACCTGGTGGGAACTGGAATGATAGGCTCGAAAGCCAAACTGCTCATTTGGGATGATGTTCAGTCTCTCTACTTCTGACTTAAGTCTACTGAGGATAATCCTCTCATAGATTTTCCCTAGGGAACTAAGGAGACTAATTGGACGGTAACTAGTTGGAAGATTCCGGGGCTTACCCGGTTTGTGAATGCCTATCACTATGGCCTCTTTCCACTGGGCTGGAAACCGGCAACCGGCCAGTAGAGCATTAAAAATATTAACCATTAGGTAAAGCAAAGGAGGCGGAAGGAGTTTGATCACTTTGTTGGTGATCCTATCTGATCCTGGCGACTTTTTGGCGTGAAGCGCCTTAACTAGGTTCGTTACCTCTTCGAGGTTCGTTTCCTCTATGGGGGGACCTGCTGGTGGTTGAGAGCACATGACTCGAACAGTGTTGTCGACGACTTCGACATGTTCGCGTTCGACCGGTTGCGTGCTAATGTTACACTGGCTCTCTAGGCTGTCGGCTAGACATTCCGCTTTGTCTCGGTCGTCGAAGGCGGGCGTGGAGTTAGGTCTATCGAGCGGGGGCATTGCCGAGACAGTTTCGGCTTTCAGGGCTCTCTGCAATGACCAGTAAGCCTGGTGTGAAGGAGAGAGCTCTGAAAGCTTCTTGTCCCAGCCTCCATCTCTAAAGGTGTCAAGAGCTTGTCTCAACTCCCTTTGGAGGCAGCGTAGCTCCCGTCGATGTTCGTCTGTCGGATATGTTAAAAGTAGTAGTCTACAGTATTTCATACAGAAAGCAAAGCACTTATGGACGGACGGACAAAATACTAATATGCACTTAGATATATCTAGAGTAATTCCCGAGCCCTATAGAGCTAACAATATATAATTAGATCGCTCTTCCACGCAATACTCCCTTTTGTTGACATCTTGATGCTACTCTTTTGGGCAGATTGCTAAATGCATGCTAATGTTGCACGGACGCACTGCGGGTTTATATATATATAGACAGAAGACAATAAAAACTAATAATTAAAATAATAGTACCACTCATGACATTTTTCTTTCGTTACATAATTTTTAGTTTGTCCTTTTGCATTTCGTATAAGTACTTTTTGCGACCACTTAAATAAACAAAAACACAAACATTCTCTTAAAGATAACAAGAAATAGAATTAAATATGAAATATTATTATCGACTATATTGTAAAGTTCCAATTTTTTTTTTAAATAGTATTTATGAAGACCGCAGTGCGCGGGCGCAAGGATGAGGAATAAAGAGAAAGGGCGTTATATGGAGCAAATTGGACATCTGGCGTCCTTGTCGCTAACACAATACGGTGAAGGTGTGAAAGGGACGGAGTCTCCGTGCCGTGGGAACCGACCATTTTGCTTTCACTTTGTCCTCTCAAAAATATGTTCAGCCATCACCAGAACGAATATCAACATATATATATACTTCATTTTGAAAGGTTTTTAGTATACATATATATATACATATATCAAACAAATAATGTACCATGCATTCGAGTTGACAGTTCACAAAAATTTGTAAGGGTTCTAATTATAATCTTCATAAAATAGTTATTCTGAATTGAGTCCCAGATCTACACAGATTTGGAACTGAGTTCATCCTGAGATGGACTGATTATGCTGTTATTTGCGCGTTTTGAATCTCAAATATCCCGAGCGATATTTGAGATACGAAATTGCCTCGAGTAGAAGACAAGGCCATCGTAATCTATTTTTTTTTGCTTTTAGGTAATTTCATTAGATATGTTTCAATTTTAAATCGGTCCCGGTAGACAGCGCTGTCATCGGGACATATAAGAAACTTATTTTCAGGGCAGGATGTCTGTCCGGTTCTCTGGTATTGTATATAAAAAAGTTTAAAAAAAATAAAAAGTAAAATAGTTGCCAATCTATACATATACATAAAAAAGAAGTATTTGTTAGTAATTCCGAGTTAACACTTTTTCACAACTACATATCTGAGTATATAGGGTACTTACATTTAAAAAAAACATTTTTTGTGTATGTCTGTGTCAGTTTGGTCCGGCTAATCTCTGAAACGGCTGCACTGTTTTTCACAAGACTTTTGCTGGCGTATAGCTGATGTTATAAGGGGTAATTTAGGCTAATTTTATTAAAAAACATATTCAGCGCGAACGACATTTTTTTGCATTTGTAAACTGCCTCCTAATTAGTCTTCCGAAATGAGAATATAGTTTTTTATAATCCTTTAAACATAGAAATTTTTAATTTCAGTATTGATTAATAGCAGCACCTATGGGACCTACATTAACGATAGATAGAAACATATATCAGATAGCCGTCTGCTATCGTCAGTAGATGTACATCTATAGACAATTTCATTATTTTTAATTGGTAAATTATTCTAGTGTAGATATATCGCTATATGAGAACGGTCGAACGGTTTGTCCGTTTTTTGTTGTCGTAATTACAAGGACGAGTCTAATGTTACCGAAAATTAAGGGAAAAACCACTGTAACAAGCGGATATTTGAATAATAATAAGTGTTAAATCAGTTCCTTTATTATGAAATGAACCCGTGTGAAACCGGAGCGCGTCGCTAGTGTTAGTGTATTAGTAAACACAATGAGTACTTACCATCTAAAGCATAAGTAATCCTGACCGGGGTGCCATCAACCTCTCCCTTGGCTTTTAACTGAGGACAAAATCAAAGGTTTAAAAAAAATAACAGAAAACAGCTCCATTTCGTACTTACGAATTTAATTTAATAATATTTAATAATACATAGTTTACGTAGTTGTTTTGTTTAATAATCCATTATAGTGTGGACGTAAAGACAATCACACTGGCCGTATATATAATAAGGAATGTTGAATTGTTGTTGTTAAAACAAATTATTATTAAATATAGTACATCGGTACAGCACAATGTCCGTACCCGGGATAGAGATCACATTATTGAGATAAAATGCGTGAACGGTACAGTAGACGTACTGAAAGTAGGATAAAAACCCCCCTCCCCCTCACCCCCTCCCCCCTCACACACGCACACAAACGAACACAGATACACGCAGCGCACGCACGCACGCACGCACGGAATATATTTTTTCATAAAAAAAAAAACTTACCAACATAAGTCTTTCAGTTCCTGAGCCATCGAAGAGGTTACAGATCATTTTATATTTAAAAAAAAACTATAACTAATACTGGCCTTTTTAATACAAAAAAAAACTAAAGTTACATAAGAACTGAGTGATAGCTTTAAAGAAATTTATAATACTAACTAAAAATTATCTATTATTTCACATTATAGATATTATAATGTAGGTAATATATATTTTAAATGTACGTTGAAAGCCGGATACTTCATTTGGTTACCAAATGAATATCTGAAACAAGAGAAAGTATTTAGTTAAACATTACAATAATGTTTTATTAAAACTCATTAAGAAGAATGGGTGTTGTGTAATTTGACAATATATGTACGATGGTCTGAGATGTTGTAGCTCAAAAAGTATGAAATATTTGTCTGAGTTTTCTTATTTGAAAGGAAAATTGAACATTACCTTAGCTATTATACAAGAAAAACTTCTTAGCAACTTAAAAATTATAACACTTTTTAGTAGATGAGTGTTTTGTTTTATATAATTTTTATGATGAACAGACTACCAAAAAGACCATATGTTAGTTAGTTATTAGTATCGAGAATGGAATCCATCAACAAAAGGAGTTGTTCGGAGAACTTGTATATGTTATGGCTTAGCTTAATGTTGGAAAACCCGGTAATTCATAATGAATTAAATAAATATTTTAAAAGGATGACAAGTTAATATCATGTACAAAATGATTTTACTAATTATATATAGAATACTAGTCAAACTTCATGGAGACCGTAGTGTAGATAAAAAGAGGAAAATAATATGGTAGTAGTAAATGTTACTGGAATTATGTTATTTGGATAATTATGGCTTCAATTCAATTCTATCCCAATTTTATTAAAGTAATTAATAGTTAAAAAGGAATTACAAATTGAGTAAAATATTTAATATTTATCACTTTTGCACTCCCTACGAAAGAAGTTGAATTTTTATCCACTTGGTATAGATTCATATTGTTACTGTTGTAAGAACTGGCTTATTAAATTAGTTATCACAAGTTGGTTTGCCGCCAACAACAAGAATTGTTTTATGAAAACTAATTTGTAAGTGGTAACAAATCATGGTTTAAAAGAATAAGAATATTTAAACAGTAGAACATAACTATATTGTCATATTATGTATGTTTCAAAACTTTTATAATAGAAAATATAACTTTAATCTTTAAAATGTATGATTTTAATTTTTGTATGTAACAAGTGAAGTAGAATATCAGGTGTGGAATAAATATTATAAATATATATTTTTATATTACATTAATATTATAGATTCCAAGCAATTTGATTATAGAAATAATTTATTAAAAAGTTATGGTGATCTTGAAAATAAAACTTTTAATAATAACTTTTCTATTCCATATATCTCTGTTTTAAAATATATATATTAAATATAAGTAGATAAATAAATAAAAAATATATAAATATAGTTAAACTAAAGAAAAAAAATAGTTCCACTTGAATTAAAATAAAAGTTTCCTTGTTTTATAATTTCCTACATCGCTTATTATTCTTCCTAATTTACTTGTACGGAAAAACAATGTAGTGAATTCACTATACTGTAAAATTAAATAATTCTTATATCAAGGAAATTAAAATTAATGTTAATTGGAAAACATGATCTACACACCTTAATCTTTGTTACGAACTTACGATTAGCATAACGTTATTTACTGACATCACATTATGAAAGCACAAAAATAACCCAAGTTACAGTATTTTCTGTTATTTAATTTCGGGAAAAACTTGCTAAAGTACCATAAACTGATTTCGTACGTCACTCCGCGTAAATATTTTTATCTAACTGTCAAAGTCATGCTAATGCTATTCCATTTGGATCGCACGAAAAAACCTTGACCAACACATGTTAAATGTGCAATTAAAAATAGCCGGGTTATATTATAGCATGAATACCTTTTTGTATTATTTAATATGTATAGTTTGAATCCTTCATACCACGAAGGTTTCAATTCCAAGATATTGAACTGAGAAAAGATTTTCGCGCGTAAAGACCGCTACCCGGCCGAGGCAGTCTTCTAACACTGCATAAGTAATATGCTGTGCGATAGTAAAATATTATAGTGAGTCCGCTTACTGTGGCCGGTTTAGCCGCGAAGTACAATGCACCTACAATGCCATAATCATTATGGGGGACAATTACGGATACAAAATACGCTCCTGTTTAGAGGTCGATTAATCGCATACATATACATTATATTATAATTTTGTGAGGATAATTGAATATGTCTCATAAATCAAGAACTGTCCTGACGGCATTATTTTAATTATTGTTGCAATTATCTTCTAACATTATAGGGGCAGAACCCACACAATAGATTCGTACAAGTATTTACATCTAACAAAAACTAATTGATAAGTGGGAGTTGTAACTTATTATTTTTTAACTACAAAATATTATAAAATGTAGTCCACAGTACTACAAAGTTCTGACACTCTTAAGCCGATCAGTCGTAGAACAACCCTATCTGCCCTAAAGGATCACACCTAAAGGATTTGACTACGCTCAAAAGTAACTTATATTAATTAAGCGAAACGAGCGTAGCGTTCTACTGGAGACTTTTTCACATTCTTTGTCACAAATAGGCTCGAAAACTACTTGACGGAAAATTATGAAATGTTGCAATCAAAAAGACACATTAGGCGACGGTTTTAAAAAAAATATTGTAAAATGACGTCAAAAAATATTTTTTTTAAAAACGTCATCACAAAACTAATATCCCATTGAAGTCAATGGGAAACGATGAGTCATTACACTGGGCTCGCTTCGCTCAATATGCAAACGGCACTTGAGATTTCGCGAGCGCAGCGAGTCGAAATTGAAGGTCTGTTGGCGTCCCTAGTAATGTTAATTAGTTCAGATTTACTTTTGCGTATAAGAAGATATTTTAGTTACTTTTAAATAGACGGAAAAAACATGCATCAATTACTCTTACTCATGATATAATCGACAGAACTGATTAACGTTATTAAAAACTTAATTAAGAACCAAGACAGTATGCTTATCAAAGTTAATAAATGTTATGATTTACCGACAAATTTTATAATTTTAATAAATGTTTAAAATAAACGCTGCGTAGTGGTACGGTAAGTGGTGCCATCTTTTATGCAATAGCAACATGTGAATTAAGTTAGTATACAGTATGCTTATACATGATTAAAACGTATTAAATAAACATATTGCCCAGAATAGTCTTTCGTAATCTTTGAAATAATCAAAATTTTTTATGCGAACGGTAATAAATTAATGCGAACAAGAAGGAATTAAAAAATGGTAGTTTAATTGCAAGAACTAAATGTTTTTCTTACTGTTATAAACTTAAAGTTAAATAAATAAAACACTTAGTCATCTTAAAAATAGTTTAATTTTCATCCTCATCCCCAACTTTTCGTTTTTTCCTGTAGTATTCTATCCTCTCTTGTAGGCTTGCTAAAAACATTTTCTATAATAAATAAATATAATAATAGTAAACAATATATATATAAGTAGACTCAAAAAGCTACATACTAGCAATATTTTTTACAAATACAAAATAATTATTAAGCAAAATACCATATTTTTTTACTTTTCAAGTAAACACAAGTTTTAAGCAAGTATTAATTATACTAACAACAAGTCTGTCTCTTCAACAACTGGGTGTAGGTCTTAGGTTTGACTCCTTGCAACAGACAGTCAGCATGGGCGATCACTCTGTCTCCCTCACTCTTCTTCTCAGCATCATCCCTCTCTTTCTCACAGAGACTTTCCAAAACACCTTCTAAACTTTGAAGGGCATCCTTAATCATTGTAGATCTGAAAAATGAAACAAAATGAAGACGCATTTAGACAACAAATGCGAAGTTTAACGTAAGAAGTCGAATAGAAGATTATGGTTTGATCTGATTTGATGTAAGAGAAAGATATTAAATTAAATACACTGTAGAGATTTTAATACGAGAAAATAAAGTTTTGTCATAAAGTTAAGAGCAGATATCTGCTTTTCATATATACTCATTTATAAAACCACACATAGAAAAAACAATTTAAAGTACTTTATGCATATTATGATAATTAAACACATCTGTAACTTTACAATATTTAATATAAAAAGAATCAGGTCAATGAACTGGTAAAGGTGTTTTATTTTGTGTAAATTATTTTGCTATTTAATTTATTTCACAATTTTTTTTTATTAAAATTTATTTAAGTAAATAATAACAAATAGTTTTTAATATATTACAAGATTTAATTTCAATTAAATAAAAAAAAATGTAAATAGAATTTCAAGTACTTTAATAAGAAACAAAAGTTTTTATTAAAGAATTCAAGTTAATTATAAATGTCTGTTCCAAGACTAATAATAATTTTGTAGGAAATAATTAAACCATATAAAATATCAACTCACTTAACGTTATACATGGTCCAGTCGGTTTGTAAGTTTGTAATGACGTATCTCAACTCCTCCTCATCGTGCACCCACTCTGAGTCGACTTCATACGTGCAGTGAAAAAGATTCAAGGGTAGATCCAGAGCCATATTATATTGTGGCTTCCTGAAAATAATTAAAATCTATATTATCATTTTACGGCTTTATACATTATTTTACTATACATAGCATTGTTATAAAAAAGTTTATTCCAAGGAAATAAATGCAAGAAAAAATAAATTGTACTTCAAATCAATTTATCGTTTGGCTGTTTATCTATTTAACGATAGATGGCGTTAATTACGTTAATTCTACCTCTCATCAATAGATGGTACTTTTGTAAAAATCACTTTTATAAATCTAATAATAGATGGCGCTAAATCTATTATATACCTAGGGTTAGTATTAACATCTAGTAATTCGGCGATTATATTGGGAGACTCCTGCCTCTGACCCACAAGCAATAGAATACCCATTATGCATCGTATCTGATGCCACAAGAATGCATTCCCTTCAATCACGAGCGCATACATAGATGTAGCTGGAAGAAAACAGAGATTGTATTTTAATATAAGGGAACTTGTCTAAGAGAGACAGAAACTGCAGTTTAGATGCAATGTTATGTTTAAGTAATGGGCCCACTTCATTATCTAAATTCAATCGCACTATTTGACTCCAAAAATAGTGAGTTATAAGCCAATTAATTTACATTAGCTAGTATCACAATCTTAGAGAAACTTTAGTCCCCACTGTCGTCAGTAACAGTAAAAATGGGATTTTATAAATAAATAAATAAATATAATAGCAGTAC
The DNA here is from genome assembly GCA_918358695.1 of Melinaea menophilus ssp. n. AW-2005. Taxonomy (NCBI): domain Eukaryota; kingdom Metazoa; phylum Arthropoda; class Insecta; order Lepidoptera; family Nymphalidae; genus Melinaea; species Melinaea menophilus. Next base: position 18,815,172 of record OU911038.1, read on the forward strand.
ATACAATAATTACATTCCTTGTCGATCGCTACAATATCAGCTGATACGATTCGTCGAATAAACTCCGTGACGCCATTACCGACGTCCATTTTACAAAGATGGCGAAAATCGTGTGAACCAATCAGATACGAGCATGCCTCTCTCATGGCATCAATATCCAGAGATGATTTCGGAAAGTAGTACTTATATTGGCGGCCTTTACAATCAAATCTGATAAAAATAAATACATCAATTAATAAAAACATACAAAATCACGTTACACTACTGAGTATAGATCTATTTTGTATTTATATGAAAGGTGCGAGCTCAGCCAATCACGCCACTTCACTACGGTTTGGTGCGTTATATATTGATGAACATTGTCTAAAATATTAATGTTTTTTTACAATGGTCTTTCAACTGACCAGACCTAGGAAATTATATTAAGAAGACAGGTATTGAACCCGACACCCATAAATTCCAAGACCATTATTTAGATCCCTGCACCAGATGGCCTACAAATATATATTTTTGACAATTTTAATATTTTTCGAGGTTAAATAATTATATTTTTAATAAGATTATAGAACAGATTGTTACCATAAAGACATATACATTAGTTCATAAATAACTTGCTTGCAACACTGCCTTACTAGATTATTATTTGCATAAAATTAAATTGGTTATATATTATATATATATATTCATCTTAAATAAAAAATAGTGACATACCTTGCACTAAATTCTGGTCTGTCCTTAGGTATTGGCATCCAGGCAATAACCCTGATCTCTCTTGGCAGCAATCGGTTTAGAATCTTACAATACTGTATCTCAGAGGAATAATCTTGAGACGTAGAGTCTAACTTGGTACGAAGGGATATTGAAATAATCTAGAAGAATGTAAACTAGTAATATATTATCATTGAAAGAAAAAATACAAAGAAAATTATTTGAAAACCATACATATAATATAAATCAAACTTATATACAAAACTGCATACTTGAAATTACTGTTACAACAAAAAGGAATATAATATATTTAAGTTTTTTTTAACAGCAGAAATACACATTTAACTATAAATATATATTTGACAAAATGGTAATTGGTATCTAAATATTTTATAGAAGCTAACCTGTCCAAAGGCACTAACACCCTTATCCGTTCTACCACATCTATGATAATTTGAGGTCTCTCGACTCTCAATGAGACAAGACTTAGTGAGAGCACTGAACAAGTGGTGCTCGATGGTCTGAATGGAGTCCTCTTGCACTGCGAGCCCTTGATAATCCCAGCCAAAGTAAATTACATGTAATAGCACCCGTCGGTAATTACATCTATTACAAATCATATTGTTAGTTCCAAATTTGAGGATTTTTCATAACATTAATATCGTAATTACTACAAATAAATTATTTTATTTAAAACTTACTTAGTAAAATCGAATTTTCTCTGATTAAAAATCTTTTGGGCAGTTTCTGGTTCAGTCTTACTTATTATATTCTTAAGTTGCGTAGTATGAGCTTCTAATTGTATTATCCTATCCACTAATTCCTGTAAATAGAACGGCAAATAATTAAAGGTATGAAATACTGAGGTTATGTTTTAAATGTGTGTTTTATTAAATAATTACATTTTTATCCATATTAAGTAAATCTTCTCTCGATAAACCTTTGGTTTTCCTCTGTTTTGGTGGCAATTTATCAACCGTTTTAGCCATTTTTGTGATAAAATTACTTAAAATATTTTGTAAACAAATGTATGAAAAAGTTTATATGAAATGTCAAACAGCATTAATGTCAAAGTCATCAATGAAGTTAGAACAACAGATAATATTGTAAGACAGTACAGTAAAAAAATAAATGAATTAACAAACGACTGCACAATAATATTTCAAATTATTTAAGTTATTTCATTTAAAATTAACCCAATTCCCACCAATGTTTTTAACATTATATCGATATTAGTATGTTAGCCTACATAAAATTATTTAAAATTTAATTTAAGCAATTCATTTATGCATTTCAACTTTTTGTATCTTTACTTTAAGATTTTAGAGCAAGTTACAAGATTTTAATTTTGGGAGAATAAATTAAGCTTATTTGTTAAATGTAATTAAAGCAGTTCATATAAAAAATATTAATTAGTTATTTATTTCTCAAAATAAATACATTTAAGCCCTTATATTGTTATTGTTAAGTATTGTGTTTCCAATTAAAAATTTATTGCTATCCTTAAATAAAATTGTTCAAGACCTATTTTGTTTTTTTAAGCTTTATATTTACGATTAAGAATAGTAAACGCTTATGCCGAGGACAGGTAGACAGACAGACCTATGTTATTTTTGCATTTAGAGTATTATTATTTAAGCATGGATGGTAGCGACAGCTTTTAACCAGGATTCATTCGTTTATAAAAAATCTAACACTATTTACAAACCAATACAAAATAAGAAATAGAAATTCTTAACGATTAAAAGCAAAAAATAATATAAAAAAAAGAATTCTTAATTCGATGAACATTTGTAAGAATATAAGACCAATTTTGATTATGTTTAATTTTTAGGTAAATTTAGTTTTTCCACTCCGGTTTTATAAAGGTGTTTAATAATAAATTATATCTCCGAAGCTATTTTTATTTTCAGGTAGTAATTTAAAATCAATTTCCAACTTCGTTTAATATTGATATCCTTTCCGCTTTCTTCCCACGCCTTGGTCTTTACGTGTAAGCTGTGACCCCACCCCAGTTGTTTCCAGTTTGATTGTCACATTTCAAAACACAAATTGTATCGGAAGTAGTTTAATAAATATTTTTTCTATAAATATAACATTTATTGATGAAGCAGTTTGACGTATAAAAAGTATTTATGGTTATGATTCGTTTGTAATTTTGAAAAGTGTTTGACCACTGTTTAAGTACCTTTTGAAAACCTGAATATAACCTCAAATTCAGAGTATTTTTAATTCTTTATATTATATAGCTATGTAGCTGATATATCAATTACATAAAATCACATCGTTAACAAACTCAGGGGTTTAAAAAAGATTATAAAAGTGTTTTTTAAAATACTAATTCTTCATTAAGCACGTCTTATGCAAAATTACAGTTTCCTGGACCCAGTGGGGAGCCGCGACTTTACCCATGGTTGCACGGTTGCAGACATTTTAATGTTGATCTTTAGTCTCTCTGACCAAACCATCACTGACGTTAACTGTGTTGCACTGTGTCCAACTTTTGCATATATTTAGAGCTGTAAGAACAATTTGTCATTTTCAAAGTACGACGACATAAGCTTCGATACTATAATAATCGCGTTTCAAACTTAAATACAGAAGAAAAATAGTAAATTGTATTGTATTGAAGATGAATGTCGCAAAAGATAGAAAACACACTATATATGCACTTCACGAGACTTGGCAACATTAATTGGCAAACAGTGTTTTGACTCTTGGCGAGGTGTTAAAGGGAGCATTCCTAAAATTTCCTTTTTTTTATGTAAATGTGCCAACTTATGTTTCAAGGGAATATGAGAATAGATTCAAATGAGACCCTTCGAAATACTTCTGTATAACATAAGTCCTGAAAGTCCTTAGACATTTAACCTTTATATTATGATTGTTTTTCAACATAATAAAATTTTTGATTTTAAATCCAGATATAAAATATTTTTCACTGAGGATACTTATTCCTTTACTATAGCTAAATAATACAACATCAAATAAATCAAATAAGATTTTATTGTAACAAAACTATGAATATAAATATTTTCTTGTCATTTTTTATAAAAAGTGTTCTTATTATAATATTGTAGGTCAATTCACTACAGATGAAGAGAAGGCACCAGGTAGAGAAAAACATATTACATTTCATTTCAGATTAATTTGACATACAACCTACGCACGTCATCAGGGCTGTGTGGGAGCTGCTCTTTGTACGAACTCTTTAATTATGAATATTACTTGTCATTATGTATTTACAATTAAAATGGCGGCACGATCATAAACGTCATACGTAATACCATATAATAGAAAAAACATATTACATTCATACATATTTCGATTTCGAACTATGAATTGTGTTAAATCTGTTTTCGTAGTTGCTACAGCTTACATTATGAAAAGTGATTCATACACACATGTATGTGTGTGTGTTTCGAATTATGTCGGTAGTTCTTTCAAATTTTCTTGTACTACTCAATTTTAGCATGATTATTATGTAACAGATGTATTTTACAATATTTTTTATCTAATAAATATGTATAAATGTCACTCTTTTATCATATTGATATCATTATTATATTTATAACTGAATGAAGTGTAGAATAATGAGTCTTATATGAATTAATTTAGACGGTCTGTTGAGGAAGTAGTTGGGGGTGCTGGAGAGACTGAGGTACTGGCCCTAAAACTGACTTCTCAATTCCTTCTTGATTTACTGAATGTTGTTTCGAGTTTGGCGGTATGTTGTGTCCGTTATTTACACTAGAGAATGCTTTTGCAATTTTAAGAAACCCTTGCAATACTAGGATTTTTTTTTTATTGGTATTAGTATATTGCGATTCACCGATCGCAAGGAAAACAATGACCCATATTCAATAGAAATGTTATTTTCAGGAAACACTGACAGATGTGGTAATTTCATGGATCATGATAATTTCATAAAAAAAATATTAAGTATGACATAATTATATATATTTTTTTCAATTTCTGTCGCAAACGTTCAGTTTGGATTGCGACAAGCCAAGCAATGTTGATATTGATTACTTGTTCATAGTACTGAGTTAAACAACGGTAAAATTAACCCTATACTTGACATCGTCTCATTAGTTATTCATGACTTGCACACATCTTTACTATTCCATGTAATGAATGGAGTGTACTTATAACATTAACTTTGTTAGCGTTCGTTCTTGATCAAATTTATACTCAAACTAAACGGAAACAAATTATTGCAATTACCGCCTTAGTAATTTGTTGTTTTATGAGAATTAAATAATTTTAGTAGCGAAAACCATCCTATAGCTAGCTAGATAGCTGATAAAACACTATCAAAATCCCTCTGGTATCCTGTGTAAATGAACTCTCGCTTTAAACAATAATTTCGGTTCACACAGTACACCTCAGTACGTGATTGTAATCGAGCCTAAATCTTTAATTCCGCAATCGGAGTCACTAACACTACACCAAAAGACCCTTTTGTTGCAACGTAATTATAGCATATTTTTTGTTTAAAATTTAACAGTTTTGAAAACTAAAAAATGTTATATATATTACGGACAATAATAATTAACGGCATAAATTTTTATCATAATCGGTTCAGTAGTTTTTGTGTAAGAGATAAAAAATACACATTGTTTTTGAGTTCTGGGTCACTTAATTCACTTAATATAATTTAATGTACAGATTGCCATTTTATGATTTTATTATATGTATACATTTTTCGAGTTTATTTTATAAATATCATCAATCAATCTCTGGCGATCAGATTATTCATAAAAATCTAAAAAATTACAAGATATCTTATCTTCAGCTAAAATTTGATGTTATAAGATTTATCTCTGACAAAATTTATCAATCAGATACTAACAAGATTGTCGCAAGTTATATATAAACTCGGATTGTAAATTTTGGTAAAGAAATTTTTGTATTTTTTGTTTTAGGATATTTCTTAAGATAATAATGGTACGGATGCTATCCAAACAGGTTAACGAATTATTGACAAATTATTTATTAAAAAAACAATTTCAAGTATTAATAATTAAGTATTTGTTAAAAAACACAAAAAAAATGCTTATAAGTATAATATAGTTATTGTTTAAGTAACGAAATACACGGTTTTTATTTTGATAATAATCGGTTCCAAAAATGGCCGACCTTAAATATCGTGTGCTCATCGTTTGACAAAAGATGTCTACAACAAGATAAGTAGTGATTATTTTGAAAAGCAGGGATTCGCATTTGCGATAAATATGTTGAGTTTACGAGGGAGCCATGCTGACGGCGATCTAACAATATCGTAAGGCTAAACAAACCGCTTCCTAGCACAATTTGACGTTACGATGTCGTGTCGTGCCGTCGTTATGTAAATGTACAAATAGGACGGTGACCGGTCAACTGCTGTTTAAACAAGGCGTTAAATACCGTGTGTAAGATTTATATTTTTAAACGCATATGCGGGTATTATCAAATAGTTTTGTCTTTTTTTTCACGCCAGTAGTGTTGTAACCTGTATATCGTAATGATGTCTTAATTATAATTTGAAACAAATATTCCATGTTATAAATCTTATCAGGTCTGAAATATAAATTTGAAGTGTTTTTATTTTATAATTTAAATGCAGAAATAATTTAAATTCAACTGAAACTTATAATTCCAAATAGTTATATCTGGTCGTTGCAAACATAGTTTTTTGTATACATGTTAAAAGTATTCTGTTTATCTTATTATTATTATTGTGTCACTCGCTGTGACTGAATTGTGTTTAGTATCGACTATCGTGTCATGAAATTACATGCTTGTGACCTACACTAGTGATGTAGGCATCCCTACATGTATTTTATAATCGATAAATTATTATTATCGATTATAAAATACGACCACCTTTTAAATATTTAGTGTTTTATTACTTTCAAATGGTTTTTATTTACTTTTGTCTGTACAAAAAAACGTCATTATAATTAAAATTATTTAAAGAATACAATAATATGTTTCGCGGAACAGTTTAATTCAGATAATCCGCGAATGTAGATATTAAATTAAAAAATATCGATACCAGCTGTCAATGCCAACACTACGATATCATTCTGCCATGTTGGATAGGTTATTTGAAAATCGAATGCCGGCGGAAGCGCGCGTAATTACAGCGCGGGAAATATTTACGGAATAAAAAATAACAATTATGACTTCAATGAGTTTATAGTGGAGAGATCTTATTTAGTGATTAAATTATTGGTAAGTGAAGATTTGTTATGTATTTATTTATGGAATCTGTGACCAATTGAGCACATTTCGCGCTCTGCTTTCTAAATTCAATATTATGATTGTGTCGGTAACGTATCACGATGAACTGGAGTTAAACATAGCTTTTGTTTTTGTTTACATACAAATAATAGTACAATAATTCAATTATGTATACAGAAATTATATATTGTGTACGTCAATGTTACTTTTATATATGTGATTTTTATTATTAAGTAAACCTTTTTCAATTTTTTTTTAAATATTTTTTCATCTATATATTATATCAATCCTCAATATGGTCGTTCTTAGTGTTTATTTTTTTTATTTATTTAATTCGTATTTTTACAATGCAATACCGTGTCTTATTAAAAATTTGTTTATAAATAAAATAGTTTTTGTGTAAAAAATAACTGTTTTATGTATAATTAATTAATTAGTTATATCATATTGTTTGTTTGTTGATATTAATATTTGTGTACCGTTAAAACTAAAAAATACATGTAAAAGTCTGAATTCACAAACATATATTTATATATTTGTCCATGAAAGTTAATAACTTTACTTTAAAATATAATATATATATATATATATATATATATATATATATATATACCTTCCGCGAAGTCCATTTCTAATGAGTTAAAAAATACATATTTTCCTCCGTAACAAGTGGTATATTTTCTCACGCTCATTAGCTACTAGGTAGCTTATTTTATTTATAGTTGTTGTACTTGGATATGATATAATACATTATAAACTACTAATATCCAGCGGTTTCGCATCTGATATCTCTTTAAACTGTCTCAAAATCCTAACATAATTAAGAGTTCAATAGATCAGAATTTCAAAATCACGGCATCCTTTATGGGTAAAGGTTTGCTTTGATTCCACCTCATAAGGAAGTTTACTTATTATATTAATTTGTCTGGACTACACACTCGGTCAGTCAGCTCCCCTTTTAAATATATATATTGCCTGTGGCTTCACTCTCTATTCAACTGCCATTTTTAAGACTGCCTTTTCAGGCATCACCTTCACACTGGCCATGACTCCGCATATGATTCTTTTATTTATTATTTATTTATTTACCTTCACGCCATATCCCTTACGGGGTAGCCAGAGACGACGGAGCGCCAAACGCTACGGTCCCTGCATACCTCTTTCGCCTCGGCCATAGACATCAACCTCTTCATACATGCCCTCCGGGGGGTCCTCATGCTTTTTACGTCACCTTCCTCCAGTATCACAGATACAGTGTTTTCGAAGGTCACTCGAGGCCTTCCCCTTTCTCTCTTACCACTCACTTTTCATGTATAAATCTTTTTTACCATTCTTTCATCACTCATTCGTTCGACGTGCCCAAACCACCTGAGCACGTTTTTGATTCTTTTAAATATTACCTAATTGTTAGTTTTGTAAAATGGTTTAAATCTAGATATCATAGCAATAAATCTGCTATGATTTCAAGAGCACTATTTAGGTAACGCTTTCCGGTAAATCTAGTGCTCTCATTTTATCTAAACTAAAAGCTAAGTGGTCGTAACGTGTGGTGATATCATAGTAGTAACCAATAAAGATACACACATTTTGGCAACTTTATGTAGCTTTGTGTTCAGACCTCAAAGTAAGTTTTAAATGTTTGTCTATATGTTCTAACATCATTTAAAAATTACTTACTGCCCAAATAAAGAAAAACAATTGTAGAGAGAATTAAAATATAATTAATAAATATTTGGACTATATTATTATATTAAAACGTAAAATGTATAAATCTAAACATTCATTATAGGTGACTTATTACTTTGTATGGTGTGAGGGGAAGGAGCGTAGAAGTCGCGGGAAACTGTTAGCTTTTAAAAATATAGTTTCGTAGGAAATATTTTCATTTTATTAAATAAATATTTAAACGACTTCAGATGCTCCCAAATGTCTAGTAGGTAGTAGGATTGTTACATTATTAAAATTTTACAAAATAAATAGTATACATTTTTTATTAATTAATATATAATCTACAATTATTTAACATTTTGTACAATCAAGTAATAAAAAAAACCTTCCTCCTAAAAAACAAACATATCATCTTTTTTTATAATAAATCTGCTTGTACAAATATATGAATAACTATAATATATAACCCTAAAAGATATATATTCCGTATATAAATTTCTTTACTTTGGCCATTTCAAGTGACTGATGTCCTTGTAAATCTTTCCGTCCCATGAATCAGACACGGACGGACAGTATTTAAAGTAATAGAAAACACATGGTGTTCGCTTCCACGATATATTGTACTGAAAGATCTAAAGGTGACGTCAGCTTTCGTTATACTATGGCTTAACACAAAACGACTTCTACGTCAACAAGGCTTTTTAGGACGATAAGGAATTACAGATAACATTATTTTGGGAGGGTCTAATAATTGGGTGACTGAGTAGTTTTAATTTCTCAGAGAAAAGCGGAGAAGTAGTATTTACAGCTGTTCCATCCCTACCGCAATTAAATCCAAATTAAAATCTGAAGTTTTATGCAAAACATTTTTTCAGTTTGAAAAGTTATTTGCCCCAGACCTAAAAGTGCGTTCCATAAAAACTCAGCAGACTTGTTTTATGTTCCTTTTTTTAAATCCATACTTAAAATTTTCATTACATTTATAATAAATCTTCACGTACCTGGCAGCATACACTTCACACCCAGGGTGCACCATGTTCTACATTTTCGGAAATACTGTAGTATCCGTTAGCCAAAAATGTTCCTCAATATGTTTTTTAAATAAAGGGTAAATCTTAACGTTAAATCTTAGCTCTCAGAGCTTGTTGAAAAAGTATATACATTGCTCCATAAAACAATTACTCACTTTTTTGAGTCGAGCAACAGGTAAAGCGACCGTATGTTTGTACCTCGTATATGATGTACATCACTGTGCTTAATAAAAATATTATATTCATAATTAAGCTTTCAAAACAATACTGATATATTGAATTGCTTAAGTCCGCCTCGTAAAGAATTCCTTAGGCCCAGATTGTAAATTGCACTAATCGCTCTCTCTTGAAAACAAAAATAATATTTATGTAAGTAACATTACCCCAGAGTAGAATACCACACGACATTATGCTGTAAATAAAACTATAATAGACTAACTTGGCAGTAGTCTCGTCAGTAAGGGATCTTATCTTGACAATGACAAAAAAAAACAACCAATTCTATCAATTCCTCATTTAACAGCACATTACTTGGCACCTGTTTTACATTAGGAGCTCTAAATCTAAGAAGTTTAGTCTTTTTATTATGGAGTAACTGGTTGTCAACAATAAACCAATGCGAGTCTTGTTTACATCGTTACACTTTACCTGGTTCCGTTTTACTTTAAACATCAAAGAAGTATCATCAGCAAACATTGTTTGTCTACAAAAGTAGGCAGATCATCTATATAAACAAGGAAGCGAAATGAGACTAAGCTTGAACCTTTAGGAATCCCGTAGCAATCAGACACCCAAGCGATTTTCCACTGATTTCAACATATAAACATCCTAAGTTCATTTATTTTTTCCGTTTTACTCTCCCCTTTTTTTCTCATTCCTCAAGATTCGTTTGTGATTATATTTGTTGTTTGCTGTCCATTGTTCTTTGCTCGCCAACAAATAAAAATCACCACATGTAATCCATCAAACTATTAAGTAATCTTGGTTTAAATATTTTTTAAGCATTGGGATATCCTCGATTGGACACCGTCCGGTCCAGGGAAGGAAGGATACAACTGTATAGGACTAGTCGAAATTTAAAATTCCAGGACACCTACATCATCTTATTCCCCTTCTTGGGATGGAGTTTTCCTCAAAACGTAACGTTAATAACTTCCTTCGGTGATTGTAAAATATTGATTTTCGAAGTTTAAACTTATTAAGCAACTTAAGTACTAAACCTTATAGCCTTCATGGTATTGCATTGTTATATACACAAACTGGTGCACAGGGTGACCACGTCCATGTATAATTAAGGAAGTCTAGAAATATTGACTCTATTAAAGACGTAGTGGAGTGAGATATGCCAAGTGATATTTTAAATCTGTTTTTTAAAAACATATTTTATATTTAAGAGAAAAGTGTTTGTGAAAAAATATATTTCTAATAGAAAGACAATCAGTCACAAAATTAAACTATTAGAAACTGTTGAACTATGTCGACGTGATTTTTGATGATTTCATTATCATGGATTATTTAGAGAAATTATTTTTAGCATTCCTGTTTACCCATTAAGACATATCCACCGTAACAGAGTCGCGTGACCGAGCGGCGGTTAAATAGTAATTCGTTGCTTCCGATTAGTTCTATGTTCAGATAATCAGCTTTTTCTCTTACAGAGGTCGATACAACATCAATCTATTAACAATTATATTATTACATTAATCTATTAGCACTATTTTTAATTGTCAATAAATGTCAATAAACCTTAAATGTTAGGCTTTTTTTAACTTAAAACCTTTCTAGATAACGATTATTTACTGAAATTAAATTTAGTATGGTGGGTAATGGTACAATTGCAATCGGCAGAACGGGTATGAACTCAGGGGTCGCAGAGTCAAGTCCTGTCATAGACAAGATCAATTTTTAATTTATAATTATTTAGAACTTAATTCAGAAGTTCTGCATTAAAAAAAAAGTCAATAATTATAGAAAGAAACGCATATACATGAACAAGACTCGAACTTTGAAACTCGGGAACACAAGATTGCCAACTGAGCTATCAAGTCAAACGACTTAAAAAAAATAATGATGTGGGTAGTTAGACAAAATATAATAAAAAAAATAATTTTATTTATAACATAATATGTATATAAAAAAAAGCTGGAAATAAAGTCTACGAATCATAACATTAAATTGATTCTATTGTAATATACATGAAATAGTTTAGTTATCATAAAGTAAAACTTTTGGAAATTAACATTTATTACTGTTATTTTCCAAAAGTTAGATATATAAAATTATGTTAGTTAGTTGTTATTTTGTCCTATCTTCCAACAAACTTTATTTAATACCCGTAATTTTTTCCGTGGTATAAGAACAATTCAAACGTTTTAGAAATCATTAAAGTAAATTTATTTTATTTTCTGTATTTATTTTTTTAATTAACAGACAGATATACGTAACAAAAAATAATATTTTCATATTAAAATAGTCCAAAACTTAAAATGAAAAAAAAAGGATTATACATTTCTTCCTTAAGGAATAGGGAAAATCTTAGTGTTCGTTTTAGTGATTAATCTTAAAATTGGCAGCGTCCTTTATACCGCTGGGTAAAGCCATATAAACGTACCATTTTTATTCTTTCCTGGTAGAGATCTATGATTTTGCAATCCAAAGACTAGTAGTATAACTAAGCTTCAGATATAAATCTCATTGATGTATTAATTACAGATAAAAAAGTGTTTGTGTGGTGATGGATAGCTAATAAAATCTATTTTAAGCACGTGATCCCGCCGGAATCAGAAGTCGATACAATGTGGGTGGTGTGTTGATCCTTAACTAGTGGTCGTCGTCGGATGCAGATGAGAAATTAACAAGAAATACTTCGTCTTCCCGAGACACGATGCAAAGCTTATGAAAAGTTTGGCTGAAAATGAATGTAATTCAACGTGTACGAGTTAAATCCGTAAAACATGTTTATGCAATACGTACCGAAATCTTAAAATCAATAATTGATATAATATAACAATTATCCAGGATAAATGCTATGATACCTTCTCAAGTATATATATAAATGTAGGTCTGTCCCCGTTGCATTGAACCGATTACGGTGAAACTTTCGCGAGTTCCATGCCCTTTATTTTAGGAATAAATCAACAATTTTATATAACGTGCTTGTGAATTCATACTTCATAGTGAGCGTGTCAGAACACGCGTGCCTTGACACTTGTGACGAGGGTGCCAAAGAGTAACTCAGTAAATTTCCTCAAGAACCATTGCATGTCTTACAGCAGGTGGTATTTAATAAATAGGACAAAAGAAAACACTATAAAGGAAATGCGAGGACAAATCGATATATTATTAATAATTCAGATGGAGCCGCGCGCGGTATGATAGTTTCACACGCGCGGCGGCCGGCTGCGGGTTACGTTGTATAACTGTAGTTTGGTATTTTAATTACAGCTGTCGATAATAACATTATATTTAAACTGAAAAGTGTATTCGTTTAATTTTTTTTATATAATAATGAATTGTTTACGAGCTTTGGTGAAATAATTTCTTCAGGACGTTTAAGAAAGAAGTGAAAAGGTATCGTTATTTGATATTCAGTTAATTTTACTGATAAAATATATAAAAGTTATATATAAATATATTTTGGACGCTTAATTTACAATTAAATTAAGTACCTAGATTAAAGTTTTCCTATTAGTGTTTCTGTTTAACTTCAGCATTATCCATTACTGAGTAGGAAATAACATAATATGACATATTACAGATATCACTGCTACCTGTAATAATGGTTTCGTAATACACAATTAACATATTTTCCACAAACCAATTCCAAGGTCTCGGTAATTCCACTCATTCCTTAAATAAAAGGTCGTTAGCTTGGCAAAACTTCGTTCAATGCGCGTAGCTTCTCGTAATTGCAAATGATTTGAGGGAAAATAAAATATATTTGACAGCTGGCAAAACTTATGATTGACCGCCATGACATTAATAAATATAAAAACTATCATGAAATTTGACATCAAAATAGTTTTTTATAGCTTCGAGAAATTATAAACATTGTGTGCTGTAAAAATTTTGCTTTTAAATTTCCCGCGCATAAAATGACAGCATTGAAAAAATAAACAACTCTCTATCAACTCGAACTCAACGCACGTGTACCAAACTGTTCTACCAACAATGTTATATTATTTTTCTTTACGACACGTTTTGAAAAACAATAATTATTATAAAAATAATAAACATACAGATAGAGAAACTACGTTAAATTAAAAAACAGTTTATCCTAAATTTTAAATTGATATTGAAACAGTCCTTCACTATATATTTGAATACGTGTGGAGTCGCGGGTAAGAGCTAGTAAATATATATTCTGCTATAGATAAATTATAGGTTGTACACGTTTTCGTTACCCGACCATTATTATTCTATAAATAGATTATTAAATTGTTAATATCGATCGACGCCATCACAATTATTTTATTGACTATGAGTTATGTGTGTGACAGTTTTTGTATAGTAGCTATCGCCTGCGACTTTCTCTGCAGTCAGTTCCCATACTTCAATATTGAGTCATCTATGATAATTAATACAGGTCTATACATTTTATATTTTATTAAATATATAATTCGTATTTTCGCTACTTGAAATATAATTTTTCAGAGAAAATATCTTATATCCCATTTCATCAAAATCTGTCACTTAGATTTTGCTTAATTTGCAAACAAACAAACAGACTGATAAACAGATAAAAACCACGTAGCAATTGCTTTAATCCTTATACTTTGCCTCGTTACAATTTATACGTATAGAAATAGGTGAAATACTATTAGGTGAAATACTAGAGTAGTATTTGTTGTTGCATTTTTCTTAAAAATTTGGACCAATCGTAATGATTTAGATTCATAAAATTACCCGGTAGGAGAAAGTAGTTCGAAAAAAATATATGACCTGATGGTCAAGTTTGCTTCCTGCGGAATCAAATGTTGTGAGTTCGATTCCCAATTCTTTTTATAAGTTGTTGTTTTGACGTTGTGCTTTATATTCCTTGTTAGTATATTTGTGAAACTCCACACGGATTAATATATACAGTTCTGAATCTGTTTTCTCGAAAGGGTACAGACGTTATCCTAGCTAACTGCGAGTTACATTTTTTCCCAAAATCGTTTCATACCTCTTTAAATTTAAAAGCATCATAAACCAAGTCCGACACAGTCAATGATGTTATCATTTAGTTTTAGTTACAACGCTCTACTTAAGATTGAGTCATTAGTCAATATCTACTAAAACATCATTTTTAAAATAATTAATCATCTAGTTTTTGCCTGTTCTTCATCATGAATATACCCAGGAACCGCACAAGTTGACTCGTAATGTTTTATAAGTGCCATGCATGATTATTCAAAATACTTACAATGAAATATAAATGATAACTTGAATCTCTTAGGAGACTTGATTGTTCAATGTATATTCATAATATGTATGTAGTGGCCTGATATTTCACTAAACCGATGTTAAATTTAACTGAAATAGCCAATTTATTACAGAAAATAATGGAAAATGATCGTGAGGCATTCCAAGAAGTTTCTGTCAGAAGAGTTGTGTCCAAAATCAATGAACGTGCACCAAAAATATTGGACAAACTAAACTTAGATCCCGTTGGCCCAATCATTGGTTCATTGGAGCCAACACACACTCTGTTTGATAGAATCACTTATGAGAGTGAGAAATTAAAAGGGAGTCAGAGCGAATCATCATCTCGAAGAAATAGTGACGACGGAGGCAGAGCCAAGCGAGATAGATTAAGAGAAGGTAAAAAAATTACTAAAAAACATAAAGTTTATTTAAATCTTGTTCATAGACATTTGATACAAATTATTAACAAAAAAATAATTTATTAAATTTTTGAAATGTGTGAGGGAATTTTATTTAGAATTTTGGTATGGATCAATCCCCGAATGATGAATGTCGTATCATGTCATGTTTGGATGATCGTCATGATCTATTAAAGTCACAATTAATCATCCTTGTTCTGCTGATAAGATTTTTTGATCTTGACACATACTGACAACGTTGCTGAGATTTTTATATCCTATCCCAGACTCGGTCACTACTGATCTTCTATAACTAATTTATCCAACTCATTCTTATCGCAGTAACATAATGTAACCATGGATACATTTTTTATTACAAAAGATAATTTATAATCGATTGAGGCGCAATCTATAATCGAATTAAAAGTTGGTATTAATAGACCGCGATATACTGATCATTTCTACAGATGGTACCAGTTCCGAACCTCCAACAGCGAGCATAGCCCATAACGCATGGGATGATCTGGCCAGCTCCACATCCACCACCAGGACCGAGCTCAGCGTCTCTGATGGGCCTGAGGACCAGGTGGGTTATATCGATATAAACAGTGTTTAGGACGATCATATCATATGAGTCATAAGGCCTAACTGAAACATAAGACTGAGGCTCGTTGCAAAGTCAACTCTATAGAAGAAGGAACTCTGTATGAGGTGGTGTTATCACCCTATCAGAGATCCAAGGGTGATGCTGTCATGGCCGGTAGAGCTAACAGCCAAGAAATTACAAAAAAAAACCCTATTAGAGAGTACGTAACCCAGAACTTATTACAAAACTAGAAGCCCTTACAATCCTTACACGATACTTGCTGTCTCACACTTTGTATCCCGATTTGTTTCTCTTCTTCCAAAGCTTGTCTGCAACTTTGCTTATTTTTCTAAAGCCAATAGCGTAATCGATTGCTCATTAAATACCTAACAAAAAAATTTACACCGGAATAAGTGTTTTGATGATAATACTATGATAATAAATACATATTATATATATATTTCTGTCCATATTAGTATATAAGAAGTACTTTACAAAAATGTACTAATTGCATTTTAATATTAATATAATTGAAAGAACTATAAAAATCAATTACTTTCAGTACATAAAACATTACATTATAAAAACAAATGAAATTGCCCTTACCTATGTCTTTAATGACAATTTGATTATAAATAATAGTCTTATCAAGGACGGTTACGGTACATTTTATTGATTCAACTTGTTTTAATGATGGATTAGCTTTTTTAAACAATACTTTATTAGTTCAAATATCAAACGACTATGCTTTTCCTACATTTAATTATAAAACCTACTCTTTTTTACGTTTTAGCCTTTGTCCGAAGGACTACGTTTCCAGTAGACAAGCCCATTCTGCTACTTTTCCGTATGTAGGAGTATGTCAGTACGTTTGTTCCGGCGTAGCCGGAGTATTTTTCATCCCATCGTCACGAAAATTGGCAGGCGTGTTCTTTGAATTATTTGAATTTTTATGTTGAGCCGTTTTTTTGATTGGATGAAAAAATCCAAAATGGCGGCGTTTCTTAGTATTGTTTTTGGCGTAGCAGAAGCAATTTCTATCCGATCGCCACAAAAATTGGTGATCATGTTCTTTGAGTTATTTCTTTTTTTTTGTCTGGCCATTTTTCTTACTGGGAGGAAAATCCAAAATGGCGGTTATTTGAGTTTTTCTTTTGACGTAGCAGGCCTATTTTTCATGCAATCGTCACGAAAATTGGTACGTGTGTTCTTTGAATTATTTAAATTTTTATGTTGAGTCGTTTTTTTGCTTGTGTGCTTGATGTGTCATCAAACACATCAATAATCAGTTGTTGAAATTAATTATGATTTTTTGAAATCCGAGATTTAAATCAATTTTACACAGTTTCTTATATTCAATCCAGATATCAGCGATTGGCATTAAATTTTGTTAATTCAGATACAATATACTTAGATATAGATAAATAAAATCGTTTAGGGTTTAGTAGACCACTAGAAACCTTTATAATTTCATCGATTGCAATGTCAGAGATCTACTCCAAATTACGCATGGGAGGGCAGCTCGTCACGCGCTGGTCTAATCTATAATTATAACAAATTACATAAAAATCTATACCCGTCTCTTGCATTTTACGCGATTCGCTAACAAATAAGTCAAAAATAAAAAAAAAAAATCAAAAATATTTAAAGGTAAAGGATTTTATCTCATTAATATTTACGTTATTATATACGGACATGTATAAGTACATTTTAAGATCGCCAAGTAATACAAAAACAATATTGAAACATTTTTGTATGTAGCTGATTATAATTTTTAATCAATATAAAAATTATTGGATTGGTCCAATTAAATCAATGAACTCTTTTCCCGCGAGGGTATTTAAATCTTTTTAGTTGATTAATGAATTATTCCCTTGATATGGTTTGAGGTTCATGCGATCTAGAAATTACCGAGTACGTATTCTTCAGAAGTTCTTGTCAGTAGATCACATCTCTTACTCGTCACCATAAGATGACACTTAATATAATATTTTATAATGAAGAAAAACTATACTTCTAATACGACCCGTTACTTCGTCCCAACAAATTGATATACATACCCAAACGCCAAACTTTATTTAGGTCAGAAGTCGTCGAAAAAGCCAGGATTCAGCTCAACCCAGCACGCCACTACAACGAACAGCCTGGAGGTCAGCTGACAGCCTGGCACCAGATTCCGCGTTTGGTATCTCCTTGGCCGATATCATGGAAAGTCCAGCAAATAAGGTAAACCTGAAAATAACTAAGAGTAACTTGGCCTGCCATGCCTGACAAAGATCAATTACAGACATTAGGATATTAATTATTATTATAATTCTTTTCCATGATTAACGCAGAGTCCTTATATGGAATCATCTGGAAAACAGGTTTATAATTCTATTGTATCATATTTAAATTTATTAATATCGTTATTAATTTTCTTATATTTCGTATATATGGTTAGTACAGTAGCTATTATTTACAAAAATGCAAGGCTCAATCCGTTCTAAACTTTGTAGATATTTCTACGAGATGACATTAGGTCATCTCGCGACAGCTCAGAGGAGAGGCGAGCTAAACTTAACTGGAAATTAGTTCGGAATGTGACGTCAGCGGCTGGTGCTTTCACCAAGAATGCCGCCCTGCCAGGCTCAGCCTTGCCAGGTTTTCAGGTGGTTTGAGCTTGCCAATACTCATGTTATAAAGTTATTATATAATTCTACACTAACAATGTACCTATGTTAGTGTAGAATAATATATTTTTTATTTGAACCTCTGATGATACAAGTTCAAATTTCAATATGACGTCCTTGTTATGAAGCGATAACGATATTGAAATAATTTTAAAATATTTACATTACTTGACAACGGCGGTGAGACAAAAATAATTATTTTGACAAATAATAAATTTTAGTCAAATGACACACGCACAGTTAACACACTACGGTACTACAATAGTAGTACCCCGGTATTAAGTAGATTCGTTTTGGTGGTATACACTTTTTTAGATTTACATTTGTGATATTTGTATATTAGAGAATCAAAAATTACCTGCTAGTTATTTAATGACAGCTTGATAAAAAAATTAGATAAAATATATTAAAGTATAATTTTCAGTCAAAATCTGGAAGCCAAACCTCTAATTATTCCAAAGAAAAAAGAAAAGAGTCGGTACCCGACTCTAAGAACGAGAAAGAGGAGAATATTGGACAAACGAGTCCTGAGGTAAAGTATATTTAGATATATATAGATATATATAATATATCAGATTAAAGATTTAATTACCAATATAAAATACATGATATTTAATAATATGACCATGAAATTGTTTATTTTTGTTCTAAAACGCTCGTATTCATGTCAGTATAATAATTAATAACATTAAATATTTCAAGACTTCATATCAACGTTTGAAATTAATTATACGTTTAAAACGGAAAAATATTTACACGCAAGCAAACACAGAAAATAATTTACAATTGTTTTTTGTAACGATATGTCAACCATAAACATGAAAGTAGCTAAAAAACTGAGTTAACCCTAAAACCGTTAATAACAAAACTATCAAAAAAATAAATCAAACTGGAAGAAGGAAAAAAAAGATCAAAAATAATAAAAACTAATTCGACTAAAATTATTGAGTGGTACGTAAACGATCAGGGTCTGGATCCCGACTCCCTGATGTTCCGCGACGGTCGGCGTCGCATCGACATGGTGCTGGCCTTCGAGCAGGAAACGGGAGGAGTCATGACGGAGGCGGAGGCACGACGCGCCGACTACAGACGGACCTTCCAGGTCTCATTTATATATACATATATTGCAGATTATGGTTTTAAATAACACATCCGTATAATTTTAACAAGATGCTACCATATATATCGAATGAAAAATAATTACTTCAAATTTTTAAACTAATATCTTTAGATTAGTATAAGCTTTTACCTTGTTCTGTTCATACTATTATTTTTCAATATTATGCTCTCTAAAAGGGGGTTCCTCTTCGTCATGTAAGAAATAATTTGCAACACATTTCTTATAAATCCTCCAATTTCACAGGAAAACCTAATAAAGGAGGGGCTAGAACTCGAGCTGGAGAATAAATGCCTATCATTCGACGGTAAGACCTGGTTCCTAAAAATCCACATACCCTGGAAGACTGAAATGAGGCTGGCCGAAGTCATAGGGATGAAGTTTCCTACCAAGAGATTCATTACCATCTCAGTTAGAGCCTGGGTTAGTTTGAGTTACTTTATTTTCTTCCATTGTTATTGAGATACCTTGTGTTTCCTTTATGTTAAGGATAAATATTTGAATGTAACATATACTGTCGAATTATCAAAATGTCATAGAAAAAATAGCAGTATATCAACAGCATCAGACATTATAAATCTCTATCTCTTAATAAAACAAAACTCTCAAACTACGGTATACATGGTTTGTAAAGGTTTGATTAAGTGGAAAAATAGAAAAATAAGAATAAATTATTATAATATTTGATTAATAGAAAAATGAGAGTATTTAAATAGCTCGCCAATCTAACACATTTATTGCATTACCAGGTGTACTTTAGGGATCAATTATTGGACCTACACTAATTATTGTACTTGTTAATAGTGTCGTAAATTATTTATTAATTTACTATATACTACTATATTTCTAGTTCACGTCGATTACCGTTAAATCACTTACGTCATAACTTAAATTCATTAATAAAGGTTCAGAAAAACATGTATCAGTTTTTTATGTTACAAAAATTGAAACCATTACAATGTCAAGTACCTGTTATTTGAGAAAAATAAAAAAAAATGTTCCAAAACAAATATTGGACTTCTTAAATAAGATTTTATCCGTCGGTATTGACAGTATTCAATTAAATTCTATAAAAAAAATGACCACTAGTGAATGTGAAATTCTAAAATATTTATATGATCATATAAATGCAAAATTTCAATTTCACGTATCTAATTAGCTTTTAAATGAAATTAATATCTATGTGCAATTAATATTTATGTCTCTTATTTATACAGTAGCATAACACTTTTCCTATTCGTACCAGGGGTTATGTCGAAACAGTAAAATCCATTTCTTTTTAGGGAAACGAGGGTCAAGCAGAAAAGGAAAAACGATGGCATACAAAATGGCGCAGAAAATGGAAGGAGTTGTACGAATATGAACCAACTAGGATCGAACCCGAGCCTTCCTTTTACACCGCCACTGAGAAACCAGGTGTCAAGAGAGAGGAACAGTGAGTAGTAGTAGGATTAGAAGTGTGTGTGTGTGCTTTAATCTCTAAATGTCCCATGTCTTCTTCGGTTAGGACTGAACTAGGCTGCTCCACTCAGCGTCAGCAGTTTAGTTTATACTCGTATGTTAATTCCCTCAGTCTTAAAATCCAGTATAAATGCATCATATAAATATTTTACCACAGACAGGACAATTCTGAGATAAGAATTTAAGCAGTTTACCATAAGTTGAGTTGATTGAATTCGTTTTATGAGAATCATACTTAGACGGTTATTTGGTTTGGTTTTATTTGCGTAACGAAGTATATACGGTTTGTTTAATGTTTTAATATGCTAATCTCTAATGTTTAATTAAATAATTTAAAGATATCTTGCATTGGACAGCATGTTAATTGAGGAAATTATAGGAATATAATGATATAACCTTTATAACAGTAAAAAAATATCAATATATGACATTTTCGCGTCCACATTCTTTCTCTCATCTTTCCTGTTGGTACGCTATAACCACACCTTGCTAATTCACCGTAGAAGCTGACGTTTCATGTGCAATGTAATACTTGTTAATAAAAGCTTTAATAGATTTTGTTCGTGGTCTCTGAGCATTGACATCCTTCTGTAGTTTAAACTAACTAATTTATGATGGTTCCCATAATATATTAACTTCCAAATGAGAACAATCATTAACACAGATTTTTTTTATAATCTGAAATAGTAAAAATGTAGTTTTAAGCAATCAATTTTCTTTTAATCAAATAGATTCCTAGTAAAAGACAGACACACTCTGTTCTCTCCGGCGCAACGCAGCTACATGGTGATGCAGATATTATTGAGAGCAAAATACGACAACACAGATACTAAGGTGACTCTGGCTGCTAACTATTGGAAATATTTCATTATCCAATTGTTAGCACACTACTTGATCACTAAACATAGCGTGATAAGAGTCCACAATTCATTATCACTGACTGCCTTTTGATAATACTATATTATTATTCTAATTAACCTCGCGTTTGATAGATTGAACAATGAAATTACTTTCTCTACTTTTATTTTGTGAAAATTTTCGTTAAAAACCTTGAATTATTTTAATAATCGTATCTAGATGATACGATTAAGTTAAATATGAATATTGTTTTAGATGGGTATACGCAGGCTGCTGAACGACGGCACCTACCTGGCTTGTTTTCCGCTACACGAGGGACGATACGACAAGGACATGGAGGACAAAACACAGACCGACAGACGGGTATATTACGTGCTTACAATTATATGAATTATCATTAGCCTGTAGGTTGGTGATCCTGGATGCTGAAACAAAAGGTCCTTCCTTGTGTAATTCACAGATTGTTGTTTGGAGTGTGGGCGTCCTTTTGCCTTAATGAAATAATTGTGAAATTTCTTTATGGGATTACTTGTTCTTATTTGTAGGGTTTTTTTAAATATACAACAGATTAATTAATGTTTATTTTCTATTTTCTATTTTATTAAAAAAATAATGTATATATTATATAATTATATATTTAGCTCCTATACCTGGAATGGGCTCGTCCGTGCAAGTGGTACAAGAAGCAACCGCTGTGGTTAGTGAGAAGGTACTTCGGTGAGAAGATAGCGCTCTACTTCTGTTGGCTCGGCTTCTACACCGCGATGCTGTACGCGCCAGCTGCCGTGGGGACGCTCTGCTTTCTCTACGGCCTTGCTAGCATGGGCTCCGACGACAACATACCCAGGCAACAACACACTCAACTACTATTATTTCACACTTTTTACATACTGACAGACACACAGACATACATATATACAGATATATATATATATACATATATATATACATATATACAAACGTACATTAATTCATTCATACAAAAGTGCCGTACACGTATTATTTACAAGTCCAATACACGAACAGATACCGACCAACCGACCTTACAGAATATCATATTCGACGCCTCGCATATATGTGAGGTGGTGACGAGCCTGAATGCGTCGTGATAGATTCGTTATGTTAGTTCACAATTCTTAATTTATAATGTTTCACTATCCTGTTTCAATAATATTAAAATAATATTATTTTCAATTTTTTTATTTTTTTAAGAAGTTACATTTTATAATTTTATTGTAATAATAATTATTAAAGTGATTTTCTGTGTTTAATGAATTAATATAAAATTGATCATCTGGTTTCTGAAAGACTGATTCGGAAAGAAAACAACTAATTGAGAATGATTGAAGCACATACAATAGTCGCAGCTCTTATTCATACCGACAAAAATAACTTTTATCCAGAAATTGGGCGTAAATAACAAAAAATAGATTACAACAATAAATGTCTTCTAGCAAGGAGATATGTGCCCTGTCGGGTCCCGGCAACACCACGCTGTGTCCGCTGTGTGACAAGGCGTGTCAGTACCAGCTGCTGTCAGACTCGTGTCTGTTCGCCAAACTCACCTACCTCTTCGACAACCCCGCCACCGTCTTCTTCGCTATATTCATGTCTTTTTGGGGTGAGAACTCAGATTATTGGAATGTTAATGTTGGTATCCCTTGACTTCATTACTTCGGATTACCTGAGAGTTTGGAAATTATTCTAAAGGTTAAGCAATTAAGTTTTTAGGAGAATGCGTGTCCGTGTGCCTTTAGTTCGTTCTATTTCATCAATCATACAGATCAGTAAAATTTTTGTAACTCTTTCAGCGACAACGTTCCTCGAGTTATGGAAACGGAAGCAATCTATTCTGAGATGGGAGTGGGACCTCGGTGGTGTCGACCAAGTAAGATATCTCTATGTTTTATGGACTATATAATGTATGGCATATAAATTTATTTTAAAATATATAATATCTTAAACATTACTGTGATTTTAATTAACAACTAGAATATAGTTTTTTTTAATAAAATTCTTGTATTTGTAAATTCTTTAAACGACCGACGACGTGCGTAACTCACTTAAATTGTGTGTATTTTTGTTTTCCTATTTAAATATTATTTCTTCTTTCTCCCACAGGATGAGGATCCTCGTCCAGAGTTCGAAACATCAGTGAAGACATTTCGCACCAACCCAGTGACGAGGGAGAAGGAGCCGTACCTACCGACCTGGCAGAAGACCATGAGATACGTGGCCACCAGCTCGGCTGTTCTGTTCATGGTACGTACTAGACAATACTGGGATCTAAATCCCATAATAAAACTAGTTTGCAGGAGATAAGAACTAATGGGCTCAGATCCCAGAGTGAAACTATTCTAACCTTGATTTATATATTTATTCTGTTAATGATTGTCAAAGCCTTTACTGTTAGGAGTTAATTTATGTGATCCGCCTTGGGAGCTACAGGCGGAAGTGCTCGCCGAGGTGTATTGGCACCGGGCAGAAGCCAGGGCCAGGGGGGTAAGGCCTGAGGTGGCTCGGGTCAGGGCTCTAGCTCGCCGAGCCCTGATTCGACGGTGGGAGAGGGACCTAGGGTCCCCTGCCGCCGGACTGACGACTGTGGGGGCGATCCGTCCCCACCTCGATCGTTGGATCAACCGGCGGCATGGAACGCTTACGTTCCGTCTTGTGCAGGTGCTCACTGGGCATGGGTGCTTCGGGGAGTATCTGCACAAGATCGCACGAAGGGAGGCGACCCCATCCTGCCACCACTGTGCCTTGGCCTTGGCCTTGTGTCACACCTTGGCAGAGTGCGCAGCCTGGGACCACCAGCGTGTTGAGCTGGTGGCCGTGGTGGGCGGGGACCTCTCGCTGCCGCGCCTTATAGGCACAATGATCGGCAGCGAGAGGTGTTGGGTCGCAATGGCCTCCTTCTGCGAGCAGGTCATCGCCGCGAAGGAGGCCGCGGAGCGGGTCAGGGAGCAGGCCTCCACCGCTGACCCACTCCGTAGAGGAAGGCTGGGAAGAAGGAGGCGGGAGTACGCCCGCCGCTTCCTTCCCCAGCTGTAGTGCCTTGGTGGGAGGGGAGGGTGACCTCTCTCACCTATTACAGGCCTACGTCGTGAGGGTACTCTTAGTTGCTCGGAGCACCCTTACACGGGGGGTTACCGCCGGAGCGTCACGGTGAGTGCGCAAGCGATCCCGTGGCGTCCCATTAAGGCGTTGAGGGCAACCGTTGGTTTTTTAGTGGGTAACCTTAAAAATGGCAGCGTCCTCTATGCTGCCGGGTAGTCCCACATAACCCTCCGGCCATCACCTTCTTGGTCGGCGGGTATCCGTAACGGATTTTTCCAACGATAAAAAAAAAAAAAAAAAAAAAAAAGGAGTTAATTTATGGCGCCAGATTTATTTGAACCTTCCGATACTCATGTACTGGAACCTAGTTTTTTACACCCATTTGTGAATCTTAAGGAATGACTTAATACAGTATATTCGTCCGGACAGCTGAGTTTTGTAGAATGTTACGTCGGTAATTAGTTCGATTTGTGAAATATTTTAATAATTTTAAATCAATAACTGACGATTATTAGTGTTTACATTTGTGTAAATGTTAGTCTTTTAAATATAATTTTCTAGTGTTTACATTTGTAATATGCTTTACTTCCAATAATTTCAATTATCGTATAAAAAGTTATTTTATGTTAAAATGGATGTTTTTCCAGATAACAATAGTAATGGGCGCGGTGTTGGGAACTATAATATACAGGATATCCATGGTGTCCGTGATCTACGGCGGCAGCGGCTTCTTTTTAAAGAAACACGCGAAAATCTTCACCGCCATGACGGCCGCCTTGATCAATCTAACCATGATCATGATCCTCACACGAGTAAGTAAAAATATTTGAGGAGGAAAAGTTATATCACTTTAAGGAGTGTGTTTGTGTTTGTTTGTTTGTGCGTGTGTGTGTGTAAACATCTGTAAGATAAATGAATATATGATAGATAGGGCTGATAAGTATGTAACGAATGTCTTATATGAACGTAGATAGATATAGAAGATTGCGGCTGTCTTTATGCGTGGAGGGAGTGTGTAAAAAGTGTATGCAAATGACCGAGATGAAGTATGATAGAAGAACGTAAAAGGAATAAAGTTGATTATATTTTAAGTATATTTTGATTTGTTTTCAGATTTACGCAAAAGTAGCCGTATATTTAACGAACATAGAAAACCCGAGAACACAGACTGAATATGAAGACTCGTATACCTTTAAAATATTCTTCTTCGAATTTATTAATTTTTACTCCTCACTCATTTACATCGCCTTTTTCAAGGTAATTATTTTGAGTACTTTGCTCTTAAATGATTGGTCTATAATACTATAATACCAAAACGCTCCAGGGTCGGTTCTTCGACTACCCGGGGGACGACCAGGCGCGGAAGTCGGAGTTCTTTAAGCTGAAAGGAGACATCTGTGATCCAGCCGGCTGCCTCTCCGAGCTGTGCATACAACTCGCCATCATCATGATCGGCAAGCAGTGCTTCAATAACTTCGTGGAGCTGGGATACCCGTCAGTATCGTATTTGCATAACCATTTATGTTTATCGAAACATAACCAGCAGGATAATAAAAGATTTTTTAAATGTTTTTATTATACATTCAGATATTTCAAAGACAAATTTCATTAAAGTTAAATGTTTTCTAATTGTAATCGACCCTAAGCGTCCTCTTCCCTTAGTAAGTTCCACAACTGGTGGCGGCTGCGGTCGCACCGCGCCGTTACCAGGGACCCGTCCCGGGCGCACCAGGCGTGGGAGCAGGACTACCACCTGCAAGACCCGGGACGACTGGCGCTCTTCGACGAGTACCTCGAGATGAGTGAGTCACACACACACACACACAGAACACGCTTCTACATCAATAATATGATAGTGGTTTTTGGTAACACTTCATCAATCGATCTTTTAATACCGTCCGTACGCAACAAAATGTCATAATTTTTTTTTTTGTCTTTATGCGTATCTAGTAATATTTAATAAATTATTGTTTGCAAAAGAAATTTTTACTTTCCTATAGCAACTTTATTTTCAGCGGAAATTCTGTGTTTCCTTGTAATTGCAACAAATAAAAAAGTAATATTTGAATAGACGTTAAATATAAAAGATATTTCTAAGAAGCATGGATGACAGTAGTTAAAATCGATCGTAACAACGTATTTCGTGGTCAGTCCTGCAGTACGGGTTCGTGACGCTGTTCGTGGCGGCGTTCCCGCTGGCGCCGCTCTTCGCGCTCCTCAACAACGTGGCGGAGATCAGACTGGACGCCTACAAGATGGTGACGCAGGCCCGGAGACCCCTCGCCGAGAGGGTCGACGACATCGGGGCCTGGTACCACTATAACATTGTTCTAATTTATTTATAATGTAGTCCATCGATTTAATATGTATTATATACAGGTACGGCATTTTAAGAGGGATCACATACGCGGCGGTAGTGTCAAATGTATGTTTTTTTTTTCTATTCATATTAATGAAATTAAATGAAAGATTATTTAGGGAATGTTAATTCGTTGAAGGCGTTCGTGATAGCTTACACGAGCGACTTCATCCCCCGCATGGTGTACAAGTACGTCTACTCTCCGGACAACACTCTCGCCGGCTACATCGACCACTCTTTGTCACGTGAGTACAATGTTCATTTATTTATTATTATTTATTATTATTACCAAATAACACAGGCAGTGATACTGAAAGTAAACTTAATTGTCTTCTTGTTTGTCTATCTGTCTTCTTTTCTCTCTCACTCTTCTTCTAATTATGTAAGTATAGTATAATATTTGTAATTAATTCGAAGGGTGGCGCAATACCGATGTGATAAATGAAAGTGTAGAAAAGGATATTATATGTATAAATAATAAATGAAAGAGAAAAGATAAAAGATAAAACAGAAATAGTAGTCGCCACAAACAGAGCTACCCTTCTTCTTTAGAAAACGGACAATAAGAATTTTCCGAATGAGGAAAGTAAAGGAAAAGAATATAAGGAATGTTTTGCAATTCAATTCAGTTTCACTATGTGGTATAGGTTATCCCTGCTAGGGACGGACAGGTCAGAACGGCTTCCGTAACACTGACGGCTTTAGCGTTGGGCCTACGTCAGGTATCGGCTATGCTTTACTTCTTTCTGTTTGTAATGGTTGTTTAGTCATTGGACGGCTTATATGTCCACCGAGGCACCCTCGTATATGCTGTTTGGTGACAACATTAGTCTTGTCAGCGAGATCGCTTTTCAGGTCCACAGGCGGCTGTAATATTAGCAACAAAATATGGATGGAGAACGGATACTCAAACCAGCCTCTGCAATTTCTACGGCTTGATGCTTCATTGCTAAATTGTCCCGACCTACAGTCCAGTCCACTGATTAAGATGATGGTGAAGTATATTGAAGTGTTAAACATAGGAACAATCGCCTATGAGCTGGATAAGATGGCCGCAAGTTCCGAAAACAATTTACCACTTCCTTCTTCCCCTCAGACCGAATGGGAAAAAATATATAAAAAGAAAAAATGTAAAGAAGGAATAATTTATGAATGGGAACGTTTCCATAAGCTTAACCTCATCTCTCCCTTAAAACCATAACATCAATATTATAAACATTATAATAATTTATTTACTGTTTTAGTATGATCATCAAACACAAGTTTTTAGTAATAATTACTTGAATTCAACTAATGTTCGGTAGTGTTCAACACGTCGGATTACCGCGCGGACTGGGGCGCGGACAGCGAGACCGACCCGCCCGTGTGCGCCTACCGCGGGTACCGCAACCCGCCCGACCACTCGGATCCGTACGGCCTCTCGCCGCACTACTGGCACGTCTTCGCCGCCAGGCTCGCCTTCGTCGTCGTCTTTGAGGTGGGACGCTTCTATTTACAGTTAAAGTAAACAATATGTTAGCTTACCACAAAAAAACAAAAAATTAAAACATGTTTTAGTGTATTATGTTGTTTCGTTGTAGTCTGCGGTATTGAATTAGGTTCGCGACCTAATTGTGTGCATAATTGTCCCATTATGTCTAATAATAGGAAACGACTGACAGTTCAGGTTTGTAGCGCTCGTTGTTAAGTTACATTGTATACGAAATGTAATGATATATTTTCCTTCACCGACCAGATGAATTTATTTAACATAAACTATATGAAAACTATTGCAGCACGTAGTGTTCGGTCTAACTGGTTTGATGCAGCTCTTCATCCCAGATGTACCGACGGAACTAAAAGTACAGATGCAAAGAGAGACGCTGCTGGCAAAGGAGGCCAAGTACGAACACGGACGACGGCGGCTCTCCACCGAGTACAGACAGCTGATAGGACAGACTGATACTAATGGTAAGTAAAGTATAAGTGACGCAGACGTAGGTGTGGAGTTCGATTATGGACAATGATAAACATTTGTTTATAAATCTTTTAAAATTTGTATATTCAGCTAATTGATTATAAGCCATAAATATCAAAAAGAAAATTTACATTTACATATAGAATGTTAAATCAAATCACGAAACAAGTACCGACACGATACCTTAGTGATAGAACCACTGAGGCGAATTTAGATAAGTCACAGGTTCGAGTTCGTACTAAAAATAAAATGTAAAAGAGATATAAAAGAAGGTTCTGAAATATATTATTTTGTTTAGAGAGGTCCGGTCCGTGGCTCCGGAGGACCTCCCGAGCCTCGGACGGCCTGGACGCCCATGTGGCGGTCGCACAGAGGCCCTCCTCGCCACGGATCACGCAATGATCTCACACGATATAGGTCCGGAGGTCCAGGTTCGACCCCGGATTAACCACAAACAATGTTTATGTGTAATTTTCTAAGTGGCAAAATATATCGAGATAAGACGACAGATGAAGCGACTTTAATTGAACAAACTTTATACAGGGTATCATTATATTAACAACATTACTGAATTTGTTGCGATTGTAAATCTATATTCAATCAGTGTGACTGTGTGTCTGTAGGAAGCACTCAATATTCCATTCCCCTATTTTTGATATTAAGCAGTAAACGGGCAGCCGGTCGACGATGGTAAGTGGTATATTTACTAAACCCACCCTTCAAGAATGGGGATGGAAAAAGGGGTGGAAAGGTTGGTCTTTCGACTACTGGTTCTCTGACTCGTACAGTTAACTTAGCTATAATACTTGTAATCTGTTAGAACGTGGTTTCGAGCTACTCAAATAATTAAAGCTAGGATCTACCAATAAAGCAAACATCAACAATATCAATAGTAACTTACAGGTTATTGGGTTTACCCTAGAACATGTTTATAAAAAGTATTTATTTTCATTCATTCATGAGCACTAAACTCCATACATATACTGCGTGTAGTTTAAACTCAAATCTAAATCTCTCCGTCCGTGTATTGTTTTTTCATTGTTTCTGTTACAGTAAATAATACCCATAATTAGTAATACTTAAACGGTGGTATGATAATTGTGTAATTATATATAAGGGTCCAAATAAATTAAATTTTAAAGACAAGTATTTTGTGTATCATTGTAAAATATAATATAATAAAAAATCTTGTTTCCCGGAATAAACCTTTTCATTCTTAAGTTTTGAAGATGTGATAAATTTACTTTTTAGGCAATGTGCATTTTTATTAAACATTGTAGTACTTTTTTCATTTTTAAACCAAAATTGATTATTTATTCTGGATTGTTAGTTTTATTAGTTGTATCGTTGTGTCCAGCCAATGTGATACTAATTATAATTATTTATTGTAAGAATTAGTTTTAACAACTTGATGTACACATTTTTTCTTATTTCTAGTTAGTTTTCAAAGTGTGATAAATAGTCACTGTAATTACTTTAAGGCTGTACGTTTCTGGGGAATATTTTATTTATTTTTATTTATATAATTTATTTTATATTTACAATTAATATTTTCAAGGTAACAGTTGGTATAAACGGTATTTTTTATTTTTTTTGCGGGTTTAATAATTTTGTTTTTATGATAATTGAATTGAATTTACAATTTCCGGTATTTAAAGTTTAATAATATGACAAGAGTAAATAAAGCACGGTGCACTTTTTGCTTTTAAACGAAACAAATAAAAAAATAAATACTATATATTAAATAATAGTCAATTCTTACTTTAATTGTATATCTGTTGGTGTATCGCAATTGCTGACAGTTGGGAAGTGTTTTTCTTTGTTAACATAAGTTTCCCAACGTCCAATCTTTTTATATTTTATTCCAAACTGTCATCAATGTTCAGAAGTCATTTAATAAATTGTATAAATACGTATTTTTGTGTAATACTCTAAAATAATTAAAGTCAGTGATGATGTGCGGAGGACTTTTATTTATCTATAGCCTATAACAAAACATCTTCACCTTGAATTTCTTTTAATTAACACTATAAACATAAACATGTTTCAGAGGCCAATTGGAGGTCGTGGGTCGATCACTTCATTAAATTATGGGATGATAATATTGTTCCTGTCTTACCTTATTCAAAACTTTTATTCGGGTGTGGTCTCTTTGAAAGGGCCTAATTCTTAGATATATTTTGTAGTTCTATTTCTGACTCTTTGTAACCTAACATTTGAAACTGTGTACTTTAACTTATTACTTACTTCAGACTCTCAAATGTTAATAATTATATATATTGTTATAATAATGTTAAAGTGGTCAATTCATCAATTGTAATATCTTATGTAATAACCTAATGTGACATATCAGTTGTACTGAATTAGAACACATTATAACACTTACTGAGATGACAACGAGATAAACGGATATTATTACGCATTTACGCATAAATTACATGTAATTAGGGCAAATTAAGTTACGATAATAATTAACCTTTAATAATTAATATCAACTGTCAAATTAGGCTAAATATATTATTGTTTGCTGAGAACAAATCTTTTATCTTAATTAGTTTATTAGAATTATTATTCAGATATTATTTTGAGAATAAATTTGTTTAGAAATTTTAACATTAAGGTTAAAAATAGTATCGGTTTAGGTTAAAAAAAAAATATATTACCAAAAATATTTTTTTATTTACCTATAGATTTATATAGTTTTTTGAATTTATCCTTAATTTTAAAATCAGAATGATATTTTTACATGATTTGTAACAATTATTAATTTTTAAACATTTTTGTGCGATGTGAGGGTATTTCGACAATGTTCTGTGAGAGTTTTACTTCGGTCGGGACAGCCCGCATGCGAGCAGCTACACCGACATTCCTCATGTTCAACATGTATTAATTATTTAATATGACTTTAACTGACTCCTTGAAACCTAATCATATTTTATTTTGTTCCTTGACCTGTGGAATCAGAATGCGGAAAAAAGTTGTTATTATTATGAACACAAGCAAGGCTGGAACAAGACAAACCAATGTTAATTAGAGTATTTTTGTTTGTTTAAGTTTGTTCGGATAAAAAATTGGCTTTTTTTACAAGAAGGTAATATAATTTTATTTGTTGCCCGGATTTAATCGGAAATTTCAAACGTAGGGACTGTTCAGACGGAGTCACGTCGAGAAACTAGTATATAATAGCGACTTGTTGGCGTGACTCGTGTTATTAGTTGTGTCTGATACCACGCGAGGGTTGTGTGGCTTAAAACAGTTTTTATATAATTCCTTTCCAAAATATTATTAATTACAACAAATGTATTTATTTAACTTTGTTGGTTTATAATTTTATATCTCATTTTCAAACGGGGATGAAATACTCTCAAAAGGTTTCACAAAATTCCTACCAATTTTTATTAATTAAATAAAATAATGTAATACTTCTCAAATATAAATTATTTTATTCTCATTTAATATTAATAAATCTAGGTCATTAAAATCTATCACTTGATAAGCTGATATTTGACGATTATACATTTTCGTATAACGTGCTTCATTCTATTTAAATTATTTTGTTTCATGTAGGGGAAGGGGGGGCATAGCGGGGCCACGGGGCAAAGTGGGGCGCGCTTTACATAGCTTGAAGTAAACGCTGTACGAACTGTCCGATGCGACGCTATGGTTGATCCTTAGACAGCATGGGAACTTCATAAGCTACCCACGCCCTTTCGGCAAGTGTTCGTGTGATATAAACAAAAATATCAAAACTAGTGTTTTTCTTAAAATTTTTAGTGAAATTGAATATCAATTCTTTCTAAAACTTATTTATGTACTATGGTGTGTTATAGTTTATTAGGAATCAAATTCTCTACTGATTTTTTTATCAAAAAGCACACGGTGATTGAATGAAAGGTAAGATGGCATCAGTTTCTCTTTAATTTTGGCTAAGCCGATGGGGCATAGTGGGGTAAGGTGCCCGGGGTAAAGCGGGGCACTCACACAAAAACCCCACTTTGCCCCGTTTTAAAGACGGCTAAGTAGTAATATATTTCTTTTTTACGTTTTTAGCTACATAATATGGTGCGCACATAGAAGAGGAAAACTGAACAATATTCCTGGTCTATGCAAGCTATGAAACAAGCTGTACAATTTTGACCCGTAACATTACACAACCATTGCAAAAATAACACAATTGCATAAGAATATGCAAACTCCTCCTAGGCAGCCTTCTCCACAACCTGGTTGTTCGTGAATGGTCCAGACAAACAGACTATAGAACAAATAATGGCGGTGAAGAAATAAAAAAGAAAAAATAAAACTATTTAGTTTGGAAATTGTGTTTCGTTATGACCACCCCACTATGCCCCATAGGCAACCCCACTTTACCCCTATGCACGGGGCATAGCGGGGCAAATGCCTTTTTTTACTTAAGTATTCACATCTCGTAGATTAATTACGTTATCAACATAAATGTATCCATAGTCATTCGCAATGAATTAAGCTATAATTTAAAGTTAAAATTTTTAATTTAATCACATTATTTTTTTTTTAGAAATATTTAAATCTTAAGTGCCCCACTCTGCCCCCTCTTCCCCTACATACGTATACTACAAGTATATTAATTGTGGAGGGATTGGACTTGTGGATCGGATCTCATGATTATCTCTAAGTACAAAATAGCTGAGTAAAACCGGAGCGCTTAAATAATGCAATGAAATGAACATATCACACTGCAAACTAAACTAAGAAGTTATAAGGGATATATATTATAAAAATATATTATGATAGATTAAATTATATATAAAATATTTTTTTTACTACAATATGTCTAGTACAATACATATTCTACAAACCACTTATAGGTATATATTTCATTTTGGAGTTCACCAGAAGTGGCGGTAGCAACATACATACATGCTTCAATACATATATACTCGTACACAGGGTGCAGTTATTAAACGTAATTGTTGTTATTAATTACGACACGTTCCTATCAATATATTATTGATGTTGTTTTAAAGTCTCATCACTTGAATTTAGGACGAAGGTTCACTCGCAGTGCTAACGTATACAGAGTCGGGCAATGACCCCGTGACACACTAGGGATGACAAAACATGGTTTCATAATATTGACCTATATATACTATATCATACTGCTGGAGCATCACAATATATAGAGAAAAAGGGCTGAATCAATTATGATAAAGTTTATTGA
This sequence comes from Melinaea menophilus ssp. n. AW-2005, assembly GCA_918358695.1. Lineage (NCBI taxonomy): Eukaryota > Metazoa > Arthropoda > Insecta > Lepidoptera > Nymphalidae > Melinaea > Melinaea menophilus. The sequence goes on from OU911038.1 coordinate 18,849,875, forward strand.
ATTGTTTAAGATAAAGTTTGAGAAATTACAATTTAATTCAAATTTAAGGATATTATCTTTGAGTAGTATGAGTATTGGTTGATAACCGATGGTAATGAAACTATAAAGACAACTACGTCAAATTCAGGTGAATTAAATTTTTTATCAACCAAATTTTATATTTGGATACCAATTCCATAATTTGGAAGTTCAAAACACTATACCCTTATAATTCATTCAAATTAATCAAATCAATAATGCTAAATATGTGGAGATCTTTTTTTTAACACAGCTAAGAACCATATTAGTAGACTAGGGTTAAAGTCCAAAAACCGCATTCAATATTTCATCCGTGGAAGCTACTTTGTCCCAGACAGACAAACACACAGTTATGATATGCTTAAATGTTAACACTACTCTTTTTTTAATTACTTGTTAAAAACAAAATTTGCTAAGATTGATACAGTGGGATTACAGTATTATCTTCAGCTGTTAATTTAAAAGCGAATTTCAAACTTATTTTTGTAGCTCTTGTAGCTCTTTTCTTATACCCTCAAAACTAATACTTAAAATACCATACGTAAATAAGTATTGGAAGGGCGTTCTACAATTATGAGTTCAGAGTTTCTGAGCTAATGTTCGGACGACAATAGGAAGAACTACTGATATACTGATATATAATATACCTTTGAAGCTACAACCCTGAATGTCTGTAATCATAATAAATTAGTATTTCCTGCGTCTGAATCTAGATCTTTTAACAAGACAACCTGGCACCTTATAAATCCATATAAATATTAGTAGTATAGCAAAAATTGTACAAAATCTTACCTTCTCGCAACAAGCAAGAAATTACTGGACGGATTTGGATAAAATTTGTTGTAGTATTATTTATTATTTAAGCAAAAGCACAAAGCATAAGTGCGCTTAAATTGGAATAATGAATTGGGGTCATTCCTAACATTTTTCTGTGAAACGATTTAAATCCTGTTAACACAATAATTGCTGAATTTTAATGTCGGTAGCGCAACCTGTCTTTGTGACGTCACGTCCGGTGAGTGAGTTAGTGTTAGAATGATGCGAGGACACTTATTTTGGACGACGAGCTAATCACGCGAAACCTGGAAAAACAAAGTCTTAGATAGTTTTCGTAATAGAAAATCTACAATTTTATTATTAGCACAAATAATTCAAAATATAATAAAAGATTATAATAAAATTTTTAGTTGCAAAAATTTTTTATCCGGGATTGATTACTAATTTCAACCTTTAAACTACGTTTAAATTAAAATAAATTGAGAAGCTCCACTCGCCCACACATTGAGAATTGAAAAAGTCAAATACGTCAAATGTGTCAATCAATAACTCATATTGGACAACATATATCTTTTCAAGAGTTGAGAAGTAAGAAAAATAAGATTCTTTTAATGTACTTAGTACAATATTGCTCATTTTTAACCGACTTCAAATAAAGTTAATAATTTACATATAATTTTATCAGTGTTACAACAATTATAAACATATATCACTGGAGAAGTCAGAGTAGGAGTACTGGTCACATACTTTTCAACGACACTTGGAAAAGAAATCGAAAATCTTAAGAAATCTTTAATCCTTTTCCTTAATTCCTTCTAAATCCAAACCAAAGTTTAAAAAAACAACTTTCGCACTTAAGTCAAGTTAAAGTCAATCAAGCCTCAGAACAAAATGGACATCCCAAACCCATGACGTATCCCACAGCTCCATCTTTAACTTATTATTTTCTGACGAGGACACCCAAAAGTCGCAGATACAAATCATGTATATATTTAAAATTGAAGCCAACGTGACATAGTTTACATATATTGCGACCTTCATAATAATAAACAACTGGTAGATAAAGTTCCATGAATGGATTATCTTACCTTATCTGTGTATGAATTCCTAAAATAATAATTTATTTTATACATATCTATTGTTTTGCAAGATGGCCGCTTAATAAAAGTAACAAAAAATATATATCAAATGCAGTGTGGGTCAGAAATAAAATGAATATTAAGAAAACTGTATTCTTGTAGGCTTTTATGGCGACGAAATACCTTTGGTATTCGTTTTATTTTTCTTTGTTAAAGCACGAGATAATTATATAAATAAAATAGTGATTTTGTTTAATATGTTAATAAACGATTAAATAATAATAAGATCAAAATTTCTACTGAGAATGATATTAAAAAATATCGTTAACTTTTAAAACCAAACAGATCACGAAATATAATTTAATAAATGATTATGTCAACGTACAAAAGTAACTAAAGACAAACAAACATTCATTTAAAATACAGTGCTATATTGTCCGCTTTCACAGATAGTGTTAGGTTGAGTTCATGAATCGTTTAAAGTCTATTTAAAAACAAACTGTACACATTTCTCATAAAGATAATTACAAATAAATATAACATGTCATTATATATAAGATTAATATTACTTGTATCAATTAATAATAAGTAGTGTTATTATCTTCAGAGAAGAAAATTAAACTAAGAAACTCGAAGCACGTTATCTAAAACAATAATTTGATATGATTTAATGAAAATAAAGGATTTGTTGTCAAATAATAAACATTTGTTTGTTATGTGATAAGAGTGTGATAATATATTATTTATTTTAACTACGACTTCCGTTTCCACTATTTTTTTATCTACGGAAGAAGCGCCATATCTACAGCCTAGCTGTTGTCTGTCCGTGGACGTCCGAAAAAACAACTTCCATCCCTATCATTGAATACTCGAAAATTTAACAATTTTCATATTCTTTCCTTTTGTGTTCTAATAGATTTTAACTTAACTGTGTTTTTTTTATTCTTATATAAAACCAGAAATAAAAATATACATTTTTACAACGCATTTTATTAACCCTCTTATCTTCACGAGTTCAAGCTTCAACATATTATTCTTACATACTTCTTATATCATAAAAAGAAACTATATTTGTTCTTGGTTTGAATAATAACTTTAATGCGTCAGTAAGTAAATATACAAATATTTACTCGATTTGATTTCATCTGTGTGTAATTAATGAATCATTATATCTATATAAAGTAGAATCAAACAACTTCACAATTAATATAATTATAATATAATAAGAAAATATAATCTTATAATTTAGTTGGAAAACTGGAACAAAACGGCTAAGTTAAACACAAAAGCGGTAATCACATTCCGATAACCTATATCTATACAAACTGACTTGACCCGCGGTTCTGTGATGTTAGTCTGACACCGAACTGTCTCCTCGACGGACGTTTACAATGATAAATTAAGTGTTAAAAAAATGGCTCACGAAAATATTGAAAAAACGACCTCAGCGTCCCTGATGTTGCCTCGGGAGGAGAGTGAGAAAGTAGTTGTGGTTCCAGGTCAGGCGGTGGGCAAGTTTTTGATAAGGGAGGACACGATACTCACCGGGATCTCAGGGTTCACCGGTTGTGGTAGAACTCAATTCGCTTGTGCTGGTGTCAAAAAAGAGTGGTCTGCGCTGTGTTGGGGGCAGCAGTCGGATAAGAAATATTATTGTTGTAAGTATAGTATACTTGTAGTATCTATATTTCCAAAACTCTATTTAAAAAAAACTCCAAAAGAAATATTTAAAAAAAACTAGGGAAATGTAACTGATTGCTATATGATCAGTGTCACGATCTTAAGTCGACCGTTTTAATTCTTTCCTGTTCATGTGTGTTTGTCTGTTTGACTCTGGGTTTATTGGCGCATCACAAATAAACTACTGAACGAAATTTGATGAAATTTTATGTCAAGACAAGATATATAAACTATAGTCAGAAAAATTCTATCATTTTCATAAGAAATCGCAAAAATATGATTTGATTTATTATTAAAATATCAATATTTTTTGTAATTTCTTTTGGTATAAATTTATTATCTAAGCCAACATATAGGATGCTTTTGACTTCAGAAAAACTAAAAATTTTCTCAGAAGATACAAAAAATAGGGTTTGGTTTGTAACAAAACAAACTAAGCAAGTTCTCCTTTCCACAAATTTTAAATGGCGATAGATAGCTGAAGAGCGAGGGAGGCAGACAAAGTCGCCAGTAAAAGCTAGTCTAAAATGAATAGTTTAATCTTAACACCAGTTCGTATTATTGTTTATACTTATCTTCCCCTATAACCCTCGGGGAAAATCCCCAAAAGTCTCTCGTATATATTAACTAAACGTACTTATTTGTACCAGCAACTGCTTTAAAAGCTATAGTTTTACAATTCTTGTTTTTTACTGATAAATTGTTACATTTATTTCAATATTTTTTTTATTTGTTTAATTAATCCACGATTCTGCTCTTAATTTACTTATTTTTCTTATTTTAATTTACTTAACTAGTGTCTTGCGTCAATTTCGCTTGGCGTTAATCAATTGTACTTGTGTTTAAATTATCTACTGTGGTTACTGGTATCATTGTTTAGAATTTCTTTTTGAGCGAAGCGAACGAAGTGAGCGGAGCGTTTTACTGGAGACTTTTTGCATTCTTTGTCACGAATTGGCTCAAAAACTACTTGACGGAAAATTATGAAACTTTGCAAACTAAAAGACACACGTTAGGTGATGGTTCTTATAAAAAAAATTGAAAAATGCACGCAAAAAAAAAAAATATTAATATCATGTCAAAAAATTTATATGCCATTGAAATCAATGGGAAACGATGAGTCAATACTCTGGGCTCGCTTCGCTCAAACGCAATACAAACTAATATATAAATTATGCAAACGGCACCCAAGATTTCACGAGCGCAGCGAGTCGAAATTGAGGGTTTGTTGGCGCCCCTAGTATTTCCTGATGGGCGCCTTTCTTCGACTTACTCCTTTTTCTCTCAGGTGGTCATGATCCCCTTATTATATTGGGATTAAGTTACTGTGTTACTCGCTGAATAATTAATTTTGAAATCCTTTTAATGCTTATTGAGTGTAATAGTTACAAACAGACATACAAATAAACAGATTTTTATATTAAATTATATAATATTAAGTATATATTATATTTATATTTTCGTGTTTAACTCAATCAGACTTCCTTATTAAATGAAACTATTTGCTCAAAAAAATATACTAAAAAAACAGTAAATACTTAACAATAATAAAAAATAATATTTAATTATTTTATAGACTAGTTATTTTTTCATTTCATTTTAAGTTGTTTTGCGTGTTTTTCTTTTATTATTACATTTTTAATAATTATTATTATATTTGTTTAATAAACTATCAAATAAGATAGATATTTTCTATTTTTTAGTAAATATTGTAATTAAATACAGTTACTAGTCATTATATCGGTAAAGACTAAATTAAACACAAAAAAATATTCAATTTGTATTGAATTCCATAACAAGTATGAAGTTAAGGGTTTATTAGAATATATTAATATAATTAATTCAAATATATTTTTAAGATACATATTCATAATTTTATTTATTGATGAAAAAATTAAATATGTATTTTTTAATAATAATTAAAATTATAATCATATAATTTATCTGGAATATGAATATAAAAATATCAAAACACAATATAGTTTATTGTTTGCATACTTCTTTCAATATACATATTCTTTCTTACACACAAAGTAAAAACAAGAGAGACAATATTTTAAGTTTTTTAATAAAAGTTGAGTTTTTTTTAAGTATTATAACTCGTCGTCACCATACACTCTTATCCCAATTACTTGGGATTGACGTAATAGTTATTCCCTTCCACATTTTTCAATCGCCACCTCATGAGAGTTCATCTCCACATTGTTCACTTCATCATCATGACTTCATCTCCACATATCTTCATTCAGAATCAAAATCAAATTCTTTATTAGAAGTCAGTTTCATCCAAAACATCTTTTCATTGTCAAAGCTTGATAAGTTATTTGCCACTAACAGAAACTCAGCGTCTTGATACTTTTTTAAAGCCATACTAAATTTTAATTTACATTTATAATTAAGCTTACAACTGTCTCTCGCTACATTATTTTAATTCCTCCGCTCAATTACGTGCCCATACCAAGATATATTGAACAAACATTATTTTCAATTATTGAACACCATATTAAAATCAAATATTTACTGTCAATCTATATATGGGATTTCCGTTTACCATAACTAAATGTTTACGGAAGATTTATTTAACTTACGTATATACGTGAAGTAGAATATACGAAAATCAAAACAACATTTAAAAATATTAAACTATCGATGTGTTCCAGGTTTTTATTGTTATTTTAATACCATTTCTAAGAAATCATTGTAGATAAGTTCTAATATTTAATTAATCAGAAGTAAATATTCAAATATGTACGCAGGACTAGTTATACACCCTTTCTTTATATTGGGAAGTATTTACATAACTTACTTTCTATGTGTAAGCATCCTATCTCTTTCCTTCGCATTCATGTGTAATATCCGTCTTTTTCAAACAAGGGAATGGTACATATTTAATTATTCTTATTATTAAATCTAATTAAACATTTCCTACTATACGTGTGCCTACGACTCCGTTCGCGCATAATTCGTTTTTATGGCAGCCATCTTAATTTTAAATATATAGTTATCTAGTTTAGGGCATGTCAACAGAACAGTTTATTTTTAACGTAACATAAAACAAACTATTTTTTTATTTATCGATCGATTTAAATAAAATAACATTTTAAGTGGAGGTCGATCAATTACGGGTTAATTATATGTATATATTACTATTATAATTACATGATAAATGTATAACTGTTAGATAACCAGTTATGGTGTAAATATAACACAAAAAATAATTCTCAATACACTTAACTTAATTATTATATTTTTATGTAAACATGTGAAGTCGCTGGCAATAACTAATTCAGAATGTATTATACAAATACATAAACTAATAAAGAATTAAATAACAAAATATTCAAATACAACAAATACATTATTTATAATGTAAAAACATTCTTAGATCTTTGGAGAAGGGATTTTTATTATTGGCTTTCCCTAAATAAAAGATTTAGAGTATTTAAAAAACCAACCCCTAAATTGATCTGTAAAGGGGAGTACATTTTTTGTTTGAATCCGGATAAAAGCAGACGATTTTTTTAATATACTTTTCATAATTGATCAAACCAGGAAAAATACTGCAAGTGATGATTCTTTATTATTTTTTTAATTACCACCTGACGTGACAAGCGATCCGACCTTGAGAGATCTTGATGAATAGAGGGGAGAGGGCAAAAGGCGTACTTTGAATAATAATATCATAACGTACAAGTTGGAATCTATCAAGATAAAAGTATCATACTTCCAAGATCTAATATAAAACTTACCACTGATCCAAAAATCTATTATTTATTTAAGGTATTTTAAAAAAACTTTAGTAAAAGCCACCACCAGCTCAAAAATCAACGTAATCTGTAGATTAATTTATATCTCAAATGAATAAAACTTTTGGGCTTTTTAATACAGCTTTAATATTAATATAAGTTTACGATAACACCAGAAAAACAGACTTTAATTAGAGTTTATTTTATAGATGAAGAGTTTGTTTGAAACACTTCTCTTTGTCATACACACAATCATTAGCAACAATACGTATCGTGTGTCTCATACAATTTATCAGTTAATTTAGTAATTTACAGTCCAAAGGAAACATGACTTTACTATTCATGGAAATTCTACCTATTACTATTAAATAGAGGAAATTCTGAACATCTTGACTTTAAAAGTTCTTCTAATCTAGATTTTTACAATAAAATGGGTATTAAAAGATATTTCTTATGTACAATACTATATATATTCGGCAGAAAAGTGTACTCGTTGATATAAATTTATCACACTAGTTTTATGTTTTTATAATTCAGAAGCACCTTGTTATATATTATTTAGCTGTCAAAGTTATATAACTATAACAAAATATAATTGTTGTATAAAAAACATTGAAAATGTCTGATTGATTCCATATTTAGGTTAAACGCAATAAATATTATATTGAAATGGACGAGAGTAGGTCTTGAGGTGGAGTCATTTAACATAGATTAAAGTGTCATTACTATTGAAGTTGACTTCAGAATATTTGATGGCCGAAATTTATACGTAAGCTGCATAATTATTTCCTCCTTCCTTTAAAAACTTTAGGATTGTAAATGATTTCTGCCAAATCTGGATACATTTTACTGACAATATTATTGTAATTTTTATGTTTTCTCTGATTTCTATCTATATCTATATCTATCTGATTTATATATCTATCTACTACCTCCAAACCAAATTATTGCTTTCCAAATCTCCAAATAACACAAAAACACTTTTTAATAAACAACTCAATGAATTTTATTTTGACAAATTGACCTCTGACTGTAATAAGGATAGATATTTAGTTATTATTTTCAGCCCCTGATATATGATAAACAACATGTTAAGTCGTGCACTTACATTCTGTTCATTATTGGGTGATAAGTGATAAGGCATCGTATGATTTTTTTTGTTTTCATAACATTAATCACGTGAAAGCAAAAACAATGATATTATTAATAAATACTTTTCAAAGAAATTGAAAACATTTTAATAAAATACAGATAACAGAAATCTAAAATGTAAAATAACTTTCAATCTAACTTTGAAATGCGTTTTACAAACCGTTAAAGTTGAATCTTTTGGAATTGAAAATTGTTATCTGTGGATATATATATATATTTGTTCTAAAAGGGCCATTATTTAAATAATATGTTTTGTTGCAGTATTGGTGACTCTCTCAGCTACGTTTGCGTTAAGTTTGATTGGAACTATATTTTTCTGCTTCACAAACACTGTAAATGATGCTGTTTTATCTGTAAGTATTTTTTATTTTTGCTCTTTGGAAAGTGATTTCCTTTTGGGGACCTCGTGTCTACATAAAAATCTATATGAATATTCAAAGCGTTAGAATATTTGTTAATGATGGTATAATTGTTGTGATGATATTTCAACGAAGAAGGTTATCTCACACATTATAGTGGCTTTTCCAGAATAAAATCTTAGTGCTAAGGACACAGCACCGATGGTCGTCGCAGCAATCCCTCAATATAAATGTGTTTCCTTTTACAATTTCCAGAATATGGTTATACGAAATAACTCACTCGCATTTTCAATGTGGAAGAGACCGACAGTTTACCCTCTCATGAAAGTCCACGTGTTCAATTACACAAACTGGCAGAGAGTCAGAGATGGCCTGGATAAGAAGCTACACGTACAAGACGTCGGACCCTTTGTCTATTCGTAAGTTGTCTTAAAGCTTTTACTTTTTATTTATGAATGTTCATTGATTACCTACCTTTTCTTTCCCTTTCATCTCTCTTATTCTCATTTATCGTTTAAAACATTTAAATATATATTTCAATGTACACAACGACAAACAATTATTGCTGTCACTGTTATCTAGACTCGATTAAAATGTTACAAGATGAACCCTTCCTATGAGCGTTTTATCTCAATCACATAATTTTAGTGATAACACAATCACACATTTATAAAATGGAGGCAAAAAAATTGACTTAAAATATTGATATTGAGTTTGTCATTCATAAATTACTTTTCGATTATTTACAAATTGATTGCATCATCCGTAATGTTAAAAGTAATTGAGCTTATAATTGATAAGGTGACTTTATTAATTGATATAAAATGAATGAAAAAGAGAATTGCAAATGAAGTTATATTCTTCTTATGGATTAGGATCTAAGCACTCGCAAGCATTAAACAAATAATTTATTAAACAATTCAATTTAATTGTCAACATCAAAACAAACATAAAATAAATATATATTAGACATTATGCATATTAAAAATGACCAGCTATTGCTAGTGACTTCGTCTGCCCCACCCACTCTCTCCTGATTCAAATCATACGCACGTTTTTGGTTTTTATGTCTTTATAACCCAAACTAAATTTGTGAGGTCCATAAAAATAATAGGTTTTCTAATGTGAAAAGCATCCTAATCTGGAGCTGGGTAACAAGCTGTAATGCTAATAAATTTTGTAATAAATCCATCCTGTACGTTTCACATGCCAACAAAAATATAGATAAGCACTATAAAAATAAGCCAAGTTCGAATTTTGGTTAAGGGGCCTTGACATGAATGATTTTATTCTAAAGGACTTAATACTTCCTCTTAGTGGTTTATCTGGTGACACTTTTCCGATAAGTATTAAAGGGGAGGCCCCTATTTCATAAAAATGACATATCTAAGAGAATGTATGTTTCATTTCTTGTCGTGAACTTTGTAAATATTGTTCTAATGTATATCTAAGCAATCATTGATGCATAAAACATTCACCCCAGCTCGATAAATACTCACAAGTCCAAAGCTCAAAGATAACTGAGCGCTGAACTAAATAACCAATAGTATCAATTGATTGTATTGTATTCATGTATCAATATATCAAACAGTTAATTTGTATACATATAAATAATTAATTAAAAGCACATCATATTTTATTTTTAAAATATTATTTTTTCATTCTAATATGCATTAATTATTAAAATCAATTTTGTCGTTTTTACACAAAGTTAAAAATTAAGTTTTAGGTATTTAGAAAATGACTTATTCTGTTAATAATTAATCTAATATGACACTAAAATATATTGATGAAATTTGGTAGTGTAACAAGTTATTGAGCAAATACTTCTGAGGGCGGAAAATTGAACATCGGAAAACATAAAAAAAATTAGGTTGGTTGGGTAAAATTTTTATAGGAGAGGACAAAAAATGCTATAGGTAATAATTACAATTAATTTAAAATTTATATAGTATACATTATAAGAGATGAAAAGATGGCCTATGATATCATCCCATTCATTGACACTAAGACACTTGAAACTTGATAAGAAAATATAGTAACACAGACGCAGACGCATATATATTATTTGTCGTAAAAAGTTTTTAATGTTTATTTGTTTAACATAATTAATGCAGTTTTATGATAACAGGCAGCAAATAGAAAGAGTAAATGTAAGGTTCCAAGGAGACCAGCTGACCTTCCAGGAGAGGAACAACTTCAAGTTCATGCCTGAATTGACCACCGGCGCCCACTTCGACCAAGTCTATGTACCGAATTTGCCTTTACTGGTTAGTATTTAACCCATAAAGCTACTACCATTCCATGTCCAGATATAAATATCCCCATTTTTATTATGGGATCTGGTAGCAAAGAAAATAGATGTTTTATCTAATGTTAAGAATTGTGGTCCATGAACATCTGATAATATGGAAAGTTAGTTATGTATTCCACCCTTGAGGATATCGATGGGATTCAGTAGTAGGATCGACGAGGGGTGGGGGAGGGGTTTGAGCCTCTGAATTTGTCACTCACAGTATGTAATAAATCCATAAAATAACAACTTCACGCAGATTATACTAAAGTTTTATCTGTCAACTCAATTAGAGTCATCTTATAATGCCAATTTATCAGTTCCATCCATTAAGAATCTAACTACACTAAATATTTATATACACAAATAATGTTAGTCAGCATTGTCCAATATTTTTGCACTTTTTCATACTCATATTTCATAATGGAATTTAAATAATCTTAAATTTAAATAGAAACAACTGTTACCCAGACTTTTTGTGTAATATTAACATGTTCGTTGTTAGTTTAACATTATTTATAGGTTAAAATTATTAATAACTGATAAAAATTTTATTTGTAACACAAAGCACTGTCCATAGAGATAAGGAATTATAATCTCTTGTTTTGACCTCGAGTGTTGAAACATGTAAAAACCTACAACATTTAAAAATCAGAATGAGGATAAATTGTTTGTGAAGTTTGTTTTGAGAATTTTTCAATAAATTTCAATCGGTACCTTTGTCCACGCCGTTCAATGAATATTCTGGTTATGAAGGATGGTAGTCGGAAAGTTTTGTGTACAAACATAGTATTTCAAATCAAAAGCCTTGTTACTTTTTATATATTATTTTAGTAGATATGTCATGTTATTTTTTGTTTCAGGGTGTAATTGCTAACGCTATTAATCTACCACACTTTGGTCAGGTGACCGTCCAGTCTACTCTAACATTCGCCGACCATAGGGAGGCGTTCTTGAAATTACCTGTGCAAAGGTAAAAACCAATAATATATAAACACTGGGAAGAAATATAAATAAAAAACATTGTTATTATTATTATTATTATCTAATAATTACGTTATATTAAAAATGCTTTATTAAATAGAATTAAACGTTAAATATTGAGCTAAAATAACTATGATGAATAACGGTAATAATGATGGGCTCAGAACTTTAAAAAAGTAAACAAAGCCAGTAGTCTATAATATATTACCCATATAGAATCTGCGTGGTGATTAACCTTTCTTATTACATACATAGATTATTATTATTATTATTATTATTATTATTATTCAATATTATAACCAAAATTATGACATCATTTAAATATAATTTGTCAACCAAATATTAATAAACCACCTCAGCATTACGTAATAGGTAAAGTTCCGTTTATGCATCTTCTCCTTTGTCCGTTGTCTCATCTTGGATTGCAATATAATTTGCTTGTTCGTCGATTGTTGTTTTTCTATTTACCTTTTATATGACCGGAATATTTTGGTTAACATCGTTTTAAACATATTTTTCGAATATTTGTTATTTAAACAAGTGTTATTCCTATTGTAAATCTATATGTATGTCTCTGAACTTATTTTTTACTTGTACCAAAAAAACAACTACTCATTCCGTTGGTTTTAATTATCTATCTTATTGGTTTAGTAGTTAAAATATGTCATTTTAAACAACAATCGTGGTTCACAATTCTCAAGAAATGTAACCGATATTCAGAGACACTTTCTATAAGTTCAATATTCGGGATATTATTTATTATTATTATAGATATGAGGATTAATGAACATTTTCACTATTTTACTTATTAAGGTTCCTCTGGGGCTACGACGACACAATCATGAATCTGGCCAAACCATTTCTAAGTCTCAAAGGACAACTGAATTACGAAAAATTTGGACTTCTAGTATCTGTAAGTAATCATGAAACAGTTATAAATTATTAATTATTTGTACTGACGAGTTTCGGGTTCAACCCCCGACAGGCAAAAATATAAATTTGTCATATTTGGTGAAAAAGCACCATGAGTATACCTGCTTTTAGGAAAAATTCTATGTCATATAACACACCAATCATCATTGGAACAGAGTTCAACAAGTATAGTTTTTAGAATTATTATAATAAATATTATAAATATATTACAGAAAAACGGAACGGTGTCGGACCGAATAACAATAAACACGGGCGAAAAACATAAAAACAAAATGAATATAATAGAAAAATTTAATGGAGACGCGATGCTCCCTCACTGGGGAAGCCCAGAGTGTAACAGGTAAAATTTAATAAATTATATATATATATATATATATACATGGTAATACTTATTAAAACTTACCTCTTAAAAGAATTAGAGGTAAATTCTAATAAATTTACAAAAAATATCGATTTGACTCGTGGCTAATGACGTGAGGGTTGAGCGAAAGTTAGTAGGTGTGTTTGTAAAATCTATAACAATAATTTTGTTATTAAGTAATATAACCTAATATATAATACTTTGTGATATAAATAATATAACCTAAGAACTATAAGTTAGAAGCAATTAGTTTTATTACATTTGATTAACACGCGGTTCTTACAAAATAAAATTATCATCTCGAGATAAACTCTGAACTCCAGATACACTGCGGTCCGCTCGTACGAGTTGCATAATCAAAAATAAAGAAATATTTAGTTGTTTTTAAATTAATGATTATTATTTGATTACAACTACACATGACCTTGTTTTCCTGTTTATCTTTTTGGTATTCCCACGTCGCAAAAAGACTGTGATTTGATTTTAAATTTCACGTGGTTATCACTCCAATTAAGGTATAATTTTTATTAAGAAAATAGTTTAGGACCCAATAACAAAAGATCTAAAAATGTATGGATGTGTATACATTTGAAATGATAGTTTATTGTTTGAGCACTTAGACATTGTCGCTGGCAACAACTAGTAAATAATTGATTCGCTCAAGTTACTATTTATTTAAGTTTAATTATGTTTTCAGTTTGTCAGCCTCTGATGGGACGATTTTTCCACCAACTTTGCTTGACAAAAAGACCACTTTATATGTCTTCTACGCAAACCTATGCAGACGACTGCCTTTCGAATATATTAAGGATGTTGAGGTAAGTTATTTATTATTCTAACTTACATAAATGACACGCACAAACACAAACACACACACCTGTGACCCAATAAATCTACACTTCAGATAGGCGATGGCATTCACCTCATGCGATATGGCATGCCAGAGAATGTATTCGACGACCCCCAGCGGAACCCATCCAACCAGTGCTACTGCGACGTAGACAGCGGCACGTGTCCCCCCAGAGGAGTCATCAATGTCACTGCCTGTGCTATGGGTATTTATTTTTTTGTTGAAGCTCACGGATACGAAAGCAAAAGATGTCCTTTGGAGAGATTTCTTTTGCTTTGGGGGGAGTTAATACTGCGAATGATAAAAGCCCTCATCCCATTAATTCATTTTGTTGTAATCATATTTTACAATAACAAAGAGGGAAATTTTTATCAAATATCAGTATTTCAACAGAACTTCGTATTTCTAAAGATTTAATGAGGTTTTAATCAATTAAATGTCCTTTAACATAAAGCATATAAGAGAAAATAATAAGTATACCTCTTTAGAACAATCCTAATCCAAAATAACAATACACATTACTTATAATTTAGCAATCCTATTTTCAAGGAGCACCGGTAGTGGCTTCTTACCCCCATTTCCACCGTGGGGATCCGAAGCTAAGAGAAGACGTAACCGGACTCAGTCCAGACTCGGACCTGCACGAATCTTACGTGGACATTCATCCCACTCTCGGCATCGCGCTCAGTGGAAGGTCTAGGTGAGCTCCACATGCAGCATTATCAAAATTACTATCATATTTCGCTGCAATTTTAATGCATGACCAATTTTATTTGAACCGTTTCAACACGACACCGAATTGACACTTATTCCCGATCCATGTTTGGCTTAATATTTCTTTCAAGACATCTTTACCAATAATCGACCAATGGATCTATTTTTTAAAAAATATTATTTAATTTTAGCCTACAACTGAACATTCAAGTTAAAAAGACCCCTGTCTTCGACTCTCTCCGCTTCT
This sequence comes from Melinaea menophilus ssp. n. AW-2005, assembly GCA_918358695.1. NCBI lineage: Eukaryota > Metazoa > Arthropoda > Insecta > Lepidoptera > Nymphalidae > Melinaea > Melinaea menophilus. Next base: position 18,865,068 of record OU911038.1, read on the forward strand.
TACCTGAAGGAATCATTTTACCTGTCGCCTGGATTGAAATGGTAAATAAAAATTTTTGATATCGTTCTCTTTGTCATTTAAATGGAAAGATCACTTAATACAGAGGTTCAAATGTGAAGAGTGATATATTTGGATTTTATTTTTGGCAGTTTGGTTAACACAAAAACAACAGGTTATAATTTCAACAATCGAGTAATATATTAAGTCAAATACTTTGACGTAAATACTTATCTGATCTTTAATTTAAGCAATAGACTAATATATTTCTTTTTTTTTATTTAGTCTGTCGAAGAACTACCAGAGAGCTTACAGTCTCTGGTCTACCACGGAACCTTTTCGACCGCGGCAGCGCAGCTCGGTCTCGCAATGTTCTGTTCCGCCGCCCTGCTCCTGTCCTCCGTCTGTTTGTTGGCCATGATTTTGACACGACGAAAGAAACCATGCCTCACTGTCAAATTATACCCGGAGACACCGAACTGATGACTTCAAATTATGCATTTTTAATGTCTTTTGACGTTTACTTTTTGTTGCTCTATTTTATGAGCGAATAATTTCGTGAATGAAATGAAAAAATGTTTCTTTATTTGTTCAAATATTCTTGGTGCGGTTATTTTTGACATGTCTGAGGGATGTTTGCTATTGATGAATAAGTGGAGATATGAGTTTCTTTTGTAAATAAAAAAATAGCTTACATAAAAGATGTTTATTTTGTGTAATAATATTTTGTAAATATTATAACATTAAGGTAAGTTTTAAATAGCTTCTAAAGTGATTAAACAAATGCAATTTTTTTCCATATTATCGGTATATTTCATTATCCAAATTTTAGCACACTATTTGGACCCAAAACTAGCGAATTTAAGGTCACACCACCGATCATAACCTCACTAACAGCCTTTCCACTAGTTAGTGTGCTAGATGACCTAGCGCGCGGTAGATTGAATACTGAATTTAATATATAATATTAATGTATGAGGATATAAAGGATTTTTTCTTCATTATCTAAACTGCCTTACTTTAATAATATATTTCTAATATACTTTATGTCAGCGTATTCTATTAAATTCATTTTAATGCTTAAGTAATTTAAAGATTACGTTTAATCTTCATCTTATAGTAAAACAAAATACATGTCTTGTGACTCCAGTGAAACGAACGATTAATAGGTGTATTAAAAAAATAACATTTCAATTATGTTATTATAATTATATTTCAAATAAACATCTTAAATTATAAAATTGTGTTTAATACTTAACTGATACGTATCTTAATAATAATATACTTAGAGCATTAAACATTCTACACAGACCTTGTCCTGCGACTTTGGGCAGTGCGTCTCCGTCCCTCTGTCAGTTCAGCAAGCCATCGTTATTACTCTTCTTAATAAATTTTATCGTTTATTATTATCCTTATCGAGATGGAAGCAACATCGATTAAGTTACTTTGAAAAATCCTATCAAATGTTTTTAACTTTGCAGCTTCCAATAACATTGAAAAGATGGCACAACCAAAATAATATTGACAGCCAAACCGGTGAATTCTGGGAGGTCAGCCAGTGTTGACTATTTAAAAAAAAATTTTTTTCTTTGTGCAGTATTGTCCATAGTAGTATCTCTACATATTTATAGTCAAAGACTTTTTCTGGGTAAATTACTTCTTAGGAAACTCATCGCAGAATAAAATCTGTCAATAGTATGGAAGTGTAGAAAGAAATGATGCAGTTTATTAGCCTTTTTACTGTAATTACACGAACATGGAATGTCTTTTATGTTTTGATTATCAACTGTTACTAGATATAAAAGTACATATAATTAAAGTGTTAATAAATTATTAGCTTTTATAAACATATTATCACAAAATTGCGTATAAATGTTTTTTATTTATTTTATTTGTTATCACTAAAAAAGTATAGTATGCGAGGTAATGTCAGGAAGTTCTTTAATATAAAATATAAATAATAGTGGAGACAAAACGCCGCCCTGTGGTACACCTGTTGAATTTCATTTAGAGTACCCAGCGATGAGGCGTAACTTTTTTGATATCGTCTACATGAATTATTTATTACAGTGGTGAAGGTAACTTTTGTGGAGATCTCTTGTTTGACTTCGTAGTACATATTGTTCTCAAATATTTTAAAGTTTTAGAAGCAGACTAGTAGAACCTTGCAAATATAAAAAATGCAGTGGTTACAGAAATTTTCTTAGCAGAGCTATTTCTCCGTACTAAAATGGAATTTTATTTTCACAAATGTTTTAAATATTATAATCCTTTTGGCCTTTAGTACTTATGGCGTCTTATCCTGTGGCATGCAAATTATTTAGATTTAGCAACGTTATCATATAAATGTAATTTAAACTTACATTTACTTATTTATCTGTTGAATGGATCCTTACTATAGATGAATGAATACATTCTTCATATTAGCAATCTCTGATGCATGTTTAGTTTTCAGTATTTATTTTTATAAGTATTTATTTCAGTAGTCTTTAGTTATATATTATTATGGTCAATTTAATTCCAAGGTGCCTTTTATTTATTTATTTTTTTTCCTTATCGTAGTTGACACATTTTTTTTATTATCATTTAGGATTTAGTAGATCTGTATAAACCGCTTATAGTTATTGGTATTCTGGTATTTAGTATTCTGAGAGCACAATATTCAACAGAATATTCTACACAGTTCCTCTTTAACTAAAACATTCCGAGGGCAGGAGACAAATTATCACATATTATCTATGATTAGACATCAGTTTGATAAATTATCTACAATTCTGAATCCAGTATCATCCAAGGCTGAGTGCCTTGGATGGTACTGGATTCAGAATTGTACAGTTATTTTAAACCTTGCTATCTATTAAACGTCACTATTAATATAATTGATGTTATATAATATATCTTGGTGGCGAGTTTATGTTCATTAAAATCTCACCCTCATGTAGAGCATACCTCAGAAAAAATTTACATCCTAGAGCACCTAATAGTACAGCTATCAGGTGGTGAAAAAAATCCAAGTGGTGAACAAATTCTGAAGTTTATCAAATAAAATACGTTATTTTAAACCTACTACTTTCATGTATACCGCGGCCTAAAATTGATGACATATGTTGGTTTATTGGTGTTATCTTATTCGGCACAGAAATTCTTTTTAGAAATGCAGTAAATAAAATAAATACTGAATGTGCTGTTTTTACAAAAAACGTAAACTCAAATTTATCACATGATAAAAAAATAATTTTAAGAAAAGTTTGAGAACGTGTCGAGAAAAAAAAACTATTACATTAAACTATTAAAAACCAACTATTAAAAAAAAGTGCACATTTAATACGGTTTACAAAATAGTATACTTAATGCATAATTGTATTTTAACGTTAAAATGCAGTGCATACTATTAAATGTAAAAAAACGTTAAGTTGTACCTACATAAATCTTTATTTCATGACAGGTGTTCGAATTGTCAGAAAACGATTCTGAAACAAGCTCGACATCTCCTACTAGCGGATTTAAGTCCGGGGATCTTGGAGACCATAAAATAGGACCCAAACGACTAATCCATTTATTTGTATAAATAGCATTTAAATATACACGAGAACTATCATTTTGCGGTGAAATTGTTTCACCTCCACAGGGATCTCTTCCATTCTCTCTCTCATGATTGTATGACTTAACAAATTATACCATTTTTCATACCGTACAGTGAAGGAAAGATACATGAAAGTTTATATTAAAATGTTTTCTTTACCAATTATTTTTCTTAATAGCATTCATTAATTCTTTCAAAGTTAATCTCATTTTCTTCATTTTGACAAGATTGCTTTCTAAAACTAAAGTCTTCCGAGCTTCACATGCAATTTGTCTCATATGCAGATCATACATTTGGAGATGCGTATTTCTTCACGTTATATTCAAACTAAAAATTAAATATTCAATACATTTCAGTAGGGTGTTCAAGATATCTGCTACTTACAATGTTAACATTAAATACATACTAGACCCCGAAATCTTTGACCTTCATTGGTTTGAAGTATGTGGAGTATTTTGAAACTGTTCTAACAATAAAAATTAAATGATGCCTTAACTTATACTTGATCAAATAAAAAATTAAATAACCTTACTCTCTCACGTAGGGTAATAAAGGTAGAATATCTTCACGGCACTCCACCTTCTTTGATGTATTTTGGAGCATTAAACTTGGATTCGCGAAGATAGCCTCGAATCAGCCATTGTTTCAAGTAATAAAAGTAATAAGAATTTCATTTGAAACTAATTTGAAAATTCGTAACTACTAACCTTAATAATTTTAACAACATACGTCCCTGAACTTCGGTATTTTGTTTGAATATTCGTTTTAAACGGATAATAGTTTTATTTATATTTATTTATCTTCACGCCATATCCCTTGCGGGGTAGCCAGAGACGACGGAGCGCCAAACGCTACGGTCCCTGCATACCTCTTTCGCCTCGGTCACAGACATCAACCTCTTCATACATGCCCTCCGGGGGGTCCTCATGCTTTTTACGTGACCTTGCTCCAGTATCATAGCTACTGTGTTTTCGAGAGTCACTCGAGGCCTCCCCCTTTCTCTCTTACCGCTCACTTTTCCTTTATAAATCTTTTTTTACCAGTCTTTCATCACTCATTCGTTCGACGTGCCCAAACCACCTGAGCACGTTCTTCTTCATTCCAACCGTGACATCTTCGCAAGTACCTGCCATTTTGTGGATCCCTTCATTACGGATTCGGTCAGTTAGACTGACTCCGCATATTCGGCGAAGAGATCGCATCTCCGCAGCATTCATCTTTCTTACATTCTTCTTCTGTGTTACCCACGTTTGGCTGCCGTATAACAGCGTCGGTAGCAAAACCGCATTGTGTACAGCCAAACGTGCAGCTATGCTGACATTTTGCCGTCTCAACAATGCAGCCAAAGCACCGTTGACTCTGTTACCGGCAGCAATACGCCTTTCCACATCCATTTCGTATCTTCCGTCTCTGCTAAACAAACTTCCCAAATATACCACTTGTTCTCTTATCTTATCATTCACGTTGATCTTACATTCTGTTCTTTCTTCATTTCTTTCAAATATCAGAACCTTCGTCTTTTCTACATTCAGGTTTAGAATATTAATTTCACACCCATTTTTCAGAGTGGTGATCAATGCCTGCAAATTGCATTCTGAAGATGCGATGAGCACTGCATCATCTGCATATAGCAAGCAATTAACCTTAAGGTCACCTACTTTCACTCCCATGTCACTGTCTTTCACGCCTTGGAGGCAACTATCCAAATACAAATTGAACAACCAAGCTGACATAGCGCAACCTTGATTAACACCCCATTGGATGTCAAACCAGGGCGACATGTCAGCTCCTACTCGCACACAGGCTGAATGATCTCTGTAAAGAGACTTTACAGCTTGTAACAAGGGTCCGCTCACATTGTATCGGGGTAGTATCTCCCAAAATTTCTTTCTCACAACCCTGTCAAACGCCTTTTCCATATCCACAAAAGCACAGAAAACCTTTTGGTTTAGGGCCAAAACCTTTTCCGTGATCATGCGGAGGGAAAAGATCTGATCTATACACCCTCTTCCAGGTCTAAAACCTCCTTGGGCCTCCCCCAACTGCCTTTCAGATCTCTCTTGCATTCTTCTCGCTAATATTTTAGCATAAACTTTACCGTCCAAGTTAATCAATCTGATAGCCCTATAGTTATGGCTTTACTACTAAGTATTTTTAAGAAGTCTTACTTAAATTAATGCATTTAGAACCACTTATACATTTATTAATTAAACGAACATGTCAGTTATCATTTTCATCCTTCATTTTATTGAGTGAAGCGAGCGGAACGTTCTACTGGAGACTTTTACACATTCTTTGTCCCGAATAGGCTAAAAACTTACTTGACAACATTATCGACATCTTGCAAAACGATGAGTCATTACACTAGGTTCGCTTCGCTCAGTATGCAAACGGCTCCCGAGATTTCGTGAGCGCAGCGGGTCGAAATTGAAGGTCTGTTGGCGCCCCTAGTTTATTTTAGTCGATCATCAGAGAGAACCTCATAAAAATTAATTTAGTAAATTCTGTATTACTGAACAAGATTTTGTCAATAATCTTGTTTGGATCATAAATAAACAATTTGTTAGATAGTCAAGTTTTACGCACCGCGAATGACTTTTTAAAAAAAGATTTTATTTAAAATATAATCACTTTAATTGACAAGTAATTACTTAGACTACCTTAACAAGACTAACTTAATATTAATACAATGTCTTAAATACTACCGAGTCGGCCACCCAGAAGGGTATTGTTCCCATCATTCGAATATGAACGTGCGAACATTGCAAGATGCCGACTCAGCGGGATGGGCTGGTGTGACTGTCGAGTCAGCTGTTTGGACTGACGTAACTAGATACTGTATGATATTTGTAAATATTTTCCCACGTATTTTAAAGTAGGCAAAAAGAAAATACAATTATTCACATAGAACCTTTGTAAATTTCTGAGTTTATATTATTTTGGTAATAGACCAACAGCCATACAACATAAAAAAGAAGTCAAAATCTTTTATTATACTTGTTACTAATGCTAAAACCAAAACCATAGACAGAACAATACTTAAAAAAAAATATTTTAATACAGTGAAAATACAAGATCATATAATCTCCAACGCAGTATGCAGAATGTAAAACAAATTAAATACACAATTATATATGTCTGTCAATATAATTTTTAATAACAAGTTTATACCTGCAGCCTGCATCCAGCCTAAGAATTATACATTATACATTTCATGTTTATAATCTGTGACAGCTTTCCCCACCATAAACAATATAATAACATATTGACAGTTGGTCCGACCATAAACAAAAATTATCCTTTCTCAAGTTTGAGTCTGAACATGGCGGTCGGTAAAAATAAAGGCCTATCGAAAGGCGGTAAAAAGGGAGTTAAAAAGAAGATGTAAGTCCGGAATATACTTATCGTCTATTACTTTAATTAATCAATATGCCGGTAGAATGTCCTAAACCTTCTTACAACTGGTGATGTTTGAAATATCAATGGATGAAATACCGTGTCTCGTGTCAGAAGATGTTAAGTCAAACCTTTAAGGTTTAACAATAGTGTCTTGTTACGACTCCTTCGAAACGCTTGAGTTTTTTATGTTTAACGTGTTATCTATCTAGACAAAAGTGTTTAATATTTAAGGGGTGAGTTTTAAATAAGGTTATGTTAACTCCTCTTTTTCTTTCAGTGTAGATCCATTCACACGTAAAGACTGGTACGATGTTAAGGCACCGTCGATGTTCACCAAGAGGCTTGTGGGTACAACCCTCGTCAACCGTACCCAGGTATCTCATCTTTTGTAACCATAGGTTACGCACCGCGTGTAGTTGTTTGGATTTTGACCGGGTTAATGTAGTTAATGCAAGTTCTTAAAAAAGCACATGTATATGTGGAATTGCAGATCGTTTTTATTATAATGTAACTAAAATATATGAAATGTAATAATCATCCATTAAACCTAACCTCTATTCTAAACAACTACTACAAAATATAATGTCGGCTCTATGTACTTAAATGATGATCCACCTAGCTCGCAATGACACAGAACTGATGAAAAATTTGTTCCCTTTTGATTTACCACTGAGTTTACACTAAGATAATTTAAATATTTCATAGCTATTATACAGTTGTTTACAGTATATTTTGTTTGTAGGGAACAAAAATCGCCTCTGAAGGACTGAAAGGACGCGTGTTTGAGGTTTCCCTGGCTGATTTACAAGCTGATACTGATGCAGAAAGGTAAATTAAATGTAAACTTTATTAATAATTTAATATATATTGACTTACTTTTTGTTACTTGGCATGAATAAGCAAATAATTAAGTAAAATATACAAATAAGATATTTAAACATGTAATATGTTATATATTAACAATAATTATATTTCAGGTCTTTCCGTAAGTTCCGTCTCATTGCAGAGGATGTTCAGGGCCGCAATGTGCTCTGCAACTTCCACGGCATGGACCTCACCACTGACAAGCTCAGGTGAGTGTTGTGTACACATTGTATGTGTATTTGAGAGTTGATTTAAACTTTGACATCTCTATATTAACAGGGCAATAGTAACTTAAACAACAATATAAATACAATTTAATTATTTTTTATAATCAGTGCTTGAAAAATAAATAGCTTCTTAAATAAAACTATTAAGGAATTTAAATTAGTCTGTATCTAGTAAAAATAATTCAAATCAAAGCTCTCACAAATTATATCAAGGTTTTGTTCTTATATTTAACTAGCCAAAAAGATCTTTATTAGACATATACCAGTTTTTATAATATCGTCCAATTTGTTAACCCTTTTTTAAATGTCCATGGCATGTCTTTAACACTGCAGCCCAGCTATATAAAGATGGCTATCATCTTTATATCGTTTCAAGCTGCAGATATAATTGCTACCACATGATGTAGTGCCTCTACAGACATCTGTTCAGGCCTTTCATATCGTTGCTACATTTTATTTCTTACAAACCATAAGTTATTAAATATTAGTGTTTATAATTTTTTCTAGTTGCGATTCCCATTTGTAAAATTGATATATAATTATAAGCTACATATATAATTAATCTCAAAAATCTTTTCAATAGATGGATGGTTAAGAAATGGCAGACCCTTGTGGAAGCCAACATTGATGTTAAGACCACCGATGGCTACCTGCTACGCGTGTTCTGCATTGGCTTCACCAACAAAGACTCGCTCAGCCAACGCAAGACATGCTACGCACAACACACTCAGGTAATATATATTTATTTATTTATTTACAATACTAGTGAGGTATGGTCTGAAATTTGGCCTGATAATAAAAAATGTGGAATCAGATGACATTGCCATTGGCTAGGTCCAATTATAATTCAGATGTAATAAGATATTGCATGCTTAGGTGTTGGCTCGCACTGCCAAATTGTAATAATATATGTACTGAAAAATGTTTTCAACTATATTACTTTTAATTAAGATTTAAACTTTATATATTTTATTTATGAAGTTGTTTGTCATCACAAGCCAAAACTTTTAAGTCTAGAGACGTGAATTTTGTAACAATAATTGTAATCAAAGTTTGTATGAAACTTTATTTTTAAAATGATTGAAAATTGCTACTTAAACCTTCAATAATCTAGGGAAAATACTATGAATTTTCATTTTTCAGAAATTCCACTAAAACTAAGTTAAGTTTGTTAGTATAGAATAGAAGTTAGTATGGTATTATATTAAAATAAATACAATACGCCTAATAGTTTAATATGAAATTAATTGAGTTATCCTTTATTTAACAATTTAAGTAGCAGATGTAAAAAATTGTAATAGCCATATTACCCATATTCCTAATATTGCAGTCCAGCTATATAAAGTTCAGCAAATCTTCTTTATATCGTTACAAACTGCAAATACTATCTGCTTCCACACAATGCAGTGCCTAAGAATACATTTGTTAGGTCCTTTGTGTCGTTGCTACATTTGATATAACAACTATTATAGAATTGAAGTAAATAGAGATAATAATAGTACAAGACCAATTTATATATTCCATCAGTGGTTACTCCTGATGTCAGCAAAAAAAAGCTTAGCATTAGGATATGATTTTTGTATAATTATTAACAAACCGTTCCTCGATATCTTTTGCCCAAAATTATTTGTAAATTCTGATATATGAATAATCTGATATATAAATATATGAATATTTTGCTTGTATTATAAATAAAAAACATATAACATTAATATGCAATGAAATCTTGTCCAGGTCAGAGCAATCAGAAAGAAGATGTGCGAGATCATTACCAGAGACGTGGCCAGCTCGGAGCTCCGTGAGGTTGTCAACAAACTGATCCCCGACTCCATCGCCAAGGATATTGAGAAGGCCTGCCTTAGCATCTACCCCCTACGTGACGTTTGTATCAGAAAAGTAAGTACAAAAAACATGTTCAAAGACATTTATAAATAAAATTACTATGATGACACACCTAGCTCGCAATGACACATATCTGATGAAAATTTATGTTCCCTTTTGATTTACTGCTGATGAATCCATTAAAAGTGCAATAAATTCACAACGCACAAACAATATTTAACTAATAGATCATTTTCAGGTGAAGGTTCTGAAACGACCCCGTTTCGAGATCGCCAAGCTCATGGAACTGCACGGAGAAGGGGGAGGCAAACGCGGGGAGGTGGGAGACAAGTCGGAGCGCCCCGAGGGCTACGAGCCACCTGTGCAAGAGAGTGTATAACTTAATATACGTTTAAAGTGATTTTGTCTTTTATTCCAATGACGATACATAACACAAGAAGTACGTTTATCTCTTTTCACAAATTACGTAAAATAAGAAAATCACGTCAAGTGCAAATTTTGCTTGTGTATAAATTTTTTATAATTAAATATATGAATATAATTTACTTTATATGTAAAAACGTTAAAAAAACAGTTTAAAAAAGAGTATTTTTAATTTCACTGTGTTTGAAAGTGATGGGTGAAAATACTAAATATTAATAATAGATAATACATAGATGTAATTTCATGTTAAATTAAATAGAATAACTTATATACATGAGTTTGTGTTTCAGGCATTTTTGTTCTTTAAAATAATAAATTATACTTTGGATATTGACATTAACTTTCTTGATTGTTAATGGTCATGTTAGATTTATATTTAAAAATCTGAGCTTCAAGGTTCATTATGGTGTTTCGTGTGCGTATCTCGATGAAGGTAAGTAGGAAAGTAGGTAGGTAGTAGTATTCTTGTTAAGGTACGGTAGTCTTAAAAGAATACAGATTTACAAGCAACATCAATAAAGTAGTCTGAACAACCGCACTTCGAGCAATACTGTAAATAAATTATTATTTAATGGTTCTGAAACGAGCATAAATTTTTTTTAAGATGATTCCTTTGATTATAAACATCTAGATACCGCATCATTCAATAAATACAAAAAAAGAACTTTATATTGTGTCAATTATCGTGGGCTAAGTACATAATGGCACCATTTCTTTTGTTATTTTAATATCAATATTTTACTGATTAAATATAGCGCTCATATGTCAAATCTGACACAAAAATTTTATACGATTTTGTTACACAGAGAATGTTGCTGTTTCTGTCTGCGCTATGTATATGGAATTTAGCTTGACATAGGTCCTATATAATATCAATCTGTCGTTAGGCAATAGTATATTTATCATAGTTAAAGAAATAGACAACTCTCTGACAGGTGCTTTGCAAATATTCCGTAATTGTGTTAATTTTCTATCTGTTATCTGTACTTATTGTTTATTATTTAGAGTTACTCCAATAGATCAATTTCTTTGAGGCTCTTCTATCATATATGCGCCATAGATTTTTTAGTGCCATCCATCCATAAATTCTTTTATAACAATCTAAATTCATACTTAAAATTCTTCCAGACTTTTTTTCCGCAATGCGGTGGTACCATATCGCGACAAACGATTTATTTGTTATTTTTTATATCAAAGTTGCTATTTACTTACCCTTTCATATTTATTGTTACTTCAGCCATATAGCTGCCTGCGCTTGACTTTCATGTATTTCTTCCCTCAGTTCTTTATCTTGCCCGGCATCACATTAAACACGGTAGGTCTTATAAGTATTATAACTAAAATAGTTATAATACCTTTCAGTATATGAGGAAAACCAATCGTACGCTGTATTAAATTCAATTTATTCTCTAAATTACATATTTGTCAGTGCTATAATGATAGGTTTAATATCAAATAAAAAATCTATTACTGACTATGTAAGGCTTGAAAAGTTGTGTAAAAAAAAAGCATTTTTAATAAATAAACAATTTGAAAAATTCTGAACGGCTGAATAACGTCATTGACATACATGTCACATGCGTTTGACATTTATATTTCAAGTATAAATGTCTAATTCCTGAATGATTAACGTCACTTCCACAAATTTAAACTAGTAAGTCGGTGGTGTCAATTTGGCGCGATCCTTAAACGCAGATCGGACGTTGTTATTTCTTACCGATATTTTTTGTTTAGTTCTTTTATATTTAAATAAATATCTAAAAGTGTAAATGTTTTGTTAAGCTTTACAACCATCCTAAAAAAAGTGCAGGAAATGGGTGCAAAAGTGTCTAGAACTGATTTTGAATGGGTCCTTACCGAAGAACCTCACGCTACAAGACGAAAAATTATTTTAGGTACTGTTACCATTATTATTGTTACAATTATACTCTTGTTTTTAGAATAAAAAACCGGCGCTAAACAACATATATTAAAAAAAAAAATTGCAAAGCTTATATTCATTTCAATTTCACCAAATTTTTTATGGACTCAAAATGTAACAGATCAATTTAATTACATCAACTGGAATATACTACAAAATACGTTAGTGGTCATCGGAGTATAGTATGCGTGTTTCTGATTTGAGAAATAAAAAAACAACAAAAATAAAATACATTACAATCTTTTAATTGCACCTCCGTCACGTATTTAATCTGAGTTTAGACCCGATTGAAACAAGCAGCATTATTTCTTTTATTATGATAATTAATTAAAGATATGAAGCAAAATAAATTTTATTAAAAATGCTTTAGTAGTATTTAATTATAAACAAACAAAGGAAGGAGGAAGAAAACCTCTATGTGTATATTGTACATTCTCCATTGAAATACAACAAACTTAGTATTCATAATGATATATTGCTATGAGATCATATTTGTTATCATACATATTGTTTATTGTGTGTCATATAATCAATAATGTTTTATCTAAAATTTCCTAAAATTATAGTAAACTGATAAATATTACTGTAATCATAAGTTGTAATAAAAAAAAGTGTATGAAATGTATGAACACTTTCAAAATCTCTAATTACTGTTACTGTACTGTAGTATTATACAAAAATATAGTTAAAATTAAGTCTCATTTTGGTAATATATCAATGTATAATATACCTTAAAATACCATTAAAATGTAATTTTCAGAATAAATACATTATATTAAGGTTAGGATGATTTTTTTTCTAACACAAAGTTTTTTATAAAAGCTAAATTTATTAATAACTGGTCCCATTTCTTCTACAAATATATAAAACAGTCATAAAACAGTAGTATTTGGATAATTTATATAAATTTTTTATTTTCCACTCGATAAATTATAAAAATGGATGAAATTAATAAATGATAAATGTTTTAAATGTCAATTAATAATCTTAAAGGCTGTATTATCTAGAGGTATAACATTTTTTATCTGTTCTTTCCATAACTATTTTAGATGACATACTTTACAATATTTTGATTTTAATTAAGAAAGTCAATATTTTAGATCAAAATAGATACATTTTGAAACTGCCTTTAAATTTATACATGAAACTACTACACCTGCATATTTGGTTTAGCATCGCGAAACTTAAAATACTTAGGTGATGCTTACTTACTAAACTGGCTGTTTTTTTTATTGATTGCAATAACGTAATTTATTAAGTACCTGATTTAGCTTTTGTCCATCTTTCAACTTTCTCGCGAGAATTTAAAGTCACTACATTTTCCATATTATCATAACCTTAAGTATAGTCTATTAATGTCATCTTTCAGATTTTTTCTTTATTCTTAAATTTATAATTAAAATCTTTATAATTAAATTTTATGCAACTTTTAACACGTAAATTCTTATGTGTACATCGTTTGACATCGTTGATAAATATTAAAAATAAAGTAGGTCCCAAATAAGATCCTTTAGAGACACCTGAGGTTAGTAAAAAATCATACATTTACTATAAGAGCTTCACGTAGGTAAGACTTAGAATTTATAGCTCAACTTGTGGATTGTCTAAGTATAATATTACCAACCACTATAACACCCATATTCGAATCTATTCAAAAAAGATATTTTATTTGAAAACACATATACAATTGCGACTTCTGTCAATTTTAACTAATCTAAGTACAAGCATTCGTATCCATATTAGATAACATTTGAAATGAAATTCTATGTTACTTGTGTTTTGCAATAATAATAATTTCATAATCTAGTAAAAAGCGAAAATATGACCAAAGTAATCGAATATGATAAGTTATCAATATCTGAATGGAATATATTTATAGGCTTATTTTCTCATGATTATGTCGTAATGTGAGATATTCCAAATAATCTAACACATATCTATACGTAAATAATCTTTTAATGTTTATAATGTGATAACGGTTGTATGATATAATCTACCCCTCAGTATGGGGGGGGGGGAGTTCGAATTCGAAATTTAGGACAAGAGGACACCACTAAATGAATATGATAATGACTCTTCTTATAAGTGTAAGCGTTTTGTACGCAAGCTCAAAACCTAGACGAAAAGTTGACATTTAAATGTAAAATTTATTCAAGAGTAAACATTGTTTTTAATTTTATAATTTTTATGATATCTATTTTTTTCAGAAAAATACCCCGAGATAAAGAAGCTGTACGGCTACGACCCCATGTTCAAGTGGGTGGTGACGGGTATGGTGCTGACCCAGTTCCTGATGATGCCGGTGGTTCAGCACCTGAGCTGGCCCCTCGTCATCGTTGTGGCGTACTGCTTCGGAGGTGTTATCAATCATTCGTTGACGTTGGGTGAGTACAAATCATTACCTGTTCTCTGCTTTAATTGACTTCTCTTGATTGGCTGATAGATGTTTCTGATAGTGCGGCTCAAGTTATATCTGAATTTGGTATGGGATGGCATGAACCCAAAGCTTCCTCCCTCTATTTAACTTACGTGTACTACTATTTATCACCATTCCCTCAAGGACAGACAGACATTCCCCAGATAAGAGTAAATTAATACACAATTCATTTATAGGACACAGTTCCCTTTTCTCATATTTCTTACCCGTTTTTTTTATATCCCTTCAATATTAATAACTATACTTCTAATATTTTCTCGCTATACCACCCACCCCATATTTCTATGAGTTATCTTCTATTTTATATCATTATGAACTAATATTCAATTCTTTAGATGCCTCTTCTTCTTTTAATATAATGACAATATCGAAATCTGTCGGTGTCATCATCAGCACTACTTTAACCAAAACTCTTAACCATTTTATAACATTTTGACAGATATTCAATGGAAAAATTGACCAAAAAACAAACATATTCCCAGATTAAATCTTCAATGTTATTGTAAAAAATAATCATCAACGCGGATCCTCGCACGAAATATATATCCTCAATATAATTCTTATCAATAATTGAACATCACGCATTGATAAGGATATCATTTAAATGATGCATATCATAAAAAGCATTAACGTTATTCACTCATATCTTATTAGATTGTTATATGTATAGAATTGCATCACTACACACACACGAACACACGCACGCACGCACAGGTTTACCTGCGGTAATAATATAAACAACACTATTTTGATACTTTATGTTTCTTGCCTTCTCTCAATTCTCCAGCCTCCCTTCTCCTAAAACTCAAGTAATTAGCTATCATATATACAAATAATTTTCTCCTTTCTGGCCATGTGAGGAATATATAATAAATAAAAAAGTATTCTATATTTTGAGGTATACCATATAAGCGATAACTACTCCGTAATCATAATTAATTCAGTAATTATCTCCCGATACCCGCACATATACATATACTCGTATATAGACAGACAAGTTACATTTCTTTATATTTCTTTGCTTATACGTAGTCTTATTGTTATCACCTTCATTTGAACTTGTCTGATTACTAAGGATATTGTTTGTTTAGTGTAATGTGGTAATAGATAGAAAAAATCATATCGTATGTACTAACGTAGTTGTACATTTTAAATGTTACTAACAAGAGGACTAGGTCTTAAATAAATAAATATTATTATTCTATATTATAATAAAATAGTATCAAAAATATGATATTTATCAAAAAGATACAAAAGATACAAAAAATAAAGAAACACATCAAAACAATTATTGGTTTAATCTTATTAAATTTCATTATTTTATATAAGTAACTAAATTTTGTTGGCATATCTGCCAACGGATCCTTAATCGCAATGTTTTGATAGACTCAAGTAACCACTTGATATATAACCATATTGATATATAGTTTTTTTGCTTTGGTTATCATATCTACGTGAAGTTTTAGCTTCTGGGTATAACAAGATAGAAAGTGTCTAAAAATTAACTACTGTTTCACGTGGTTCCGTCCGCGCGACTACGGACACCGACTACTATACTAACAAAAAACCACTATCACTTTTGGTACACACAAGGTTAAAGAAATATAGTAATAGGTATAAACTTTAAACGTAATATGTACTTCAACACTGGCCGGTGGATTTAAAAAACTATTTTGAACGTCAATATCTCGATTAATTTATAGGAACCAGTTACTTGATGTTTATTTAGTCATTTCACTAGTCCCCAGGGAAGATGTTAGAGCTCCCTCCTCCTTTAGCCAATTAAAATATTTTAAATACAAATATATTAAAAAAACACTAGTTATGAGTTAGGATAATTAGATTCCGTCCATTACATTTAAATTGTTGTCAGTTAGCGGTCCCTTGGGGTCCCAAGTGCTGAGTTGGATGATGTCTTAGGTTCAAAGTCAAAGATATTATTTAAATGTATTTCACAATGAATAACACTTATGAAAATACCATCTTCAGTTTATCAGTTAAAGAAGAAATACCGACAAGACACTCTATGGATACTAACTGATGAGTCGGTCATAATAGAAATATGATAACAATTTATATTTCAAGTAAAGCGAGTTATCAAAGAAAATCTAGAATAAAAAACTACACCATCGCTATTTCTTTTATGACCTCGCCCTAAAGGATTCTTTCTAACTGAAGACGTTAACAATAACCCCTTAAAGATTCATTGAGCGAAGCAAATTCTTTGTCACGAATAGGCTCGAAAACTACTTGACGGAAAATTATGAAATTTTGCAATCAAAAAGACACATATTAGGTGAGGGTTTAAAATAAAATAAAAAATGAAAAATGCCGTAAAAAAAATAAATAAAAAATGTCATATCAAAAAACTGATATCCCATTGAAGTCAATGGAAAACGATGAGTCATTGCACTGGCCTCGCTTCGCTCAATATGCAAACGGCACCCGAGATTTCGCGAGCGCAGCGAGTCCAAATTGAGAGTCTGTTGGCGCCCCTAGTATATAAACATAGGAACTAATTTAAACTGCGTCTGATTATCAATATATCAAAGATACAGATGACAACACCGTACACCTGCACGGGAAGATATAATAATATATACAACTATAACCAATATCTTATCAACGATTGTTAAAACCTCAAACATATGTATGTGAGTCATATGAGTAATCTGTTTCTAGCTTAACCAAAGACGATGTCACTCGCCCACTTCCGTTATTAACAAAACAAACTCGACAGATTAACTTAAATTTACCGATTAATTAAGTTATAATACAAATAACTGTCAATCTATCAAACAGGTGGTTAACAATCAGTTAATCTGTCTTCAGTTAACATTTGGCAATAAAACTATTTTGTAGAAATACTCTATTGTAATCCTATGATAAATTTTAGTTGTTAGTCATCAACAGCTGTACTGTTATCAATTTATCATTCAGTCTATCAAAAGATAAAACAATTCTGTCGTAATGCATGGTTTATTTATAATGTGCAAGTCACAATAATAGTTAACAACAATACCTGAAATAATATACAATATAATAAATAAAAAAAAGAGTGTCAGAAATAAATATATGAAACTGATTTGAATTGAAGATGAATAAACTCTTAGTGCATTTGATATTAATTTTATTTTTAAATCCTTATATTGTGATATTAATTTGGCATATAGTTATTTTTAAACCACTATAGAGTGAAAAAATAATATAATGAGTTGGATTTGAACCTGTGATCTCTGTGATACCGTTTCCACTATTCTGCGGACTGTGCTATCGTGTCAGCACTACTTCTGAAGAATTCCAACGGCTTACATTTTTAAAATAAAAAATAATTGATTATTTTAAGTTTAGATTTCAAACTAGAAATTGTCAATCAATTAGCCTTCAGTTTTCAATAAAACTAATTCGAAGTGTCAGTAAGGTATATGGATTTGTCAAATATATGTGCTGTGTACTAACACATCGGTCAATCTTTTTTAGTAGATGTTAGGTTGTGTTTAAATATCTCTATAGACAAGGTTGTCTTTGACTTTCACTCTGCGAATCCTGGGGAGATAGGTACATTTGAACGATAGTTCCTAGCATATAATTGCCTGGTCCAATGTTCAACTCCCCCTAATATCGCTTCGTTTGTGATATAATGACATTTAATCGCAACTAATGGCACATAAACATTCAAAATATACTTGTCGAAAAGAACCCATCTCATATTTAATATCTATGAATACTTACCGGATAATACTATGATCTCATATTAAAATAGGTATTCAAAGGAGGAAAATAAAAATAAATTGTTTTATGACTAAGTTTGTATCTGAAAAGTAACAGCTATAAAGATAATCGACAGCTGTTTAGTGGTAATACAATATTGTATACAATTAGTGTATTAATCATAACTACCTACAGAAAGCTTCTTTCAATAATAAGTATTGATAATATTAAATATTTCTTTAAACTTTCTCTTATAATATTTTTTACATCCGCCTTCGTTTATAGGTACATCTGATTCGATCCTTTCCATTTTTCTTTGATTATCGACCTTTCAAAGTATTCATTCCATTGTTTCCTTATTTAATTTTTGTCAAATTAGTTTTAGTATATAAATTAGTATTTGCACTACTCATAGCTAGTATTGTCCAAAAACTAATTTCATTTTCACACTTTCAATTCTCAAATCGGTGTCTTGTCTTTATTCTTTTTTTTTTACTACACCATTAATACTTTTTATTTATTTCCTTCTTTTTCTGCACCACTTGCTATTCCTCTTCTACAATATACCGTGTCATTCATTGTGTTAAGTACTTTATTTTTAAATACATCATGTGCTCTAGCTGACTTCCTGTACCAATTAATTTTGTCATCGGAGTTATCTTGTTTCTCAAAAATAAGATTACAAAGCTTTATTTCCGTTCAGTTAATGCTGTAAGTAAAAGACTTCCAGGAATTTTGTATGACAGTTGATTTTTCTCACTTTTGTAAATGTTCATCTTTTTTTCAATCAAGTGTTTATATTGGCCAGATCGAATGCTAAAGCAGCTTGTAACACGGAATCACTGTACGTGTTGCGCTTTCATCTTCAACCTTCATGCACTCACTCACATTCGTCATTCGTTGTTCCCACATGTCCATTAAAAATATTCTCAGATTATTCTTATACCATTCCACATTCATAAATCTTATATCCTTCATTAATCTTTCTCGTTTTAACACTCTTTCATATTG
This sequence comes from Melinaea menophilus ssp. n. AW-2005, assembly GCA_918358695.1. Classification (NCBI taxonomy): domain Eukaryota; kingdom Metazoa; phylum Arthropoda; class Insecta; order Lepidoptera; family Nymphalidae; genus Melinaea; species Melinaea menophilus. The sequence continues at coordinate 18,884,483 of OU911038.1, forward strand.
TAACTTGTGCACATTTTTCTATCGTTTCTTTTAACAACTTGCTTTCTGTATTTTTCATAGCACTGGCCATTGGCAAAGTGACAATTCTTGGCAACTGCTAACCGGAGGTTATATCAACTGATTTAATATATAAATAAATATATTTTTATTTCAGCGATCCACGAAATAGCCCACAACCTCGCGTTCGGTCACAATCGGGCGCTGCACAATCGACTGTTTGGGTTTTTTGCGAATCTACCGATTGCTATACCCATGTCTATTAGCTTTAGAAAATACCATTTGGAACATCACAGGGTAAGACTAAGATTTTATTTAGTTTCATAACAGCAGACTACAGTGAAGTATTTTAAACTCATATCCGTTATCTCTAGATTGCTGGTAGTAGGACATAATCGGTCAATAAAACTACAATTAAGATAAGATATGAGATTTATTTAACACGTTTATATATTCTAATGTTATATGAATGAAATGAAAATATGATGTGCAGATGTTTTTACATAAATTGCTATCCGATTTTGTAAGTGGTGCTGTGAATATAAGAAATAATACATTTCCAGTACCAAGGCGACGAGCTGATAGATGTGGATCTACCCACATTGTTAGAGGCTAAATTATTTTGTACGACCGGTGGAAAACTTCTTTGGATAATATTACAACCAGTTTTCTATTCTCTCCGGCCGCTGATTATCAGACCCAAGCCGCTGACGCCGTTGGAACTTGTTAATTTAATTATCCAATTGTTCTTTAATGCGGTCGTTGTCAAATTGTTTGGTGAGCATTTATTTTTTTGGTTTTACAAGAGATTAGTTTATATTTCTATGTATGAAACTATGGTTTTCTTTCGATTTGACTGATTCATTGTTTGTCTTATAGGTTGGAAAGTTCTGGGATACTTTTTACTTGGAACAGTGTTGTCTATGGGCATACATCCGGTAGCCGGTGAGTCTTAAGAATTAACTATTATCTATTGGCATTCTTCTGTAACTTTTGTCATCGGACATACATAACTGTAAGTTTGACTCAAAATACAATATTTATTTTGTCCATGCTCAGGTCATTTCATATCGGAACACTACATGTTCAAGAAGGGCTTTGAGACGTACTCGTACTACGGTCCTTTAAACTGGATCACCTTCAACGTGGGCTATCACAACGAACACCACGACTTCCCGGCCGTGCCTGGGAGCCGATTGCCTGAGGTATTTTTTTTTATTATACTATCTAGGTTAATGCTTGACTACATTCCACCTGAAGTAAAGTGAAAATGTAGTCTTAGATGGTAAAGCGCATTAACCTAGTAACCTATTCACTCTTCTCTGGAAGACACCCATATTGTATTCGGACGGAAAAACCGACGCAAGCAAGCTGTCCCAGTCCTTCGCTGTACGAATTAAAAAAGACGAAGCAAAGCGCTTCGTTCGGTCCGGGGGAATGTCCACACCTATGGATGGATACCTGCCGTGCGTGCCTCTTTGCTCGCCTCTCAATTGAGTCTAGAACCGCAAAATGAGACTTAGAAGCACCTGCAAATATGTGGCCACAGTACTCTACACACGACCGGATCTGTGCTATGTATAATACAAGAAATAAGTACTGACCGGTGTAAAGAACTGACGAAGCTTCGCAAAAACGGCAAGCTTTCCTACAGCTGCTCTTGCTCTGGACTCAAAACACCGACCAAAGTTGAGGTTCGAGAAAATCTCTAAGTCTAGCAACTGAAGCCGGTCACTGTATTCCAAAGATACACTCTGGAAAGTAAGAGCCAAGATGAAAGGGTTCCTTTTGGCAGTGAACAGACATGTCTGCGTTTTGGTGGCGTTGAATTTGATAAGATTGGCATTGCCCCATGTGGAGACTGCCTGAAGTTTGTCACTCAAACGTTGCACCATGGCTTCTCTTTCTGACTGTACTTGATCTCTATTAGCCCGAGTACTCGGCAGATATCTTTCTACAACTGTGCTGTCGTCTGCATACCCATAGAAACGGGCTTCAGCAGATCGTTACTGTGCAGAGTTGCAGAAAGAGCGGACCCCTGAGGCACTCTGGCATTTATTGTCAAGGGTTCCGAGGAACACCCGTCGACAACTACTCGGAGAGTTCTCTGGTTCAGCAAGTCCGTTACCCAGCCGATCAGACCAGGAGTTATGCCGTACGCTGAGAGCTTGCTTATAAGGCTCGCATGAAAGACCCTGTCAAATGCCTTCGAGACATCCAGAGAGACGGTGACCGCTTCTCCGTTCTTCTCGATGACCTCGCCTAAAACGTGCGTAGCATACCCTAGAAGGTCCCCAGTGGACCTATTTCTGTGAAACCCGTACTGTGGGTCATTGCGGAGATACGCTAGAAGGCGCGTGTTCAATACACGCTCCATAATCTTGCAGAGTATGGAGGTGATTGAAATTGGTCTATAATTGGCAGGATCGACACGGCTGCCTTTTTTGGGCACTGGTTGCACGTTTGCAAACTTCCTGGATTTCGGCACTATTCCAGTCTTGAAAGAGAGGCGATACAGACGTGCAGGAGACAACTCAGCTGCGCACGTCTTAAGCAGAATGGCTGGTATACCATCAGGACCACTGGCTTTATTCACATCAAGACGACATAATGCTCTCCATACCTCTTTGTTAGTGATGCTGATTTCAGGCATCGAAATACCGCAGTGAGGAAGATGTGCTGGAGAAGCGTTGCTTTCTCTGTCGCTCTATGGGCCAGAGATCCATCCGGCTTCAGCAGAGCAAGCAGTGAGGGTTGGCAGGAGTTCGACTCGATCGCTTTGGCAAGAGACCAGAAAGCTCGACTGCCAGTAGGTCTGACAGAGATCTTTACGCCATTCTTAGCGATTCGATCGCGTCGAGCCTTCCGTAATGCCTTTTTATAGGACTTGGCAGCTTGGTTAAAGGCTCTCTTCTTTGAACGTACATCCGGAGTTTTGCGGCTTCGAGCATCAGCCCAAATGAAGTATGCCGAATGTTTGCGGTCTTCAATACGACCACATTCGTCATTAAACCATGGGAGAGCTTTGCCACCGTTGGGTACGTTAGTAAAAGGAATGAAGTACTCTGTTGCCTGATGCACCACATCGGTTCCGCGCAACTCGACGGATCCAAACAAGAGAAGCAGACCTGCCGCCAAGGATAAGACGCAAAAAAGTGCTGCATCTCATCCCTATCTGCTGACTTGTATTTCCATACTCGCCTAATACCATGTGGTTCGAAAGCTGGTGGCGAATATGTAAACACAGATTTCACCAGACAGTGATCGGAGGTTCCCAAGAGGGAGCTGACCTCAACACTATACCTGTCCGGAGCAGTTGTCAGCAGAAGGTCCAGGCAATTGGCTGTATGGCCTACTACATCTGGTGCCCTTGTCGCTTGCCTCACCAGCTGAAAGAGGTCGAAGGACAACGCAAAGTTCCGCGCTTCTCTTCTAGCATGGTCGGTCTTCTCTTACGGGAACAGCCAGTCCTGATGACAGGCATTAAAGTCCCCCAGAAAGACGAGCTACACTGAAGGGTACTGATAAAGAGCCATATCAACAGCCTCACCGAGATACTCAAATAATCTAGTTGTCTCCTGATCACTGCTGTGCGAACGGTAGAGTAGGAACACAGGAATACAGGATATTTCAATTCCTGTATCTTCTAAAACCCATAGGGAAGAAAACGTGAGGTCTTCAAGGTGACGGAGACGCAGGATACAGAGGTCGTTACGAGCGTACACACAGACCCCGGCACGCGAACGAAAGTTGTGCTCTAACGAGTAGCCGGGATAATCCAGGTACGCAGTGCTCAAAGGACATTATATCTGCGTCTCCGTCAAAAAGAGCAAGTGCGGTTGCTCTGTCTCTAGGTGGTGGTGGACAGGTTGGAGATTAGAGTGCAAGCCCCTGATATTAGTGAGCTGCACTTTGAATGAGGAGGAGTGCAACCGTTGTAGAAACTTGATCTTTTCATTGGACTTTTTCATAAAAAAAACATAAGAGTGAATAGAATACGATGGGAAATGGCAGTTGAACGAGGCGGTACGTATCGAACCAGATGTCGAAATTGGTGATGTCATGCCACTGGGAGGCTAGTCTGGAGACTGCGGGGAAGCCCAAACCCCCAGGGATCGCCATCGGGCCTCCTCATCTGGTCGCCAACCAGCACGATGGAGCTACCTTGGGATTTTTCGCAGATGGCGGGGGTGGCTGACCCACTAATTGGGCCCCCAACTATCTGCGGGCGGCCAACCCATCACCTCCCATAGCCCCTCCAACCTTACGGTTATATAGGCCGAATCTCGGGACGGCGCGTTGGTACTTGCACGGGGCTCTTTCCCATCGCGCCTTCTTGACTCCCTACAAATTTTATCATATTCCGTCCCCTCTATGTAATTCTCCCCTTTCTGGGGCTTACAGCACGTTTAAGTGTCTTGTCATCGGCGCCGGAGTGCTTCCCAGCTTTAGATCACCTCCTGGTTCGACGTGAAGGCTTCGAACTGCTCCGCCTCTTATGCCACTGGTGCGTGAATTCCCGCAGCTGCGCGAAGCTACCGGCTAAAGTAATAAAGTCCCGGTAGTATACTGGGCCGACCTCCGCCTGGACAATCCCTTCTAGCATCTTACACCGGAGGTCCTCATACAAATTGCATTCAAGCAGGCATGATGAAGGGTTTCTTCACCAGCACCGCACTCACATTTGCTACTTGTCATACAATCGATTTCGGAAACGGCCATGCCCGGTGAGGATCTGGGATATCTCGTAGTCCGGCGTGACCCAGTCGGCTCTGAGTCTCTCAAACACGTCCGGAAAGAATCTATGAAGCTCCCAGCCGCGCTCATCGCTAGACCAACGATCCTGCCACTGCTTGCTATCGCGTTTCCGCCTACTCAACTCTCCTTCGGGCACTGAATTACGTTCCACACCAACCCTACCAGCCCGTATAACCTCCAGGTCCGCCGGCAACACGCCTGCAAGTACCGCCGGGGCCGAGGTGCTCGTAGAACGGTACGCTTTGTTGAGCCATACCAGTGACGTCTAGTATCACCAACTCGACGCCAAACCGGTTCGCCAACGCAACGCAGCTATTCAGACCCATTTCCCATATATACGGCTTCATCAAACAACGTGCCGGAACACGACTAGGTCGCTTTGCGGCACAACTTTGTCCGATGGGCACAACCTTGCCGGCGACCTGATGTTATGGTGTACCACCGAGAAAACGTATGTATGTATATATATATAACTATATTTCAAGAGTTGTAGTATCATTTTGTTCTCGTGTATTATTAAGTACCGCAGGCACTTATTAGGCACTACAGACGAACAGCTTGCATATTCGCATACGAATTTATATATTGTGGAAAATTCCCGCAATATATAGACATAAGAGAGAAGAGAGAACAATGTAGACAAACAAGTGTGGTCACATAACTATTTTAGTATACGTATGCCTTTTTTTTTATAAGAGGAGGGCAAACGAGCTTGCGGGTCACTGTTGATGTGTGATCACCGCCGCCTATGAACTCTTGCAACATCGGAGGATTCACAAGAGCGTTGCCGGCCTTGGAAATAGGAATATATGCCTTTTTTGAAGGTACCCATGTCGTACCAATCTGTAAATACCACCGAAGAGAGTTCGTTCCACATTCGAGTGGTACAAGAAAGAAAGGTCCTTGAGAACCTTTGTTCAATCACAGTAGAAGATCACCACGCATCCAGGTGGTACGGATGGTATTGGAGGCGATAACGCGCTGTGCGGTGGTGAAATTCGGCGGTAGGCATCAGATCGAATAGCTCATCGGAACACTCCCCGTTGTAAATGCGGTAGAAGACGCACAAAGAAACAACGTCTCTACGCAATGCCAAAGTATCCAGCCGTTCGTAGAGCACCGGATCCCCGACAATCCGAGCAGCTCTCCGTTGTACGCGGTCAAATGATAGAACCTAATATTGGTGTGATCCGGACCAAAGATGAGAACAGTACTGCATGTATAGGGGAAGAGGGGGCAAAGTGGGGCACTTAAGGTTTAAACATTTCTAAAAAAAAAAAATGTGATTAAATTAAAAATGTTTACTTTAAATGATAGCCTAATTCATTGCGAATGACTATGGATACATTTATGTTGATAACGTAATTAATCTACGAGATGTGAATACTTAAGTAAAAAAAGGCATTTGCCCCGCTATGCCCCGTGCATAGGGGTAAAGTGGGGTAGCCTATGGGGCATAGTGGGGTGGTCATAACGAAACACAATTTCCAAACTAAATAGTTTTATTTTTTCTTATTTCTTTCTTCACCGCCATTATTTGTTTTGTAGTCTGTTTGTCTGGACCATCCACGAACAACCTGGTTGTGGAGAAGGCAGCCTAGGAGGAGTTTGCATATCTTATCCAATTATATTATTTTTGCAATGGTTGTGTAATGTTACGGGTCAAAATTGTACAGCTGGTTTCATAGCTTGCATAGTCCAGGAATGTTGTTCAGTTTTCCTCTTGTATGTGCGCACATATTAGCTAAAAACGTAAAAAAGAAATATATTACTAATAAGAAGTCTTTAAAACGGGGCAAAGTGGGGTTTTTGTGTGAGTGCCCCGCTTTGCCCCGGGCACCATACCCCACTATGCCCCATCGGCTTAGCCAAAATTAAAGAGAAACTGATGCCATCTTACCTTTCATTCAATCACCGTGTGCTTTTTGATTAAAAAATCAGCAGAGAATTTGATTGCTAATAAACTATAACACACCACAGTACATAAATAAGTTTTAGAAAGAATTGATATTCAATTTCACTAAAAATTTTAAGAAAAACACTAGTTTTGATATTTTTGTTTATATCACAAGAACACTTGCCGAAAGGGCGTAGGTAGCTTATGAAGGTCCCATGCTGTCTAAGAATCAACCATAGCGACGCATCTGACAGTTCGTACAGCGTTTACTTCAAGCTATGTAAAGCGCGCCCCGCTTTGCCCCGTGGCCCCACTATGCCCCCCCTTCCCCTATGTATGCCTATGCTAGATGCTTACACATGCTAGGATGCGCATTTTGATGCAAATGGACGCTAGTATATCATAAGCATGAGATGGAACGGTTTTTTAAGCTTTAATATTTTAAATGAAAAATACTCCGTGGTTATATTAACACAAAACAAAAATTTACATTTCAAGGAATTAAATTTAAATGTGTTTTATAAAGTTTGAAATCTATTTCAATCTCCCATCTTCATCAAACCAACATTTGAGATATCTTACTAAGTTAAACCAGAAAATAACACAAATAATGACACAACTCCCAGGTCAAACGCATCGCATCCGAGTTCTACGACGACCTTCCGCAGCACCGGAGCTGGTCGGCGGTGATTTACGACTTCATAATGGATCCCGACATCGGTCCTTACGCGCGGATAAAAAGAAAACACTGCGGCCTCGAAAGCTAAGTGACATTTATCAGCGCCATCTTTATTTCCGACAACTTGCGTTTGCAAACAATATGTTATTATTTTTAATGGAATTTTGAAGTTTTGGTCTATATTTTTATAATCTGTGAATATGCTCGGGTCTGAAAATGTTGATTCTGTGTTTGTTTGTTTTATATATGAAAGTGGTGCTAGAAATTGATTAGAATGATTAGATTGATAGTAGATGATTAGAATAAAAATTTCTTATAAATGAATGTTAATATTTTAGAATCTTAATTGTTGTTTTTGCAATCGATTAATTTTTTATTTATTATTAAATAAAATCATTAAAATATTAATTTTTAGCTATTACATAATAATATTTTTATTTGTATCAATCGTACAATGTAAAAAAAATAGGATTTGAAGGAAACTAATTCATTTGTTTTTAGTTAAAGCTATATTTATTTTAAAATTACTTTTCTTTTATTACACTACGTTAATTATTTAAGGTAAGATTTTTTTTTAATTTTATACTGAATTTTAAAGTGATTGCGACTGAGATATTTAAGTTGTTGTTTTGTTGAAATAACCATTTAATGCCCTCTGCATTAACGAGGGAGGCATCACAACTGATGTTTACTTTTTTATAGAAATATATATTTTTGTAACGACAACCACAAAATATCCTATTGTTGTAATAGTTATAAGATATTTTATAATAAATATACTCAGTTTAAGGGAGCTTTGTTGTTGTGCAGCTCCAGTATTTTATGTAAATAGTGATAAGTCACAAAGCAGTGATATTTGTGTGTGTGTGTGTGACAAGATGCACACAAATGCTAGTCTTATTAAAATTTTGAGTAACTAATTACCAAAAATATTATAAATTCGTAAATTGTAATTATATTTCAAGATATAAATATATCATTTTTTATGTAAATACGTGTATATTTATAATGTACAGATTATGTAACACTGACTGACTCTTATAAACCGTCCTTTGCAATCTAACTGACACATTATTAAAACAATGATATTTGATCTTATTTTTAATCTGCATCTCTCATGGTCTGACATTTTAAAAGGGTGTTGTTTACATAATCTGTGCAAGATGGCGGCAACCAGGCAAGGTCCAATACAGGATATATATAAATAATATTGTACAAAACTGTTTCTATGTATGTTGAAATAAAATATTCAAGTATATTTATTTTGTTTTATTCAGTATCTTATATCTGTGGAGAAGTTTTCAGAGTAATAGAAGCCTATTTAATATATAAATTAATTCATACCAAACTTTCTTTTCATTTATTAAAAAAAATCTACTAATTTTTCCGTCATGGGCAAACAAATTTTTTTTTAATTTGGGTGCAATTAAATACCTAGTTTTTTTAAATATTTTCAATCTAATAATTTTTCCTTATTACTATTTTTTATGTATAGACTAACTGTTGCCGGTGACTTCGTCTGTTAACACAAGACTAGTTTACTTTTATTAGTTTATCAGTGTGACAAAATGGAACCGCCATTGTTGCTTAACTTGTATTAAAATCTTTTGAGGGAATCCAGAGGTATTTTTTTTTTTTTTTTTTTTTGTGTGTCTCTGCTGTTAGCCCTACTGGCCATGACAGCGTCACCGGTGGAATGGACGGGTGCAGAGACTCGCCCTTGAAAAAGGGGGGCCTGAAGGGCCCCAGGGGAACGCGCGTCCTGAGGGCGCCTCCTGTGAGGCTCGGACCACGGCTTAGGACGCCGTTAGGTGGGAAGCGAGGGTTGGATGTGGGTTAGAATTTGACACTAACGTCCTCCGACGGCAGAACGCCGGAGCAACGTGCTTGGATGGGGGCCTCGTCTTCGCCGGCGAAGACGCTGTGTGTGTGTGTATGTGTAGTATTTATGTACGCTTTGCCGCTTTTACGTAGCGTTCCCTAACGTAATCGCGTCGTCCGGATCGAAAAGTACAGACTTGGGTCTTTTCTTTCTGACTTTAGGAGTCTTACGGGCCGTGTATCCTGTGGCCTTAACCACCAGCGGGTTTAGGTGTCCCACAGCATTGTCAAAGTAGCTCTTGGAGAGCCCCTTGAAATACTGTGCGATCGTCGGTAGGTCTAAGTCTCTGTGCAAGTCGATATTACGCATAAACTACGGTGCCCCAGTGGCGAGCCGCATGAATCTGTTCTGAAGCACCTGAAGGGGCTTCAGGTTCGCTTGAGCGAAGGCAACGCATAGGACATAACGGAGCGTATGCAGGCTTTGTAAAGGGTGACCTAATTTCTAAGGGACATTTTACTCCGCTTGCCTAACAGGGGATAAAGTCGCCCTAGGATAAAGGCCGCTCTGTTGCGAACGTCCTCGATATGTGAGGTGAATATTAGCTGTTTGTCCAGCGTCACTCCTAGGTACTTGGCCTTGTTTTTCCAAGGAATCGGTTTGTCAAAGAGTTTAATCTCCGGGCCTGGAGATTAAACTCTTTGACAAACCGATCCTGTTACGATCTGGTCAGGTATTTCGTCGAGGTGCACTGAGGCGGGGGAGTGGAGTTGCTCTTCTAGCTTTCTCCAGTTAATTATAGTTTTTAACGCGGGTGCCGTAGGGTGGAGGGGTCCTAGCTGGATTAGGACTGGTCGATGGTCGGAGTCTAGCTCGGATAGTGTCTCGATTGATCGCAACTGAAGCGTTACGTCTTTCAAGAGCGCTATGTCGAGCACGTCAGGTGTGTCGTGTCGGAAGTCCGAGTCAAAGTATCGCGTGGGGCTCAAGGGCGCTATGCTCTCAAAGTTGAGACCAGGCGTGTTGCTTAGCCTATCAAGAAGACGTCCTCTAGTATTTACGATTCTAGAGTTCCAGCGGGGATGTTTACAATTTAGGTCGCCGGCCAGAATGGTTGCGTTACCTAATTGGAGTAGGGACTTAAGGTCCCCCTCTAGTAGGTTCTTATTCGGGGAGAGATATACTGATGCTAGTATGATCGGCTGATGGCCAGTCATACCCACCTGACATAGTGACGCCTCTATGTTAACTAGGGGGGGCGGATCGGGCGGGGTACAATGAAGAGACCTTCTGTAGTAAATGATGGTTCCCCCCATCGCGGTTGCCCTATCGTTCCTAACTGCGTTGAAGTTTGCGATGCGCGGATCGCGGTTACACGGTTTTAGAAAGGTCTCTTGGATTAGCAGTATGTCTATCTGGTGGGCAACTACGAAGTCGCGTACCTGATCTATCTGTTTGAGCAGTCCGTTCGCATTGAATGTCGCGACAGTCAGAGAGCGAGGTTTTATTCTACCGTGTGATGTCATTTAAGATGACATTGTGTGTTTGTAAATTTGACTGATTAGGACGGCGTGCTTGAGGAGCACATCCATCCGCGCGGGGGGATTCCTTTCCGTATCCCTCATTTCGTTCGAGAACGCGAGTAGCTCCTCGATGTCTATTACACCGAAGAGGCTTGAGACGCACGCGAACGAACCCGCAATTCCATCGGCGGAATTGCGTACCGGCGGCGGCGGTGTCGGTTTCGGCGCTGGCGTGGGGTTCACCCTCGGGGGTTTCACCCACGCGTTTGCGGGTGCCTGAGGGAACCTGGTTTGCCTGAGGGGCCGCGGCCCTTCCCGGGGCTAGAGGAGCCCAGGGAGGCTGAACGAAGCGCGAGGGGATCCTCGCCGGCTGCGTCCTGCGTGGTGCTTTGGGGCACCCGCGGTAATTCGCGGGGTGGCCCTTCTGCTGGCACAGGACGCAGCTGGGAGGATCCTCCGGGATCGGTTGTTTGCGCGGACAGTCGGCTGTCGCGTGGTCGTCTAAACATTTAACGCACCGCGGACGTGCGTGGCAAAACCGTTGTGAGTGGCCGTAGAGTTGGCAGTGATGACACTGCTCGGGAAAACCGCGACCGCGAGGGGGTTCGACCCTAAGACCGGATAGTTGGCAGATTGCCTTAATATTAAAAATTTGCTTTCCTTCCGGGGAAAGTTCTAAGTGAACTAGCACGAGCTCGAAAGGAGCCCTAGTGGTCGGTCGGTACATACGGTGTACCGATATGACGGGATAACACTGAGACTTAAGGTCCTCGTAAATCCGCTCAGCTGGGATCTCCACGGGGAGGCCCCTGATGACCACCGTGAGGCGGCGTTCATCTTCCAACGCGAACGTGTGGTATCCGTACCCACGTTCGCGTAGGAGCTTTGTCAGACCACGGTGGTCTGATGATGTCGCGGTTTGAACGCGAATGCCCTGTACCGTCGAGCGGGCCGAGGTGTAGTAGAGCTTTCGCTCCGTCATGAGAGCGGACACGGTGTCCCACTTTGACTTGTCCCTTATGTACAGCGGCGGCGGGGACTTGGCTGCTGAAGGTGCAGGCGCTGAGTGCGCAGAAGTCGCGAGCGCAGAGAGCGCAGAAGTCGCGGGCGCAGAGAGCGCAGAAGTCGCGGGCGCAGAGGGCGCTGATGGCGTGGGCGCTGAGGGCGCGGACAGACGCTTCGCGACGTCGCGTGTCGGGTCCGGAACCGACGATCGTTCGGTTTCGGTACTTGCGAGCAGCGTGGCGCGCTTCCGCGGCAATATTGGCGAGGGTGCCTTTATCGCCTTCCTTTTAGCAGATTTGGACTGCACGGTCGTGAAACCGTCGTCCTCCTCTGCGTCCGAGGAAAAGGATGAAGTCCTCGACTCGGAGTCAGATTCCGTCCCCTCTTGTGGAGAGGCGGATTCAGTTTCCATGTCGGAGGTTCCCTCTTCCGGCTCGGGTGAGTTTGAGCTCCCCGAGTCGGTGGCTTGCGCCGCGAATTCGCGGCAGAGGTCAGGGCACTTCTTCTGCATAAAGCATAAGAAGGCCCTTATGTTTATCTTGTCGAGGTCCATCCTGGACCCCGATAGACAATTGGTTCTCCCTGCGGAGGCAGGGAGATGGGTTCCTACTGTGAGCCTACTATGGCTCCGTCCGTAGGTGACGGAGGTTTGTGCCTAACGCCCTATCGACTGTGTACTTACTCAACGCAGACTATACGACGAAGGCTTGAATTGGGTTTCGTACCCTAGCTAGGGCGACGCCGGACTTTAGGACCCCTAAAAAGCGCAGCTGCGTTTCCAGGAATCTTGAATCGGCTTCTTTCACTTCACTGACACTTGTACAAACACAATGTAACACAATGGGTTCTTTGGACCCGTATGGTACTGGCCGGTACAGTACGGAGTGGTACGGACAGCGTGGGTACACGGGAGCAGGTAGTCGGGACATGTGTCCGGTCCAACTGCTCGAAGCGGAATCTGTCCAGAGGTAGAAATAGGGTGATTGATACAAGAAGCATTGTGCCACAGACAACAACCTTTAATGGGATCGATGAAGCGATAGTATATTTGCGATTCAATACTTTCTATTAACTTCTACCGTCATTTTTTGTACTCTTATAAAAATAATAATTACTAAAACTAGCACTCCCCACAGATCTATGTAAAGTGGATATTATATCTATCTTTCGATCGGGAGTCAAAAAGCCAATTATTCAAAAACCTTTCCTCTTCGTATGTTCTAAACTTTTTAGATTTCCCTTCCTTGCCTATTTTATTTTTGAAGGTTTTGATGCAACAATTTTATTTTTCATGACATGGGCAGCCTGTTCGTCTGCCAAACTAACTCAGCAAAAAAGTTGTAATTGACAATCGAATCAGTTTTTTTTATTACTAGATTACTGTTTTGATTATAGAGATAGTTTATAGAGTGTTTGTTAAAATCTTCAGAGAATTATTCAAGGATTGTTATGCGATAATAATTTATTTACAAAACGTACAGCCACACTGTTAGGATAGTTACATCTGTATGAGGCTTATTTAACTACCTTTATACTGCTTCAGTGTTCACCTCCGGTAGTGTCATTGTGTGGTCAGTGTTGCACATTCTCTAATATCGAGGTATTCAAAATACTTTATGTACATTAAAAAATCAAAACAAATCTTTATTGAAAGTAAGTTTTTTATTTTTTATCATTGTTAAAGCTCGGCAAGTTATTTGTCACAGACCTGAGGAGAGCTGTGCGACAGAAAATCAGCCGGCTTGTGTTCTAATATCGACTTGCACAGAGACTTAGACCTACCGACGATCGCACAGTATTTCAATGGGCTCTCCAAAAGCTACTAATGCTGTGGGACACCCAAACCCGCTGGTGGTTAAGGCCACAGGATACACGGCCCGTAAGACTCCTAAAGTCAGAAAGAGAAGACCCAAGTCGGTACTTTTCGATCCGGACGACGCGATGTCGTTAGGGAACGCTACGTAAAAGCGGCAAAGCGAACATAAATACTACACATACACACACACAGCGTCTTCGCCGGCGAAGACGAGGCCCCCATCCAAGCACGTTGCTCCGGCGTTCTGCCGTCGAAGGACGTTAGTGTCAAATCCTAACCCACATCCAACCCTCGCTTCCCACCTAACGGCGTCCTGAGCCGTAGTCCGAGCCTCACAGGAGGCGCCCTCAGGATGCGCGTTCCCCTGGGGCCCTTCAGGCCCCCCTTTTTCAAGGGCGGGTCTCTGCACCCGTCCATTCCACCGGTGACGCTGTCATGGCCAGTAGGGCTAACAGCAGAGACAAAAAAAAAGGGTTGTGTTATGTTCCTTATTTTATAAGCCATACTTAATACCTAAATTACATTTATAATCTTGAAGTACCTGACAGCGAGCGCTTCATACCCAGTGGCATCATGTTATAGATATTCAGATGTACTGTAGTATCCGTCAGCATACAAACGTTCAGTTTTTACTCACTCTTTTTGAGATGTACATCACTGTGTTTACTAAAATCATCCTTATTCTTATTTACATATTATAATTTAAAAAATATACTGACTGCCGACCGTAAGTATATTGCTTAAACTTATCTAGTAAAGAACCCCTTCGGCCAAAAACGGTATTTATTAGTAGTATACCATACGACGTTACACTATAACTATAAAAGACTACCTTGTCAGTAGTCTCGTCAGTAATGGATCTTATCTTTTTAACAGCATATGCGGCAGAATATAAGTTAATTAGCCATTAATCCAACTATATGAGCCCCCCTTGTAATTTAGCATCTACAGTAATGCCAAGAAAACTTTGGATTCAACCACTTCTATCGCTTCCTCATTTAACAGTAGATTAGTTAGCACCTGTTTTATATTAGGAGTAGATAATCTAAGAATTTCAGTATTTTTATTATTGAGTAACAGGTTGTTAACACGAAACCATTTCACATTTTTTTTTATGTTTTCATCGTCCTAAACTACCTGATGCCGTTCTACTTTAAATATAAAAGAACTATCGCCAGCAAACAATACTATCTCATTTTGTTTGTCCATAAAAGTAGGCAAATCATTTATATAAACACGGAAGAGAAATGGACCTAAGCTGGAACGTTGATGAACCCCCATATCAATCGTCACTTCAGGTGATCTCTTTCCGTTGACTTCAACCCTTTGTATTCTATCAGATAAGTAAGAAATCAAGTCTGAGATCATTGTGGCATAATGCCATAGTGGTTGAAAAAAAGATACCAGCATCAACAGTAGATCAATCTTTTGTGAAACCGAACTGCTTTCATAAAAAAACAGTTCTTTTTATTGAAATGATCTAATAATTGATTTAACATTTTTTTTTCAAATAATGTATTTAATGAAGGTAATACTGATGTTGGTCTGTAATTTGCAGGATCTGAAGCATTACCAGATTTTAGAAGGGATATTACTTTGCAATGTCTAATAGGTCAGGAAACACCTATTGAAACATTCATTGACTATAGTCGCTAGATAGAGCGCAACAAGAGTAAATCACCTTTGCAGATAATTCCCGTAAGTCGAAGGTATTCTTAACATTTAAGGTTCTAAAACATTTTAAATTATTTGAATCAATTCTTTGAAAATTAATATTACTGTTATTTTTTTATTTTTTTGAAGTAATAATTTAGCGATAGCAGGAGGAGAAATTTAAGAAGTGGTGCATTTTTTTAAGTACTTTACAAAGCAAAGGAAACTTCCTTATCTGATTCTATTACTTGCTTTTCTAAGTGAAGTATAAAATTATAACTATTAATTAATTAAATAGCAACTCTTCAGAAATCAAACTCGCACGCAAAAATCTGATTCGCATTTAATGATATTCTAGGTCATTTGAATTGTATTTAATATTTGTTGATTAAATTGATGATGTGTAATGGCCCCTCTGT
The DNA here is from genome assembly GCA_918358695.1 of Melinaea menophilus ssp. n. AW-2005. Taxonomy (NCBI): domain Eukaryota; kingdom Metazoa; phylum Arthropoda; class Insecta; order Lepidoptera; family Nymphalidae; genus Melinaea; species Melinaea menophilus. Next base: position 18,900,052 of record OU911038.1, read on the forward strand.
AAATATTTGTTAAATACACTCGAATAATTCCTAATGTTGAATTTAAGAATCACTGTAATTGAATTGTTATTGTAAAAGTCATAATTGCTGTCTACGTGTGAATTTTTAGGCGCAACATTTTTAACATGTCAAAGTTGTAAAAATTATTTAGTATAATTTTTTAATTCAATACGGATAAACGTGATGAACGCATATTCACTTTGACATTGTTAGAAAGTACTGGTCTAATTTAACAAGAGAAAAGAAATAATATGGAGAGTCCGTTTTTTTAATTTTTGTAAGTTGTCTCAAACTTTTTCTTATAAGTCCAATATTGAAATATAATTGTTATTACAGAAAACTATTTTTAATCTTAAATTATTTAGATAAAATATTTCATAACTTTCTGATAATCGGTCTGGTATTTGTATTGTTTATTCTTGTCACACTCGAATATCAGTTTTATACAATAAAAAATATATTGTCAAAGCCGCCACCGGCTCTAGAAGTAATTTACAACTGATTGAGAAAAGCTGTCGACAGAAACTCGGCGGGCCCTTGTACCTTTTTTAAATAAAAATAAAAATCCTTTATCCAGTAATAATTATGCAATTATTATTTTGTATTTCCTTTTATATATTATTTCAATTAAATTATTTTAGTTTAAGGTAAGTGACAAGAGTTTGTAATTCCCGCTCCAGTGTGGACTTTCTTTGAGATATCATTTCTTAGTTGACAAAGGGCTTAATAAATAACAACACAATATTAGTGTATATAATGTATTACATGATCGGTTCACATCACTCACCCTCGTCTATATTATACATAAATTAATATCAAAATTGTGCTTAAATTAAAAGTATCCAATGCGGAAAATGAAATAAAAAAAAATTATAAAAACAAAAATTATTAATAATCTTACAATGGTCAAATGGATTAATATATATTTTAGGACATACATAATAATATAAAACTCTTAACATGTAACAAAAATGAAATATGTGTAGTCTTATTGATTTTTAATTAATAAATATAAATTGTAATAATTGTGAAAGTCTTGTGATATTTTAAATCAATCAAATTTAAAATAAAGTCTCTTAATCTTAGTATTATTTCATATTGATATCATTAATATTTTTCTTATACTTTAAAGGTGCAAGCTGAAATGATTGAACGGTGGTTTATCTTATATTAATACTTATAAAACTGTATTTTATAATAGCTACATCTATTTCGCAGTCTGATTAACAAAAAAATGCTATCAAATGTAGTCTTATCAAATTGTTATGAGATAATCACTTACAGTCATCCTTTCCGGACCCAAACCATGGTGTTTTTAATTCAAAGTGTATAATACATTGTATAAAAGTACATAATAATAAAATGTGGTACATATTAGTGTAAATATAAACTATTCTATTTTACATCTATCTTACAGCTACATTGGACGGAGTGCAGAAACCAAAGAAGGGCTTGTGCTAAGTAAATGCAACTTACATTGTATTATATTATATTAACTTATGAACAACTAACGGACGGATCGGTTACATTGACAGATCAACAGATCGTGATAACTATCATATTATATGACTTTACTATAACAATGTATATAATAAATTTCCTATTTCTTTAGCAATTTTTAATAATGTTATCAAAAGATGGCACTGATATCATTTTTTTTTATGTATTAGTGCTTTTTCATGTGTTAGAAATTATTAATTTCCACTTACCTCATTATATCTTAAACTTAACTTGTATGAACTCACTTATACTCTAAGAACACAACGACCACTTATCTACACATATAACAGTCACTTCACACGGTAGTTTCAGTCCCGGTAGTGAGAGGAACAGCTTCCTCTATCTCGTATCATATTTGTGAAGCGGGCATCGTCGAGACAGTGGAGTGAGGAGTCGTCGGTCGGGAACCAGCAATCGAAGCATTCAGCGATGCCATTGTACCCATCTGAGGATACAATATGTTTTAAATAAACACAGATACATGCAGCACATTACCATCTTATTTGTTTTTTCCCAGATATATTAAAAATCTATCTATTGATTGCATATAACATACATATACAAACTTAACTACTAAAACTATACTAAAATATAATTACTGATACTATTGTTTAATATACAATGTGATTGTAATAATAGTACAAGTCAATCATACAAAAACACATACCCTCAAATGTGCCAGATCTTCCAGTTTAGTTAGGTCGGAGAGCTCCAAGTACAAGCTGTACACCAACACCCACCCGTACACTCCGGCCACACAGAACACAATCCAGCAGATACACATTATTATATTATACGCAAATATCATATCATTCACGATGGCAGCAAAAATAAATGCCACCGTACGGAATAGAATGAATACTCCAAAGGTGTACAGCCAGGGGACAATGCGTTTCTCATATTCCTGGAATTTAATTACAAATATTAGTTATATATTTGCGATGAGTCATGATTTTGGATGACATAAAACAGAAAACAAAAGAAAAAATACCATTGCAATGTACAATAAAGCATAATAACACACAAATACTAAATGATCTCTACCTTATTCTTAGCGCTCAGCACTAGCTGTGATGGCATGAACAAATAAACATACTATATAAAATATGGAACCAATTTTGTGCATGTTAATTTATTAAAATTAAATAAATTAGATGAATAATGATAAAATTTGATTGATATCTATTGATTGATTTTGTGTTAATGGTAAAAATACAGTTTGAAATGGTATATTTTAAACAACATAATAAAATTTTCTATACCTTCCTCAATGCTATGATCAGCATGATGCTTGTCACTACGACGGCTACTGCCCCAATCCAAGAGAACAGTGAAAATACCACCAACACATTACGGACTGAAATAAATATTATATTATATATATAGTTGTTATATGAGGTACATAATAGGTGCTATTGCCACTTGATATAATATCAGTAATGTTCTTCTTTTTCTTTCATCAGTAATCAGTAATCTTTCTCACTCACTCATTTTAATAAATATAACATGCTTTCAGACAGTTTCAAGAACAAATATCTTCATAATCTTATGTGGAGATGGTACTTTTGATAAAGATCTAAATGTAATCTGTTTTGTTTAAATTCATCCGCTACTACATAAATAAAGAGAAAAAACTTTTTCACTTGATTATAAAATATATTATTCAACCAAATTAATAATATTCTTTAATATGTGTTCTCTTACACCGAGTCCACGGAATAAAAAATATCTATAAACCTATTCAGACAGTAAGTGTATATATAATACACAGATTTCAATTTAAATCTTTATAAATTATGTAATAGATGACCTTATTATATAATTAGTTATAATGATAGAAGGAAACTCAAAACTCAATATCATGTAACAAGTGTTGTCTATTTACTTAACCAACTTATTTGATAACCATTTTAAAAGAATCTGATTTATTTATAATACATTCATTATAATACATTTATTTTAATGAAAAAGTTGATTTTTTTTCACACAAAACACAAATCAATTGTACCTTTTTTAACTTTTTCAAGGAAATTGCAATAATAACAAGAATGAACAGTTATTTAAATGTAAATAATTAAATATACTTACCAGGAGGACTGCCAACATAAACAAACTGAAAGCTTATTACATAGTATCCATAGTGCACTGCTCCGGGACTCGCCATCCCCAAACAGTACAGATCAAAAACACTCTGAGCAAATGTGAAGAGACCTATAAACTGGAGACATATGCACATTGAAGTTGTGTTGAAATTTTTGGTAATAATGGTAATTCATATAATGTTCGAAATGTTTAATCTATTGCTTATGGTACTTACTAATGAGATGCAAGCAGTGAGTAGGGATCCTCTTTGCAAATCCAAGACATAAGCATCATGTAATATGGGCTTCTGATACCAGGGCACCTTCAGCGATCTCATAGACTTCGAGGATCGTAAATTTGTGGATGACCTGCGATGAACGTGATGAAATAATACAAAATGATATAACTATTATAACACAAAAGATGAATATACTTACTTCCCCGTGTAATGAGAATACACGGAAGGTGTGGAACGGTATGTTGTGGGGGTTTTGCGTCCGTACATTTTAAATGTTTATTCAATATTTATATTTCTTAGATACAAACGGTTGACGCCCTAGCAATAAACAACCAGTAGTTTTTTGACTTTCAAGTACTGTGTTTTATCTTCACATTACTTTCTAATATAAGCTCAGTATTGTGATGTTTTTATGAGATTCTTTAAATACATAATTAATATTATTACATTTAAATAAATGAAGTTATCATTTAAAAAGCCACACCTCCGTCCACGAAATCCGAATTGTTTGGTAAATTTAATTTCATTTGAAATGTCAGACAACAGATTAGATAAAAACATTTAAATAACAGATAAAACTGAAGTAAAATCATCAACATTGAACCTTATGAATTGGTTTAAGATAAAAGATAGCACGAATAAACATAACTTTAAAATTAATATTAGTATTTTATAATAATGATTAGATAGTATTAATGAGATAAATTAGTGTTCGGGTCAACTGGCAACTCTTCCTTTTTAATAGAGTCTATGCTAAACTGCCGCTCGAAATTAAATAAGTTTAATAATTTGTCAATTTTTCAATTGTAAAAGTTGCACCTATTTTTAATAAAAAAAGCGATATTTTAATAAGGTAAAATATGCGGACAAATTAACCGCTACAGAAGCGCTATGCAAAGTTAATTTTAACAACGTTCGTCAGATACAAAGAAATAACATGGTCCATACTTTAATAATTAAAGCCGATTTCTTAGACATTGTTATTGCCTGAAATAAGAAAAAGCTTTTGACGACTTATAGATCACTTATCATCATAACATTGTGGAAACTAATTGCAGATAGTCTTTGATCCGTTTTATATTTCAATACTACTAAAATAAAATTTGAGTAGTTTTAATCGAAATCAGACATTGTGGTACCGAATCTTAAAGGTTCAATCAATTCAAGGGCTAGTTCAATTTCTTAATATCATATATATTCCCCGGAAATATTTGGTATTTACTGTTGTCTCGTTGTCATATTATACGGACACATTTCGCACACTCACAAAAACCATGTCACTTCAAATTTATTTGCGTCCGGCGCAAATGACCGGATTGCGTGTCCCTAGAGCGGGAGTTGCATTCAGTTTCAGCATAGTAATGGGATGTACTTGTGCTTGGCATAAAGTACCGACGATTTAGACATAACATAAATATAGATTATACTAGCTTTTCCCGCTACTTCATTACCGTGAACTGTGTACTCTGACCATAAACATTTTTTGGATGCTTGCTTTGAAAATAAAAATGCACAAACTGCTGTAGTCTATTGTAAATTATTTTATTAATTTAAAACATTTCTTACTTATTAAGCAAATGTCCTTTTCAATGTCAAGCCTATCTCTATACTAAATGAAATTAAAACAGTGCATCAGTTTAGGCGTGAAAGCGTAACAGACACGAGATACTTTCGAAATTTGTATTACTGAGGATAACAGAGCTATAATAATAAATATATTTTTAAATGTAGCTACATATGAATAATACTCTAATGATAAAACAATAGTTGATGACACATTTTAGACAACGTCAAAACTGACGAAACGTAGACAGATAATACTAATTACTTTTATCTGACTTTAAAAGTTTAAAATAAACGTTTTTCTTCTCTACACCTTTAGTCATTGAAACATTAATCAATCTTAATAAAACCGCTGGGGACAGCTACTTAATAAATAAAACAAAATAAATATACTTGAATATTTTATTTCAACATACATAGAAACAGTTTTGTACAATATTATTTATATATATCCTGTATTGGACCTTGCCTGGTTGCCGCCATCTTGCACAGATTATGTAAACAACACCCTTTTAAAATGTCAGACCATGAGAGATGCAGATTAAAAATAATCAAATATCATTGTTTTATTAATGAGTCAGAGTTAGATTGCAAAGGACGGTTTATAAGAGTCAGTCAGTGTTACATAATCTGTACATAATCAATATACACGTATTTACATAATAATATATTTTAGCATTAATATATTTGTACCCGGAAACATACTTGTAGTTATATATTTTTATTATTAGCAACAAAATTTAAGCACATTTTTATTAAATTTAAATGTTTTTGAAACAATTACTCGAAATATTAGCACTCGTGTGTGCCTTCAAAATCTTGTCACACATACACACACACATACACCCACACATAAATATAAGTCTGTGTTTGTAACTCACAAAAAATGCTAGAAGCAACTACACAATAGCTTTTATAAATTGAGTACATTTATTATAAAACATCTTATATCAATAGGATCCATTGGTGACAGTTTATAAAAATATGTATTAGGTATTTTTTTTGTAGAAAAAAGTAAAATTGACTGGAGCTACATTGTTATATATTTATAAAACACATTTTATATAATTCATAAAGAATGGTCCATAACACATTGTTATCGCGATCCTGTTTAATGCATATGAATTATAAAACAAGTTTTTGAATATCAGAATTACATTAAAATGACAAAATAAAATAAATGTTTTAACCTAAAAATATTACTGGTAAAATTTTTCTTCAAACCTTAATTTATTTTACGTTTTGTACAATTACTAAAAAATTTATAAAATCATTTTCATGAATTAAAAATGTTATTAACGTTTATGAGATATATTCTTAAAAATATATAAACATTTTTACAAAATATTCAGTATTTCTATGAGATTATAATTGAGAATAAAGAGTTGCTGAAAGCGATCGAGACACCAGACTTATTAAAATAATTAAAAAAAATAAAATTCAATATCTATTATCACACAATAAAATATTTTCAGACCCGAGCATATTCACAGATTATAAAAATATAGACCATAACTTCAAAATTCCATTAAAAATAATAACATATTGTTTTCAAACGCAAGTTGTCTGAAATAAAGATGGCGCTGACAAGTGTCACTTAGCTTTCGAGGCCGCAGTGTTTTCGTTTTATTCGCGCGTAAGGACCGATGTCGGGGTCCATTATGAAGTCGTAAATCACCGCCGACCAGCTCCGGTGCTGCGGAAGGTCGTCGTAGAACTCGGATGCGATGCGTTTAACCTGGAAATTGTGTCATTATTTGTGTTAGATAAATTTTTCAAGTGCCGGTTTTCGTTCGAGATTTTTGATTCTTAACATTCGAAAATAAAAATCAATATCCGATCTGATGTTCAAATAGGCATGAATGCCTTCCTAAAACTCAACATACATGACTCCAATCCGTAGAACTAAAAGTTGGATCACTATGGGTTAAAATAAGTCGTTAAATCGATCGTAATCATTAGGTATAGTCAGATATTAGTCTATAGTTAGATACTTGTCCGTCAAAAGAAATGTAAAAAAAAACTTTATAGCTAAAATTATTAAATTACAAAATACATACATTCGTACGTATCCTTGAAAATAGTTAGCAATATAAAGACAAACAAAATGACACTAGACTTGGCAATTCTTGGAAAATTTTACGTTATGAATATTACGTGCATACATTATTATATGTAATAATCGAGGTGACGAATCACAGCAAAGAATATACAAAATTAGTACATATATTGAAGTATTTTGCTAAGAGATACTTTTTAATTGTCCACTAATCATTATAATTACACGTTAGATGTTTAAATGACAATATGTAAATATATATAAATATATAGCACAACTTGAATAGTATGCATGTCTGAATTAACAGATTTAACAGAGCTATTCATACTGAGAGGAAATATGGTTAAAAAACCCAGCTTTCCATGGAAACAAATCATGTCCACACTATATACATACATAGACACATACCTCAGGCAATCGGCTCCCAGGCACGGCCGGGAAGTCGTGGTGTTCGTTGTGATAGCCCACGTTGAAGGTGATCCAGTTCAAAGGACCGTAGTACGAGTAGGTCTCAAAGCCCTTCTTGAACATGTAGTGTTCCGATATGAAGTGACCTGGGCATGTTTTACAGTATTGATTATTGAGTAACAGTTAAAACGAAATAATATTATTATTAACTCACCGGCTACCGGATGGAGGCCCATCGACAACACTGTTCCAATTAAAAGATATCCTAGAACTTTCCAACCTATAAGACAGACATTAAATTAATCAAACAGAAAGAAAAGAAAACATCTCTTGTTGAACGAAAAAAGTGCTCACCGAACAATTTGACAACGACTGCGTCAAAAAATAATTGAATTATTAAATTTATAAGCTCCAGCGGCGTCGGCGGCTTCGGTCTGACGACCAGCGGCCGGAGGGAATAGAAAAAAGGTTGCAATATCATCCAAATAAATTTTCCGCCGCTCGTACAAAATAATTTAGCTTCCACTAACGTTGGAAGATCCACATCTATAACCTCGTCGCCTTGATACTGGAAAAATTTTACTCATAAATCCGAGTTACCCATAACTGGTATGAAATTTGCGCCAAAATAACCATTAAAAATAAATTTAAAAAAGAAAAAATAAAGAACACAAATCTCATTCCATATCTTATCTTAATTGTAGTTTTATTGACTGATTATGTCCTACTACCAGCAATCTAGAGATAACGGATATGAGTTTAAAATACTTGACTCCGTTTACGATTACGAAATAAAATTAAGATTTTTTAAAGTATTTTTCTTTGATCACCCGATAATATAATGTAATCTTAGTCTTACCCTGTGATGCTCCAAATGGTATTTTCTAAAGCTAATAGAGATTGGTATACCAATCGGTAGATTCGCAAAAAACCCAAACAGTCGATTGTGCAGCGCCCGATTGTGACCGAACGCAAGGTTGTGGGCTATTTCGTGGATCGCTGAAATAAAAACGTTTAAATTTATATCTATTCAATTAATGATGTATCCGGTCAAGGTCACGTTGACCAAAATGTTTCGCTGCGTAATATTTATACAATGATTATGGTTATTCTCTTTTCAGAAGGTGTTTTGAAACTACAATTGCACCTGTTTATAAGGCCCTGTGTAAAATTTTATTATGTGGGTATAGAACGAAAATGGCCATCTTTATGTGTAATTTTCAATTAAAATAAAACACCCGGAATTGTTTCCGGAAAATAGGTCCACCTTATCACGTAACGGGGTGGTACTTATGAAAATTGCTACATTTTTTCGGGTCAAAATAAAGTCAGTGTAAACAGTGCTATTTTTTTAGTACCTTAGTAAAATTGGGCGTTCTTCAAGGGTTAATTCTTGGTTCTTTTTTATATTCAGTTTATATTAACGACGTCACCTATCATAATCAATCAATGTAAAATAATATAGTTCACCGACGATACTTCGCTTATTTTTGGAATAGAGAAAGACCCTGACGGTTTACTATATGTAAACCTTCTGTTTAATAATAAAAGTCATGTTTTCTATGTCGAGATTCTCCATATAGGACCAACATTAAAACTTGACGTAATAGAGAAAATTATTAAAATCAAATTTTTATACTCACCTTAAGAGTCTAACTAAACTAGACATGCGGTTAGGAAAATTAGACATCTTGGCTCCTCGAGGATTCTTTAAAATTGTTTTCAAAGAAGCTTGGCAGCCTAAGCTTCTTTGAAAACATTTTAATTTTAGAAAATATAATAATCCGGAAAAATTGCAAATATTTAATGTCAAGAGCGACTTTATATTAACGCTAGAAAAAATCATAACATTAAAGTGTTTCAATTTAGACTCACTAGAACAAGAAAAAAAATTGGGCAATGGAATTCGTTTTTACAATAAATTTTTAAAATCTGACCTATCGGATAAAAAATTTAAAGGTATTAAACGTGTCTTGTATCCAAAGCCTACTACACTAGTATAATTAAGAACATACAGACTAACAATTATGCATATGTTACTTTGCTGTCAAAACTATTACAAGATTTAGTCCAGTAGGACCCAGGGAGGAGCATTTTTGGTCTGGGGTGAGATCAATGTCTGTTTATGTGATATTTGTTTCATTTATGCAACCAAAATAATATAAAAACATAATTGTGTAAATATTCATCCCATTTAATGAAGTTATTTGTGTTGAAAAAAAAAATCATAAAATTAAGACTTGGTGAAATCGGGAGGTACTCCATTCTCTCCCGGATCGGCATCATTTGGCTACTTTTACCGACTCCATGAAGTAAAGTAAAGTAAATCATTTTATATAAAAATTGCTATTCAAATATTAATATTAAGTATATTTTTCTTGTTCGCATTTGCGTGTAAAATGCGATAAAACTAACTGATAATGAACTATTTCAAGTCGTTAAAAAAATAAGAAATAAAGTATGATTTTATCACTAACATATTTGAACTATAATTATTATTATTTATTCATTTATTTTAATATATCATATATTACAGATAAATAAATCAAAGCAGACAAAGGAAAAGTTGACACGTCAAAATTTAACGATTCGTGAAAATTAATTTCATAACATTCACGTAGTTTCACAAACACAATATAAAGTTACTAATCTAATCTATCTCTGAATTCACTTTTCTATTTATATATTATTTTTAAATTCATTCTAAGAGGACAATCTATTTAATATGTTAATTTTATCCTCATTTAGATACCTACCTAGATATTAATATTAGCTTTATGGTATTAAAATCTAGCCGAATACCTGATATACATGTTGACATGACATTTGATTTATTTGACATTTAGTTTCATACCGGAACGGACAATATTCATACTCTAAATATTAATGAGGTGAGTGAGCTCGTTCCGAAAATTAACTTACAATATAAAGTTAATTTAATAATTGCGAGTAAAATTATACATTACTTTGTATCATCTCGGCGTGACCAAAAACAATATGGGTATAAGGAAGAAGAAGAAATTCATCTTCGTAAGCGTATAGAAGATTGAACATTGGACCAGGCAATTACGATGAAATGTGATGCACTAGGAGATGTCGTTAACTACAACGCAAGTGTATTAAAATAAAAACTGATCCTAATTTATATTGCGAAAGTTTTCAGAACAAATCTAATACCTAGTAAATAATAAGCGTCGCCAAGTACATATTTGACAAATGTATGAATCACTGGCTCCTCGTGATCAAATGAATGACCGAAGACTATTGTTTCACAATTTCTAGCTTGAAACATTTCAAATAACGAAATATAATGTTTAAGGTATTTAATTATAACGTGGATAATAAAATTTTGTAAAAAATAAAGAATAAAGATTTCATCATTATTACTGACACGATATCTCATTTCTCAGAATGGAAGGAACGACATCACAGACACAAGTTCGAGTCTAACTCATGATATATTTATCTAATATATTTTTAAATTCTATATTACAAGTAATTATCATGAAGTGAAATGATTGGATTATTGTATTACAAAGATTTTTATGTTATCATAATCCAACTCCAACAAATTCAGTAATTGTCAAAGTGGCTGCTAAATGTTTCTCAAAATTGTTTGCTTTGCCAGATAAGAATCGATTAAATGAATTACCAGAGTTAAAAGTTGCATCAATTCTATACAATTTAATAGCCTTGATAGTTAATTATTTTGGTTATTTTTTTAGTTTAAAACGCATTTATTATATTCAATATTATTGTTACGGATCGCATCTTAGATAAATAGTATAGACGGTACAACAGACATGTTATCTATTGATAGAGTTAATATAAATTGATAAATCTGCTGATGGTTGATTACTAACGACCAAACTTATGTCATAGGAGTACGTATCACAATAACAATAGTGTTATTATCAAACGAAGAAGATCGAAGGAGACTTGGAGCGCGTGAAGAATAATATGGCAGATAAGAAATACTCCTCTCAGCTGACGTGATAGAAGGGAGTGGACGAAATTGAGATATTGCTCAAAGTAATTGAAATAGGGGCGAGTGCATAATGAGTTTATTAACAAATCTCCAGGGAAGATAAATTTACTGTTGTTGGATAGATCGAGCGATCGATTAATTAATCAGTCATTTAATCTGTCGTAACAAACAAAGGAAATGGAGGAGTGGCATCGCCCTTAGTTAAGAAAGAATCAAGATTACTCATATGAATCACATACATGTTTGTTTGAGGTTTTAGCAATCGTAGATAAGATGTTGGTTATAGTTGTATGTATAATTATATCTTCCCGTGCAGGTGTATAGTGTGTTCATCTGTATCTTTGATATCTTAATAATGATAGATTGAGTTGCATAAAAAATAGTTTCTTTAAATATAAAACTCACACTTCTGACTAATATTTTTCGTAACAGGTGTTACAGGCAAAAGTAATAGACAATATTGCGTTGAACAATAATATGTCACACAATGAATTATTATTTTAGGCATCAAACCCACGACTGCTCACCATTCAAGGCCACTGAACACTAATCCAATTGACCTTTTTTGAATGCATCATACAAATGGTCTCACTTATATTTGGGAAAGTGCAGATCTTTTTTACTTCAGTATGTATTTCATTTCAATTGGAAATGAGGAAGCTCTTGGTATAAAATGGCAGGTCCTACAAATTAATAAATCCTCAAGATATATAATTTCGGATTCCATATTAAGTTTAAAGATGTCTGTCTCTATGGGCCAAATATAAATCAATTTCTTGGCGGTATCCACTGGCTAAAAATGGACTTTAAATAGTATGTTAGTAAAACAGTTAATTTTATAGATGGTTACCTATCATCAGAAAGTTTTTCTATCAATACGGCTAACAGTTACGGTTAACAGTTGTCTAAAATTATGCATAATGAATTTCTTGTACTTGCAGATTTAGAAATAATAGGCGATAAGGTATCCTTATTAATATTAAACTGGCATTAAAAAAGAGCGAGATATAAGAAGAAATTGTTAAGGATGTGCCTACTAAATGCACGTGAGATAATAGTCATTAAGGAAATGGGAGGAAGAGGCTTCCATCTCCATCACAGTACCAAATTAATTGACGCTGCAGCTGCAGTGAATTCAAAACACATCATCAGAACAGTAATATATACTCACCTAACATCAACGAATGATTGATAACTCCTCCAAAGCAGTACGCCACAACAATGACGAGGGGCCAGCTCAGGTGCTGAACCACCGGCATCATCAGGAACTGGGTCAGCACCATACCTGTCACCACCCACTTGAACATGGGGTCGTAGCCGTACAGCTTCTTTATCTCGGGGTATTTTTCTGAAGATAATTAATGTCGTTATGAGAAATAAATCGCTATTGCCTATAATATATTGCCTATAAGGTACCAAAGATAACAAAGCAAACACGTATATCAAGTAATAAAAAGTCAAGATATTATTACTTAATCTACTACCGGAAATTAGAAGCCAAGATACTTTTACCTGATCTAAAAAACTAATAAACCTTTGTAGGTAGATAACAAACTCGTAGGTACCTATCTAACTACCAACGTCGTTTTTCCGTAAATACGATTACTGCAAAGCGTGTGGAACGTCAGATCACAATTATAATGTAATATACCTAAAGGAATAGATTAGGGGATAAAAGCTTGTACAGAAGAAAATTATTATCGTAGTAAAAACAGCTAATTACTATAAGTAGTCGCTTTAGTATCGTAATAAAATTTCAAATTAATATGAAATCTGAGCGTGTTTTTATATCACAGAGAGGACTCCCTTCTAAAGAACAGTCTTTATGGTACTAATAGTATATTTAAATAAAGGTTTGTGGCGAAGAAAAATATTAAATATAAAATATTTTTCACAACAAAATATTTAACATTTAACTTGCGATAGTCACGCTGTTCACTGTTAATTTACATTTAGTTAAGATAATGTCAGCCATGTTTATTATTTGGTTGTGTAGATTTCCAAGCCTTTGGAATCGAACGACAACTATCATCTGATATAACGGTTAATAAATAAAAAAAACTTTAACTTCAAATATGATTCTACAAAATTGCCTGACAGAAGTCCGCACCGCATCCGTTCGGAATCCTAAAAACCTGAACGGAATACAAAACTCAAATCTTATTTAAAATTTTCCATTAGTATCCGGATAATTGTAAACAAATGTAAAAAGATATGTATTATTATTGTATTAAGCAGACATTCACAGTACAATATGGTTATTCTTGGCACTGCATATTAATTTTTTTATCGTCTCGAAAAAGTGACGTCAGTGTATTGATAAAAATGGGAGTCTTGTTATGTCATAACGACCGTTCAAAGTCATTCTATTCCGCGGGAGTAATCTTTTCATAGTATAAAAGGTACCCTATTAAGGTACCTCTTTGGGTACCCCGGACATTTACTTTACCCCGGCTATGTAAATTGAAGTATTAAAAATTTCAATAATGTGTACTAATTAATGTCTAGCTATTACTTAACAATGAAAGAGGGCATCCAATTCATTAGAGATCCCTAATCGTCCATATCCTGTACTAAAGTACAGTGAAACGTTTAGTTAATGTCTTTATATGCCATTAATTAGAGTCGGTTATCGCTGTACTGTTGCTCATAAAAGCGTTAACCAGAATATTTAAATTAGCAGACATGTTTAGCAGGTATTACATATAAACTACGACGCGATGACTCAATTAGATTTAGGCACGATATAACAGAGAACGCGGGATCGATTTCTGCTCAAACAAATTTAAATTTACATTTTATACCTATTTATAGCACAAGCAAGCATCAATTGTTTAAGAGATTCATTAATTGTTATTTATTTAAATAGATCATTTGAATGAATTTTTTTAAGATTTGATTTGAAGATCTGTGGAATTTAATAATAAATAATTTCTTTTTCATAACTAGTATATTTTGGAAACAAGTTTTTACTGAAATATATCTGTGTAAAGGACCTACTAGCCAGTTCCCATAACCTGCTTGTAACCGCACGCACGAGACGAAGTAAACGCTGTTTACTGGTTTATATGATATACATATATTATATACAGTACATACTATATGTATAATAAAAGTTTATAAATATAAAAATACAAAGTTATATAAACTCACATATTTTATCAGCAATTGTACTGGAGTTTATTTTCGGTTAATATTAACTTGAACTCTTTAATAATAATAGAAAAGGCATTCAACAAAACCCACAGCATAAGCTATATTATAAATAGCTCTTAAGACAAAAAACAGCTGGCCTTACATAAAGATAAACACTTAGTTTATTATAGTACCTTAAATTAGATAATATTAAACCATATAAGTAATGTACTAATATAAATATTTTTGAGTGTCACACTGCAGGATGCTGTTTTTAATTATGGACAGATAGCTCAAAACAGTCCCTCCACGGAGGGTAGGTGTGTGGTAAGCTCAAAAGAAGTCCTCTATGTTCATTTTTACATTCCAGAGGATACAAATATTTATTAAAGATTTTATTTTGCCCGACATTGAACCTGGAACTAAAGTTTATTATTAATATTGTTGTCAGTCATAAATATGTAACTAATAATAGGCTTGTTGGTTTGTTTGATCTGTGTATCAATAAATTAGTTATGATACTAAGAAGCAATCACCATATAGTATCATCTATATCATGCAAAACATAATGTTAAGACCATAAATTAATTAGTTTAAACAAGAATGTATTAAAAAGATTCAATTGTCACATTATCATGCAAATATAATAATATTAATAACAATAAAATATAATAGCAATAAATAGGTACAGAAATGGAAAATTTATATTAAAAAACATATAAGTTTAATACAAAATAAATAAATGATAGTGATAGTTGAGTGAGACTGTTGTTAACATTCCTTATAATCACATTGGGTAATAAATTCATTATACTGGCACCACTAATGAGTAGCTCAGTCGTTACAGATGGACCTAACTATTAATAAGAGACATTTGTGTATTGTAATGGAAAGACAAATGGAAACTAGTCTACTATACTTATGTGTTTGGCAAATAATTATTACCTTTATTATTCTATATAGAGAAGAGAATTGAAAACATTAACAAATATTGTAAGGGGAATTTCTTCAGATATGCAATTGTCGTCAACACTTTGTATGTCACTGATCCAATGCAAACATTATATTTTATAATTAGTTTAATTATATCTAAGTCTTGTTTAATTTTAATTATTATAATTTAAACTTTTATACTATTGCCTGCCTAAATAAGCTTTTTATGGAGTATAAAAGAATCTTATATGTAGACTCCACACCTAATTCCATCACAAAGCTTAAAAGGAAGGAGTCAACAAATCTTCACACAATGAAATAATCTTCCGACAAGAGTTAAAAAAAAACATTTCATGGGTCTGTATAATGCACATAGAATGAATACTAAATATTTTTTCCATACTAATGTTTAAGATCTTTATTACCACAACATTATTTCAAATACAGTATAGGTTTATTGTGTTGTTGTATTTGATAAGTAACAATGCCTCATAAAATCAAGAGCACACATTACTGCACTACACATGTTTGTTTAAATTGCCTGTCTTAAATTAGGCGACACATAGTATGGAACCTAAAATAATTCTGAAATGTTCTATAGTTACATAATTTTTGATATTGTTTCATATTCATTCACTTGCTTTTAATGCATTGTGACTTTAGTGGAAAATTATATTATTTTGTCCAATACATTACACTCCGTGTGTCTTCTGCTTTATAATTTCATTGTCTCTCGTGGTTGACACACTTCAGTAACTTCAGTGACGGCACTCGCTATCAAGTGATAATTTGCTCAACCACCATACATTCAAATCAGATAAATAAATAAAAGATATTTAAATATGGTTTCTTGTTCAATATTAATTCTTAAGGATTGTTTTATCTATTATTTTGTAAAAGAAAAACAACAAGACTAGCTATAATGTAGGTATAATTGTGAGCATTTGTAGTAATAATTTGAGGTGTGCGAGGCTCCATCCTTAGCCTGTGGTACTAACTGTAGTACATTAATTCTTTAAATTACAATTTAATCATACTTTAGTCATTGTAATGAATAGTAATTATGAAAAGGCACTTTATTTTCACTATGTATATTTCTGTCTAGTATTCTTACTATAGTAAACAGTAATTAGTGGTTTTAGAAGTGGTCATAATTTTCTTAGTAATTTATTTTATTATAAAAACCTATTACATATTTATCAGTTGATTATTATAATTTTAAGTAATTTTAGACAAAAATATACACTATATGATATATAATAAACACATATTTGATCCCACAGCAATGTATCCAAGATCTAAATATAAAAAAGGTTAGTTTGTATATTTGCGAAAGATGCACTAAAGAGTTTTTAATAATTATTCACTATTTAGAAATCTTGCAAAAATAATATCATATTTAAGGCAATAATACTGCCAAGATATTATATCGGCGCCTGTGGGATTCTTGGGACACTAGTCCAAAACTAAAATTGAAAAAAAAAAATGTTTTTATATAAAAATATTATTGTCGAATTTTTTACTCTATTAGATTTAATTTGAAAAGATAGATATATTGTTTAGTTGTTTATTTTATATTTTATAAAGGCCAACAATATACTTCGCAGCTTCTACCCGCTATCGCAATTAACTTCTATATAGATTTTGAGGAAATTATACTTACACCAAAGATATTTTATTTTTAGTTAGCCAAAAAAAAAATTAAACAAATCGTTTTTACTTCACGTTTCCAAATATAACTTGTCTAACGCTGGTTTTGATATTGAAAACAAGACTCGTGTGATTTAAATAATCGTTTCAGAAGTAATAATACCTAAGATGATTTTTCGTCGTGTCGCGTGAGGTTCTTCCGTGTGGACCCATTCAAAGTCGGTTCTAGACACTTTTGCACCCATTTCCTACACTTATTTTATAATAATTACAAAACTTTACAACACATTAACACTTTGTAATATTTATTTAGATAAAAAATAAACTAAACTAAAAATACCGGCGAGGAATAAACAACGATACGCCCTATCCGCGTTGAAACATTAGAGATCACGTCCAAATTTATACTACCGAGTACCGACCAACTCGTTTGAATTACATACTTAATAGTGGAAGTGACATTTGTCGTCTAAGAATTAGCTGTAACTCTAGACGTCAAAATCATGTGACATTGATGACAATGACGTTATTTGTTCGGAATTTTCAATTTTATTTATATACTATATTTTAAATGTATTAAAATATTTTTTAATCTCTAACATGATCAGTAAGTAATAATGTATTCGTAAGGCTTCCGATGCAGATATATATTTTATTAAGCCAGGTTCATTGCGCGTAGCGAAACACATAGCACTTTGGTTATTATTCTATAGCCATATGTATTTTAGCCATCTGCTATTCCTTAAATCAATTCTATATCAGAAAATACTAAATGCGGATTAGTGACAACACTGTTTATTAATTTTGTTAACTTTTTTGGCAAACTACTTGCTTTTGCAAATATTCGCTGTTAACATAAATAGGACCACACTGCCACAAACACTTAGGACAATCTAACCGTCCAACTTTCTTGTCTTGTAGATCAATCCAATAAGAATCGGACGCTATCGAGATGTCTTGATCGAGGAATTTCCATTTTGTGATATCTTCAAACTCTATTCCATTTCTTTCGTGTAGATATTTTGTGAGCTTTTCGATTTTTTCCGCTGCGGCAACAATCAAATTTTCTTGATTTGCTGATTCATCAATAACGCTAGATTCGGGAATGTCCGAAACTTCGGTGCGGTTTTCGAAAGACAAATCCCAAGTCCCGAGGGAGTCTTCTCCGACCGTGGCCGGTGTCGCAGCTGTAAACATTTTTTCTTAGTCAACTCTTATGCACCTAAAACAAAATGAATTTTATGTTATTCCCAAATCTATAATAACGTGGGAAACAAAAAAATAATACAAATTACATTTTTTGGGCTCATTTTGCTGGAACCAGTCTTGAGGGCCAGTTCCACATCTACAGAACGGTGGTTGCTGGCCTTGCATCATGAAGACGAAAGGTACGGATTCGTTATTCCCAGTCATGAATTCTCGCATATTTTCCGCAAATTGGGCATTATTTTGCCATTGCTCGAAACAGTTTTTGAAGAACTCAGACGGATTGTCACGATTGCGGCTCATGACGTGCTGATTAAAGCAATCCTCGCAGAATACTTGGCCATAATAAATTTTCAGGTTTTTCGTTGGTATCTTACGGCAGAAATCTGAAAAGAGTACGATAAAATTTTGATTATGTATAAAAGCTACATTATGTATTTTTATTCTTGTCGTTTAAATCGTTTCTCTTTCGACAGCTTATGCAACATTAGTAAGATTTTCATACTGATTATGTTTTGTTTGTTTAAAGTGGTGTCTTTTTATAACAATAATTAATAGTAAAAAAACAGATCAACTAGTGTAGATTTCAAATATGACTGGATAATTACTATAGAATACTAAGAGATCAGTAATTTAAATATTAATCATAACAAAAAGTTCACATATATCATGTAAAATATATCCTAAGATAAGCAAAATTTTTCCTCACTTACAGCATTGAGCACATTGTTGATGGAAGTTCTGATCTCCGATAGTCACCCTATGACATTCATCCACGTGCTGCAAGCATCGTGCACAGATGTACCGCTTCAGTGGTTCTTCTGAGTCCTCCTGCGCCCCTTTATCTGCATACAAATTGTTATATATTATACCGTTTCTTTTAAATAACAGCTATACCTCTGAGCAATTCATGATCTTGTCACCTCCACTTTTTTCTTTATCCTGAGGTTTCATTCCAGGAGCCCATTGCATCCACCAACTGTTGGAATGAATTCGGGAAGTTTCTCCTTTGAACCGGCTCATTACGTGAGTCTTGAAGCAGTCGTTACAAAAAACATGACCGTAGAACATCTTCAAAGATGTTGGTATAGTACGACAAACACCTGAATTATCAAATGTCTATATTAATAATATTATGCGCCAGACAATCTTATAGTTTCTATACAGACTAACTCACAGCACATGCTGCAAATCCTGTGGAAGTTCTGACCCTCAATGTCGATCTTATCGTCTCCTTCTATTGGCAAGAAACATCTTGCACAGAAGCACTTTTTGCTATCTTGAGTTTTGTCCATTATGATATAGTAGAATAAAAATGAGAATTTTAATAAATAAGATATATAAGAAAAAGAATCAGCAAATTCTATCCATGGCAGATTTGTGTCAAATAGAATTTTAATTTATATAAAACAAAAGATTTCAAAAGAATCTAATTTAAGAAGAAAAATCATATTCCGTCTGGCCTGCAAAAAAGAACTGAGAATTATTACAAATTTACAGACAACATGCTACAAACTTATTGTAATATTATAAAGAGAAAAATTTATCAACTATTAGTGATTAACTGAATGTAAATTAAAAAATAAATATGTTTTAAATTTAATAAAAAAATAAACGTTTTCAGTTCGATATGTTGATATTTTTTAATGATGTCAAAATCCACTTGCCTATTATCAGAATGATATATATCTTACCACTAATTAATTATTTGTGTTCATATCAGTATTGATATAATTATGAAATGTTAAGTAGGTGGTGTAGCTGGCAAAGCAATAAGGCAAAAAAAATAAATTTATTTCACAAAAAACTTACTACAAAGTTGTAATCTTTGATTCTTAATAATCAATGGGGTAGTATTTAAGCATCGCGCCTGTATCTAGATATTATATAAAATATAATAATAAATAGGAGGGAAGAATGACTCAGAGAGACAGCTAGGGTGATTGCGTCTACCTTCATCATGCATCTTCCAGAAAATTGACTTATAATAATTATGTATCCTAAAGTGTCTCCATCTCACGAAAGCATTAGCAAACTATCCTTAACAATAGTACCTAGTACCTGAATGTGGTGACGATCATAATTACAAAAAACTGTACTCTAGAGTAGATTGCCCAATGACAATATCAACTATATTTATTGTCAAGGCAGTCATGTTACAGAATCTTTGGCATATACTTAAAATATAGAAGACAATAAAATAAAGATCAACGCAATTCTAACTGTTCCAAAAAAAGAAAAAAAAATATGTAGAAGACGCACAGAGAAGCTACGTCTTTACTTACTATCAAAGAAACCAGCGGTTTGCAGAGCACCGGGTCCCCGAATAATCAAACGCCTAACCGTTGTACGCGGTCACACGGCAGAACGATAGATATTAAGGTGATCCGGATCAGAGATGAGAACTGTACGCCATGTGTGGCCAGACCTGCGCCTTATAGAGCGCAAGTCTTTGGCCAGGCCTGAAATACTGCCTCGCTCTATTGATCACTCCCTATTTCATCGAGGCCAACTCGTGCTTGCTCTTCAGATGACTACGAAACTGACATTACCCATTATATTAATTATTGGCGAGACATTGAGATCTAGTTTTAGTCTAGCTTAGTCTTTTGCGGATTAAACTAAACGTGGTTCCGTTCACCCCATTCTAAGATCATCCCCAGACAGGTCTCTAAAGAAGACACAAGTTTCTTTTGGCACTTGTTGACGTTTTTCAGAGAGAGCCCTAGACTGCCGGAACATATCGCATCTCCAGTGCTGTCATCCGCATAACAATGTATGTTGGAAATATCTAACATATCATTGATATGCAGGAGGAACAGAGTAGGGGATAGCATACAGCCTTGGGGTACACCAGGGGTTTGGGATCCAGTGAGAAAACTGTGTATCCACTTGCATAAGCTTGTGGGAAGCCCATCTCTATGTAATTTATAAAGTTGGGTAAGTAATTTAACAACGGTCGGAAGTGGCATATCGTTAAAATTAGATAAGATTTAAAAATCACTTACCTACATAAAATCTACGATTTTCGTCGGAAAATAATAAAATTTTGGTATTTCTAATAACATTTTTAGTATTACATACTGGTAAGTATTAGGTTACTATTAGACCTTTTCTGAGTTTTATAATCATGAAATTGCTGGTCATAATTTCTTGGCGGTAAACATTGAGAAGGGTTATTTGTGATCTGCTACCATAATCACCTTGTGTTATAATGAAAATTTGTATACGATTTAATAAATATATGTCTATTGTTAACTTCTAAACAAAATAACTAGGGGCGCCAACAAACCCTCAATTTCGACTCGCTAGGCTCGCGAAATCTCGGGTGCCGTTCGCATATTGAGCGAAGCGAGCCCAGTGTATTGACTCATCGTTTCCCATTGACTTCAATGGGATATCAGTTTTTTGAGGTACTAAAAAAAAAAAATTTTTTTTGAGGACATTTTTCAAACCTTTTTTTTAAATCATCATCTAATGTGTATCTTTTTGATTGCAAAATTTCATAATTTTCCATCAAGTAGTTTTCGAGCCAATTCGTGACAAAGAATGTAAAAAGTCTCCAGTAAAACGCTCCGCTCACTTCGTTTGCTTCGCTCAATAATATTTAGTAATATATGAAAAACTATTTTTAAATCTGGCTACATCTAATAATCCGTTGTCATAATGACAGTTGACATTATGTTTTCGGCTTAAAACCAGAGAACCTTATGTCTTATGACGAATCGCATCGTATCGTAAGGAAAAAAATGTATGACATCACTAGTTAACGCATTTGTGTTATCCGACCGTTGTTTGTGTTATCTATCATGTTTTTATCAAAAAGTGATGTTTGTGAAGTTGTTTGAAAATAAATCGTAGTATATTTAGTGGTAAAGTTGATATATTATCTATTCTTTATCTTTATGTATGATAATACCGCGGCATAAGAATTTTGTTTAGGTTATGCCAGAAACTTTATGAGACCTGTGTTGGAAGTCATGTTTTTGATTTTTTATGATAGAAAAGCTAGCGTTACTAAACGGCCGAGGTCGTTAGACGATAAAATATCCGTATATTCTCCGATTTACATCCAGTTT
The DNA here is from genome assembly GCA_918358695.1 of Melinaea menophilus ssp. n. AW-2005. Lineage (NCBI taxonomy): Eukaryota > Metazoa > Arthropoda > Insecta > Lepidoptera > Nymphalidae > Melinaea > Melinaea menophilus. Next base: position 18,922,893 of record OU911038.1, read on the forward strand.
TCATACAACTAGAGCATATTACTTGATATATCATAGTTCTAACGACGTACAGTTAGACTTCGTTTTTTGGCTCGACCTCAATTTGTTGTGGTCGTTTGGCGGGACGCAGCCTTCGATTGCGAAAATTGAACTAACGCGTTATATTACAAAACTTTGAATATTTCTGTTGCGAAAATTAAATAGACCTTTGAAGACTGTTATTTGTAATAAAATTAGTACATCATTAAATATATAGATTAACATTTTACCTGTTACTTACATTACGAAGTGTTAATTATAATCGGAGTTTTAAACACATATTAATAAGACAATTGTATTGTAGTTTTTTAGTTTATCCTACTAATAATTGTTAGTTTGACTTTTAATAAAAAAGTAAATAAATATTTATCTCTTCCATATTTTTATTTGAGTAAAAATTTACCAGAAACTTTATGGGTTTTATTACAATGAAGTATTATTATTTAATAAACCTGATACACTTATAAAATTTGTCAATATCAATGCGATCACATATTTACAAAAAAAACCTTAGACTCTGCTCAAATAAAATATATAATTTTGTGTAATATGAGTTGCCTAATTATTTGTTTCTAAATTAGATATATAAAAATAAATTTGCTTTAAAATTGTTATGTTTAAAGTTACATAATATATTAATATGCTAACTTCCATTATTAATGTGCTGGAGTGTTATGCAATGTTATAGTAATAGCTACATAACTGTTTTTGTATAATTAATTAATTATTTTTTTGTTCTAGAATGGTGCATCTGAATGTTCATGAGAAAAAAATGTCCCGCCATGAGAAAGCGAAAAGTGGCTTTGTAAGTGTTATTTATTGTATCATTTAATTTATACACGTGACCATTTATTTCTACTACATTTTTAGGGGTTTTTAGAATGTCTGTTATATTTATATCATTCATAAGATTATTTTAAGTATTGTTTCAAATGAAAGTGAATTTATGTGTGTTTTTTAACAGGACCATAAGATATATGTTCTTTCGTTAAGTAATTAATTTCTGTGATTTATACTTATTAGAATTTTTAACTAACTAATGGACTAGTAGTAGTAATATTATATATTAGAAGCCAATTTATTAATTCACAAATAATTTGTTACTAAGGAATATCTGTTATATGGTGTTCTATATGACTATCACAACATCTAATTGATCTCGGCACTGATACATCAATCTTAAATATACTAGCATTATCCTAAGTCTTGGGACAATTGTCAATCACCATATAATGAAGGAATGGATCAAGTCTTGCCGGTATGATAGAGAAAGGATTGATTGCTCTGTAATTATATATTACAGTTGAAATATTACCTTAAGGTTATAAGTGTTTTATAAATGTTAAGCTACAACCTTTTTTATAATAATAAATCTGGACTAAATCCCTTAAAGAATTCCTTTAAGCCTTTGTCATTTTGGTTTGTGTGATAATAGGTGTTGTTGTCATTTTATTAAATAATTAATTTAAAAAAAATCTACCTACTCGGTATAGTTGTAGGACAGATTTTTCTTTTTCCAAATGCTGCAGCAAACATTAGTAATAGTAATATAAATAATAGCTGTTCCCCGTCGCTGATGTAACCCAGTCCAAAAACATTTAATATTTGTAAGAGTGATAGTTTATCCAGTGTTTGTAATCTAGCAAATCATAGAAGTAGTAGAGATAAGAATATTGAAACAATATATCAACCTTTGTCAGCTTAATAGTATTGTTATATTTTGAACTATTTCCATGTTTCCAAGTGGTACCACCGCAGAAGATAAGTGTGAAGTGTTATCAGTTAATTTCATTATGTTAGTGAGCGAGTTTGATGCCCAAACCAGAGCTAACATTTTCTTAATGTGTCCTAGGCTGCATATCTTATCATTCCTTAACAATGGCACTGCTTTTGAATCTTTCTATTTTAACAAGCGAGGTGCAGAATGTCATAAGATGAATTATTTACTATTTATCATTTAATTTCATAAAAAAAAATGTATAACTGTAAGTCTTTAAACTAATTATTATTGATTAGTTCAACAGTCGTCCTCTGAAGAATGTATTTTTTTCAATTTAATAACTTAAATAGTTTTCTAGGATACTTATATTATAATGTGACCACATCATTTGAATTTAATTGCTTTGTCGTAGCAATCGACACTTATTAGTTATTTGCGATGTGTGTGTGTGTGTGTGTGAGGTAAATGATACAGTTTCGGTCGTTACGATTAATAATTATGAAAACATTTTTTAAACTTATGTTTCATTCTATAATAGATTCTTATTCGCGCCTTGACATTTAAAATATATGTAATTTTTTTATGGTTCTTAGCAATCTTCATCGAATAAATGACATGTAGGCGTTTGGTTACGTAAGATCAGTTAAAATAGTTTTACATATTTAAATGTACATATCATTCGTAAACATCTTCAAAATATTATCTTAAGTTTCTTAATTTACACAAATATTGGAATTAAGTAAGTATATGTAATGTAACAAACTAACGAGATTTACCAATTTTGATTAATCTATTTAATTGATTTGTATTTTGAATATTTATATCACATAACGGTGTATCGTCAATGTCAATTGAATGCTACTCTTTGAATTATATATATATATATATATATATATATATATATATACATATATATATATATATTTGTGTTTGGAATATTGGAACACCAAGAATCTGTTGAAAGTTTATATTTTTTACTTTTTTATTTACTTATTGGTAAAAATTCATTGATACGATGTAAAGAATGTTACATAGAGCTTGCTCAAAAGTAAACCATGCCTTGAAAAAGACTAAAGGCTACTTATTCCTGAATAAATTCAGGTGGCTGTCTGTTACAGTTGCTACTCTTTTTTAATATTTCTCTGCTTTCTATCCCCTTTCTAACCAGACTAAATTTAAAAACCAGTAAAATAAAAAAAAAACCGGCATTAAATAACAATTGTATCACTCACCCTATTTACACAATGGCTTTGTGTACTCGGACGTGTTATCATAATCAGTTTAAATGCGGTGTCCGTGCAGTGAACACCTCCGCTCCGAGTTGTGTGTGTGTGTCAATTTGAAATTGGAATTTGTATTTGACAGTGTTTGTGTTTGTGATGATTTGAATATTGCAAATTTGAAATTAGAACATACACGTGTATCCAATTGATAATTTGAAATTGGAACGCTATTGTTTTAAGTGGTGAAGATAATTTGAATTTGGAATGTTTTGTGTTTATGAAGGTTGTAGAGATAGTCTTAATTAAAATTTTAATTCGAATTTTTTATTACATCTTCATTTCAGTATTCGTGTTTACTTTATATATTTATATGATTCGTTGTTTTATATTATCTGCTTTAATCTTTATAGTCAATATTATGTCAATGTTCTTGAAGAATGCACCTGAAATAAAAAGTTAGAAGTCCTGTTTCCGCCAGGTACAATAACCCTCAGTAAAACTCAATTATCAAACACGACCATACCTTAAAACCGGATAAGTTAATTAAATACATACAGAACTATTCACACCACTTACTCTAATTAGGTAACAGCGCCATTTTGTTTTTTTTTTTAATTACTATTAATACTAGGGGCGCCAACAAACCCTCAATTTCGACTCGCTGCGCTCGTGAAATCTTGGGTACCGTTTGCATATTGAGCGAAGCGAGCCCAGAGTATTGACCCATCGTTTCCCATTGATTTCAATGGGATATCAATTTTTAGACATTTTGAAAAATTTTTTTTTTTTTTTTGCGCACCTTTTTCAAAAATTTTTTTTATAAGAACCATCACCTAATGTGTGTCTTTTTCATTGCAAAGTTTCATAATTTTCCGTTTAGTAGTTTTCGAGCCAATTCGTGACAAAGAATGTAAAAAGTCTCCAGTAAAACGCTCCGCTCACTTCGTTCGCTTCGCTCAATAAAGTAATAACTTTGCTTTTTTAAAAGTCAATGGAGGTTTAAACTAAAACCATAATTTCTTCCAACCATTGTTTTGCTCTATACATTTCCAACTGCCGGACAAGTCTCGATTACTTAGTTTCGAGTGTAACCCACCACGGTTCTCAACTGCGGTTTGGCGGGTTACGTCACAGTATCTACTGAGATATAACTTTTTTTAATCTTTACTTCACCTGAAATAAAAAAATCCCGTCAATTCGAATGCAATTATTATATATAATTATTATAATCTCGATATTATAAAACAAAACTGCTATTGTGATGTTTGTTTACAAAACATTTGTCTAGATATTGCGTAATTGAGACAGACGGACGGATATGTGTTTGTAAATAAATTCCTTAAGTACTATTGATACGATCACTAGTATAAGAAATCATGTGTGTAACTGCCTTTATTTACACGTCTTAATATAATATAATATATATCTATGTACTAAATACATTAATGAATCATTTTAAAGAATGTCATATTCCACTGTAAGAAAGAATTTATCGCGCCGATAAGAAAAACGAAGCGCATATAAACAGTATTTTTAAGATTCTTTTATGTGCTTACTGATTGTTAAAATAGGGCGCGGAGAGCGAGCGATAGTGAAACATTCTAAATTCAAAATTTCAAAACATTCAAAATTTAAATTATTATTCCAAATTTAATTGCCAGCATTATTCGATTTGCAATTAATGTTTTCCTCAGTTCTAAATTCAAATTCGTGTTTTTCTTATTTTATTTATGTGGTTGTTTTTTATAGTGATCTTTTCCGTAGCGGTTAAGTGAGTGTTGTTATAATGATAGAGTGAAGTGAGGTGAAGTAACAATGTATAACAGTATGCCGAGATTGAAGCGGAGGGAGACGTGGAAGAGGAGGAGCGGGGTGAGTTGGTATACCTGACAAATATATAAATATTGTACTTTTAAATTAGTTTGTTTATAAAAATGTCGTGGTTCTGTCTTTTTTGTTATTTTCGATTATTTTTATTGTATCCATCACACCCATCTGACTCTTGTTCTCAGTTATTGTTGCTTCACCCTATTCTGTGTATCATACGATCAATAAATCCTTAAACAAAAGTAATAGAAGTTTAATACTTGGATCATAAGTGAGTATACCTTTATACTGGTATAGGGAAAAATTCTTTTTACCTCATTCCCATAGAATTTTGTCTAAATAATTGAATAAATCGTTTCTCAAAAATCCAATTCATATCGAATATTAAGCATATATCGAACAAAAACGACCCTCGATATTTTTAAAAAGATTGAAAAAAATATATCAAAAAATTATATATAAAATTAAAAATATTGATGCTATAAAATAATGTTTAATTGCTATTGAATTAGTAAAAAGTACCACCTACACGTAATTATTCAGTGGTAACTTCATCCTGACATCACTCGATAATATATCGTACACGTAATGACCGCCCAGTATGCACTGCTTGAGGACATTTGGTAATTATATTATTTATTTATCTACATCCTTCCTGCGTAGCGCTTGTGTATCCAACGGGAGTGTCAGAACTATACTTATCGAAGTAAGCCCTCCTGAAGACACTCTCCAACTTAAAGTAAAACTGCGAGTGTTCCGAACGTCCTCCCCTGAGAGGAACCCCACCACAGAATCAGAGTATTTCTTTATTGTATCTCTGTTTCACAAACGTCTATATATTTATCGAATTAGTTATTATTACAGTAAAACTATTGTGTAATATTCAAATTACAATTATTAATTTTATAGTCACCCCCCATTTAAGGATACTTCTGTAAATTCCCTTATTTTTTTCCCACGGTCAGATTATTTTATGTTGACTCATTGTCGCTAACACTATATAATTATCTATTTTAATATAATATATTATTAAAAGCTTGTATAAAACCTTACCTTAAATATAATATATATATATATATATATATATATATATATATATATATATATGTAGAAAGATATAAAGACAGATAGACAAAAAAAAATGTTTTCGTACCACTGCATCATGAGACGATTATGTACAGACAAATATATACATTTAAGTCGTATATAGATGTATGTGATAAATCGTTGAAGCGACTGATCGTTCATAAGCTGCTAAGCTCTCGGTCGTTAATGGTAAAAGTATCCAGACCGGGGGGGAGCAAGGAGTGCTATCGTTCTCCCCCCTCTCACTCAAGGGGTAGTTGATTACCAGTATTATTTTAATTATTTTGTAAATGTATTATTCTAAAGTCAATTCAATTGGTATTTAGTCAATAGATTTTTCTGTTACATAAATATATATTAAAAAATTGTTTCTACTACTATAGTAATATAAGTATAGTTCTCATATAATTACAAATAAATGAGCACTGAGGCGTTAACATTCAATAGATCGCATTCCTTGATAGACTATTACGTACTGTGGTCACAGACGTACGAGACCTTGAGAGTGTACAGGCTCGTCGAAACACCTGTGCAAATATATTAAAGATAAATAAATCATTTATTATTTTAAAATATCGATTGATTACACATTCGGAACCGTTTAAGTCTATTTAGATACGAAATAACTATAGGTGGTAGTTAATTTTTTTTTTCTTAAACATTTTGTATATAAATTGTATTTTTTTAAATGTTTTAAATGTTTTTAACAATAAAAAAAATATGAAATTTAAATTAAAAAAAAAAAATTAAATCACTAATAATAATTCCATCCCATCACCATACTTGACCTTGTCATTGTTATAAAGGAAAGAGTTGTGACATTAAAGTGACGTCATAATGACATGCCCGCTCATGCGCACGCGCACGGTCAATACGTCGAGGCCGTCTTCGGAATTGTGTCACCCGACATATGACCCTTATCTATGGGACTGTTAACTGCTGTTTAATTATTTGGTAAATAACTGTGGTTTAATATAAAACCGAGATGTAATGTCGTATAAAATTTTTTCGTGCAATCTCCTAATAAACTATAATATTTTAGGTGAACAATGTAAGTTAATAATTCATATTCCAGGAGAGATAGACTAAAAATGAAGTCATAATGGGGTCACGGTGAGTGAGACGGCTGTATCACCCGTCTCGCCTCGCTCATTGAAGTGCGGGAGGTTATGTCATTATTAATTTAGTTGGCGCCGGGGATGTAGTTATAGACCGAGAATGTTTTTTTACTTTTACGAGTAAATCATATTATATACTTTCTCCTCGTTTTTTTCTTTATTCTTTTTTTGATTGATTGTAGGGTGTAATACTACATGTATTAAATCCTCTTTTTTTGTATAATTTATTGTATAATAATAATTGAGCGGGGCGTTCTGGAGACTTTTTCACATTCTTTGTCACGAAGAGGCTCGAAAACTACATGACGGAAAGTTATGAAATTTTGTAATCAAAAACACACATTTGATTAAAAAATTTTGAAAAATGCCGTCAAGAAACATTTTTTTGAAAAATGTCATGTCAAAAAACTGATATCCCATTGAAGTCAATGGCAAACGATGAGTCATTACACTGGGCTCGCTTCGCTCAATATGCAAACGGCACCCTAGTAATAATATACTAGGGGCGCCAACAAACCCTCAATTTCGACTCGCTGCGCTCGCGAAATCTTGGGTGCCGTTAGCATATTGAGCGAAGCGAGCCCAGTGTATTGAGTCTTCGTTTCCCATTGACTTCAATGGGATATCCGTTTTTTGAAATGACATAAAAAAAAAATTTTTTTTTGATGACATTTTTTAATTTTTTTTTATAAGAACCATCACCTCCTGTGTGTCTTTTTGATTGCCAAGTTTCATAATTTTCCGTTAACTAGTTTTCGAGCCAATTCGTGACAAAGAATGTAAAAAGTCTCCAGTAAAACGCTCCGCTCACTTCGTTCGCTTCGCTCAATAATGTATTCTACTGGCTTCTCGTCGTAACTCCCGCCTGAGTGAAACATACCGACCATTTTTTGTTTTAATTTTAATAGTTTTTTCTTGTGTCCTGTAAAAAAGGTAGTTTACTGAGTAATTAGTCATCTGTTTGCTCAGAAAATATTTATATCAGTTGACGGGAAATAACCGGAGATTAAAATATGGAACAAATTTATATACGTCTTAACTAGTCTGTCCGCCTGTCGCCACTTCACATTGTTATCACTTAATTATAGAAAAATAAATATTTCGTACATTTCTATCTCCGGTGATTAAGAAAGTGCGTTGTCATAGTTAAAATTGTCAAACTGAAGTTCCAAATTTAAGATTTTCTTCCATAAGTACATCAAAATTGATAAATTTACCGATGGATTAAAAAAAAATAATTATAGGACGGACGAACACTGTATAAAACGAACGCAAGTTAAATAAAATGTCAAGAGCAGTAGTGAAACAAAATAATATTATAATTTCACAATATAGTTTAAAGGATTGCACTATGAATACGTACTTGTTAACCGACTCGGGCGCATATAAAGTAATGTGTTGTGCATACAGTGCGCGCTAAAGTTTCGCAACTAATAGTCGCGTGCCGTATCGATGTGCCGCGCTAGTGATGCACATTGTCGATGATGGATACCATTTGGGATATGTTTGCTGTGAGTTTGTTGGATATTTTTTTTTATTTTTTGTCATGTTTGAGTCATTCTTGTGTCATACGTGATAGTTTTTTATACATCCAGTTTCAGTTTTTTTTTACTGTAAATAAAAATAAACTCATGACTTAATCTCACGAAGACAATTTATTACCAAAAAAGGTTTGAAAACTTAAAGGGAAGTGAATGAAAGCCATGTTAAAATCGGTCCAGCCGTTTCAGAGATTAGCCGGAACAAACAGACAGACAGACAGAACCATTTTAAAAATAGTTTTTTTATGTACGCAATTATATACGTACATATGCATTTAGTGTAATGCTGTTAATTGGGACTTACAAACTGACATTTATATTTATATGTATAGATTATTTTTTACTTTAATATTTATTTACGTGTTTGTGTCGTTAAAGAACGTGACAGACAAATACATATATAAAAGTAAATTGATAGGTCAGTCATTAATGGTCTTAGTTTTTAATGTAATTACTATTAGAGACATTTAATTATATTTTTGTTTAGGAATGTCTTTTACGGTTATGTAGATTTCAAGGGTGGGGCGAAGTACTCGTCCCTAAAACTTAATAAAAAAATAAATATGTAGGTTTCTCGGCGGCATTAATCTACCCACTACAATGAAAACTAATAAAAAATAAAATACATATAAATTAAGAAAAATATATATATTGCATTTAAAAAAAAATTGTAGGGTGCTCGGTGTCAATAGATCACTTAAAATAACTTATGAAAGGGTGTTTTTTTTAAAGTTTTTTTAAACATTTTTTTTGTTATAAATTTTTCATATTTCATTGTCATCGATCCTCAGTAAGTATCCAAAGTTTCAAATGAGTCCCACATCTTGAGCGACCAGTCGTGTTCATAGATCCGTTACACACACATACGGACTTAATAGAAGTGTGTTAAAATCAAATATTACTTTAGTCATACGTCACGGGAGCATTTTTGCACTTAATCGGGATTTACGTAACTTAACAAATACCAAATAGTAATGAATATTAATTACCTATCTTCAATCCGGGATCAAATCTATTATTCATAGATTATTTGCAGACAATGTTTAATCAATTATTTGTGATTTTACTTTTTACTAGGAATAAATAGATGTTTATTGAGTTATTACTATTAATTATATAGGAGAGGTTTTTCGTCATACAAATATTTTTGTATTCCCCTAAAAATAAGGGGAATTGTCCCATTAAAATGCTTGACCATTATATGTTTATTGACGAACAAGCTGTAACTATGTCAAATATCATCAAAATCGGTCCAATAGATTTTGCGTTAAATAAACAAACACAAATAAACTATTTCGAGTACTGAACACAAGCAGTCATTTTTTATATTCAACGTAAATACAAATTTTGTCTGTTATATCCATAGATTTGTTGTAAATAGTTCGTATGTACAAAGATATAGAGTTGAATTTCGTATAACACATGTTTTAGTACGTCCTTTTCTCGAAGGTGATGTATTAATATGTAAATATTTACATCACACGTGAAGTCATCACTATAATAATAATAATATAAATGTTCACGGACTCTGAAGATAATTTTAAACATAAATTATTTAAAACGATATAGCGTGAGTCAGTTATAGGTGTTATAGCCTATATGTAGTCATTTCCCGTAAGGACTAACTCTACTACTACACTAACAAAACCACCTTTCACCCGTTCCCCCCCTTTCCTATCTCTCTACATCCCTCTTATTATTTAAGGGTAGAAAAGTATTTATTATTATTATTATTTTATCAGATTAGGGCGTATAAACAAACATACAAGAAGAAAACCTCGTCGTCTCTATATTATTAGTATTGATTTAAATTGTATTGTGTAAGGTTCAATGCTTCATTTTGAATGGACGCCAGACGAGCTGACGGTCCACCTACGTGACCGTAGTGACGTCACACGTACACCAAGTGAAGGGAGTTAAGATTCATGAGGAATGGGAAAGGAGAACAGAGATTAAGACTTGAAGAGGAATTGAGAGGGTTTGAGGAATCGGCTCTCACTCTAACTCACTCTCTAGAGAGAGGCTGCTATTACCCGGTCGACTCAGCCCGTATACGAGCTGCAGCCTGAAGACTACAGCTAGTCTCCGAGCCACCTTTATTTAATTACTTAATTATATTTAAATCTTGTCCTAAGCTGCTATATAATAAATAATAATAATAATAATATAATACTTATTAATCTGTTTTTGTTTTTTGATACTCGAGTACTAAGTTGGTGATGATGCTTATAAGGAACAAATAAAATATAACAATAGCTTTGCGTCACCATAGACCTTAATACATGGAGGTCCCCGAAGTATAAATTTTCGAAACAGGAACTCATAAGAGTACTAAAGATATATTTTTTTAAAGTAACAGGTAGGTCCATAAATTGATTGTATTCTCTTCATGTTGACGCTACATGATTTTTTTTAAATTGAGGGAATATCCGGGAGCATTATGGCACATAAGCATGTCTCCACTGAGATGACATGATATAAGCGAGTGGTAGAATTTGATACATTGTTCCCATCTTAAATAATTATAGGACAGGGGATAGAGGCGGTCTTGTGTCCTTTAAACATTAAAATGTTCTAAGCTGCTCATAAAAACTATTGTCAGATCTGATGAAATTAAGCTAGTCTATCGCCACTTTGGTGAATTTAGCATTATCATATGTATGATCGTCTTTATCAAGGCAGACGGCAGACAGGATGGAATCCGAAATTGGCTAAACGACGAAACAGTTGCTTAGGGATTCAAGGTTCGAATCCTAGCCGTGTCGATTTTTCTATTTTATATTTATTTAAACTTAAAATAGACTTAACATGACTAAAGATGATTATAGATATACTTATATATATGAAGCCATTGAAATGTTCTAAATAACTAACTAAAACTGTAATTTTTGGATTTTGGAGATAAACTCTTTATCAAATTTTAAAGGGTTTTTACTAACTGGCGGCAGACGGAGTCGCGATCCAAACCTAGTTTATTATTATTCTATATAAATCTGTGAAGATTATAATTTTACACCAAAACACAAATAAACAGTTCGTCATGCGCCCCGCTGCCAAGACACCATCAACTTTAAAAATAATCATTACAATACTACATCTCACTTTGAAATATCATTATGAGCTGATCTCTTCAACAGTACATACATATATAATAACTAATTCTGTGTTTGTGTGTTATTATGTTTTAAATATTTATAATAATGGATAATTTGAAAGTCGTCGGTGATTTCGTGAGAGAGAGATCTCCGTTCTCGGTGAGATTTTATCAACGTGTTCTGATGTCGAATTTACAAATTTTTCATCCCTGTAGCGACGATATGGATATAAATGTATATAAATTGTGCCATTTATATTTATAACTACCATTTACTCTGTATATATTTCAAAAATTTTAATCATAAATAATATTTCAGTAAAAATAATCCAGATCTTAGGTTATGAATAGGATCCAAAAACCTGGATTTTTTTAACTAAAAAAAGTATTTATTATATTGTAATTTCCAGCTGGACACATGGTTCGGGAGGCCGAAGAAGGCGGGGGGAGGGATGGAGAGGGGGTACGACACCGTACCCCGGGCGGAGGTGAGGGCCGATGAGGACGAGCCAGCGGCGGAGTACACCAACAAGATAGACGCCCTGGACGATGATCAGCTCGAGAGGAGGTTTGAGGAGATGCTGGTGAGATATGGCGAATGTTTTCTAATGACCCCTATCTCGTATATGCCCCATATGGGGCCAGTTTCTCGTAATAAAAACGTATATAAATTTATTGTCTATGGATTTAGATTTACACCTACTAAAAATACACTAGAGGTTTTTAAAATTGAAATACATATTACGAGCTATTCATTATTTTATAAATATAAAACGTATAATATAACGTGTAATATTATAATATAATTTTGATAACAATCATTTTTTATATATATTTCTTTTGTTTGTCAGACGGATATGAATATCGGTGAGAAGAAGAAGGAACCGCTGCGGAAATATTCGAGAGATCAGAAGAAGAAAATGCTAGTCGCTTACAAATTTGTAAATGCTCAGGTTTGTAATACAGAATTTTAAGCTTTTTCTTTTACTTTAAAAGTAAAAAAAAAAATTGTGCATTTGAAAAACAACCTGAAATTAATTTCAGGAAGGTAGATCCAAGTTCGAGAAGCCGTCGGACTACGTGTCGTACCTGAACCAGCCCGAACTGTCCGTGGGCAAGCTGCACGGCTGCCTCGAGAACCTGAGGATATCGCTCACCAACAACCCGCTGTCCTGGATCCAGGACTTCGGCTCCAAGGGCATCGAGAGCCTGCTCACCACCCTCAACGTGTGCTACACTAAGTGAGTCGGCACTTTACTTGCAGTACCGAGTAACGTTATTCCGAACTATCTACTATTATAAAATCATCCGTTACATGCTCAGTGGAAGCGGATTCTATCGGTAAGTCGGCTCGCTAATAATCTTTTACGTATTTTTTTATCTCAATCGTGTTCGGCTATTTTTTATTGAATATAGAAACATTTAAAATTATAAAATCTCATAGTTTATTATATGATATATACGACTCCAGTGACTCCCGTTACGACCGCGTGCAGTACGAGTGCATCCGGTGCCTGTCGGCCATCCTCAACAACACGGTGGGCATCCGGGCAGTATTCGAGTGCCGCGAGGCGCTGCCCGTGCTCGCGCGCAGCCTCGACGCACGGAAACCGCACTGCGCACTCGAGGCCGCTAAGGTACACGCACACACGTACGCACACATACGCATGTACCCTCAGCGTACACTCACACACACACATATGCAAATACACAGATATATGCACGCATAGACACACACACACACACACACACACACACACACACACCTACATGCTTGCAAAGACAAAAGCACAAACATACAAACGGGCTCAGATATCGAACATAACTTAGAAACAGACATATGCCTAGGCTCACACGCAAGTGTAGTCATATACCGCTAATACAGTCGGCACAATTGCACGCACAGAAACACACACAGAGCTAATTTGTATAACTACAACACTATACTAACCAAATGATCACATCACTCTACAGGTGTTGGCGGCCATATGTCTCATCCCGAACGGTCACGAGAAAGTGCTGGAGGCGATCACGATGGCAGGCGAATCGGGGCGGAGGCCTAGGTTGCTGCCGATAGTGGAGGGGCTGCATCCGAAGGCGCCGGAGAGTTTGAAGGTCTTCTATATTTTTCATATCAAATTAGAGGACATTGGTATATATTAGCTAATTCAGATTTCGTATGTTTGTTTCAAACTCAGAAAATAATCCATTGAATAGAAATTATTATACGTTTTATTTCTATGTAAAAATACTTTTACATACTACTTTGCTAAAGAATCTACTTCAAGGTCAGTTTTAAGTACTGCGTGCTAATGGCACGTGCAACTACTAATTGATCCTTATTTATAATAATTAGGACTTATTTATATTAAATGTTTTCAGAACGGTTGTATGCAACTCATGAACGCGATTATAACTGAGCCGGAGGAGTTGGAGTTCAGGATGCACTTACGGAGCGAGTTCATGAGAACAGGACTCTATGATCTGATTGGTAAGAGCTACTATTGATTGTACTTCTATTTAATATATTTCTTTATATATGAAAGCTGTTAGCAGGCAAGGTCACTAACCCCTAGGCCGTAAAGATATATAAAGAAAGGTTTTTTAAACTTATCCTGTATGTTCATGATATCAGATAATAACTAATACTAAATATAATTGCACCGGCATATTAAAAAAAAAAAACAAAAATTATGTAATTTTCACCATATCCATATATGCGTGTGTGTATGTGGCTACAGATGATCTCCGTGCGGGCGCGGAGGAGGGCGGCCGCAGCATCCAGATGTCGGTGTTCGACACGCACGCGGCGGGAGACCAGGAAGAGTTCCTCGCCAAGTTCGACGATGTCAGGTGTGCTTTATGTTAGGGTTGATTGTTATGAAAGAAAGGGAAACCGTACATGTTTGGGGTGGGGGCGATTGTAGTGGGGAGATAAAGGCAGACGGAGCGATCATGGCTGACAGTAGCGAGTATGATCAACTTAAGACCCATCTTTCGTCCATTTTCAGGTCCAATAAAAAGCAATATATATAATTATATATATTTAAAATATTATAAATAAAATTTATTATAAAAAAGATGTAAACGTCAATGATATATTTATTTCAGGGTAGATTTCCACGATGTGAACGAGTGCTTCGAGCTGGTAAAGAATCTAGTCGTGGAGACGCCGGCGGAGCCCTACTTACTGTCCATACTGCAACATTTGATGTTTATAAGAGACGACGAGCTTATAAGGTAAGTTTGAATTTATTAAACTAGAACTATACTACTATATAAATATATAATTGTCTGCCTGTGTATCAATAATAATAGTATATAGTAAATTTGATTGTGATTTGGAATATATTACTCATGTTTCTAGTAGCTAAACTTTTCTTTACAAAGTTTTTTTCGTTTAGTTATGTGCGAGCGGAGCCGCCGTTAGACGTTAGTATATTAAAAGTTTCATTATGACTTGTTTTTTTAAAGGCCAGCCTACTACAAACTGATCGAGGAGTGCATCACTCAGATCGTACTGCACAAGAACGGGTACGATCCGGACTTCAGACTCACGCAGCGATTCAACATCGACGTGCAGCCGCTCATAGAGGGACTTATAGGTACACACACACGCACACATACTTAATACAGACAGACACATACATACGTCTACTAAATACTACTACCTAATTGATTCCTTATAAGAGACAGAGTTCATTTGAGATAACGCACATTCGGTCATACCACACACACATACATTTATAATACATAATATACATAAAATATTCATTGAATAGACTTCTTATATACAAAACAACGAGATACGAAATTAAAAACACAAGGAGATACGAGACTGTAAAAGTGTTTAATTGTTATCAAAGTTGCAAAAATGTAATATAAATATTGGATAAATACTTCCAGAAAAATCTCGAGCAGAAGAAGAAAAGAAAGTGGAAGAATTAAAGACAAAGTTAGAAGCTGCCATAGCGGCGAGACAGGAGGCGGAGGCGCGGGCGGCGCACCTCGAGCAGAGACTCAAGCAGGCGCCCAGCGGGCCCGGCGGGGTCACGCACGGGAACATAGCCGCTATCGCCAAGGTACTACGACCTAAGTTAATCTAAATGTGTAATGCACTCCGTATTCATTCTGTGCAATCGAATTTGATTCTTACCTCGTTAGCAGTAAAGTCAATTTAGAATCCATGATTTTTCTATTTTAGGTTCTCAGAACAGGATTTAATTTAATTCCGTACAACTTAATTTAAGTTTCATTTTTTTATCAGTAGACTTTGATTTTGTATGTATAAAAAGCAATTTTAGCTTGATTTGTATAATTAGAATAATATTTTTCTTATATTACAGGCAATAGGCAGTCCCGGAGGTCCTCCTCCGCCCCCACCACCCCCCATGCCGGGTGGTAAGTTATTATATTACTTATTATTGCACCGTTGCATGATTATTCAAATAATATATTGTTATTAATTAATAAAAAAATGATGTGGATTGGTTTAAACTTTCTTTCTCTTATTATTTTTTTAAATATTTTATTTTGTATCTATATATCATATCACGATAACAGCATGTAGCACTTATTTATAGGAGGAGGTCCACCCCCCCCACCGCCGCCCCCCATGCCGATTGGTAAATATTATTATTGGAATTGTTTATGCTATTATATTTAAAAACTCTACCTTCCGTGAAATAGTATTACTAAGAGTCTGCATGCAAAAATGTAAAGATTTCACATAAATAAGAAGAAAATATATATTTTGGTACAAATTGTGCCTCGGACATATTAAGTTCATTCTCACATAATACAATGATTACAACGACGGATCTCAGAATATCATATATCATCTGACTAATCACGTATAACGCGTGGAGTGAAGGAATTAATAAATTGGGTCAACCCAAAATGGTTAAGATAACGGGTCGGTAGATGATAGTAAGTAGGTACATTGATGAGGCAATAATACAAAGCAATATTTATTAAAAAAAAACAATGGGTCCCCGAGCGACCGTTTCTAAAACTTTCAGTCATTTGATAATTCGCAATAAATCGCTCGTTTGTCCGTCTGTCAGTTTTCAAGGAGTATGTTCTTACACAGTGGTACGGAGCCGCTGTCTGGTGTTGAAATTAACATTGAGTGGCTTGTTAAAACCTACATTTATCGTTAATAAGCAGTGATAACTCAAAATTTTACTTTTATCCGTAGCATAAAGGAATATAAATCAGATTTCTATTATTTAACTATTTAACCTATTCCACCAGGCGCGGGTCCCCCTCCCCCTCCCCCGCCCCCCATGCCGGGCGGCGCGGCTCCCCCTCCGCCCCCGATGCCGGGGGGGCCGCCCCCGCCGCCGCCTCCGGGAGGACCCATGCCTCCTCCTCCGCCGGGGGGCCCGCTCGCACCGAGAATGGTATGCTTAATACAGTATGATAGTACATTGACCCCCCTATCTTTGTTATTATGTCAACAGGGAGGATTTGGTGTGCATTCCGTTTATGGCAGACTAATTGTACGGTGCCCTCCCTCCTTGTACCTTACAACGCCCCTCCTGTAGTTGGATAGTGTTGTAGAAAGACATTTACATATATATTATTAAGCTGTTTGTTTTATTACTGTATGATTGAAATACTTTTGTTTTTTATAAATAAAACTTACTGTATTGTGTTACTATGAATTATTTTATTTCAGCCCCAGCCCGACATTTTGCCGCACGGTTTGAAGCCCAAAAAAAAGTGGGAGGTGGAAGGTCCTCTCAAGAGGGCTAACTGGAAGACAATTGTTCCGCAAAAGATGTCAGAAAAAGCGTTCTGGGTCAAGGTATTCTTATACTTATATAATAATTATTTAATATTAATACCAATTTTGTTAGAAACAATTAATCTGAGTTTGGTTCAATTTACTGAGGAGGCGTTAAACATAGAAGGGTTTGATACAAACATATAATAATTTTCAGCCAACCTTCAAACAGTGGCTCTAAACTAATACATATTATAAATTATATCGCTTTATGTAGTTTGACGGAGTCGCGAGGAAATGCTAGCATCTGTATGTAAAGAATTTTATAAAATTGATCATATGAATAACAGTGTATCATATTATATATCTTAATACAACAATACAGATTATATATATGTAAATAATTAAAATAGGTACAGGAGGATAAGCTGGCGTCCCCCGACATACTGAGCGGTCTGGCGCTCAAGTTCTCCAGCAAACCGATGGCCAAGAAGAACGAGGACAACGTAGACCGGTCAGTGAAGTGACATACCACTTGAAAATAATATATTATAATGTTGTCATAAAATATTTCAACATGTACAATGAATTTGTTGATAGTGTGCGAGGTGCCCTATTTTATATTTAATTGAATAAGTTATTGTAATATATCCCAGGGTGCACATGATGAAGAAGGCGAAGGATCTGAAAGTCCTGGACGGGAAGGCGGCTCAGAACCTCTCCATCCTTTTGGGCGGTTCCTTGAAGCACCTCTCGTACGACCACATCAGGACCTGCATCCTGCGCTGTGATACAACTGTTCTCAACGCCAATGTCCTGGATTTACTGATTCAGGTCTGTTGTTGTCTAAAAATATAACAAAGTTTTTTACTTTGTTATATTTATACATAAATTAACAAAATTTATACATGAAATATATTTGTGTGATTCAGTTTGGCACCGCGTGGTTTGAACACTTGGATATTTTTAATGATATGAATATTATTATCAAAATGACGTCATGAAGAGTACATAACAATTTTAGGGAGGGTCCTGTGTTTCCCAGAGTATGAAAAATCTTCGAGAGTTATTTTGGTTGACAAAACAATTGCCATATATTCCAGACTTCTACCAACAGTAAAACTATTATGTATTAAACTAATTAAGACAATACAACATCACCACAGTACCTGCCGCCGGCGGACCAGCTGAAGAAGCTCTCCGAGCTGAAGTGCAAGACCGAGGAGCTGACGGAGGCGGAGCAGTTCGCGTGCGTGCTGGCCGACGTGCGGAGACTCACCCCGCGACTCAGGAGCCTCGCCTTCAAGGAGCACTACCAGGAGATAGTGTCCGAGCTCAAGCCGGTATGGTTGGATGTTTGTCTGTAGCGTTGTATCTATTTAACTTTTATTGTTTTGTGTACAGGTGTGTGAAGATCTTTAGTATGTGAGTGTTTGTTGCATTAAAATATTACTAAGGTCGAGGTTCTGGAAGACTGATGTTAAATTCTGTTTACAAAAATTATTGTTCTAGTACATTATGTTTCTCTTCATAACTATATTGTATAGAAAGAGATCGCGTTGGGTTGTTGATATTTATCGTTCATTTATTGGAGCGATTAAAATAATATATATGCGTTTGTGACTTTTTCTGTCTGTATACAGGTCTTGAACATTTATGTGTGAGCATGTGAGTCACAGTATATAAATATGTATGTCCATGTGTGTGTGTGTAGGAGTATGTGTGTGATATGTGGAGGTTAATAAATATATATGTATATAATAAATGTCAATGTTTCCGTGTGTGTCCGTAATTGAGTGTTGAGTGGTCGTTAATAACTATTTGTGATGACATATTCCAGGACATAGTGTCGGGCACGGCGGCGTGTGAGGAGGTGAAGTCCAGTCCCAAATTTGCTAAAATCCTAGAACTGCTGTTGCTGCTCGGTAACTACATGAACACGGGCTCCAACAACGCCGGGGCCTACGGCTTTGAGATCAGCTTCCTCACTAAGGTGCTTATTAGTATTTTATTAACAGTAGTGCTGTATAAATAAATAAAAATTGATTACCGCTAGATGAAATATATCTTTTTAACTAACTAGAAAAGTCGGCGGTGATTGTTTAATTTTCGTATGAAAACCCCCATCAAAGTGTATATTTATGTGTAGTAAATAAAGTCGTTTGTTATTGTTTATTCTAATATGAAGATATGATAATTTTTCGGTTGCACGGTTCCAGCTCACGGCGACCAAGGATTTGGAGAATAAACAGACCCTGCTGCACTACTTAGTCAACACAATAGAACTTAAGTTCCCCGAAGTACTTAATTTTGCGGAGGAGATGCCTCACATAGACAGGTGCGTACATACTTGGAACTATGATACTCAAAAAAGTTAATAGTTTTAAACGGAAACTTGCCAAGGATCCTTCGAAAATATCCACAAAATTGCATGAAAATCGGTTTAGTAGAACTAGACATTTTTTTTTATCCAAAAACGCTAACATTAAAAATCAATTGGCTCTTAACTGTCTCTACCTCAGAGACCAGTTCAGTGACATTCACTAAGGGATACACATATTTAGGTGTTGTTTTACTCACAGGCGCAAAATAAAATTATGTAAAATTTTTACAGGCTTCATAGAATGGATAGATGGACTATACTTTACTGTACACCACACAGACAGAAATAAAATAAAATAAAATAATAAAAACATAGTAGATTATAATACATGGAGTTAATAATTTATAAACAATAATTTCATATTTTTTACATATTTAATATAATAGTAATTTAAATACAATTTCGTAGAGATATGACCGATAGATTTATAATTAAAGAACCTCAAAATATTTACAAACTGTTCATACCCCAGGGCTGCGAGAGTGTCTCCGGAGAACCTCCAGAAGGCGCTGAAGAAGATGGAGAACGACATCCGGTCCCTGGAGACGGACCTCAACAACTCCAGGGTGCCGCAGAGCGGAGACGACCTCTTCCACGAGGCCATGAGCGTATCCTTTACATAATTGTAGGTCGTTAGACTGGAGTGAGCTCTACAACTTTTAATGTATTTATAAAGATTTAAAGAAAATATATCAGCGGTTACAAATATGTATATTCTGTAGTACGTACGTACGATGTTACTATGTACGCTTTTTGGACGTGCTCATTGTAAGATTTCACAGATAAGTTTATAATGAGGAATGCAGTAGCGTGTTTATATAAGTATGTTGTATGTATGTACTATGAATAGACACGGATTAAAAGCTCTTTTTAACAATAGTATAGAACACACTACAATATGAAGTATAGATAGGTCAGATGTAAATAGCATCGAAGAATACATCTCCGTCAGACTAATTAATTATAAACATCAAAGATGATGTGTGCAGTGGTGATAGAGGTAAAAATATGCAAATCAATAAACCCCGTAACTGGCGAGTAGAGCTTCTCCGTGGAGGCGCGCTCGCAGTGCGACCTGCTGCACTCCATGTTCAAGAACATGGAGGCGCTGTACCGCGAACTGGCCGAGTACTACGTCTTCGACCCCCACAAGTACACCCTGGAGGAGTTCTTCGCCGACATCAAGACCTTCAAGGACTCCTTTGCGGTGAGGGGACAGCCATTTTTCTTTGAATTTTTCTATTATATTAATTACATTCTTGCTAATTTAGTTAGTAAACAAATTAAGTTTTATTCAATCTTGCATTGTAGATCGATTTTTGATTTCGGTCTTTATTCGACCAGCTATATTATTTTATCACAAGTAATGACCCGCTCTGTTAGTCACAGTTATAAATACTGCCAAGGAACCATTCCATGTTTTTCCGTCTTATTATTAGAAATGGCAAAGTGTATAACAACAACAACAACAGTAACAAGTACCATAACATAATCCCCCCCCCCCCCCCTCGCAGACGGCCCACCAGGAGAACGTGGTAGCCCGCGAGACCGAGGAGAGAGCGAGACGAGCCCGCGACACCCGCGCGGCCGCGGAGAGGGAGCGGAGAGACAAACAACACAGATACAAACAGTTCGTGGACATGGAACAGGCACAGGACGGAGTCATGGACAGGTAACACTCGTCGGTCATAGTGTAGAGGGAAAGTGGTCATGATCGAGTGTTTGTGATCGTGGTTGGATGTTAGACACAGAAAGAGAGTGATCGGTTAGAGAGAGAGGTCGTTATATAGCTGTACGTTGAAAAGAGATGTAAATATATCATTTGTTCTCAGTCTGCTGGAGGCGCTGCAGAGCGGTTCAGCCTTCAGTCGGGAGAGACCCAGGAAGAAGGCGAACCCCAGAGTCGCGGGAGGTGAGGAACTGGTTATGATGATGATGAGGGATCGTCCATCATCATCATTTAATATTTTTGTTTATCGGAGTGATAAATCGACATCGTGACTCTGATGATGATGGATTCGATGAGGGTCCCTTTTGTTCTCATCATCGTTATATATTTAATTAATTAGATTTCAATCGCTCTTCATTAAATACTCGACAAATTGAAGTAATTGAAGTTCACTCAAAATACGACCCCATTATAAGTATATAAGGTTGCTTTTGCACGCACATAGAGGATAGCGAGGAGGAACAGGAGCTGGTGCGGGCGATACTGAGCCGTATTGAAGGTAACTAAGGGCTATGTTTGATTGGCTACATGTATTTTGTTACATTTTTTTGCCAATTATGTAAAAGCCTGATTTTCGATATAGAAGCCGATTAGCCCAGGATATATATATTTTTTTTTTATAATAATGTATATTTATTTTATTTTGTGTATATTTAATCTTCACACGCATATGTCATACTCAATTTAAGATATATCTCGTCCTTCACAAAAAATCTAGTCCTCATATTTCCTTAGTGAATGCCAAATTATTAATTAATACCAAAGTGAGAATGGTACCACTCTAAGTGTCATAATCCACCGCAGAGCGCTCGCCGTTCGGCCGCAGGCGGCGCCGCGCCCGGCCCGCGCCCCCCGAGACATATAGACAAGTTGGATCACATTAGCTTTGGATGTACTAACGTCTATACTAGCCGTTGCTCCCGGCTCCGCTTATTGATACATTATTTTACTAACTCTTCCATACAAAAAAATATCCCCCGTCCCCCTCTGAATGTTATTTTTTTAACAATCAAAAGATTGTTTCTTTCCAAGGGATGAATCTATAACGAATTTTAAATTTTCTATGTTAGGCAGTTTATGATTAATAGGTAACAAACAGATCAACAGATTTACTTGAGATATTAAAATATTGATAAATATTCGAAAATTAAAAATTAAACTCGTTTTTAATTTTACATTTAGTTGCTACAATTAATATCTGTTTAATTGTGAGCCTCCTCTTGTTTAAACACATATTTCGACGGTAAAAAAACTTTTACCTAACAAATATATATTTTGAAAGAAAATATAAAACGCTTTTTATCTTAATTTTTTTTCGTATTTTTTTTACATTTCTTTAGTATTTTTCGATGTTGTATGAAAAAATATATTAAATATATTTTTATTATTAATATGTCACTGCTTTCGGTGTTGTCTCGTACGTGTAGATAGTACATATTATAATATATATATATATATATATATATAGAGGTATAAGAGATATGACATAGTTTATATATTATATTTCAGCTGAACGAAGAGCCCAGTTGAACAGATCCCGCTCGAGGTCTGGACTCACGGGACCCCTCACTTCCCGGGAACTGACCAAGTAAGTATATGCAGTATAATGTATATATATACAGTATAATAGTGTGTATATATATATATATATATAATATGTGTCTGTTTGTCCGCAGTGAGTTGCTCGGCAACGCGTGATGGTTATCAAGTGATACTAGTGTGATAGGTTACTGTAAGATATACTGCTGTCTGTAGGTTTATACAATGTATACTAATCATAACTATAGACTGACAGACGTCTGTCTGTCTGTCTGTCTGTCCCAGAGCAGACAAGTCCGGGTGAGAGCCAATTATTAGATGATAACATCTCCAGTTGCTGAAAATCATATTTCTAACCTTACCATCATATCAAATCGTGAATAACTTATAAATACTGGAGCGAAGTCTTCCATCGGGAGGTGATGCCAGTACACATTGATAAGTTTATTATTTTTCATCATTATTCTTAATGATCATTAAATCCGTCGGTCATTTTTTTTTTGTTTCTTTTAGTCGTCTACAAAATATAAAGAGCACAATTTTTTTTGTCTGTACCAAAACTTGCATAATGTAAAAAATAAATATTTTGACATTCAAAAAATAATATTAAATTTTAGGTCATTTTATATTAAAATATTAAAGATTTATAAAATCAAGATTTAAGGTCCTATTTATTTTCTTTTTATATGAGATTTGCTAAATTAATAATATAGAGTTCAAAAGGCGTCCACCGTTCAACAACGCACAGAGCTGGGTACATGTAGCCGGCCGGTATATAACAATATATATATATATATATATATATATATATATATATATATATTTATTTATTTATTATCCGGTCTGTTTATTATTATATTAAATTGTATTTTTTTGTCATCGAAATGTTAATGAAATTTCTTCAAAATCTCTCTCTTTCACTGCATTTAGTGTTAAGCTTAGTACACACATGATATATTTTTCATTCCATTAGTGCCTCCGCACATTATAATGTGTAACGGCTGATATTAAAGATAATTTTGAATTTAAAACGCCTTAATAAACTTTATTTGTATATAATATTTGGACGGTTTTGTATAAATTGTATAATGAAAGCTCACGTGTACTCGGCCTTATGTATAAATAAGGTATATTTTGCACGGACAATGTATAGTTTTAAACTAATTTTAATAAGTTTTTATCGGATGTGAGTGTATTGTGCGTACGCCCGCCGCACGGACGCACGGGCGCACAGACGCACGGACGCACCGCATCCAATGTAAATATATTTTTGTAAAATGTTAAATATTTTGATTGATTACATTGTTTTTTAAACTGACTGTGTTTCATTTGTTGTGACTACCTACAGTAAATAAGAAATATAAAGATGGCGAATGATTTTAAATGTATATTCTTCGTTCCTTTTACCTGAAGAGGGGGGGGGGGGGGGTATTGATCCACTTCATAATTGCAACTGACGATCTCCTGGTTCATTTGAAAATGGTGAGTTGGACGAATTCTTCTTAAGGCGACTTTAGATAATGCGACACCGTTCCATTATGAAGCCCGTCTCTAAACTTTCCCAAAGTATATCAAGTAAATAAATAGCAGTAGATTAGAACAGGCTGTATTTCAATGTGTTGGATATTCCAAAAACCTCGTATTTGAATAAAAAACTTAATAATAATGGCTTGTTCATGAATTTAAAATTTCTATCATTGCACAATATATTACACGACACTGTATAAATATTTTTTTATTAATATTGCACATGTGCCAAGTTACTTATATTTCTATCCTTCCCGCTATCCCCCACTAGATGGCGTTTACCATAATTATTGATTGACGAAGTACACGCATGTTAATAGTGATATCCGGTACCATACCTTGTTAGTATAGTTATAGATTAATCTGAAAAGACAGAACCTAGTAGGAGTATTAAAGTTCGAATATATTTCATTATTTTAATATTCATTTAAATACAAAAACTTGATGCATATTAAAGTGTTAGTTGCCTACTTATATTCTAATTTCTGATCTAGACTGCCTCCATGACGTCATGGTATCGTATAACTGCGATGAATGAATTGTAGTATAAAAGGTAGAAGACTTCAAAGACGTTCAACATCCAGTCCATCTGTGGTCTAAGAGTATTAAGAGCTATCGTACGAATGTCTCTTAACACGATATTCAACCAAACCCATCTCGCATCCAATAACCTCTTTTTCATTTAATCTAAACGCATAAAAATGAGAAAACTTCAATTTAGCTGATACAATAATCCTATAATTTTTTTTCATGACATGGCAAGGTGACTTGGATTAAATATTTTTTTATTCTGTAATAAAAAACTTACGTAACAGCAAATACTGTTTTAGACATCTTTTATTTATGGTGTTACATATTAGGGATATTCCTTTATCTGTTTGACGAATATTCCAACAATCTTATAATTACAAAATAGGCTATCAGTAAGCCGAACTGTAATAAAAATAGGGACAAGGAAAAAGATAAATATAAATATATTAGTGAAAATATATCTCCTAAGCTCCGCATAACTCGGTAAGTGCTCATCTTAATCAATACGATACTATTATAAATACACTTAAGCAAATAAATCAAAGCAATGGAAGTCGCGATGGGATTTGGCAGCGACACGATATAGGTGGGATTTAATATAAATAACGAGGACACAAATAACTATACTTTATTATGCTCTCGGCTTCTTTTAATGGATGAGGATTAACGGACTTGATATAAATTGGCCTTTTAAAGGCATCTCCGTTTTATATTGACGTAAATAACATATAAGCTTAATATTGACTAAAGTTAGGAATAACGGCCCCTCCATTAATCAGACTTGCAAGTCGAGGAGGGATTCAGAAAAAAATCCCGAAATTTCCCAAGGGGAAGGGAGGATCTAATTAGGTAACATCACGTGATTAATGAACGATCCCAAATTTAAAAGTACGGACGAAAGATTTTTTTCTTATACATTGAGACAGTAGTTTTGAGTCATTTGTTACGTACAGAAACCAAATAAATGTGTTTGAGGATTTTTATTCACTCCTTTCAACAACTGCTGGTGTTACTCGACAGCATCTTTCTGTTAACAACGACTGATATTTTAATTCTGAAACACAGATACTTTTAAAAGTTTTGTATTGTATTGCATGCAATTATAATTATACCTCTTTTCAAATATAGAAGAAATTGAACGAGCAAAAGCTATGATAAGATAAGCTTTATTACATTGTGATTTGATATAATTCAATTATTTATATCATACCATTATTTATATTCATCGTATTAGTAAAAAAGAGGCTGACGATGAGATGAATAGAGTTAAACGACCTTATTTAGAAAGTCTTAACTATATCGTGAATAAAAGAGCTTAAAAGAATTTGATGCACAACTCCTAATGATTAGGATAAGATCAGATTTATACTACTTCAATTAACGCTGCGCTAAAAATCAAATAATGCACTGCTAAAAATATCAGGATATGTATTCTGGAAACGGTAGTATCTGTCCATTGAGTCCATTTATCTCTTACCGAATTATAATATTTATTAATTTTGCAACAAATTACAGTATTATTAGACATATATTTCCATGTGTAATATAGAAGTTACAATGAATTGGACGAGGCGGGGCGGCGTTGTATTGCCAAGCCACGCCCACCGGCGTACGCGCACGCATTGAGCAGCATTGAGCGCTCATGACGTATGACTAATGATCATCACACACATCCACCGGCGGAGACAAACTGGTCTGGGTTAGGTTTAACATCACCCACTGACGGATTACCGCATTACAGATAGAGCTCTTACAGATTTTAAACTTTTTTACATAAATCACCAGAACAAATCACCAAACTTTTGTTTGATAAAAAATGGAAAGTTTATTCCTGTTTTTAGTGAATTGTTTAAACGCCACTTTAAATGTGTATTTTCAGGTAATTAGTTAATGATGACATAGAAAATAAATATAGCAAACGTGTGGCAGCAAAAAAAAATCGTATTTTTTTTGGAAAAAAAAATTTGGAAACAATAAATGAAACACATATGTTAATAAATAAATATGTATTATATTGAGCACCGAGTATCTTATTGTCTATGTGTGTTACGTGGCGTCACTCGCCAGCGCCTGCACTATGCATCGCAACCGCGCCAGGCTGTTCAGACCACAGGAACTTGATTCACCTAAAAGTAATTAATTATATAAATAATACATTACTATTATAATTTACTATTATACATTCTAGAAATAAGATATTGATGTTTGTGAAACAGTGATCACAATAAAGAAATGCTGAGTTTGTTTCGTGGTTCTTAGAGCAGGGCTTTTGGAACCCTCGTAGTATTAATTAAGTCGGAGAGTGTCTTTACAGAAGATCTTATAAATATGGTATAAACAAGCTTTAATAAGATATTTCACTAATGAAAATTAATTATAATATAATTCAATTTCAAATAAATCCAAATTTAATTTTAATTATTAATAATTAACTAAAGATTTAAATCTTGAATACATAAATTAAATACCTTAAAATAATATAAATAATACAATTACTTACCGTTAAGGAAAGGTCTCTCTTTGTCTGTTTTAATGTTTTTTAGTTCGTGTTGTGCTTTGGTCGGCTCCACGTAACTCTTGCAGCTGTCCGACTCCAGCTGCCAGAACAATATTAACAATTACTTCACTAAATCTGTACATACATTATGTTTAACTATCGAAGTTTGTAAATAAGAAATATAATATATATAAGCCTTTCTTAAAATAACGATATATATTGAAACTAATGTTCGTCTGTTGTCACACTGAAAATTTTTTGTAAGAAATTGAAATATTTCTCAGCTGGAGGTCTAATTTGAAATCTCGTGATTCACCTAGATACGGCGTCGAGCGGTCGAGTTATTCATCACCATCTGATCTTATCTCAATTATTTTGTTGTCAGCGCAATATGTCAATCTCTTCCATTTCTTTTATCATATGTCATCTAAATGGAGACTTTGTTATATAACTTTTCACGCACTCCATCTATGTGCTCTTCAGTCATACCCTTCTCTTAATCCACATTCATACTTAAGATTCTTTTCAACATGCTTTTCATTTCTCCGTACAATTACATGACCATACCAAAATAATAAACTAAGATAATAATTTGTTTAAATATCAACAAACAAACTTACTTCAATATTTTATTGTTATAACACAAACTAAATAATTATTAAATTTAGCAAAAAAATACTAAATTCCACGTAAATCAATTTGCAGGATGCGTCTAGTATATTTTAGTAAATCAGTTATCATATTAATTAAATTATTATAATATATTACCAATATTAAAGAACAAAATGGATCAAACTATACTAATATACTTTTAAACAAACGTACAAACAAAAAAACTTGACAACATAGTGTAGATAGAAGAGTAAACCGTTTATTTGCTCGCTGTCGAGTGCTGCAGGGAGCGTGATGGACGCACGCACCGACAGACAAATATATTGGAATAATTGGTGCTTTGTTTGTGACCGACCTTTGCATACTCGTCGACTTGTTCTTTGTTAGGAGACACAAAGCAAAGTGATGAAGGCATCTTCATTAATAAATTATGTCATATGAAACCCTCATATACTTGAAGAGTATTTAACTTTGCAAGACTTTTTTATCAAATATTTTTTTACGAAAAATATAAGTATATCTTTAAAATTTCCAAAATAATTTGTTATTTTTAAAAGGTACATTATAATACTAGTTTTAAGGGTATTGAGATGAAAATGTCTTGTAAGTCTGTTTGTGTAGTTAATAACCGTTCACAAACCTAGGATCGTATTTTGATTTCCTCACAGAACATTCTATTGTGTTATTCACAGACTGTTGTTGCGAGTCTGAGCATGTTTTTAAAATATTTCTTATGAATTGGAAATTACCGATAAAAGAATTATCAATGCTCTAATACGGAAGACCATTAAAGGCGTGATCAAAGCAACAATATTTTGTCTTTATCGACGGCATATAAAAAATATTTTTTCTCACCTCGTTGGTGGTTCCGGAGATAAGTTCAGTTAAAGAACTTTTACGAGAAGAGTATAAAAATTAAAATGATGTAAAACATGAAGTTTAGGGATAAACTAGCACAATACTTCAACTTTACTTGTACAATGAAATTTAACAATAAATATATGAAGGATATATTCTAAATTGTAAAGAGCAATCTCATTTAACAAACACAAGTAAAATACTTAATCCACATCGTCTACGCGCTGGGTAACAATTATTTAATTAGTACTTCAAAGCATTGAATTAATTATTAGAAGTCAAACAAAGTATTAAAAACAAAACACTTTTATTGGTTTTTGTTCTCAAACAAATGGACACTTCAGTTTGATTCGTATGCAAATTAAAAGAGTAACTCGCAATAGTTCTATATAAAGATAAGCAACAAATAGATGTAAGGATCCACGGATTATAATAAATATATTAATCATCAAAATAGTATTCCAAATGAAACACAAAAGTGTGTAAATATAGCCGGCGTGTGGCTACACAGCTCGTGTGTTAGTGTGCTGCGGCCGATGGCTAGTGGCTACAGCTTGTCGCGAAGTTAAATCGCAATTAATACGTGTCTCCGATTATTTATGAGTACACGTGCGAGATTGAAATAGAATACGAGGAACACGGACGATATCACACTGAATTATTTTAATTGCTAACGTCTTTGAATTTCTACTTTTTGATGTACATTGCTGCTTGCTTGCTTGTACATTGCTATGTATAAAGTAATGTTTCTTGTGATATTCACTTCTTAATTGAACCGAGTCTGTGTAGAGCTTTTCTATTGATTACATTTTTTTTGATTTAGGTATAGCATTTATCAAATCTAAACGTGGTTGTGAGAAGATATAAAACTAGGAACCTATAAGATATATTTTTTTGAAATTTCATATGTTCTCTGTGTACATTTAAAAAATTGTTTAGACAACCTGGATGTTTAACATTTACGTGGTGTTATAAAATTAGTATTTAGCAAGTATCAATAAATTAAACTATCATTTACAAAAATCAAACAAAGCAATAAAAATATGTTATGTAACAACCATACTTATATTTTTAAAAGATAAAAGATACATATCTTTTCAAAATATGAGTAAATATTAATACAATTTATTGGTTCTTAAAATACTTTAATAATTGATTAGTAAAACAAAACAATTAGATTTAGATTAAGTCACATATAAAATTAAAATATCAAAAGCAAAACCACGTAAGTGTTACATACAGCTACTGCAGCTCTCAGTGCCGCTTGCAGCCGTTCGATGTGCTGTATCGCCGCCCGCAGTATCTCCAGCTTGGGCAGCCTGCCGCTGCCGGCTCGCGCCCGGATCCGTAACTCCTCGAACGCTGCGTTCACCTGCTCATGGATTATATACTACACTTCTGTGTAATAACTACCTAATAGCTATACTAATATTTTTGATATATATATATATATATATATTATTTATGTATGCTTATCTATAACTCAAAATGACTTTCACAATCTTGATGAAATATATACATATATATAATTCTAAAGAGTTTATTAGTGTAACATTGCGAAGGCAAAGCCACGGACAGAAGTTATTTTTAAATCCTCAAAATAAGACAAATCATTTTAATTATGAATATTTTCCTTTGTTATGTAATGATACAGTTTATATATTATCTGGCTTTAAAGATGTCACTTCTATCTTTTCCTCTTTATCTTTCTTACTTTCTTTATCATTTTCAAGTTTCTTAACTTGAAAAGGTATCATTGTTGAACTATTATTCAACCCTCATGTATCAACGGAATAACTTTGTAATTATTATAGATATTTTAAAGAAAATTTATTCCATGGACACGACATTAATAACACATTTTTATCATGATAAAATTTAATAATTAAGAATACAAAAAAATTCTTACATCTGAGAATATTCTAAATAAAAGAAACATAATTCAGACATATTTGTTAACTTTAATCAGTTGAAATATGAAAAAATGAATAAAAATGTATTATTGGTTTTTAATATGAAGAAAGACACATACATCGTTTCGGGATACGGTTGACAAAATATTTGATTAAATGTATACTAAAGTTCATATATTACAATATATCATAGATTGTAATAGACGTTGTAAGAGTGCGGCTGGTATGCGGGCTGGAACGACCGTCGATTGCGTAAAGAACTGGAAGCTTTTTCTCCTTTTCTTTATCCTAATCCTCTCCTGTTGCTCTAAGAAATCTCTCAAATTTTTTATCTTTCTAATATATATGATATAAAGAAAGAAAAGATAAAAAAATGGAAACACTTAGACTATTTAATGATTAACAACATTAGATGTAATCCAATTATTTCTGTCTCATTCCACGCTCCCGCTCCTCGAGCGCGGGACATCAAATGAAAAATATTTTGATACACATAAAGTGACACGTTTTATATTAAAATAAACCGACTCATGTTATTTTATATGAAATAAAATATTTTATATATTTTACTACATCCATTTAATTGTTTCATGGTTCTCCGGGCGTCTGTCACAATAAATATACAATACAAACATGCCGCAAATGTTATTAAAATATTTATACAAATTTGCCGTTATAGTACCTATACACACCCACATATATATATTGAAAGTTTTATCTGCGTTTGTTGTGAAGTGTCAAATGGTTCTCATAATAGAGATCCAATTTTCAAAATCTCAGTACCTAAGTATCCATTGCTTTTGACTTTTTAATTAATATCGGATATTCAAATTAGTCACTGACTATAACAACGATTTAAGACCTTGTCTGACGAAATTAATAATCCCTTATTGAATTACTGACTTATCACTGGAAATACCCGACCTGCGGATTAAATTGGTAAACTAAATTTCAATCTCGAATTACAAATCGGTTATTAATTTCGGCAATGAGATATTTTGATAATTTAGCACTGAGAATGTATAGAAACTTTATTAAAAAAAATACTAGGAAAAATGTGGTGGTTTAATCGGGTGTTATTTTGGCGGTGGATGTTATCTCGTTCCAGCGGATGCTATCATTCCTCAAAACCTACACAGTCTAGCGACACCCCCGTATCTAAAATAGCCCCCCCCTCAATAAACACAAAAATATACGACATCTTAATAACACATAAAAATAAATTTATCGCGCTCTCAAAGCGACGATTTATTTTTATTTGAGTTGTACCGTTTTGTAAGTGTCTTTAAATATTATGATTGCTTCCAATAAATCTGTCACGGCGTGTATGAGACGCGAACTGGAGTTATTTATTGAAAGGGTCCCATGCATATACATGTGATAGTTATACATTAAATATGAGTTATTAATGCGAATAATAGATCAAAGATGTTTACAGGGACGGCGTACAGCCTGACTGACTCTGACTCAACACGTTAAAGAAATGCGCAAATAAACAGACAAATAGGTGAACCCAAATATTCCAATAAGCATTAGAGGTACTTATAATTAAGATCTAAATAGTATAATTTGTGTAAATAATGGAAACCATGCGTGTCTTTCGCAATTCATAGCACAATCAAAACAAATGGATTAACTATCATGAAAAGTAGTTAATATATAACACACTACCTTCTCAGATATTTAAAGTCAAATTAAAAGGCGTCTTCTTGTACGGTTCCAATGATCTATGAAGAAAAACAAGAAACACCACGAATACTATGTATATTAATTTAATACTAATTTATATTTTTATATACAATTAAGTAATAATCGAAGTGTAAGAACAGTATCAATTCTGAAATCGTGATACCAATAGAAGGCTAGAAGGAGATTATCATAAACCGACAGCTCCTAACGTACGTCGAGGATCACCAGTTGATCAATGACCGGCAGTATGGCTTTTACCATGGTCGATCAGCTGGTGATCTTCTGTTATATCTCAGTCACCGTTGGGTAACGGTTATTGAAAGCAAGGGAGAGGGTCTGGCAGTTAGTCTGGATATGGCAAAAGCCTTCGATCGTGTATGGCACAAGGGGCTTCTTTCGATATGGATATTCCCAACATACATTGTTATGCGGATGACAGCACTGGGGATGCGGTATATTATGGCCGTGCAGGTCTCTCTCGGGAAAACGTCAACGAGTGCCGAAAGAAGCTTGTGTCTTCAATAGAGACCTCTCTTTTTAAAGGTGGTAGAGCCTAGTTATCTGACTGCAGCTCGTATTGGGCTGGCTCGACCGGGGAAGGACCACCCTCTCACAGAAGACCGACGTGTAGTAACCAAATTCATTTGGTTATGTTTCGTCGGTGAGTGAGAGAATCCGGAAGCCCAACCTCCCCTCCTCCCCGCCAAACATGAAAGCGATGCCGAAAAGAAAAATACCCCAGGAGGGCTTTGATGAAGCCGGGGACCCCCTCCCCGAGCAAAATCGGAAAAAATGATGCTCGGATTTTGTTCGGGCTGTCTGTCGTATCTGGGACGGGCAAAGTATCGCCTTTTGTGTTTCTTGAGGGCAAACGACGAGTCAACGCAGCGGCACCCCGACCCACTCTAAATGTGGACTTTTGCAACATCCGGGGACTTCATTCCAACTTGAACGTCGTCCACTATCATCTATCGCAGCCGGCCTTGTTGTTTCTGACGGAGACGTAGATATCTCAACCTAGCGATACAGCGTACCTGTCATACCCCGGGTATAAACTAGAACACCATTTTATACCACACGCCGGGGTATCTGTCTTCGTAAGGAAGGATATCTGCTACCGTCGCCTTCAGGTTTTGAAGGTCGGGACCTGTCTGTACTCTGGCTGCGCGTGAACATGGACGACCATGTGCGTCTACAGATCCCATAGTGATAATGCAGAAACGGTTCAACTCTTGGGCCATGTTCAGGCGAAGATTGACGATCTGCTTTCACAGATGCCCTCCGCCGAAGTCGTAGTCCTCGGGGACTTCAATGTCATGTGCCACCGACTACGCGGGAAGATCTGTGTTTGACTTTGCTTTGGCAAACGGTCTGTCCCAATTGGTCAAGACGCACACTCGTCTACCGGACGTGGACAGCCATATGCCCTCTTTGTTGGATCTTCTGCTGACTACACTTCCCGGAAAGTACCAAGTCACTGTCGAGGCTCCCTTAGGGTCCTCTGACCATTGCTTGGTACGGAGTGTAGTGCCCATTGAACGCCCAGCCAACGTTTGGCACTACAAGTCAGCGGATTGGGATGGAATGCGGTCCTTTTTTGCATCCTACCCATGGGGGCCGATTTGTTTCTCTTCCAATGATCCTAGTGACTGCGCTGCGGCTGTAGTTGATGTGATACTTCAGGGCATGGAAGTATTTGTACCAAGCTATGTGGTACCACTTGGTGGCAGATCGCGGCCTTGATTTGATGCGTCTGTCAGGGCTGCAGCAGCTGGCAAACGGCAGGCTTATCAAGCTTGGGCTAATGCGTTAGTCACTAAGGATCCGAACTCTAGAGTTCTGAAGAGGAAATATAATCGTGCCTCCAGATTCTTCAAACGGAAAATTGCTAGAGCAAAGTTCAAGCATATCGTCAAAATTAGGGATCAGCTGGCAAAGTACCCGCCTGGCGCGCAAGTTCTGGGCGCTGTCTAAAGCCACGGTGGGAAACTTTTGTCAGCCATCCCTACCGCCATTGCACACTGGGAACGACTCTCTGGCCTACACGGCAAAAGAGAAAGCCGATCTCTTGGGCACTCTTTTTGCCTCAAACTCGACTTTGGACGACCAGGGGAAGACCCCGCCTACCATCCCGCGGTGTCCGAGCTTAATGCCGGAAATAGTTTTTCGGCAAAAACTCATCCGAAAAGCCCCCCTTTCCTTGGAAGTTCATAAGTCGAGTGGGCCAGATGGCATCTCTCCGGTTGTGCTACGAACATGTGCCACTGAATTGACACCAGTGCTAACGCGTCTATTTCGGTACTCCTACCTTAAAGGCGCAGTCCCGGTCTCCTGGATGCGTGCTCTTGTCCATCCGATCCCTAAAAAGGTGATAGCTCGGACCCAGATACTACAGACCTATCGCCATTACCTCTCTTCTCTCCAAAGTAATGGAGAGCATCATCAATAAGCAGCTCCTAACCTACCTCGAGGATCACCAACTGGTGAATGACCAACTGGTGAATGACCAACTGGTCAATGACCAACTGGTCAATGACCGGCAATATGGCTTTCGCCATGGTCAATCGGCTGGTGATCTTCTGTTATATCTTACGCACCGTTGGACAGCTGTTATTGAAAGCAAGGGAGAGGGTCTGGCAGTTAGTCTGGATATGGTGAAAATCTTCGATCGTGTATGGCACAAGGGGCTTCTTTCGAAGCTACCTTCCTATGGGCTTCCCGAGAGTTTATGCAAGTGGATCACCAGCTTCCTCACTAGGCAGAGCATACAGGTCGTTCTCGACGGTTTTTGCTCAGACCCCAAGCCCGTGAACGCTGGTGTACCCCAAGGCTGCGTGCTATCCCCAACTCTGTTCCTCCTGCACATCAATGATATGTTGGATATCTCTAACATACATTGCTATGCGGATGACAGCACTGGGGATGCGGTATATTCCGGCCGTGCAGGTCTCTCTCGGGAAAACGTCGACGAGTGCCGAAAGAAACTTGTGTCTTCTATAGAGTCTTCCTTAGGGATGGTTTCTGAGTGGGGTGAACTGAACCACGTTCAGATCAATCCCCAGAAAACACAGGTTTGCGCGTTTACCACTAACAAAACCCCATTTGTCGTATCACCGCTCTTCGAGAGCACTCCCCTTATTGCCTCGCCAAGTATCAGAATACTGGGTCTCCATATTTCGAGCGACTGTCAGTTTCGGGGTCATCTGTAGAACAAGGCCAAGTTGGCCTCGATGAAATTAGGCGTGATCAATAGAGGGAGGCAGTACTTCAATCCTGGCCAAAGACTTGCGCTCTACAAAGCGCAGGTCCGGCCACACATGGAGTACTGTTCGCATCTCTGGTCCGGATCACCCCAATATCAGCTTTTACCAATTGACCGCGAACAACGGAGAGCCGTTCGGATTGTCGGGAACCCGGTGCTCTGTGAACGGCTGGACTCTTTGGCATTGCGTAGAGACGTTACATCTCTGTGCGTCTTCTACCGCATTTACCACGGACAGTGTTCCGAAGAGCTATTCGATCTGATGCCTACCGCCGAATTCCATCACCGCACAGCGCGCCATCGCCTCCAATACCATCCGTACCACCTGGATGCGTGGCGATCCTGCACTGAGCGGTTCTCAAGTACATTTTTTCCTCGTACCACTCGAATGTGGAACGAACTCCCTTCGGCAGTATTTCCAGATCGGTACGACATGGGTATCTTCAAAAAAGGCGTTTACTCCCATCTTCAAGGCCGGCAACGCTCCTGTAAATCCTCGGATGTTGCAAGAGTTCATGGGCGGCGGTGATCACAAATCATCTGCCAGCTCGTTTGACCTCCTATTCCATAAAAAAAAGGGGATGATCTCTGAGTGGGGCACTCCCCTGGAGACACAAGATTGCGCGTTTACCACTAAGAAAACCCCACTTTTCTCATCACTGCTCTCCGAGCACTCCTCTTATTGCCTCGCCAAGTATCAGAATACTGGGTCTCGATATTTAGAGCGATTATCAGTTTTATGGTCATCTGGAGAGCAAGGCCAAGTTGGCCTCGAAGAAATTAGGAGTGATCAATAGAGCGAGGCAGTATTTCAAACCTGACCAAAGACTTGCGCTCTATAAGGCGCAGGTCCGGCCACACATGGAGTACTGTTCTCATCTCTGTTCCGGATCACCCCAATATCAGCTTCTACCATTTGACCGCGTACAACGGAGAGCCGTTCGGATTGTCGTGGACCCAGTGCCTGCGAACGGCTGGACTCTTTGGCATTGCTTAGAGACGGCTTCTTTGTGCATCTTCTACCGCATTTACAACAGGGAGTGTTCCGAAAAACTATTCGATCTGATGCCTACGGCCGAATTTCAACACCGCACAGCTCGCCATCGCCTCCTTTACCATCCATACCACCTGGATGCGTAGCGATCTTCCACTGTGCGGTTTTCAAGGAATTTTTTCACACGTATGTGGAACGAACCTTCTTCGTCGGTATTTCCAGATCGATACGACATGGGTACCTTCAAAAAAGGCATATACTCCTATTTCCAAGGCCGGCAACGCTCTTGTGAATCCTCCGATGACGCAAGAGTTCATGGGCGGCGGTGATCACACATCAACAGTGACCCAAGCAAGCAAGCAAGCTCGTTTGCCCTCCTCTAACAGAAAAAAAATAAAAAAAGCAATAAATGTACCAAGACGGAAAATTAAATTCAATAATAAATTTATATTTACCTGTTCTGTATTACGCGGACCAAAGTAATCCAAAATCTACTAATAAATTAAAGTAATCAGAAAAGTACTGTCAAAAACAATTCTATAGTTTAATAGCATTCTGATTACTGATATGATATAAATAAAAAATCTAAATAATTTATATATTTTCATTTAGTTTTCATACTTTTAAATTAAATAATTTATTATTATATAATAAGGAGTGTCAGTGAGGCGATAGCAAGTCCATTTCAGCTTCGACAAATAATTTCGTGTGTCTGTCCGTGTGTTCGCTTTCGTTTCACAAATATTACAAAACTTTTTTGTTTCTTCACGTACACTAGCAATTATATTTAACACTAGAATCTTTTTATAATAAAATAATGCACGGATTCTATCCGGCTATCATTAACTATATATATTAATATTACCTTATCAACTGTATATTTGACTGTATATATATCTGTCGATACAACCACAGCAACCAGCGCAAGAAAAGATAATACAAAAAATATTTACCAAATATAATGCGCGTTTTTACATGTAACGTTCTTCTTCATTCCGAATGGAGTTGCGGGGAAAAGCTAGTATATTATACACTTTAGTTAACTGAGTAGTTTCAATTAACTATTATCATAAGTACCGATGATTTTTTCTTTAATAACTCTATAATTGAAATAAAAATTAACCCTTAAAATATTAAAATTTTCATTCCAAAGGATAATGATCTAATTTAAACTCCTCTTATAATAATCCTTTAAACATCCCGATCCCGAATCCCGGAATTTCGTAATCCCGTAATCCGGGATACGTGATGCACGGACAGTTTATTTATACATTGAAGTGTGACATGATGTTGGGGTTATTTTGATATCGGTGTGAATTAAGTTAAGTTTGTTAAGAGGTCCTTTTGCTTCTCCGTTGTGTTTCACTTAATATTATAATTCAATAATATTTTTTAACAGTAAACTCCATCTTTTGACTGATATCTGTGTGAATGATTTTCGCGTGTTAATTAATTTTTGGTAGTAAATTTTGAAACATAAATTTAAGAAGTCTTTAAACAAAGCTGCTTACTGCTACTTGTATTTTTAAGTAATTCACTTCTTCTATCACTCGAACGGAACCGCGGACAATATGTAGTAGGTTTTTGGTTCTTCGATTTTTAATCAACAATTTGGTATTAAAAAAAAAACTGTATTGAAAAAAATTTAAGTTAACGGCTTGTCTTATGTGTCTATTTTAAAGTTATACTTAAAATCTAAGTTACATATATAATAAACCTTGACGTACCTGGGACGTAAACTTCATACCCAGGGTACATCGTGTTCTACATTTTCGGAAATACTGCAGTATCCGTTAGCACACACACACTCCTTAATATTGTTTTAATTAAAGGATTAAATTTTTACGTTTACTGAGTGCTCGTTGAAATAGTGTATACACTGCTTCATGAAAGAATTACCCACTCTTTTGAGTCGAGCAACAGGTAAAGCGACCTTGTGTTTGTATGTGGTGTACACCACTCTACTTAATTATCAATATTCTGTATATATAAAATATAAACAAACATTACTTACATATATTACTTACATATATAATATTAATATTGGGAGTTTATTTTCCCTGAAAAGTGTAGTTTAATTGAGATGTCAGTATCGCGTGTGACGGTCGTTTAAATATCAATTAGTGAGACACGTGGAGAGGTGTCGGAGAGCTTTTCAATATTTTATATAATACACGAAGCTTTTAGCGACTTTATGGTAGGGGGTGACTTTTTGACACATTGTTCAAAGTCATTTCATAGTAGGAATATCTATTTGAAATTTAAAAAAATATAATTATATTTTTTCCAATATAGGAGCAGTTTTTGTTTATTTATCTCTCTCTTTCTTTCTCACTCTCAAACTGTCAGTCCATTTGAAGTAACAATATTACATTATAACCCGTTTATTAAGGAAGAGCGACCATATAACATTACGATCCTATAATTAATATTAGAAACCTCTTAAATATATATAAATATTACGCTGTTCTATCAGTCTGTTCTTCCCGTGTTTAAATAGTAGTTCTGAACTAATGTTCCAACCATGATCTTTCACACAAAGACAGAGTCGCGATCAACAACTAGTATAATTATACCAAAACTCCCAGAATATAAACTTAGTTTATGTATAAATAAACACATGTCCAAGCTATATTTATATATGTATATATGTATATGGTTGTCTCCCTCGAGCACGTTGAGCACGGAACATTAAGACGGTTTAAGTGTCTTGTGATGTCTAATGTGGTTTTGCCATTAGCAACCAACTTAGGGTTCCGCTGTTAAATGTTATATATGGTTCCATTTTCAATATCTTTAATAGAGTCGAGGATCATGTCTGTATATGTCATAAGTTTATTCTTTAATATACGTATAATTTCGTATTATTATTATATTCTTTGGATTGTTTGTAAGAAACATCATTTTAAAATAGTTTTACATAAACCAATGTTTCTCATTTTTCCTCTTTCTTTTTAAAATACTACGTTAAAACATGTATTTTTAATACATACAAACGTATAATGTGTTTATCTGTAAGTTCCCTGTGACATTTATGCTCTGAAACAAATTTATGTTTAAAACAATGTCTTTATATTCGTGTCAGTCTTAGAAACCACTGAGCCGTTATTGATGGGACTTGATCACGCAGAGAGATAGTTATCAAGAATAAAATAGACAATTAGATTCACAATCTTATAAAAGAGGCCAATGTCATCTCTAAATCTACAATTTAATCTATTTTAAGACAGCAAAGTGATTGTTATCATTAGTTATTAGCTAGCTGTTGCTAGCGACTCTGTCTGCTGTCCTACAACCCTCTCTCCCAATTCAGGTACTAAGTCACCCATAATTACTTACTTTTTAGTTATATCTTAATTTTACTATTACTTTTACCTGAGATAATAAGTTGTACCGTTTGTTTGTGTTGTATTTGTTGTTTGTATATTCTCGTCATATATGGAATAATAAGCCAAAACCAAATTCAATCGCATCAAAATCTGTCCAGTAGTACTTGTGATATATACAAACAAAATAAAAACAAAAAAAAAAAAAAAAAAAATTTTATTTATTTTTCTACCGACTTTATCCATATCTTGGGATATCTAGAGTAAATTTTTAGTATAAGCCTACAGTAAGTTTATCAGCCTATCTTTCGGTGCAGATAGTTTGATGTTTCATAAGTAAAACTACTACGAAGAAAAAGGTTTGTACGTATGTTAGTTAGTATTAAGTACCCTCAAAACTGCAGTGCCAATTTTAAACAATTCACTTATCGTAGTCAACCGTCGAGTTTCATCAGCGAGTGATATTGGCTATTTTTTATACCGATGTTACAAAGGGATCCGGGATTTACTCTGGTCGAAACGGAGGAAGTAAGAAAAAGCGACACGAACCCAGTAATAAATTAAAAACTCTCAATTTTATGAACCACAAAAGAGACATATCACAAATAAAAATGTTTGACGTCGAAGTGGGAATGGACAGCTATTTATTAATAAGACGTTGACTTTGAAGGTATTTATCATCAGTTCCACTGCAGCGTCACTTCACTAACTCCATAAGCACACTTCGTTCATAAGTGAAAAGTTGAACGGATACTTTTTATATGGTTCATTTTTAAACGAGACTCTAACCAAGCTTAATAAAAGCAATGATTGAAGTTGGTTTACTTGTATTTATTGTTATTTATTACACGTCTTGTTTATCATGGCCATCATCAACACCATAATTATTTTATATACTTTTTGATATAAAATGATTAAGATACTTCTTTTTAGTGAAGAATAAGGTGAGTCCGCCTAATAAAGGGCATGTTCTAAATAAGGGCCATCTTTTCAAAGTTCTCTAACCTAATATTCGAAGTTTTGAGAGTCTTCCCCAGTAACCAAACATAAGCGCACCAAGTTTCATTGCTTTCGTGATGACCATTTTGTCAGCGGCTCTTTGTATAACTTCAAGAACGGTCGACGAGTGTCAAATTATAAGACAAACCGATTGAATGTTCAGTATTTTTGGTAATAAAACATGTTTATTATTCAATATTTTGATATAGTGTTCTTAAAATAGTTTTCAAAAGTGCATTGAAGGAGTAAGTAAACCAAATTATTGCTTTTATATCCCGATTTTGTTTTCCTGAGGATATATCTCCTTGCCTAACAAGGTCCACCCTACTGTCTTCAATTAAGAACCGCTAACAAGGTCCGGGGGTACAAAATTAAAACTAGTTTCGAAACAATTTTACGTTCGTTTTATGTTACCAAATATAATAATATATATAAAGACAAGAAAATAAAGATTCTGAATGTTCGTTTATACTTATTTATCTTCTAATCTTAAGCTGCAATGTTTGACATGATTATTTTATTATTTTTAACCACTTAGTAAGGCAAATACCACAATAATATAGGTGTAATACCTAATAAGGTCCAAGGATAGGGACTGAAAAAAAAGTCTCATTAATAACGTTTTGTCATTTTCTTTACTAATGATAATAAAAATGTGCGCCAAAATACAAAATGTTTTAATTAAAACAAGAAAGTAGATTACCTGTAATTAATATATATTTTGTAACGCTTTATAAGGGTCACCACACGACACGACGAAATTTCGAACTCCGAACTTAATAGTAATTAAAAGTAATTCCTTTTTAAAATATGATTTTTCTGATATGCAAAGTCTAAAATATTATAATTTAATTTTGCACCTTATTAAGAATCCTACTGCTCCAATAAGCACCAGCGACGCACTTTTAAACTCTTCTTAAAAGTAACTGGCCATTTCTGTCTTGTTTTTGTACAATATTTTAAATAATATTCATGTTTTTTTCGTCATAATAATTAGATTCAAATCGTAGGTATTCGGTTTGGTTTTATTTTATGTAAAATAAAATAAAAAATATTTAATAATGTAAAACCTTCGACTCCAAAAAGACTGCAAAAAGTTAACTGAATCATCTTAATGTAGTAGTTGTCGTTATTTAGCCTGTGTGGATTAATAGATCGGTAAAGGCTGAATGCAAGGGGCACTTTTTAACGCGGGAAAAGATACACTTAGGAGAGCGGTAAGTATCTATATAATTACATATTTCAACGATACAATTATATGTAATATACTTTTAGTGGCAAGTTTATAGTATTTTATTAATAAATGCTTTCAATTAAAACTATTAAAAAGAATTAAATAAAATTCACGTGTTCGCAAAAAATAATGTCGGTCATGAAATAAATAATGCAGATACTATTATTATAATATTGGAGTAAACAACATAAAACTAACTTTTCACAGGGAGCCATAATGTCTAAATCTTTCTTTATAATCATAGTCTATCGAAATGTGCATTCAATCCTTATACATTTTCTGCTATCACAGATTAAAATTATAAATCGTTTCTTGCTTTTTCAGTGCCAATAACCGATCTTTGGATTGAGTTGGTAGGAATCTAAAATTGATTTTCCAAGCTTTTTATTTGGAATATTTATGAACTTATGAAACGTCCGACTACAGATTGATCAATAATTTCGGCCGTTAATTTACCATATATTTGTAGTTAAATAAAATGGATTTTATCACTTTTTTATTAATTCTTTGGCAGTTTACAATATTTCGGCACTTAGAAAGCTAAGACTTGGTTCATATATATTTCTCGGTATAAACTCCGACTGTTATAACAATTGTAATTGACAAAATTAAGAAACTTATTATTGAAAGATAATGATTTGGTTGTATTTAAACATTATTATTGAAATATTGGATTACCCCGCGCTGAAATATAAATATCATTCATTATTATATTCATCTTTAGATTAAATGCGAGATTACTTACAGTTACTTTGTCAGCTCAAAGTTTATTGGAAAACAAAAAAGATTTTTAAAATGTTGTCCAAGTTTCAAAATAACCGTTATTATAAGGCTGAAATTAATTTATCAAATTCAAATATTAAGTACCTACTTTTCTCAATCTCCGTCGCTCCCGTAGCGTCGCTGCCTTTCTTCTGTCAACTGCTGCCGTCTTCCGCTTACAGGCCTTGCAGGCCCAGGCCAAGCACCGCCTGCTGGGACCTAGAACATGCTGGATGTGTTCCTCCTTCTCCTCTTTGACATCACAACACTCACTGTTATCACTTTCCTTATGAAAATCAAAACTGTAGTCAAAGGTGGCACTGTAAGTCATTGTCAGTTTGACAGTTTTGTTTTTTAATTCAAGCGCTTCCCGCCACGTCACGCGGCGAACTGAATTCAGAGGGTGTTAAGATTTACAAAATATGTACGCTATTAATAAACTGTCTAGCTGGGACATGCCAATTTATTAGTGTTTGTATTGAAATTGATGCCGGTGATATTTTTTCCTTGATTTTACGGTGAAAGGACGTATCAGGATCGATTTATTATGTTACTTTTTTATGACTGCGCTATATTGAGTGTTAGTTTGTGTTTTTTACATTTCTCCACCCTACCTAACATATAAATAATTTTTTATCTACTCATCTTTTACTTGCGATTTGCCCTCATTAGAAAAATTAAATTAATGATTCAACCACAGGACCATCTGATATGTTCTTCTTCTTTCTTTTGCTTTTAAAAAAAATGATTCTTTCCTTTTGCTTTTAAAAAAAAGATTTATATTTAAATTTGTCTTAAAAAATTATAGAATAAGAAGTAATGGTAAATGAATTATACAATTGATTCAGCACTTTCCGAATTTAATACAAAACAAACAAATATATTTTATTTACGATAGGTATAATATAAATGGCTTCTATGCCGAAGTAAAAAATATTTTAAAAGGTATATTCTTCTTAGACATCTGTTGTTTAAAAAAATATTTTTATTTAATAAGCATAAATAATTTCTATAATTTTTTAAATGTCTATGTAGTATCAAAAAAGTACGATAACTGATAACTATGTAACAGGATTTGAATATTGTGAGCTGTTGAAAGTTAAAATAGAATGATATTTCTAAACTTTCACAAATAACAAAAGTCCACAACAACGGAGTTGAATTTTCTTAAACCTCGGTCTACTGCTCTTCATAAATACAATTATCTGTCCTATAAGTAAAATTTTTAATATTATAGTGCCGTGTGGCGCCATCTATTGTTGAGTAGCTTAGTATAATTGACTAGACAATATTGTTAATAAAATAAATATTTTTTGTGTGTAATATGTTATTATGAAAGAATACAAGATAAATTGTATTATATTCTGGAAATAATTATACTGATTATA
Organism: Melinaea menophilus ssp. n. AW-2005; assembly: GCA_918358695.1. Lineage (NCBI taxonomy): Eukaryota > Metazoa > Arthropoda > Insecta > Lepidoptera > Nymphalidae > Melinaea > Melinaea menophilus. The sequence continues at coordinate 18,967,494 of OU911038.1, forward strand.
ATAAATATTAGGAAATAATTTTATTGAAATAAAATTTATGACGTATTTGGATATGGTATTAGTATTTATTATTTTAACATTCTTTGGAACGAAAGTAAAATAATGTGTTGTTAATATTAATTAACTAAAGACATTTTAAATTGTTTAATGACTGTACAAAAAAAACAATTTCCATCTCTGTGAAATTGTATTGTGTCAGTTTATTGTGTTGATGTATTGTTATAATGACATACTTTCGTAACTGACACCGTGTCTCGGTATACTTTGCTGGAACGATGCTGTGCGTGTCGATTCAGAGGTGGAGCATGCGCGGTCGCGGAGCGAGATAGGAGGGATGCTGGAGCGGAATAAAGTATGTATGGAGTAGTTTTGGTGGTTAATCTTTATATATAAAATATATTTTGAACACTATTATTTTGTTGTGTCTTATTTTATTATTATAATTTTATTTTAAACATGAATTTATTATTTTGTGAATATTTGAGGGAATGCAAAATTTATTTAATATATTGTTATATAGTAATGATATTTCAAACCAATAAATAATAAAGTATGGTGTAATAAATAAAAAAAAATAAGATAGATAATTGTATATCCATTAACTACATGACCCACTCCATACGTGTGTGTTCATCGTCACAACATGAGCGGGGTGTGAACCAACACGAAGGGCTTGCTATAAAATTAACAATAAAATCTTAAAAAACACTATATACCAACATTAACTTAACATATAACTATTAATAACGCCAGAAACATAATAATAATTGTTCTGTGACAAAATGTTATAAAGAAATTCTACCCAGCACCAAGTAAGTAACGATTTTTGCTATTTTTACCTATTCTATCTATTTTTATAGCGGCCATACTTTTTATAAATATAAAATACATTTTAAAATGTTTTTATAATTGTTATTAAATGTAATTTAATGAATAAATGTAAATTTTTGAATGTAAATCTTAATGTTAAATAATAAAAGACAAATCACTTTTATTAATAATAGTATATAAGGCTTAGAGTTACCTTAATTATTATTAAGTGTTATAACGATTTTATAATCGGAGGTGCAGTGACCTAATTTTGTTCTAGATGACATTTATGGGATGACCTAGGACCTAGGTCATATAGATTCTTATATATATATATCAATATTATTATTAATAAGTACTACTAGTAGTTATTAAATGTTGATATAATTATTAATTAAATTTTACTATATTATTTTTGTATCAGTGTAATAATTATAATTAAAATTGAGTATTTCCGTTAACCTACTTCCAGCAGATTAACGTTTTTTATATTGTGAGAATTTCTTTGAACATATTAATAGCTTCGGAGACAATTAAGATGACATCTTTAGTTTGCTCACAGATTATCAGCATCCAGAATGGTGGGGAGTATCTTTGAGATGAAAGAGGTGTATCGTTTTAACGCTGCTTGAGACGGGTGAGGTTATTAATTTATATTACGCCATTTTTAATTTAGAATTATGTCTCAGATATTTTTTTTCTTTGATTAGTTGAGTTGTTATAATAAAATTTGTAGGAATTTCCTAAAATTAGTAATTTATTTTATTATTATAATTTTATATAGATTTATGTTTTTGTTGCCTTATTATCTTATTATCTTATCTTTATTCTATTTTTTTTTAATTTTAAAATTTTACATTTTTTTTTTAATTTACATATTCTTTCTTGCTTTTATTATAGTACATCTATTATATGAATTATATTATACCATATCCTATCTTTCAAGTTATAACTTCCAACAGTATGTATAATGTAGAACTGTGACTTGGTACTAAATGAACAACAAGTCAACATTGCAATCATACTTCAAATCTTTTTTTGGTGTTAAGTCACAGATATTTATCCCTTTCTCACTATAGAGAGTTTGGTGGGGTGTGAGCGGGAGAGCGCAATGCACCCAGCCGCCAGGTGACCCTGTCGCTTACACCCGCGGAACATGTCATGGGACTCCCTCGAGTCGCGCGACTTCCTCGGGTGAGTTTTACACAGTGCGTGTGTGTGTGCGATAGTGAGCTCTAGAGGTGGACTAGAGAAGACAACCAGCTGCTTGACTACACTCCTCATTAGGTAGCACAACATTAGCTATTTTGCATTTCTCCAGTTTTTTGGATGTCCACGTCCACTTGCCATCAAATAAACAGTGATTGTTTGTACCCAATCCCTTAATAGGATACTAAGTACTACCTAAGTACATATAATTTAAATAAAATTTGGACTTTATATCTATCTCTGACTCTATTTCTCTTTTATATAACGTGAATAATGTTTTTATCAAAGATGGCAAGTAAGAGCTCCAGCTCAGGATATATAAGTATATCGCGATTAAAACTACTCATTTCATACAGAGTTCACCCGAACAAATTAGTTTTTTTATCCTTTGTTTTTTGTAATATTTATGTCAATGTTGTTGTAGCGGGGTGCCGGCGCACCAACTGTCAGCTACACGACTGCTCAGCTCTCCCGATCCATCCAGACATCATCTTGAAGATCCAACAGGTAAGGGTCGACATTTTATCAGTTATCATCTCCACAACTTGATATTGATAACTCTTGTTGCTTTTGACTACAAAAAAATGAGTTACAAAACTAAAAATCAATTAGTAGCTAATTCAAAAGATGTATATTCCATATATATATATATATATATATATATATATATATATATATATGTATTATGTTTTTTTTGCAATTTTGAGTTTTCTATATCCATCATGTGTAATCAACTCATTCCATACACATCTATATATAAGTATATCTATGTATTGAATTACGAGATCTCCGGAACTATAAGGCCGAGTAGACGTCAGCTACGAACGTATTTTTCAGAACGGAGGAAATTTCATTCCCCTGGAGTATTTTAGGAACTTTATTTAAAAAAACTCACATTTTTAAACTATTGCTCTTTGGTATAAAACTTGAATATTCTTTTTTATACGCTAAGAATTATCAAGAACGGATTTTACGAAATTCTACCTACAAAGGGCAGAATTGATATTTTTGGAAATCTATGAGTGAGAGTAATCTATTACTGTGTTAATTTAGTAAAAGTTATTCATAATAAATACATAGCCAGCTAGATACAATATTTCTCTCTACATGTAATATTTTTCTTGCTTGTCATATATTTAATGCCACGCGACTCGGGCGGACAGACAATATTTTAATATAGTATACACCGATTATGTAGGAGGATAGATCACACACACAAAATGCTGTTAATGTTAATTTATGGTACTGGATTAGTCGGTTAGAATGATGACCAGAATCCTTGAAGCTAGGAGAACTCTGCAATGCAATTGTAATTGCACGAGACAATATTAAAAAAGGGGGATGTTACACTGCAATTGTCCTTGAAGATGCCATTGTCATGAATAAATCATTTGTAGAAACTCCTCATATATAGAAACATTCATACTTTTAGCGTCAAACTTTCCAGAACTGTTCCCATTCTCAGAGGAATACCCCAGTGGGAGCCGCAATGGCGCCATCCGCTGGGGCTCCCGCTTCGGTCCAGCCCACCGGCCCTCCAGCGGAGTGCTGGAATGCTTCCGGATCTGCAGGTCACGTTTGGATCAGTATCTTGCAAGGAGGAAGGTAACTAATCATCATCTTCTAAAAAAAGGTCATATTTTTAGAAGAAGAATGAATTTGAGTTTTACGGCGTTTCACTATTAGTAGGTAGGTCTAAAATTACTATTGAATATTATATTTGCGTTTAATATGACGACTGTGAGAGCTTAGCCGTTTTTAATATAAAAACTGTAAAAGATGCTTATGATCGATTGTGGAAAGGTATTTTAAAGTTCTCTTATTTAATTAATTGTAATTGATTATCATGTATCATGAGAAAGCTTATCTTTTCTTTTTGATGTCTACATATAATTATTTGAGGTCAGATGTGAGTCTCACTGAACTTTATATTCAAAACTTTTACTTTAACTTTAGACTTTAAAGAGTTTAAGATTTTCAGGATTATGCATTGTAGTATCATGATTACGAGGTATTAAGCTAATTTCAATTAAATTTTTCCTGGAGACAGTGATACCAAAAAGCATATTTACTTCGGAAGTTAAGTAATAACATTTTAACCTATAAATTAAATTTCATTGAATAGCTTTCTAGGTGAAACTGAAATTTAACTGAGTATATAAAATCTGGGTCGCGACCCGCGCGCGTGCAGCTAACAGATACCTATCACTATTTCAACAAAAAAAACACCGGAACTATTGCATACAATACGTGATTAAAATAAATATTTTGGACGCTCATTTTTAAAACAAAATGAAAAAAATATTAATAACAATATAAATATTCATTCAAATAATCCATTTCATCCCGCCAGTATTAAGTAAAATATTATAAAATAAGTGCTGGAAAATGATATCAGATAGAATTGAGCACAACGGTTACGTAGTCATCATTTTAGTTTAACCACAGACAGTTAGATTGCCATTTAGGTTTTAAATTACTCAAACAAATTAATTGCGGCCTGGAATCACAGGATTGGCATCTTCTATGATACCTCCAGGGTTTTGGAGTGTCCAAAACATTAAAGTGTGTGTTAAGCTGCAAGGTGTAAATAATGCGGGATCCCTAGAAATATTATTTTATAAATATTATATTATAAATATTACATTTATTGTATTATCGGTAGAATAAATAAAATAGGCGTACGTCAAAGTTACGTTCTTGGCTTATTTTGGTGTTTGGTTTTCACTAGTGACTATTGAATCATTCATTCATCTAATACAACTTTGATTACAGGGCACTTCGGTAACGTTACAGATTTTTAAAAGGCTAAAAGTTTTCTCCTGTTATTATAGTTCCATTACAAAGAGTCCTAAAGTTTTTTGTACCCAATACACTCCAAGTAGGCCAAAACATAATTAAAGATAGCAATGGTTATGAAACTATTCATGTAACCTTATCTTGATATCTCCTAAATTTTTTATAGTATACAAAAGTTTACTACTAACCTTTTTTGCAGCGGCACAACGCTTACAGAAATGAGACAGGTGATTGATATCTCTGCAACTAGAATAGCTTGCCATTTAAGGTGCCGCTGTAATATCTTATAATACCCTTCTACAGGGCATGTAATGTAAATGTACATGTAAACTTTGCTCTTTAATTTTAATCTATCTAACTCAAGCTTTTATATATTGAAACAATACAGATCGAACGCGGTGTCCGTCTGTATGGACAGAACGAACAACGCCAGGCCGTCAAAGTGTGGTTGTCAGCTTTACGAGGCGTCAGACACAGAAGTGACAAGTTCGCGCTTCTTGGACATCTGTACCAGGCGTACATGGACTTTGGAAAATACAGGTCTCTGATATTTTAGTTATAAAGTTACAAGAAACGAAAAAGTAAATGTCAATACACAATTGACGTTTGTGAAACAGTGATCACAGTATATAAATAGTCGTCTGAGTTTTGTTGTGTGGTTCTTCTCAGACCAGGGTGCTTTTGGAACCCTCGTAGACTTAAGTTAAGTGTCTTTACAGAAGGGCTTATTTCGATAAGTATGGTATCAAAATTGGATCCCTTCCCACTTCCATTTGACGCACACAAGTGATCACTGGTATTGATATAAAGTGGAAAAAAAATTACATGTGTCAAATTTTTTCTCTCAAATTGGACCTCAGAAATAAAACATCAGTTAACAATTTCTATTTCAAATTCCAGAGAATCATTGGAGTTCGCCAATCGCCAGCTCGGAATATCCGAAGAACTGGATTCTGCTCCGATGAGAGCTGAAGCCTATCTCAATCTCGCTAGAGCTCACCAGACATTGGGGGGACTTGATAGGTGGGATTGAGGTTTTTGTCAACTACTGGTTAGGTGCCTAATTTAGTTAAATTTAGTGCAATCTTAAATAGGTTATTATGTATTTAGAAAACACATAGACTGATGAAAATTCTCAGTGACATTTTATTTTGATAGGGACAAAACATTTCATAAAAAATATGTTGACACCCGGAACAAATCCAGAGAATGCAATACATAATATAATTATGGTACTAGTAATATATTTAAATGATATATATTTATAACCGCTATTTAATGTTATTCAACTTATCAAGGGCACTCTCATACGCTCGACATGCGCTCTATAATGACTGCGGCGGTGGATCGACCGCTGGATTCGTCCACCTCACGGTGGCGGTGGTCAGCCTGGAACTGGGGGCCATCTCCAAGGCCATGGACGGCTTCCAGAAAGCCCTGGCTGTCGCGCAGGCCCAAAACGACAACACCCTCTCCTTGGAGGTACATATTTGTAATCTGATGTTTGTAGCACTATATTTTGAAATTCTTCGTTGTACTTAAGATTGTGATTGTGAACGTGAACTTAATTCTCAAGAAATGTGTAGTGTGTTTAGAGTTTTAGTTAGGCTCATTTGCAGTTGAAGTGCTGCAAATGAACCTAACTAATTTTAGTTTTATTTTAGTTTTATTATTATTATTATTTATAATTGGTAAAAACTGTGTATACATAGACCCTTAATCAATAAAAGGCAGATTGTATCATAGACAAAAATTATTTGTAAAGACCTTGTTTTTAATATTTTTCTAATACATGAACTAACATGAGTATGAAGGTCGTTGATTCTGTGCTGCAGGTGTATGTGGGTCTGTCGGAGGTGTGGCGTCGTCTCCGCGACTCGGAGCGCGCGGTGGCGTGCGCGGCGCGGGCCTGTGACCTCGGGCGGGGGCCTCGTGCCGCCGACCTCAACACGCGCCACAACCGCACCGCGCTGCTGCAGATGGCCGCCGCGCTCAGGGCACGCAGCGACCTGGGGGACGCACTCGACTATTGCAATGTAGGTGCTTTATACTGATGTGTTGAGTCTCGATACTGTTCTCCGTTGTCGAGATTAATATTAAAATGTTCAGTTATTGATGCCAGCATCTCCCAGGTATATCAACTATCTTTTCGAGGTGGTGGTAACTTTGAAAATTGATGTTGATTTTATAATTTTTGCCCTTTGAATTATCGGGTAAACAATAGATTTGGGACTATGTTTACAAATTATTTTAACTTGTTTGAAATTTGTCCATTCTGTAATATTGAATTACAGGAGGCGCTCCGTCTAGCGGCGGTGGCGGGAGACCAGGGCTGCTACGCTCGCGCGATGAGGATAACTGGAGACGTGTATCGACGGAAATGTGATATCGGAAAGGCTTTGAGGTATGGTTTTTGATGTTTAACATAAATATACTAATTACTATCTATAATTATAAAATTTTCATTATAAACTATTCTACAAGTAGGGAAGTATATAAAAGGTGTCATCAAATCTTACAGACACTATGAAGTAGCAATGGGTGCGGGTCAATCGTTGGGCGACAGGCTGGCCCAGATGGAGGCCATGGACGGCGCTGCGAGATGCTTGGATGAATTGAGACTACAGGGACGTATATGTAACTGCCGTCCTTTGGAGTTTAATACAAGACTACTGGAGGTTGCCACCTCTGTTGGATCTAAAGTAAGTATTTTTGTTAAGTTTCTACCCTTCAAGTGATTTTGGTAAAAGCGGTTACCGCTTTTTCTAAACTTAAAAGTAACATTTTAAGTATGTAAATTATGACTTGAATCAAAAGCCTTTTAAGCACTGTGAATATATTTTCCATCATGTTGTTACAAAGTCTGGCATCAATTAAGACAGTTTGATCATGACCTGGCTGTTGATAGTCATTGATCCTTAAGGACCTTATTATATCCTAATTGTGGAGAATAGCTCACCCAGTACTCCTATCATTCCATAATTGCACTGCACGATTGCTTGTATAATTACGGTACGTAGTAGTAGTAGTACGCCAAGTTTAACGCCACTTTCTCAAACGCATCTATTATCTTAAATAAATAACGAGAACCAATCATATTCAGCTTGTTAACAAGACAGCAACGTGAAGCCCACCAACCTCAGAAACGATATTCTGTACTTCAACAATTTTGTTGGGTTTAAAATCCAATTTGCATATCCATAGTTCATTTAGGACTTTGAAGGGAGTGATTTAATAATACCTTTTTTTTACTTCTCTTGCACGAGCGACGTACAAAACTATGGTGTTACGATGTCCATATTTCCAAAACTCAGAAGTTCTTTTATTAGAAGAATAAGTAATGGAATTCCTAGTTCGAATACACCACGATTCTTATCAGATGCTGGTTCGCCGCGTCCGTCTCCGGTTGGCGGACATCTACACTGCTCTGGGTGATAACAACGCGGCGGCGCGGCAGAAGCGAGCGGCGGGCGCGTGGTCGGCGCCGGCTTGCGGACGCTGCAAGGAGCCGCTGGCGGAGCGAGCAGAGCCACTCGTGTCACTGCCATGCACACACATCGTGCATTTTGCGTGAGTCAATAGAATATTTTAATTTGGGACTAGAGAAACTTTATTTCGTCGATTCGTTTTTTGTACAAATTTTAAACAAATATCAAAAATTTAAACGTTACAGTAAACAAATATCAAAAATTTAAACGTTACGGTAAACGTTAAGAGTATTGAAAAAAAATCAAATAGCAGCGGATAATTCAGATACTAATATACTACATCTAAATTCCCCAGCTGCATGCCGGAGTCCTGGTCTCGTCGCTCCAACCGCAGCGCGGGTACAGAGTGCGCGGAGTGCGCGTCTCCCCGAGCGCGTGCTCCCCCCGCACCCCCCGCGCCTCCCGCGCCCCGCAGCCTGCCCGCCCAAGGGGTAACATTTTTTTTATACATTGTCCCTACTGTTCATGACATCGTCACTGGTGGAGCAGGGGGTAAAATACTAGATAGTCGTTTAGAACAAAACTTTTGATGGCTTGATGGTCTAGTACACAGTGATGCTAGCCGCTGGTTCAAAGGTCGGAAGTTCGATTCACAACCGATTTGTTAAATATAATACAGGAATGTTTGCTCTAATCTATTGTTTTGCAGATGGAAAAAGATACTCTCTTTAAGTTTTGCGACATTGTTATTTTTAAAGAAACTGGCAATCGTAAAAGAATCATACTCTGATAGGTTTACATTGTCAGCTGACACATATTTGTCCATTTTCAAATTAAACCTATAATATTGTACAACTACGAAATAAATCCAGAATTAGTGATGAAATGATTTAAAAAATACGATGTACGGAGAAGCAAGTATTTATTGGCGTGTGACGTCACCGAAATAATAATCAATCACAGAGAATTTGTGTTTTTCAGAAATAAACATAAATATTTTATAAATAATGAACAAAAGATGTATATTTTTTGTTACATTATTATTTAATAGGGTAGCAATAACAATCCGTAGTAGTAACATATTTTCAATATTGCCAAATAACCTATCATGGAAGAAGAGGGGTAAAACATAAATATAAACTCACTATTTAATTTTAAGCATTGTGATTTCTTAAGTATTTTGTTAAGTTCTTTACCTGTTGTTATATTTTAATCAATAGAGACTCAATAATATATTATACATTTTTAATTAGAATATTTTTTAATAATAGCACATTTTCTAGGATTTCCCGTTCGGTACTCCTCCGACGCTGAGGGAATCTGACCTCAACTCTGTGCTGTCTGACCACAGCAGTCAGCAGGCCACGTCCAGTGTTTAATATTTTTTATTACATTTCTTTTTGTCCACTTCATTTAAGTTATAGTGCAATAGAGTTGACAAATTTTAATTCATTCATGGATACTTAATTAAAATATATCTAAAAGAATATTACAAATTTAGCATTATAGTATAGCACATATTATGTTTCGTTTGTCATTACAATGACAAGTAAAAGTAAAACAAGAGAAAGAGAAAATTAAAAAGTGACAAAAAAAAATTATTTGCTTATGATACTGACATTATCCGTCAGTGTCATTAAGTAAATAAAAAAAGTGAAATAATAATTTTAAATGAAATTTATCCTCTATTTCAATTTGTCGACTGATTTCTGTTCAATTCTGGATTATCGCTACTGATTTTAAATATTACTTACAGTTTTTGTATACTTAACTTACTATTAACCATATTATCAGCTTAAATTTAAAATTATCTTAACGACACGATCACCTCTTTAAAAATTAATACCACTGTCGGCGACAATATACAATAGATTGATTATTATAAATATATCAAATTATTTTAAAATATTGTAAAAACAACAAAACATAGAGTGATAGAAAAAAAAATATTTATGAGATATTTTCCATCGATCTCTTGTTATATAATTACTTTTTTCAAGTTACTTATTTAGTGTCTGCAATGTTAGCTGTTATTTTTTTATAGTATAATAACATAAAAAGTATGCAATACAAAGTACCCATTAGTGGTACAACGATCCCTATTTCGTTATTTTATTTTCATTTAGAATCACGTTTTTAGTAATTTTTGTGATTTCTATTTCTAAGTTCCAATTACAAACTGCAGGTTGTAAAGGTAAGGAGTACTACATCAATAACTTTAAGTCACGTATGTGATTTTTTTCGGGTTCGAAATTTCTTTAAACACAACTTAATAATTTTGTTTTTGACACATATTTAGAGTTTTATTGATATCAATAAAATTCTAAGGTTATAGTTGTAACAATTAAAATTTTGTAGTTATACTTTTAATATAATTCTAGCAGCGCCGTCTTAATTTCATAGATTATGAGGGAAAAAAATAAATAATAAATATGCTGCTCCTTACCTCTACATTCGTAAAATATATATTTGGAGATGAGGCATTATTTAATTTGCATCTTAAGAAACTAATGAGGTAATTAATCAATTGATGTTTTGTTTATTAAAACGAATAATTACATATGTATTACAAATTATTATATTTTTATCAATAAAAAAATAATAAATTCATTTTTTCTTCACTGTCTTGTGTTAAAAATAGGTTTTTAAAATCATTTTATATTACCTTTTAAAGTAAATTTTGGTGTTAAAATATGTATATAAAGATATCCTGGAATTGAGAGAGTTTCTTATGTCATAGAAAAATATTATAAAAAAACAAATGACTTATAATTTTTAGTCTGTAAATAAAAAGAGGGGAAATGCCAATACCTGATATTCATGTTATTTGTTGTAGATAATATTTTTATTATGAATTATATTAATTTGTAATGTATTATCAAATATTATAATTAAGATAAAGTCTTTACAAATTATTAATATATAAGAAACATACGCTTGTATTCGTGATATAAGGATTTGTTGCGACATCTTGATATTTTATTAGACGTAATAATATATATAAAAATTAAATGATGTATGAGGTCCGGACAACGTACGACATTACATAACTATAACCATAGACAAACATTAAAAGTTATTTGACAATTGAAATATAACCTCTCAGAAAATTATTTAAGCTACAGCATATATTTATTTTGACATGAACAATATAATATTCTAGCGTCATTACTGAATTTATATTTTTGTTTTTTTTTTCTACTTGTGAGAATGTTTTTTTTAAATATGAGATTTCATTTAGTGTCGTATGTTTGTCGAGACCCAGTATATATAATAATAAAATCCACAAACTGCCAAAACACACTTGTGGTCAATTAATATTAAAAACACTTTCATGCACTAGTTTCAAAATCACCAGTAAATAAATAAAAATATGAAAAAAAAAAACTAATTTCAATCACTATTAAAAGTTATTAATAAAATTCCAATGACGTAAATGGTATTATTAGATATTTTAAATAAATATTTCATTATTATATAATATAAATGTTATAGTAATAAAAAATTCTAAATAGAAATTATTTTAAAAGGGACAGGAAACTGCGTTATCTTCATAGTATTCTTTTATATATTATATTTTAATTTAAATGAAATACTATTCGCAGGTAGATAATGCAGGTTAATGTCCTTAATAAGTATAGATAGATATTACAAAACAAATTTCATTTATTCTTGTATAAAATATACCTAATATATCTTCAATATACACTGTCTGATTTCAGCTGTTTAACAATAGCGTGCCAATGATGATTATGACAAGCATGCCAATGCACCGCCATTTTGAAAATATAACCCAAAAAAATGTTATTTTGCCTCTTTGAAACTGTTTAATTACAAATGTTGACCTTCAAAATTATTCTGACACATAGCCGTAGTGTGCACTTCATATTATTTCAGTTGTATTATTCAAATGTTCCTAAAATATATGTCATCCATCACCTATATACAGGCTGTGGTTAAATTGAGTCGATAATTTTTTAGATTTTTTAAATTTATCTTATTATAATTTTATTCATATAAAAAATGTTTAAATAAAAAATAATCAAAAAAATTGGTCCTCTTCCACTAATTTGCTTTGTGTTCTAAATAACCGGATAGGTTACCGCGATTATCTAAGTAATTATTATAATGTTTGTTTAAGATTGATTTATCGACTTTTAAACCCAACCTGTATATGTAACATAATTGAAACTGACTGATATTTTATATCAGCCCAAAGGGTATGAAATGTTGACATTAAGAACAAGGATTTCTTCTATAATGTAAGTGAGAACTAAGAAAGGGTTTACTAACAGTTAAGAGATGAAAGAAACATTGTTTTCCTATAAAAAGATCCGCCACAGATATCACGATCTAAAAATGTATTACAGTTATATAGTAAAAATACATTTTTAGAATCAGCGCCGGTGGTGGTCAACGCCGCACACCAGCAAACTCATGAAAATATATAAATATCATTACATCATAAAGTATCTTTAAACAGAATTTATTTTGTAACCTTTACCTTTTACTCTGTTTAAATATAAAATAATTATATTTATTTCGATGTATATATATGTCTGTGAGCCCATCACTAAATATTGTTAATGACATGTAGTTGTGATTATGGCGTTGTGTTTATTATTTTATATGTAATAAGATTATTAAATAATTGTTCGTTATATTTTAAAAATTTAATTGAAAAAATATATGATTAGAAAATATGTGCTTTATTGTTTGATTTTTAATTCTTTCATAAATTTAATTTTTTATTTTATCCTTTGGTTTCAATAGCGTCAGTTTGTTTCCTACACTTTAAGAGACATTCTTTATACTTGAAATATTTTTTTTTCCTACTCTACTGTATGGAGCGTAAAGCCACTGCGTTTATAATATGATGTTAGCAGTTATAGGCAGTGAAGTATAAGAGTATAAGTTTAAAGAAGGGCTTATTTTAATTAGTATGGTATCAAAATAGTTCCTTCTGACATTTCTATTTGACGAATACTAGAGTTTACTGGTATAGGTTTAAAGTAGAAAAGATAAGATAAATAAATAAAGCTATTATTTAAATAAAAAATTTATACTAATTCATTAATCAGTGCTAAAAGTTCCAATGCTTTGAATAAAATTCCTTATTATTAAAACTCTTTCTTATTATACCTGGCTCTAAAGTAGCATACATTAAAGCTAGATTAGTGCCTTACGACGGACATTTATGTATACACGATTTGTACTCCGTTCTACTACTGCAGACTGCTGATGCTCGTCATAAATGTCATTTTTGACAGCAAGTCCTGAATTTGATAAAAGCTCCATCTCTTATCACATTTAGGTAAAAAATACATACTTTTTCAAAGACATTTTAAAAAAGTAATTCAACATCTAATTGCTTTTATTCCCTAATTCGAAAGTAAAAATAGGTTTAAAATATCGCTATATGAAATAACGGAATTAAAAACTATCTGAATCCTGAATGTATAAATATAATATCGGCTCCATTTGTGTTTATCGTTGCCATTACAAAAAATAACTAGAGTTGTTTATAAAAAAGTAATCATTTGTATTGATTTTTCAACACTTTTCATAGTATCGAGTTTTACCTGTGAAAATCAATTAATACAGCAGTAAAAATTTGTTATTCCAAAGAAAAACATTCAAAGGTATAAAAACCGATGAAATTCTAGGGTTGAAAGTGTTATTTATATTAATTTAGCTTTGTGTATCGAAGTGTAACGGAGAGAAAGAAACTTTGGATATACCTGGGATTCTTTTTGATTTTACAAGGATTTTTCTTGGTTTTAGGGAAGAATGAGTGCTATTGCGCAGCAAGAGTCTCATGTTAAGGAAAGTTTATTTCAGTTTATTGAGAAAAATATCCCTTCTGCGGATGTGAGTGCGATAGACGACATAGTTCTTGCGTATGTTATTTCTATCCTTGAGGAAGCCTCACAGGATCCCTGTTTCGATGTTGAAGGTGAGAAATAATCCATAAATATTAGTATAATGTCTTCCACAATTGCACAACTTTCAATGTATCCAAAATAAATTATACGAAAATAAGATCGTCACTAACCGCATAATAAATTTAAATTAATTTGAATTATTATCTTATTTGAAAAAAAAACTTTTTTTGTATTTTCGGACATCTTAACCACTTTATTAAAACATGTCGATATATACATTTTATATTAATACATTCTTTTATATTAATAAATAATTAAATATCTAATAATTTATTGATGAATGAAAAGTATTTTAAAAATAAATAAAATAATTACCAATAATTATATTGTGATATGATAAATATTGTGATGAGACATTTTTTCTTAAATAAAATTATATGTTTATTTTGTATTACTTTCACAAACAGCTTTAAATATTCATATAATTGTATCAAAACTACCATAAAGATTAATAACACCTATATATTATTAAAATTGTATGTGTGTGTTTTGCTATTCTATAACTATTCCACTTATAAGGACCAAAATATTATAAGTCAGCTGGTAGACATCAGATGTCCGCTCTGATGTAAATACCATCAAATATCCTAATTACTTAATAAAATTATCACTTTGAAAATTTGTTTAAACTTAATCAAACTTTCAACCACATTAGAAGTTTTGTCTTTATAAATAAACAAAAATAAATTAATAATTATAAAGGAGGTTCGGACAACTCTTGACAACCAATAACAATAAGTGACAATACTCAATCAACGCTATTACAGTTTAAAAATATTATATATTTATTTTATCTACTTGGATGTGGGATGGTTTGTGTTTTATGTGATTTAGATTAATAATAAACATATTGAAAAGATTATTATGTCATATATTTGTATATTTTAATAAATTATAGCAATTTGTTGACGTCAATGCCAGAAGAACTACAAAAATAATATCCCTTCAATATTGAAGGAGGTTTGTGTAAAAAGTTTCTATATATATGTAGTATATTCCTTTAGTCCATTTGTTTCTTAATTCTTCCAGGTTTCATAGAGATGATGGCTGCATACATTCCTAAGTTTGCTACCATAGACCCGGGGTTGGTGTGCTCATGGGTCCTTGAGCTTGAAGCTGAACTCACGCGGAGAGATGAATCTGACTCACTCTCTAATCATGGTATGTAATGTTATACATATATATGTAATTTTCTATGGACTACATTGTATATGTTATGTGGACTATTTATAAATGAAATATTATAATGAAACACATTTTACACAAATCTATAAAGGATATAAAAAATATATTCTTATCCTGTATAATATAACACCGGGTTATTCACCACATACATTATTTGTCAATATCGCAATCTAATTTCTTAAGTATTCGAGAAACTTTCCAAAGTAATAACTACTGTATTGCTGCTAGAATTTCGTAAGTGTTTTGTATTGATTATTACAGTTTAAGTCGAGTAGGAAGAATATTAACATTCTATCAGTACAGAAAAGATCAGTCGAACAATTTGGTCAATTTTATATCAATTTAGCAAAGCAAACCAAAAGGCTTTCGGCACCTAAAAGAACTATGTTCTGTAATACTATTTGTATAATTTTCTAGAAAACCGGAATTTTGGGGATATTTAACAATGTATCACTCGCATCTGGGCGAAGCTACTCATAAGCACGGAGAGTATTTCACTTGTTTCCTAGACCTCTCAAGGATATTCTATTTCTTTCGTGGACGATCATTTCGGTCTGACGTTGACGAAAACTTGCATATTCAGTCCTAGGATTATTGATAAGGTTGCTGAGGATAAAAGGTCAATAATAGAGAGCATTAATAATAAAGAAAAGAAAGTTTTGCATTGGGGAGTCAACAATCTAGCCGCGTTTATCACCAGAAGAAGTTAATGCCTATTTATTCAATACCAGAGTCTTTTTATGTTAACTCATATATTTCGGAACAGGAATCTTCGTTTTTTTATGATTTTTGTTGCCAAACGAGAGAACGGTCCACCTGACAGATTTGACAGTCCATGAGAATTAAGATATATATATACGGAGAGAGAAGTAGAGAGTTCGGTCATCCGGATCTTTCAAGCACCTAATTATAATAATTATTTAAGCGTCATTCTCTAAGAAGGTCGAGTCAACTCTATTTAGAATCAGCAGTCAAGTGACTATAGCTAGGCTCCACTATCGTTAATAATAGATAGATTATATTTTCAAGAATATATGTAAATAAGTTGAGCAGTACTGAAGCACTTTATGGAATGGTTTTGTTAAGAACAGAATTGATGAATTCTATTTGATATACCACATTCGAAAAGACACATTCGCCATCACGTCTCAATACTTATGGCCATGTCAGGACAAATACTACCATCACACCACAAGGGGTCGTGAAATATTCGTTTTTAGTCAAAATACCAGTTAGACATAGTAAACGGAAACCTACTCCTTTCTTTCACTTTTAGTTAAGGTTTGGAGAATTTCCACGTTCTATAGTCCCCGCCACTTATTCCTTCGGTGCTACAGTTCTATACCTCTCAAAAGCACTAAAAGCCCTGTAATACAAAAGTACGGAAGTGATCACGAGTATTGATTGAAAGTGGAAAAGATATAACTAAATAATAATTATTATAAATGAAATTGTTTCCAGATGATTCTGCCTGCAGTGATAAAATAAGCCTTACACTGCAGAGCTTGAACGAAATGTTGCCAGCCGTTCCCACCAAGAACAATCGGTGAGTGGGACAATTATTTAATAAAACTAATATTGACATAACAGTTGAACTTATATAATAATATAATAATTTATATGCGAATGTTCGAACTTAAGTTATTAGTGTCTCTTCATATTATATATATTTTAAAGTGAAAGTTTTCAAAACAAATGTAACATGAAAAGTAGGTATAAATTAACAAAATAAATTAAATACTTCGAATTTCTTATCTATAAATACACGATCATGTTCTGTCCCGTCCACTACACAAATAGTCCAAAATAATTGAATAGTCCGTTACACCTAAATTACACACACACACACGCACACACACATACGTCACACCTAAGTCAATCACAAGTAGGAAGGTATTTAACCTTTAATTTTTATCTCGATATAGAGCCATCATAGTTTAAAATATTTACAAAGGTGTTTTAAATTCTGACCGATTTTATATATAGATAACATCTATACTTGTAATAAGCTAAATCTGGAAGAAAACTACGTTTGAATAAAAAAAACTCGTTTCACTGTTTAATATATTCAATAGTTGAAAACTTTTTAAAATCTTCTCTTTCTGCGTTCGCACAACACCAAAGATGACGGTGAGATTAAGTTTAGTTTTGTGTTGGAAAGGTATGTATCAGTTAAGCAATTAGCGAAAAACTATATCTAGTGTACTTTTATATAAATAAAGGTAAAAGTGAAACCAAACTGTGGCCTCTGCGAATGTAAGATAATTGTCACAGTTATGTTATAAAAATTATCTTTTTAATATCAAAGACATTTTCATTACACAAAAAAATATATATAACATTTAGCGATAAATGAAAATGTCGAAACCGATGATAATTATATAAATAATTTATATTGAAAAATAATATTTATAATAAAAAGAAAAAAAAATAATATATAACATTCCAGGAATACTGTACAATATCTAAGTACGACTCAGAAATACTAAAATATGTGCCGCTATATTGTCTGAGATCTTTACGAGTAGCATACATTAAAAAAAAATAACAGATTGAACTTGCGTCTATTACTTAGATATTAAAAAACAATTGTAATGAAAAATGTATGTGATGTATGGTGATACAATATTATTTAGTTTCTAACCAATCACAGCTTGTATTGTGGATACAATACAAGTAAAACTACCAACTTTTTGATATTTAAATAATAGAATAAGCATATGAAATATCTCGAGTGGAACTTTAGGTTTTGTGGTAAATAATTATTATATGTTATAGGTATTGATGCATCGATCGATGTTCACTTTAACTTCGAAGTTATGTATTATAAGTAAAGAGCGTCAGGAGGCCATTTGTGCACTTTACAGACATTACTCATTTAAAACTTTCTACCGACCGCTGCTCGCAGGGGTTTCATTTACTATGGAACCTTTTTTATTTATGAAAAAAGTCACTGCATGCTTACCAGAAGAGCGTTTGCTCATTTTGTTTTGATAATTCATCGTATCTATAGTTTTAAATTTTAAATACTGTGTTTAGCTTCATATTTTGTTTAACATACTATGGTAACTTTAAACTAAATGATTTCTTGAATAATATACACTTATTGCTGGAATATATGTGAAATAATTAAATGGGTAGCTACTTATTCGAAGGGCAACAGAAATAGCGTCAATAATGCAAAATATTCTTGCATATGGTGAATAGTCCGTTTGACATACGCGTACACGCATTTCAGCGCTAGCTCCCGCTCTCATTCCACGTCCGAGAGCTCGGAGACCACGGAGCGTCGCTCGCTGTTGGACGAGGAGTATTCGGAGCAGTGCAGGGCTCTGCACGAGATGTTCCCTAACACCTGTTCCATGGAGGTAGGTGTGCGGGAGATAGGAGTAGAAAAAGTGTTCGTATTGATGAATTTATGGATATATATTAATAATTTTGTTTAAACAAATACAAACGACAAGTTTTTAATTTTAATAATATATCATGTATCTGAATAACATTCGTAAAAGCTAAATGCGGCGTCGTAAATGCGTGTTAGTGACGATTAGGCTAAACATTTATTTTGATAAAGATATGAAGTTGCTTGGTTTACTTAAAGGATTGTAAAGTAGCGACTTTATTTAAAGGATTGTTAATCGTGTCGCATTTCTGTGGTGATATAAAAGTTACATATTTTTCTACCCTATATTAATAACAAAGTTACGTATATTATTGGTCCCTCCCATCCTCGTAACTAGGAAGTCTAAGCGTAAGTCTAGGTTACTTATAAAGGGAAAGATAGTTCTAATAAAAACGAAAAAGTAAACGAAGTAGAATGTTATAAAGGTAAATACATTCCAGATAAAGCACTGCGTGTCGATCGCGTGCGGTGACGCGGAGCGCGCGGCCGCGACGCTGCTGCACCGCCGCGAGAGCGGGCACGCGCTCAGCGCGCTGCACTCCACCAGACACACGCCGCTGTGCGACGACAGCGAGCTCAAGAACAGAATCATTGCCAGGTAGGTCACTTTCATTTTATTGAAAATAACTATTCAAATGATCATTTACTTGCACTTTCCAACCGAGTGTACATTAACACTATAGTCAATCCGTGAATAATGCTGCTCTGCTAACTGGAATTTAATGTTATTTAATAGTGAATGATCTCTACATTATAATATCAAACAAATCAGTCAATAATGTCAATTCCACACATTACGATCAACTAAAAACCTGGAATTGTAACTTTTTCCACAAATTGTAAATGTAATATGAAAAATACTATATTTTTATACAACTGTCGGTCCTACTATTATTTTATCCTCCAAATGCCATACCATTATATTTCAGTATTAAAATTCGCCGGTCTGTTTTTGTAATTTACTTTAAGAAGTACACCAAATATGCTATTCTAAATAAGGTTAATTATTTATGAAGAAAATTTCAAATGTCAATAAAGTCACAGTACCATTCAGTATTTCATATTGAACGTTTGATTACTGTTTTAGATATTCTTACGTTGACAAGAACTCCGATACTAAGGAGCACAAGCCTCTGGCTCCCAAGTTCGAGCCCAAGAAGATGGTCCGCTATCGCGACAACAAGATCGTCTCGCTGAAGGGAGAGCGGTACACTGAGGTTATTGTTTATTAAAAAAATACATCACTATGAATGACACTTTAGACAATTTACAGTCCATTTGGAATATTGCTCGTGTATTCCATTCATATTGCTTATGGACTGAAAATGGCAATAATAATTTTTTGTTGGTCACCTATAAATGGAAAAATTAATTTTAATATTTTTATTTTTTTTAGGTACCCAAGTCCGGTATCGACGAGGAACATTTAAAGAAGCCAAAAAAACAGCATTGCCCTTAACCATTACAGCCACGTCAGTACGGTGAAAAAGCGGTTCTCGTATCCGCGACCCCCCATGTACACCCCCCCCTCGCACGCCCCACTAGCGTCAATGTACAGTCCAAACTCGTGTCGCCCGACTTACCGTTCGGTCCACTGACACATACAGTCCATTCGAAATACAAATACTATGAAAGATTAAAAAATATTTTTAAATATTTATTTATTATATTAATAATGTGCCAATCT
Organism: Melinaea menophilus ssp. n. AW-2005; assembly: GCA_918358695.1. NCBI lineage: Eukaryota > Metazoa > Arthropoda > Insecta > Lepidoptera > Nymphalidae > Melinaea > Melinaea menophilus. The sequence goes on from OU911038.1 coordinate 18,987,960, forward strand.
ATATTGGTTTATCATATATTAGTGAATACGCGCAAACTAAATAATGAACGCATAAAAGTGTATCGTTGTGAACTATTAATATATATCAGATGGGATCAATTGTTCCGAGTGACGTGGCTTGAACTGTCATTAGATATCCGTTTAGTGTATTTATTGTACGGCATTTATATGCGCGGACCTTTGACATTGACATTCCCGCGCAAAATTTTAGCACTGCAGCTTACGACAGTGGAATTGTTGTTTTTGACATTGACATTCCAGCGCGAACGTGTGACAGTGACACTTGCCACGGCTGCTTTTGTGTTTTTGACAGTACGGCGCGAACGTTTGACAGTGGCACCTGTGATGACAGCTTCAGTTCTTTTAACATTGACATTCCAGCCCGAACGTTTGACAGCGACACTTGTGACGGCCGCATTCGCGTTCTTGACATTGACATTCGCAGGGCGTGCGTTCTGTGTTAGTGTTAGTTGTGTAGTCGACGCGCGTGTTTCGCACTTTATTTACGCGGCGTTTTATTTAACCGCTTTTTCCTGTACTGATTATTTGTATGAGTTCGAACGCGTAACGCGTTTTAGTCATTTTAATTTATATTCACGTGTTAAGTTTAAGCTCTCCGTAAGTTCTCGTATTATTTTCAATAGCGTGGCATCTCATAACTATAAGATAGGCACGACATGTGTTCAGTACGATATAAATTATCTAGGAACAAATGTTTTAGAAGGGGGTGCCATAGCTCTATTGTGTAATTCTATGAAGTGTGACGTAGATAGTCAAAGTTTAGAATGTATAATGTGTCCGTTCTGTCATATTATATATTTTAAATCAAAAAATAATCTATCACCAATAGATTTAAGTGTAACCTGTCTGATACCTGTGATTTTTTATTTTATTAATAATGTTATTATGATAGTTTTGATGTTATTTACATCTGTGATTTGGTTGCCATTGTGTATTGTAGGTTATCGTATGATACGTTACGAAACTGTGATTTTATCATTTTATGTATTATATGTTAGTGATTTTTATACGTATATTCGGTTACATTATTATATTATTTACTCTAAAATATTTTATTAAATACGTTTATTAGTCAAAGTAATATTCGTATAGACTGATAGTCGACTCATACAATGAGGTTTATATTTTTTCTCAGCAGAGCTGAGTCTTTAAGCGTTTTTTTATAATAACCCTCTGCTGTTTTATTCATATGATATGATTCATATTTATATTTAATACTTTGATTGATGTGAACCTTTAATAACTGTGTTAGATATATTTTATGTATGTTTCTGAAACTTGGTATAATTATCATAAATTAAATTAATATTTAATTTAAAGTTATTAATACGCCAGAGGTTATATAATTTTTATGATTATTTTAAATTTAAAAGCAATAAAGCCAACATTGGTGCTTGATAATTGCCAAACTTTTAAGATTAATCTTCATATAAATGTATCTTTATATAATTTTTTTATTGTTCTGAGTCGTGTATTAGATATTATTAATTGTTTTAATGAAAAAAAAAAATATAATATTTAATATTTTTTTGTTAACCTATCAAATAAGTTTCGGTAATGTTCTCTATATATCAAAGTATCCTAAGAGACGACTCAAAACAGTATTCCATTTGATCTGATTTTTATGGCTATATTCATAAAAACTCAAATATTTATTGAAAATTTATCAAACGATTGCGGCTTTTAGAATAAAGTCCCGATAGTTTTATAAATTTTGATATGAATGTTGGTACCATTGATTTTATTGGTAGATATTAGAACCAATCGGTAATAGTGTAAAATGAATCCTACCATCGTCTACCGTGCCATTGGCATCAGAATCACAGATGAAATTTAATTATAACTGATTTATCGCCGCATTTATTTTCTACTTATTATTATTTTGTATTGTTATTTTAAGTACAAATGTAGTATGCGAGAGGCGCGCTCGTAATTGCATATGCAATCTGATGTGATCAATACAATGTACGAATATATCGATTATATCCCTCAAGCTGACTTTATTTATTAAATATACCAGATTTGGATCTGGTCAGATAAATACTTCACAAATCACATACCCAGGGTGAAAACAACCTTACTAGCTTAAAACATATGTCAGTTATTTATTACTAGAAAAATTTGATCTTTTGAAACGTTAATTTCCATATCCTAAAATAAATTCTCTATATAATTATCTCTCCTAGTGGTTAAATTCAACATTGGGTATACTTTATTTGCTTTTATAAATATTAGTGAAATAACTAATGCGAGAGATAAAAAAACCGTAGCCTAGTTGGTGAATCGCCATATACTTACATATTTTAAAAAAGGCTTTTGACAGGTATAGGATATGTGTAGGCCGGCCATAACCATAACGGCAAGTAGATCTTTTTAATATTATTATTATTATAAACTAAACATGTTATAAAAGAAGTAATTTCTATATATATATAAATATATAGGGTTTTGAACTATAGGAATAATAAAATATTCTTTGCATTCTCACCAGAGGTGCATGTGAAGTGTGTGTACTTATTCGAAACATTACCGGTTTTATGGTGCTCTGTGCCGCGGGTGCCAACGTGGTATAGTCTATTTATTTGTCTATTGCCTATAGTTGTCATAATTCCGAAGTTCGACAATCAATATGGAATTGTTACTTGGAAATTATATTTCTGAAGGTTTCAAGATTTTTTAATTACGGAGGTTCATAGTATTATCAACTAATGGAATCCCATCATAAAACATGATAAATTATGTAGAAACGAACAACTTGTGAAGAAACACTGCTGTGAAGGCGATGTTACTAATAACTGATGTGGACCTTGAAACATAGGTACAGTATACTGGTTCATTACATCGGATAATTGTTATTAAGTTTAGATGTCATTAATCCTAGATGACAAATCTATTAAGCATTCCGAATGTCTTATTTATAATTAACTCTTTGTCCATGATAGATTTTTTTGATTAAAAAAAAACTGTTTATAATTTAAAGATTCAAGTCTCAGGAAATCACATATGAATGACAGATAGATTATTTTTCTTACAAAATATTCAATACATAATAAATTAAGCTATACATTACATTTTACACTGATGTCAAAGTAAATAATGAAATGTTAAATCCATAACAAAATCTCAAAACTCAATAAAAATAAATAAGTAAATAAAAAAAGGGATGACAAAACAATGAAACAAAAGTAAACTGAAAAATAAAAGGCAATATTGAAGTATTTGAATTAGAACAAAACAGAAACAAAAAAAAAAACTTTAATAAATCTCTATTTATAATATGAAAGTATTAATTACTATTGTAATAGAATATATTAAAAACAAATTATAAGAAATGCCAGAATTAACATTAGAGTTACAGGTTTACCTTTAAAATATGAAATAAAATGTTAAAATTACCTAAAAGTTCAGTGTAATTTAAGGTGTATATTATAAGAAAAAAATAATTTTTGACAGTTTATGAATGTTAATTGTGATGACTTGATGTGAACTTATTTAAAATAAATTTGGTTTAATAAGCCTATTAACAATACATTATTGTAAAATCCTACATAAATATAAATATTGACACTAACATTTTCAACGGCAGAACACCAGGTCAAAGTACTGTAGTAATAACTTCGCCTATGCCAGCGAAGGCGATATGTATGTGTAGTGATAACGAATTTTTTGTTGATTTTTTCGTTGAATTGTTATTTGATTTAATAGTACGTCTTTAGGGCCTCTCTTTTTACGACAAAGATGGGATCGCAGGGTGTACTTAGTAACTTTTTTAACACTTAAACAGTGTGTAGGATGAAAAGGGGGTAATGGGAGTCACTTAAGCGAGAAGTTAAAAAAAAAATTCAACACAACATTTATGCAACCATTTTTAAACATAATAGGGCATTTCCATTGTGACGGGTGTGAAATTCAGAGACAATTTTTAGAGGTTATATCTATATTTTAGGCAATAAAATGGTTAACAAATATACCAAAAATGTTTTAAAATCATGTTTGACTATGCATTTGCTTAAATAATTGAGTTGAAACAGAACTGTAAGTAATTTCAATTTTTGTTAAAAAATTTTAAAAATCTTGTGACGGGTGTGACTTCACTTGGGACATGGATTTTCACTTGCTTCTATATTTATAGAAATTCCTCTGAATATTGAAAACTTTATAGCATTTTTTTTCTATTAAAATACATTCTGATGGAACTTAATTGCATGTTCTTTAAAATTAATTCTAATATTTTTATTATATAGGATTTTTTTTTCTGTTGTGACTGGTGTGACCAAAAAGTGACGGGTGTGACATTGTGTGAATTTACAATTCTGAGGAGCAATTTTTTACAACAAAAAAGTATTTCCATAGATACTATATTGACAATAGTTAATAGGGGAAGGTGGGGACCCTTCGTACGGTTTACACATTTAATTTAATTTATTTTTTATTTTTCCATGAATTAATCACCTGACAACTTAAATGTATAGTCTAACCATCTGAGATTCAAATAAAAAAAATATAGAAGATTTAATCTGATATTTCATCTAGAATTATGATTCAAAATAAATCTGGAATATGTACGAATCTGCCCCAACAACGGGGCACCTATATACATGTTGGGGGTACCCAGTGGCGTAACTATACCGTTCGAGGCCCGTGGCAAATTCATCGGATGGGCCTCTCCCCCCAATTTAAAAAAAATGAACCAACAATAATAATATTTTTTTATTTTATAATACTTATTTATACACTTTTACTTGTAAGAGTACAATAATAAATCACTACGTTAAGTAGGTACATACAAACTTTATAATTATACTTAGGTACTTGATTTTCTAATAATTCACTTTAAAATAAAAATACCTAATTATAACCCTGGGTGTTTCAAAAGTAACGTGAATAGGCATCTTCTGGGTAAGCTCGCTCCATCGTAGACCACATCATAGCTTAGACATGATTGTGGTCAAGAGCAAGCCCATTTCAAATAAAAAAAAAAAAAAAAAAAGTACAGTCAGCATCTTATTGATATGGGCACATAGAGTGGTCAAAATGATTTGAACAACAAAAAAAGCAATTTGATATACGCAGTCCGAATAATTATATTGTTAAAAGCACACAAGTTGTTCAAAATATAAAATGTTAATTATTAAAATTCCTTCCTTCGGACTTTCTGTTCAGCAAAAGTGGTAATGATATCATCAAAGTTCAAATTTCGGGCCATAGAATTTTCGATGGATAGAATAGCTAAGTTGCTTAACCTGTCTTGTCCCATAGAATTTCTTAAATAAGTTTTTATCAATTTCAGTTTTGAAAACGATCGCTCGGCACTAGCCGTAGTCACAGGAATGGTGAGAAATAATAGAAATGCAGTGCACACTTCAGGAAAGCTTGAAGATATAAAATGATTTTTTATTATTAACAGGTTCACAGTCCACAGCCCACATATGGGCTGTGGACTACCCACAGCAACCAGTCCGCAGCCCATATGTGGGCTGTTTACCCGTACACCGTCTATACTGTTTTGTGAGGTGGGACTCGTTAGGTTTGGAGCTTACAAAAGTGGACTTGATAGAACAAACTATAAGCTATCAAAAAAGTGCTGGGACATGAACATCAGCCTTTTTTTTATGTAAAACTGCAGAAAATAAAAATAAAACCAAAAAAAATGTATATTTTAATTATTTACTCAATAAAAATGTGACAAAAACAATAGAATAAGGTTAATAAGATAAAAAAAAAAACTAAATCTCTAAGTATGCGCCTGTGTAAAACAACTTAGGCAATAAGGCTTCAAACACGTATTGCAAATCGTCGAAACTTTCTTTGCCTTATTAGTGGCAGCCTTTGGTGTTTCACCATTCTGACGATGTAAATTGTAACATCCCGCACATCTACGTCTCTTGTTTTCCAGTTCTTGAAGGAAATGTTGAGCTGCTGTTGTTTCTCGTGATGAGCTTGACACACTGCTTGAAGATTGCTGTGATCGCAGGAGGTTTGTTGACACGTGTGTTTCATTTAGGTCAATTAGTTTTTTTGCTATGTCTGTTTGGGCATGTAAAATTGAGCACTTCTGTGAAGGGTTCAATTTGTTATATAAATAAATAGAATTTATCAAGGCCACGCCAAAAAGTACGTCAACTGCGATCTTTTTGTACCACGTAAGGGTCTTTCTAATTGGAGAATAAAAACTGGCGAGTTCGTCGGCGAGATCGATGCCTTTTTTTCTTTGGTTATACTCCAGTATCATATTTGGTTTCAAACGTGGGTTTCTACCAGAAGACATTGCCTGTTCATCGCCATGAAACGTAGATATCATCAGTACGTCTCGTTTGTCTTTCCACTTGAGTACAGTTATGTTATTGCGTTGAGCAGAAATTTGCTCACCTCTCTTGAGTTTTTTGCTTTTGACCAACTGAGGCAGATTTTTACGGTTCCTGCGCAAAGTGCCACAAAGATCAGTTTTATGACGAAGCAAATATTCCGCCAATGGGACACTTGTGTAAAAGTTATCAGCTATTATAATTCTTCCTTCGCCAAGTAATTTCTCACAAAGCTGAACTACTACGCTTCCTGGTTTGTCCAAACCAGGATACTGTGGATCCTGTCCAGTATAAACCTTATACTGCCAGACATATCCGTCATCGGTCGTAGCCTTGTAAATTTTCATGCCGTATTTATGACTTTTGCTCGGATTATATTGTCGCATAAGTAATCGACCTTGAAATGGCACCATTGATTCGTCAACGACAACGCAATCTCTGGGAGTAACGAGTTTTCTGCAATTATCCATAACAATGTCTATCAATGGCTGTACTTTATACAACCGATCATTTGGGTCCCTTTCAGCCAAATTGTCAACAAAATGCCAACAACGCAAGATTGTCACAAAACGGTTATATGACATGTTTAGTTTGTGCATCAAAGGATAATAAAAGAAAGGATCAGTCTTCCAGTACGATTCCAGTGTAGGAAACTTGATAATTCCAGTTAACATGTAAATGCCAAGAAATTTTTGCATTTCCGCGTTGTCAACAGGTTTCCAGCGAGACATCCGACCATTTGGATTAGAAGCCATAGTTTGTTCGGCATAAATGTTGGTTTGTTCCGTCATCAAGTTCAGCACATTGTCATCGACTATTGTGCGGAATAGACTATACAAATTCGCATCGTCAGGTATATTTTCAGTTCGAATAAAATCTTGAGAAAGTAATGGTTGCCGCGATAATGGCTGGACTCTGTAAACCCGACCTTCTCGTTCGTCTTGACTTTGTAGGACCCGTTCATAATGTGGCCTACCATTTCCACTTCTATCAGCATCAGCTTCAGACGAAGATCCATCGACGGGGCTACAGGGATTAATTGGACTGCGACTGCGTCGGGCGGTTGGTGACGATGAATGTTGGGAGTCAATATTTTGACGAGTTACAGAAGTGGGACGGCGATGGGTACCTTCTAATGAACACGCAGCGACGGGGCTGCTGGGGATCATTGGACTGCAACTGCGTCGGGCGGTTGGTGATGATGATGATTGGGAGAAAATATTTCGACGAGTCACAGAAGCGCCAATACTGGGGCTGCGCCTAATCACTGGTCTAGTAATGTCATTGTAACTTACATTTGATTCCGGCGAATTTGGCACGAAGTCCGGATCAGCTACACTATCATCATTATCATATTCAATCGGCTCTTCACTTCCAACGCATAAGCGGACACTATTTTCCAAGTCATCATGTTGACTTGACAAATTTTCCGTTTCGTCTACACTACTGTCCTCATCCGAACTCGAGGACTTTTCTTCTTCGCAGTCACTACTTTCTAAAAGTTTCCGCAACTGCTCGTCCGTGTACTTTTGACTCATTATAAATAAAAAATAACAACAACTATAACCTTGACCAAATAACAAAAGTTCTAACCGACAAACAAAAACCATATGGTCAAAGAGTCTTTATATTCTCTTTGAAAGAGTATACAATAACTCAACTTCAACTTCAACTCTTCTTCAACTTCAACTTCAACTCTTCTTTATGACAACTCTTCTTATACAATAACTACGTAATATGGTTTTGATTGATGTCTGACATTGACACTACAGACAGTGACACTTGAAGTATTGCCAGAGTGGAAAAATACATCGAAGGATAGTTCTATAAATAGTTTATAGGATGTGTTAACATTTTAGTTAAAAAAAACAAATAAAAACACAAGAATAATCGGAAAAAAATAACAGCCCATATCATGGGCTGTGAGACTTATACAACCAGCGGTAAAAAGTTAGTCCTTGTAAGTCCACAGCCCGTATGTGGGCTGCTGTAATAAAAAAAAACCGTTTGGTTTTTTTATATATATTTATACATTACATATCCTCTGAGATCTAAACTGACACAAATATCACAAAAACCTACTTGGACTTGGGGGTCATATCTTATGATTTGGCTTGGACTGTGAACCTGTTAATAAGTCAGCAAGTTCTCTTATAGAAGATGATGTTTCTATTTCGTGTCTAAAAGAGGATCGAAAACTGAGAATTTCCTTGCAAAACGAGATGGATATATCTTCTTTATATAGATGGACAAATGCTAAAGCCTTCTCCAACAAATCAGTATCGTTCAAATTTTGTAAAGTGGCAGGTTGCAAGACACTGAAATTGGAAACAATTTCATTCATTCCAAGGAAACGCGATCTCAGTTGATTAATGATTATGTCTAATACACGATAGAATACGTTCACTTTAAACAAGCTTTCAGGATCTTGGAGACGTTCATCCTCACAAATTTCATCAAAATGACGTTTCACTTTTCTCTGACGAGTTTTAGGAAATTCAGGGTTTATAGACCATTTCGTTGCAATACTATTTGCCTCCATTTTTAAATCTTCAAATTCATTTCGATACTTTTCAAGTTGTTCTAGACATACTTGTAAACGCTTTGAAGCATTTGAAAGATCGATGGCTTTAGACTGAAGTGCTTTAGAAGCCGCGTCTATAGTTTGCTAGACTTTGCAATGGAAAACTAACAACATAATAAAATTGTAGTTTTCTATCTTCTTCAGCAAGATAGCTTCATTTCTCTCATCTGTTTTGGAATTTAATAAAATAGTTTTTGTAAGCGCTTTTTGAACATCAACAAACCGAACTTTTAAAGCAAACATGGCACCGAAGCGTCCTGCCCATCTAGTTGGATTCATTGTTTTTAATGTTACTGAATTTGATGATACCCGGGTCTCTCCTTTATTGTCAGATATAAAACTAGATAATATATTCCATCGTTTAATACTATGGCCAAAAAAATTATAAATTTGTTGCACAGTTTCGAATAATGTTTGTATTTCTATGACCTCTTTTACTGCATCATTTACCACCAAATTTAAATTATGAGCAGCACAATGGACATAAACTGCATTTGGCTCTACATCTCTTATGAGTTTTTGAACTCCGCCATAAGTGCCTTTCATGGTATTAGCTCCGTCGTACCCTTGTCCACGGCACTTATTGAGAGAAATACTTTTGTCATTTATGGATTTTATTATCTGCTTGGACATTGCTAAGGCAGTTTGATCCTTAACCTCATGAAATCCTAAAAATGACTCTTTAATTACAAGAGTCTTTGGAGTTCCATTTTCATCTTTCTCGATTATACAGTAACGGTAAAGTTCACACAATTGATCTGTTTTGGAAATATCTTGAGTAGTATCAAATAAAATGGAATAACATGGTGCGGTTACTATTTCATTTACCAGAGCATTTTCCACTTTTTGAACCAGAACAGCAATGAGCTCATTTTGTATTTTTGGACTTAAGTATTTAATCTGGCCCTTAGGTTTGCTTAGCAACTCTTGTCGTCTCGTGGATCGTATTTGGCTAATAACTCAACAATACTCAAAAAATTTCCTTTTGGACCTGAATCGTGGGCATATACCAGTTCTCTATGGCCACGAAAAGCTAAATTACAAGTTGAAAGTGTTAGAGTAACATCAAGGAGTCTAGTGAGTACCTGGCGCCAAAAATTTTTTTCTCTCTTGATAATGGACTCTTGCTCTTCATCTAGTGTTCCATGTAATTGCCACTGTCGATGTACAAAGCATGAATGCAATTGTTCTTTCGATGTCTCATGTCTTTCTATGGCTTCCACAATATGTTTCCAATCATCATAGCCTTCCATCCAAATATTTTGTATATTTTTAGATGCCCTACTTGTGAATAACCAACATGGTTCACAATATGCTTTTTGCAGCAATAGGGAATAGCACAGCCACGTACGTTCTAACTTTACGACAGATTTAGAAATACTGTAATAATATCTATCCAAGAAAGATCTTTTGTTACTATCCCTTAAAAAGGAGCCTTTTGGTTTACAGGGTCCGTTTTCGATCACAAACCGTTTTACTTGATCATTGAGTTCTTTGAAGTTACCTTTATCAGTAACGTACGGTAAAGATTTTAATTTTTCTATATTTAAAAATGATTCGTTTGAAGATTTGCTCGTACCGGGTTGTGGTTGCTCTGAATCTAAATATTCACTGTTATCGGGCTCTGCGATATTACCACTTATGACGACATCATTTTCTGCCCTTCTGACGCACTGTTCATTTGATTGTTCTTCTATACTATCTTCATTCTTAAAGTACTGACTTATTTTAGGTAACTTTTTGTTTTGTTCTTCAGACTCCTTCTTTCGCTTTCGTTTTTCGCTTCCACTCTGATACTTTCTAAAACAACACCGTAAAAAGTTTGTAATAATACTATAGTTTTTATAAAATGAAAAATCTGATTGCTAAGAAATGCCAAAAAAGCGACCGTACAAATGTATGTAACGAAAGTCCACCAGTTTGTTCAATGCTTAATTCAAGCGTGCAATTTTATAATTATTGAAAGAACGATGAACATAGGTAAATAATTTGGTAGTTACGAAATATCAAAATAGTGATTTGTGCTTTTATAGGTAGATTAAAAATTAAAATGATTGTTATCTTATAAATTATTTTAAATATTAGAATAAAATTCTTACCGCGTAGACATAGTCAACCTATTTTCCCAATTGACTTATTAAATATATTCTCACTTGCAACAAACACCCAATTCTTACAATAATAAACAGCTAACTGCTTGAGAGCTTGCGTAATAATAGAATAGTGGACTCTTTCTTATATACAAACTTGAATCGGGGATTCCCCGAGAGCGTCAAATTGTCGGGACGCGTAGGTAAGTATACTCAAAGCGCTGTTGACCGAAACTTACAGCGGGAATTCCCCGAACATCCGCAGTAATACCAACACGCGTGGCATCGGATACGTTCTAAAACTGGGTTACAACTTTTTTTTTACAAATCCTTTGAATTTTTAATACATTTTTGAACTTGCTTATGCAACTCAGTAGGAAAAAAAAAAATCAAAGACGAAACTTTTTTTACTAAACATGTATGATAAATAATAAATGCTGGGAGTTGGGGTTCTCCTCTGACCGGGGGCCCCTTCCAGCTGGGGGCCCGTGGCATTTTGCCGACTTGCCACCCTGTAGTTACGCCACTGGGGGTACCTTCGTACGCTGTGGGGCAGTTCCGTACATGCGATTAAAACGACACATATAAATCAAAATTCTTTTATTAGCATTGAAATTAAACATAAACAAAAACATTTAACTTCTATCAAACAAAAATAAAATACTTTTCTTGTAGTCAACAAAAATTACATAGCTTTTTCTATGTCAAACAAAAAATAAAAAACTTTTCTTAAAATCAACGACAATAAAATTACTTTCCTCTAACAATAAAACATGAAATTGCTTAATTTTCTACTTAAATAGGTAATCTTAAATTTAGAATCACTCTTTTAATCTTTGGTGCGGATTAGCACTGAAAAAACACAGCACAGATAATAAAAATTATTGAACAGTAAAATTAGAAAAATTTACTGAAAAAGTGAAAAGTTTTGATGTTCTAGAATTACAAAATGTTGGAGGCTTAGGTTCAGGAAGAATCATTTCAACATCAGTTATATAAACAGTATGAATATCTTCAACATTAGGGAAAATAAATGTCCACGAATAGCCTGGCTTCTTTCTTAGAAAAGATATTTTAAATTCAGTCTCACTATAGTGACTGACAACTTTTCCTACATAGTAGATTCGCGAGATTATACTGTAATACTTTTTTTCTTAGGGAATCTGACTAAAATAAACGAACCGTCTTTAATATTTTCTGGTATTACATCAACTGTCAATTGGCTTCTGTTCATTTCAAAATTTTCATGCTCAGTTTCATCTTCATCTAGTGTGAAGTTGAACTCTCTTGAAAGCTTATATCAGATCCATCACAATCAGATTCATTATTTTCTAATATTTTAGCTTTCTTTTTCTCTTTTAAATTAAAGTCAACTAAACTACGTTTCATTTGTCAAGCCCTAGCCCTTCTTTCCTGTTCTAGCTTTTTCAATTGCTTTTCATTGTGTTTCTCTTCAATTAGCCTTTTTTCGGGTGTGTCAGTATAAATACGTGATTTTCCTGGCCGTCGTCCTTTGTTTGTTTTATTACTTCGTACAACAGTCGGATAGGGTCGAATTGCCTCTGGTGTCAAAGCAGTCTTCAAAGGAGCTACTATTTGATGGATTGGTGAATTATTCAAAGCATCTGGTTCACAAGTTATCAATGGAGAGATAATAGTTTGTACTGTAGATTCTGGCGGAACCTCCAAGACATCTTGTATTCCTGAAGTAGAGGAATGGCAGATATCAGAGACAACTGGCTGCCGAGTAGGTGATGGCAAATTTTCAACGATATTTTGAGTAGGAGGAACAGTTTCTACGTTACCGGATGTATAAACCTCAGTTGGAGCATAATCTTCGTCACTAAAGGCTAATTCATTAAGAGGCCATATCCCGGGTTTGTTAAACCCGCTTGTGTTATTTTTTGCCCTGAATGATTCGAAATACGCAATTTTCACAAGCTTTGGAATATTGTAAATAGTCAATGCTTTGCCTGGGTTCATTGTATGCCAATTATTAAAAGCAATTTTCAACTTTGATTTAAATGGTCCAAAGACTCCCACATCAAGTGGTTGTAGGCGGTGTGACGTATGCGGTGGAAAAGATAGGTAAATTATACCATTTTCTTTGGCGTAGTTGATGCCTTCGAGAGAAATATGGCTTTCATGATTGTCACACAACAATAATATGGGGTTATCTTTTGTGCAGAGTGTATGCTTCTGGATATGTTTAAGAACAGAGACGAATATATCGCTATTGATTTAGCCACTTTTATTTGCAGCGCCGAGACTTCCTTCGGGTGCTCCTTCGAGGAAATTATCTTTGTAATGAACGCGTGGGAACACGAAAAGTGGAGGAATGGTATTTCCACTGGCAGATATAATACCACCAAAAGTTACGAGCTCGCCTCTTTCAGCTGATACGATTTGGCCGACTTGTTTTTGAGATCTTGGAGCCAAGACTTTAGGAGTAGCTATAACGGTAGATACACCGGATTCGTCGAAATTGAGGATTCTATTAGCAGTTAATGGATGTCGCTTTAGCACTGTCTTCAAATTCGTATAAAACTCGGTAACTGAAGTTTTATTAAACGCAAAAGATCTTGCAGCGCTTGTATTTTCTGGTTTGCGTAAACTGAGTTCCGGTTTTCTTCTGCGAAAACCATACATCCATTCTTTTCCAGCCATTTTAGTTACTTCCCACTTTGCTGGATATTTTAAATTTAAAGATTTGGCATACTCATATGCTAGCTTTCTTGTTTGAATTGTTGTAAGTCCATAATGCATCTTACAACATTTGATAATATAATCATATAATACTTTTTCTTCTTCTATAGAAAAGACTTGGAAACTTGTATATTTAGAGTCAAATATACGGTTGCTTGACCCTTCAGCATCATTGCTATTTTTGTATTTTCTTACTCGGCTTTCTAATGTCGACAATTTCAAATTGTACTTGTCCGCAGCTTTTCTATATGGTAAAACTCCTTGCACATCCTGTATTGCTGCCTGCATGGACTCTTCATCCACAAGTTGTCTAGTTGCGTTTTTTGGTTTATATGTCCGCACCATATTTCTGTAAAAAAATAACAAGACATAGGTATTAAAATATATCATCATATACCTCGACGATAGCAAAACAGGACAAAGTTAATGCAAAAATTAGAAATTAACAGACTAACACACCACTACCAGTTGGGTCACATTCGTACGCGTTCAAACGTGCCCCATCTAGCTCTGTCCGAAAGTACCCCACTAACTAAATAATAACAAAATATAACCTCTTTTAATATTAACAGGAAAACGTCATAAATTAACTGTTGAAAACGTATCTTAAGTATATTCTGCTAGTTGCTAATAGATTACTCTACACAAAAACTTAGTTTAACTACGGTACCAATAGCCGAAAACATTTATCAAAAAATTACTTACCGAGCGCGTAAACACGTTCGTACCTGTCACTTCACTCTCACTGCTGCGAATGGCGCGAAACTTCGTTGGCGTAAAGTTGGTACTGCGACTCACGCACACATAGAAGCCAGACCGTATACGTTGTTTCGTTCAAAAATTATTTTGACTGTATGAATGTGCCCCGCGTACGAAGGGTCCCCACCTTCCCCTACTAATATACATACATTTTATTAGAATCAAAACAACAACAATCATTACAGTTAAAATTTATAGTGGCCTCTACTCGTAATAAGTGTTGGTGGGGCTACTTTTTTATTTATCACCATTTTCCGTAGAAATGTCTTCAATTTCAGGCCAAATCCAATGGGGTCCACTGGGCTGCATATATTTAAGGATAAGGATAGTAGTGACAGCTACTTTTTTCAAAATGGACTTTGCAGTCCTTCCAATCAAAAGATTCTTAAAGTCGCTCACTTCAAAGTGATGGAAAGATTGAATGCCATCTAAGGAAAGGGAATTCTCCCACCTTAAAGATAACATTGACTTGGACTGCAATATTTGCTCGGATAGCACATACAATAATTTAATTGCCCCTAATTTCACAGCACAGTTATAAAAATCCAGAGCAGAGTTTATTACTACACGCCTTGATTTTACTAAGCACCAAACTTTTGACTTGATAAGTCCACCAATGCCATCCACGGCACCTTTCCCGTGGGAAGTGACAAAAAAGTTCCACTCGCATATCAGTTGAAAATCCTCCTGAAAAAAACACAAGTTCGAAATCGTATATTTATTTTTAAACTGCTGTACAGCCATCAGAAAAAATCTTAGCTTTTTCAAGATGAGAAAATTCTGATTATATACATCTGCTAAAATAGCATTTAAAAATATGCCGTATGGGCATACGGCATATTTATCATGCTGAAGTTCATCACTTACTACCACAAAAGAACGAATAATATTATCTTTTAACCATACACAACAAGTGAATATGGTAATTTGTGGATGAGTACAGTGCGCACTTTGAATCTCATCTTGAGATACTGCACTGTAATTTTCAGCGAAGTCCACTTGAAGTATTACTTAATTATCTCCAATATTATTTTTCATTTATTCAAAATAGTTTGATTGAGTTGCTTTAACAAAGCAATGCTGTTTATAAAATGGCAACTGATTATTCAGTTCATTTAAAGCATTTGTGACAGAACTATTAATCTCCACTACTTTTAAAAATCCATTTTCTTCCTTCTACTGCTTGTATACCAAGTATCTTCGTAGTATATCTTCGTAGTCATCTTCATTTATGAATATGTTGCTTTCTTTTTTGCAGTTTTCACCCTGTCATACACCTCTCACTCTGAATATTACAGCACATCTTTACTCGATGCTGGGAACTCCATAAATTCACTTGATATTGATTTAACCCTTTATAAGGCCGAGGAAACTGCTAATGGTATGGAAATAAAAAATAGATAAATATGATCTTTAGGATCCCTTTATTCAGAATTTTTTTTTTATTTTTTTTAATTAAAAAAAAACATGGTGGTCATTATTTGGCCAGAGCCTTACTAAGGCTTATGGAATTCGGCAAAGCATGGAACAACACATAAGGCAACTTCACAGCGGATGCATTGTATCTTCGATTTCTTGCTATTTTCTTTACTGCTGCACAATCTGCATCTTCTGTAACTTTCGAGTGGACCAGGAAGATGAGATCCTACATCTGTTAGTCGCAACTCATCTGGGAGACCATACTTCGCCTTTTGTCTGCTATCAAGTTTTGGTTTTCTGTTTACAAATGATGGTAAGTTAGATATCCTCTTCTTTCTACTGCTGAAAGAGCTAATCAAATTCCTTCCAAGCATTGTGCGGAACTGCAAGGTACTCATAGGATAACGCACTTTTTGAGCATATAAAATGTACGCGTTGGTGATTGCAGCATCTACCAGAAAGTAAAGTAGTCTCATCCACCATCTTCGACTTCGTCTAGCCATTGAGTATGTGCCGCGCTTTTGGTCGAAGCGATCCACACCCCCCATCCTCTTTGTATATTCAACAACTCCTAGTGGATATACACCTCCAGCTTACTGCCATCTTTTTGCGTTCTCTTGCATGTAACTTTTTGCTTTGGATGGTAGGCAGTACTGAGGATATTGACTATCTTAGTATCCATCCAACAAAAAAAACCGACATTTTTGTTTACTCGCCACTTATATTGCCCCTTGGTGAGTTTTAGTTTACCTGTTTTGCCAATCTGCTTTTTCAGTTTTCGAGGTAAATTAGTCCTGTTAGATCGAACTGTCGCTGTAGTATGTATCTTCTGTTCAAATAATTTCTGCATTAGTTCTGTAGAAGAAAAGAAATTGTCGAAAGCAACATGAACATTATCCATCTTTTCTTCAATTAGTGCTTTGCAAAGACTAGTAACTACACTAGCGCCCAATCCTAATTCTATTTCGTGGTCCTTTTTGCCAGTATATATTTCAAATTCGTATAGATAGCCAGTGCTACTATCACAACGCGCCCATATTTTGAAGCCTCTCTTCACAGGCTTATTTGGCATGTATTGCTTCAAAGTACTGCGACCTTTGAACTTCACCATGCACTCGTCTATACTTTGTGATAAAGAGTTCCGTGCCCCATTTTGAAAAGCAATATTCATGAAGTCAATAAATGGCCTAATTTTATACAGTTTGTCGAAATCTGGTTCTCCCCTTTTAGGCATTTTTGTATTATCATTTATATGTAAATTCCTTAGTATCATTTTAAATCGTTTACATGTCATTACATCTGCAATTTCACGGACGCAAAACAGTGGATCTGTTGACCAATATAGATCTAGATTAGGAAGAGGATGTACACTCATCAATATCAGTGATCCAAAAAAAGCCTGAATTTCTACAACAGGAACGTCAACCCAATTATTCTGCTTGTTTTGAGCTGCATAGAGATTGGTTTGTTCAACAATGATAGACAAAATTTCCTCTGAAAAAAATAATCTAAAATATGCATGAGGACCACTTCTGTTTGGAAAGTTCTGTAATGGTTTTACTATATCATCAAACTTTTCAGTAGGTGCCTTGTGCGGGAAAAGCTCTTTCTTCCAATCATCATCACTATCGTCGTCGTCGTCATCTTCAGTATCTGAAATAGTTTCTGGCTCCGGACTATCGTTTCTCAGAATAATTGTATTGTCTAGTGCCGATTGGTCGTCATTTTGAGTTGCAGTAACTTCACTTACAGAAGGTATAGGTGAATTGACAGCAACATGGCTAGAAGTAGATGGAGAATCCAAAATATTTTCAAGTTCTTCTTGACTTACTTCCGTGAAAATCGCCTCCTTTTCCCCTTCGTCGCTTTCGTAGCCGTCTTCCGAATCCTCACCATCCGACAAGCCAAAAAGCTCTTGTAAAGTTGCCCCAAGTTTATCAAGAGGTATGACCTGCAACCGAAACCAACAGGCTCTGGTCAATATATGGACGTCATAGTTTGTGGTAGTTTTGTAACAAAATACGAAAATAAAGTCTATAATCAATACATATATCTCATATCTACAATAATTAGAACATAATATAAAAGAAAACATACCTTTCTTCTCATTTTTCACAAAGATTATGTTAGATTAAAAAAAAGCACTCAAAAATCACCAAATCTTGACAGTCATTCGATCAGATGATAAATTGTCCGGCATAGTTTTTTTTTTTTGCGTTTTGTTCCTGTTTGCAAACTGTCAAATCATAGAGTAAAAAAGTTGAATTCGTTTGATGTCTCAATAGGCCGCCAAAATCAAAAGTTTATGGTGTCCATAATATGGACAGAGCCGTATAAAGGGTTAAGCAGAAAGTCAAAATTAGCATGATATTTGCTTACACAAACGTTGTGTGGTGTTTCTGATATCAAAATCACGTCATCAGCATGTGTCGCTTTGGAACCAAAATTTGTTTTCCTATTTCTTCCTTAACGGATTTCATATCTTTTTTCCAGGAGCTTGCCTGCTGATTTTGTCACAGGTGTAAAATTCTATAACCTTCTCTTCGGTTACACTTAATTTACAATTAGTTTTCTTTCCTACTTTCAAAGAATTTTTAAATTCTGTCATTACTTCCATCGCTAACTTTTGAACAATGATTTTCTTCTTCGATGGGCTTCTTGGCAAAAATCTACGAGAACGAGCCAGTGCTTTGCCAAATGATTGCGTATTTCCATAAGTGCCAATGGGTGATTGTGTTAAGTCCTTTGAATTTGAAGGTTCATCTGTTGTATTTTCATTAATGGATTGCTTCTTGTTACTCCTGCACTTTCTTTGCCTTTTAGTATCTTTAGTTCCTTTTTTTTCAGTTGATATTTAGTTTGACTCTATTTTTCTTTTTTCACGCCTTGGTTTGTCTCTTTCTCTTTCTTTTTCAAGATATAATGTCCATTTAACTGGATCCTCTTTCACGACGATGACGAGATTTTTGCTCACACTTTTATGTATAAAATACATGTGCTGCAGTTATGGTACACAGTTACAGTTAAAAATTTAAACCATTATTGTATATCAGGGGTATAGTTATGGTTAAGTAAAAATAATATAAGTTTTTATTTCTTTGCAGTTTTATCAAATAGAAAATTAAAAAAAAAAAACCTTTTACTAAAATTATCCATAAAACTGGCATCAAAATAAGCTAAATTAAATATTATTAAATTATTCTTTTAGTGGCGTTGAAGTTAAAACTGTTGTTCTTTCGGCCCTGTCTTGTAATAATAATCTGTGTCTGCTCTGGTAAGTTGATTAAATCATGCAAAATAATTTGACTTGGAATTGCTAGGACCTGGTGATACGACCTGTTTTGGTGTGCTCGGTATTGCGTGATGGACTTCTTTTCATATGCTCGAAAGTGGTGATTGTACTTCTTGTGATGTGCTCGGGATTGGTGAGAGCACTTCTTTTGATGCACTGGGAATGGTAGTGGTAGTTGGCAGAGATTCATTGCAATCATGGATTGTGATAGTTTCAGATTGGAGAATTTCTGCGTCTAGAAAATCTTCTTCTGTGAATTCTTCTGGATTGAGTGGAAATATTCCAGTTGATCTAAACCCTGATTCCCCTTGGCTAACAGACGCAACATTATTAAATGCTTTTTTCACCAAAGATGCTACGTCATAAGGTGTTAGTTTTTCTACAAGATGGCTTTTCATAAAGAAATCACATTCTTTTTTGTAGGCTGTTATGAAAGGCCCATAAAAAGAAACATCCAGGGGCTGCATTCTAGGAGACGTGTATGGCGGAAGGGACAACATATGAATGTGATTAGACTTGCAATATTCGAAAATTGAAAGAGAAATATGACTAGCATGGCTGTCCAGTATTAACACTACGGGCAATTATTTATTTTTCCCGCGCAAAATCAGAGTTAGTTTAAAATGCCTATATCTTTTGAAGTATGGGTTCGATTGAAATGAAATTTTCGATTTCTTGTGTAAAAAATGAAAATTTATTCAATCACAGACATTTTTTTATCTATTCCGTACATAAATAATTCGATATATATATGTTAAGGTAAATGTGGATAGTGTGGTTATTATGTATAATTACCGGAAACTTTGCATAATTACCAGTGCTCGTGGTAAAGGTGGTAAAAACTATCGAATTAATCACATTTTCCGGCAATTATATAAAATTACCATACCATTTTAGTAAATAATAAAATCAAACATCGGAATCCAATGTTTATTAAACTAAAAACAATTCTAGCCCTAATTATAATAAAATTTGTTTACAAACAACAACAATATTCCTCAAATATCAAGAGATCAAACTTTTTGTTTGGTTAAGCAAAACATAAAATATATTCTTATTAAATTAACAAATCAAATATCAAGAAGCCATACCTATTGTTTGGTTTTTAAAAAAAAGCAAAAATTATTCTGTTATTATAAAATAAACAAGTCAAGTACTTATCTAGAAACTAAACTTCATGTTTGGTTTTTAAAAAAATATAATCTTATAAAAATAAAGTTAAATAAAATTAACAAATTGGCAGGCAATTATCAGTAGAACTCTTAAAATTCTTTATCGTTTATTTATTTCTGCAGGTCCGAGATTTGTGACCTTTGGAATTGCAAAGTAGTTGTGTTTTCTTGCACTTGCAGCAATTTGTATTGCATTCTGAAGTACAATTGCAATGCTGAAAACCTTGTCCACCTAAATTTGAATCCTTACCAGCACATTCTCTCAGATTTATATTAGTATCTGGAACTTCTTCAATTGTGATAAATTGTTTTTTGCAGACACCGAATTCATTTCTTGAGTAATTGGCTTAAAATCCCGTATTTTGTACCAAGTTTGTAAAGATTTTCATTCTCGATAGAAATTACAATGGCTATTATATTTCGGCCATCTGCTTTAGCTCTATCTACGTCTGGTATTTTAATTCTTACGCATTGGCCTATTTCTACAGCGGGAAATTTAGAATTAGAGGCTTTTATCATTTTTTCACCCTGCTTTTCTGGCGACTGCCGAGCACCGATTCTAGCTTCTTCAATTTTTTGTGAACATACATCCATTGCCCGTACAGCCGTAATTTCATTAAAAATTTGTTCATTGTCTCTCTCAGAGTTTATTTCAGTTTCATTTGGTTTGTCTTTTTCTACATTGTTACCATCGTCATTTTCGTTTAGTTGATAAGTCGGAATTGACTCCTCTCTAGCCGAAGGTCCTGATTCAATAATAGCTTGTTGTGTTGTAATCTCGGTATGAGTGTCGTTATTTATACTGCCCTCTAAATTAGCATCAATATCTTCGCTGGTTTGTCCATTTTGATTTTTTACCATTGCCTCAAGATCTTCTTCGCTTGTAATATCTGACTTAGTTTCAATAGTTAGCAAGAAAGTTTTCAAGCCCACTTTTGCTTTACACCTAAACATAGCCTTATAGGGGCTACTACTTATTCCTGAGTGATGAGCTTTATTTTTCAAAAACTGAATAAATTTTATTCCTTCGGACCGTTTTGTGGTCTTATTTATCTCTAACCAAGTAGCCAACATCTTTTCAATATCTTGGTTGGCCCTTTCTACTGAACCTTTTGATTGGCTATGACGTGGCTTTCCATGTACAATCTTTGGTTCATCCCAACTAAGGCACAACTCTACAGTCACTTTGTTTGCAAACTCTCGTCCATTATCACTGCAATATACACGGTGCACCAAGTATTGTAAATACATCTAACAAATGGTAGCCACTTCCTCAGCAGTCTTGGTTTTAAAAGCTCTCAGTTGCACAAACTTTGTGAGGTGGTCTTGATATACCATAATGAACTTGTAATCTCCATCTGCTTGAGACTGCATGTCAATGAGGTCAACTTGGCATCTTGAATTAAATTCGTTGCTTTTGATAGGCAGCAACAACCAGCCCTTTTTTAGGGATACTCATTTTTTACTGGCACGGTACACAAAGATTTAAATATGTATTAATTAGCTGAATGGTGATATTTTTGTACCTGCTTTTAAGTGCCGCCATCATTCGGTTTCTGCCCCATGTCCTATGGATAGTTGACTTTCGTGAATTATATCAAATACCTCCTCTAAGTATGTATAGTAAATTATTGGGTCTCTTTCATTTTTAATTGGAACTACAAGTTTTTGGACATTTCCAATCTGTTCTGTATCATACCTCAATAATCTTCAGGTCCCTTGTTCGTTTTCTTGTCCTTGGACGCCTTTACATTAGCCAAAAGCGAATAATATGCATCTCGGGAACACAGTTGATTATTTGGTGCTTTTTTGAAGATTAACTTATCAACTTCTTCATAAAACCAAACATAAAATTTTTTAGTAGAAAAAAATGGGAGATACCGTCCCATTTTGTATTAATAAAAAAGTAACTAAAAAACAATACGAATAAATTCACAATTCAACTCAAAATAGCCTTCCTTACTAGCCTTCCTTCCTAACGGTGCGGGAGGGGCGCGGGGAGGGCCCCGCGCCCCTCCCGCACCGTTCGCGGCTGCAAGTATCACACTCCCGCGCCCCGCCCGCATCGTTCGCTCTCCATTCCAAAGCTTATGTCAACATTTACCACAGTCGCGCGGGAGTTTTATATAATTACCGGTAAATTTGAATAATTCACTACATTTACCATGTGCGTTGGTAATTATCTATAATTACCACATACAGCATATAAACTAAATACGAAAAGCCCAAAAAATACTTATTACCTAAAAATATACACATATTCGAAGGAAACGAATGTAAATATATATTCGATGCATTATATCATTAAAAACCAATATATAATATATTAAGAATAATATTTACATGTCCGGTATTTTAAGGCATGAAATCGAAAACCCGTCAAATTGACGGGTTCCGTAAATCTAGTGTTAGATATCTTCAATTAATCCTCAAGAGCAATTAAATTAATTGTATCTACTATTTTGTATATAATTCACAAAATCTATTTCATCAAATAATGTTGCAATGTTCATTGAAAAAAAAAATATTGTTACAATTAGGTAAAACAAAAGTAAATGCATTCTTATTAGGTCCAGGCGTTATACAAGTCATAACAAAGGTCTGTGATTGAAGCCCTTTTGATAACAAACACTAGTTTTCAACTCCTATATTACGATATCTGACTAATTATGTTTTGGTGGCACCGAAGATTGCAATTAAAATTAATTAATTTCAAAAGTTATATTAATGAATTACAATTTAAATTTACTATTAAGTAATATTAAAGAAAAGGTGATTTTAAGCCAGCGATTGACTTAATAATGTTCGTAGTGACTCTCATCCCCTTGCGCGAGTCTTTCACATGTGGCGCTGCTCAGTATTTTAATATTTTACACTTTTATCGTGGGAATCGTCTTTAATATATGGGTTTGCCCTGGCTATGCTTGCGTAACACTTCCCCCATTGATCAGCGTCTATTGAAGACCTTGGTTGTAAATTGCACTGGTAGATGATCTGATGCATCTCTTTGAGTTTCGGGGATGGTGGAAATACTCTGTTTTGAAATTCTTAATAGCATTGGAATGTGCACACCCAAGCTTTATATGTCTAAGACGATATCTTCAGTATGGAGGCCTGCTATTGAGTGCACATGCACCACACAGTAGCGTGTTCAGTGGTATCGTTGCATGATAAAGGCTGCTGTCGTTGTTCTTATTGAAGAAAACTTGTGACTGAAGTATAATCTCCCTGTTGGTAGTGTCAAGTTCGGTTTAGTTAATTGAGTTTAATTTGAATATTGAATGTGCTACTGGACTGAATGTATCTTCTTTGGGGACATCTATTATTTTTAAGCCTTGACCCTTTAATCATTCATTGAGGTTTGAGATGGTGAATTCTGTTTGAATAAAACCAATTGATGTATGCCCTTGCCTTTGTTAAAATATGGCAAACGTGAGTGTGGTTTATCAACACAACTATCGCAGAATTGTGCAACTTTTATAGTGCAGTTTCTCGCCGATTGGTATCATGAATTTTAACATCGCATAACATATTTTGCAGCGCCCTCTTAACGAATTAAATTGGCCTTCTTTTTTTTTAGGTAGATTCCATAGATGAATCTACCTATTGCAATCGATGCGATGACGGGACCCAGACCCCAGAGTAGGGGCGCTACGCCGTTTATGAACTGGAGATTGAGAATCCGTCGAAAAAAAATTTTTTATATATCCCTCTATATATATATGTATATATGATCCATCAGTCCAAATTCATCGTAGGCAAAATCTGACTTCACAGGTCGATAGGATAATTTAGTAGGACAAACGTAGCATCTCATTTTTTTGGAAAAAATGAAAGAGGGGGCTGGGAGAGGGGATGAAAGTGTAAACCTTTGGGACACGCTACAGGTCACAAATATTGACGGAGGATTTTCAAACTTGGTATACACATTTTTAAGGACAAAATTAAGGTTAAGTTCTTGAACGGGGGAAATCGGTCGGGGGGTTGGAGGGCTGGGGGGGTTGAAAGTTAAAAACCGAAAAAAGTCACAGAAGAAGGCAAAATTTTGCCGTCGGAAAAATCTTAGAAAATTAACAAATTAAAAGAGGAAACTTTTTTGTCCGAAAAGTTTTTTGATGCGACCCCCCGTTTAGGAAATAGGAGTGAGGGCTGGTTCTCCGCTCACCCAATATATGCAGAGTGACCCGTCATAAGACTCGTAATGATCAGTAGAATACTGCTGGCTAGTTTTTCTTTGTCGATCCGACCGACGGAAATCTACCTAACACGATCGACCCTGTCGAACGAGGTATTAAATTTCGTGTCGATTACTTCTTGGAACAATTCGTGGATAATGTGTGGGCTTTTCATACGTCTTTAATGATAGAAAATGATAATTGATTTGCTTGATAATATTTGATTTATTCTGGCTATAAAATAATGATAAAAATGATAGAGACGCGATGATTGTTTAATGCGAACTGAAAAAGTATGTCAATTATGATTTATAGCGAAACAATTAAAAAGCTAATTTGGCGAAATGTGCGGTGTTGCACCGTACATCTTCCGGAAGAGGAGAGGAAGAGATGCTAGTAGGGTAATGAAGACGGTGATGATAATACAATCAAATTATGATAGTGAATGATACTTAAATATTTACATGCCATTGACTTAAATGTTTTAACTAATTTTAATAAAACGAGCACGACAGATAGGCGACGTAGCCTTATTAATAAATCGCGGTAACGTTGCTGACGACGTAATCAGCGGCAGGCGCGGAGGCTCAGCACGGTGACGGCAGTAGCGGAGATCGCAGGCGCTGTTGCTTGCTGGTCTCCGGTGACAGTTACTGATAAGGTGCGCAGTCGGTCGCGGATGAAAGCTATAACATATGCTTATGAAGATTACGATGATCACGCAAATTAATGTGTATTGTGATATAATGTGGTGAAGTTTTTTCAATTATATCGACTTCAGGTCCGTTCTCCTTCAACTGCTGGATTCGCTCTCCAATTGCCAGTAATTGTTTATGAATGCAGGTTTGATTGTCTAGAGTCTTTATCGTGCTAGAGTTATTGATCCTAGGTAGCGATATTTCAATGATGTGATTTATTTGGGGCACATCAATGTTCAACACATCTGCTTCTATATTTAAGGTGTTGTATTGTAGTCGGTGAGAATAAATTGTAAATGATTCGCTCTTGATTACGCAACTTTCGCTCAGACTTATTATTCCGGTTCCAGTAAGTTGTTCAGCTGAGATTTGACTCCCACATATGACTCGAATGGAACATTGTGCATAACATGTGTAGAGGTGCTTATTTATTTCGTGTAACGCCGACCAAGATGTTTTACACGGAATGGTATCAGTTTTGCATTGGTTCGTTATCTCATCTCTTGTACAAAGATTTTCGTCTGACGTCATTGGATAGACAGGCTTCCGTAGAGGGTATAGGTAAGTGACGTCATCATTTTGGTGACATTCTTGTAGATCTGACATACTCATCGTGAAAAAAGAATCCTTTTGTATATTGATTGATTGATTGATATTGCGAGGTATCGGTAAGAAGTGATATATTTCGTAATAGTCTCAACTGACGAGAGGAATCCTGATTTCAAATATAAAAAACTGCTTCGTCATTTTTGCTTTCACTTTCCAGAGATGATAAAATTCGGGTAGATCATTCGAACACCAAGACCTTCAGGTCACAATTATCCATTGTCACCCGCCAGACAAACATTAGAAGATAAGTTCTATATGGATGATCTTCTCTCGGGGAGTTACAGCATCCCGGCAGCAAAGCAATTGCAATCAGACTTGTTAAAGTTGCTTGAGTTTGGTGGTTTTCATCTTCGTAGCCATAGGTGCAAACAACCAAAAAAGGTTCTACTAAGTTTGGGAATTTGTGAAGACTATATGTTTTTCTTTGGAATAAAAAATTGGCACTTTTTTGTACATATATAAGTACGTGCCGTCCATCACAAAAATTCCATTTTAATTTTGGTTACCATCAAAAATATGGTTCGGAATCGAAAGATTTCTGGCAATTGCATCATCTCCAGTTAAGCACTGTCTTGCTATTTGTAGCTTTCTCTCAAATGTTCGTCTAAACATATTGAATTTTGATGCTAAACGCTCCTCTGATTCACCGGTTCTTATTTTTACTAAATAAACCCCTAAAACGGAGGCAGGAAATTCAGATCTGACAAGAAGAGATGAAGTTTGTTGTAAAATGATATTAAACTGAATTTTAGTTGAATACATCCAAAAATGCAGCTCGTCGTCATCAAATTCTTCAATATTATAAAAGTTTCGACGCTCGTATCCCCATTCGTACAGATTTATTAGGTCTACCACGTGTTCACTATTAAAGTTTTCGTGTGTTATCTGATCATTCAAAAGCAGGTCCTAATGATTTGTCATTATATAAGGCTGGCAAGCAGGTACATATAAATTACGATTATGAAGAAGATAAAATCTGGTATATAATGGCACACATCGTGGTGCAATGTTCCTGTAGTTTTGAAATATGCAGCGTCGTGCAGTTTTCGATAGTCGTAAATATTCAGGAATAGTTAGTAAACCTTGACCTTCGACTGCTATTCCTTGATCAACTTGATCTTGTGCATTTTGATTGTGCACAGCGCGATCAAATCTTTGCCAGCATGGATGACATATTGATCTTATACCATCTAAAGGAATCTGAAATAAGTTAAAATATAAAAATGATTAATGCTTATCATCAACGACTTTGCTTTTTCCACTGACAATTAAGTTTACATAGGCAAAATCTTCGTGTTGTTATTTGAATAATATAACAAAGTAAAAATACTGACAAAAATCCACATTAAAATATAAAAAATATATTTTTTTCTAAATACATCTATAGTATTAAGCGTTTTTGGATAAAAACAGAGGCAACACTCTGAATACTATTTTATACTCTCGCTAGTCGCTAACTTAAATAAAACAATGTGTTTATTTGTTTAAGTAAAATACTGAATTTAAGAAAGACAAATAAAGCATACTAATACAACACTTACCTCGCATGGTTTTATTTCTTGTAGCAATAACACTGCGTGATTCCGATATCTTTCGAAAAACAAGTTTGTGTTTTCTCCAACGTAACACGGATCTGTTACATATAACACAATTATTACGTCTATCCATATCAAAGGCAAATAATTAGGTCCAGTAAACGTGCTTATGTAGTCGTTAAAAACAAAATATCAGGTCATGTAAAGGTGCTTACGTAGTCGACAAAATATAACCGGTAAACGCACAGATCACCACGAGAGACAACGAAGGACTGCAAAGTGTAACATAACGGAGGAAAAAATGCGTTAGCGCAACGAGCGAAATGTCATTATATCTGTGAAAGAGAGAGAAGGGAGATTTACCTGCCGTTATGCCGGCCATACACGCTACGGTCTACCGGAGAGGTCCACCTGTGCATGTATGCCTGCGCAGGTCAACCGAACAATGGTAGCGTGTATGGGGACGTTTCGGTGTATCGGTGCGGTCTTCAGTTCTTTTTGCGATGGCATCGAATGTGGACGATGACACGCTGGCCTTGCTAGGTCTTACTTTAATTTTGAAGAAAAATGATACGAAAAACAAGCGAAGAAAGTGGTGTAAGCATTGGTTATTGAAAAGAAAAACATATAGTCATGTTAATTTATTAAATGAATTGAAATTTGAACCAGAAGATTTTAAAAACTATCTTCGAATGGACGAGAAAACATACCTAAAATTATTTGAAATCGTTACTCCTATGATAAAAAAGAAGACACGGTTATGAGAAATAGTATTTCTGCGCACGAAAGATTATCAGTTACATTGAGATTTCTCGTAACTGGCAGAAGTTATGAGGACCTAAAATTTTCAACAATTATTTCGCCTCAGGTACTTGGAAAAATTATTCCTGAAACATGTGAGGCTTTGTATAAAGTACTTAGAAGAGATTATTTAAAGGTAAGTCATTAAAACACTGTTATACAAGGAGGGGTTCTACAAAACACGAAATTTTTTGAAAAATTAGAAAATAGTGATTTACATATTCCAAGCAGTGAATTGTTAACAGGAAGTAACCGAAATTTACCATATGTATTTGTGGCAGATGACGCGTTCCCAATACGCCCCCCCGATATTATAAAACCGTTTCGGCAGGCAGATTTAAAATCGCAAGAAAGAAAAATCCTGAATTACAGATTATCTCGCTCGAGGCAGACTGTTGAAAACGCTTTCGGGATAATGGCATCACGATTTCGGATATTTTATACTCGTATAAATTTAGAACCCGAAAATATCGATAAAGTAGTGAAAGCATCTAGTGTATTACATAATTTTTTAATTGAACACTCAAAAAATTCTTATGCACCTCAAAAATCTTTTTATAGAGAAAACTCTGAAAACGGGACTATAATTTCTGAAAGATACAATACACAAAATAGTACCATGGAAAACTTGGAAAGAAGAAACCCCGGAAATACATTAAACAACGCGAAGATAGTCCGAAACAATTTTATGAATTATTTCAATCAGGAGGGAAGGGTTCCATGGCAAAATGATCATGTAAATTAAAAAATAAGGCTGAACAGGCAGAGTAAGTAGTTCTAAATACATAGTTATTAGTGATGTACAGGATCGTTCAAAATGTAAATACGCGGATACAGATCTTTATTTTCGATTATACGAATATCCGGAACATCACTAATAGTTATATTATAAGCTTTAGCCCTTTGCACTCGGAGACCATTTTCACATTTCCTTCCAACAACTCGATAATGATATATATATTTTATCATCAAAAATGTTGAATAACTTTTTAGTTCAAAAAATAAAACATTAAAATATATAATTTTTACATGAATTTATTGAGAAAATTTATAAAATTTCACATCTTATAGTTTTCTAGAGTGTGATACCGCTTAAAACAATTTCCTGGATGAAGGCCGGGCTTCCTTTCGCAAGTATCGCAAAAATAACTCGTCCGCTTTCTTTCGCCACGAACATTAGGCTTGGAACACACCGCACAGTCCTTAGTTTTTCTTTCAGGTAATTGAAAAATGAAATGTGGAACTTTTTGTAGACGTTGCTCCTTATCACTATCGGATACCGGCCCTGGTCGTAATTTGGGTGCACGAAAATCTCCAATTAATTCCATCAGCAACTTTTTTCGAAATTGGACATGAGTTATGGGTTTATTTTTATTTTTTATTGCGCATTCTTTGTATAATACATATGCATTCACAATAGCCGTTTCAAAACCCCAAAAAAATAGCTTCTTCCACCACTTAAGTGATTTCCGTATGAAGCAATATGATACAGCGTATTGATCTGCGGTATCAACGCCACCCATGTTGTCGTTATAATCGAAAATCACCTGAGGTTTCATTACAAATTGCTTCTCGGTACTTGATTCGCTCGAAAACCTTTTTTTTGGTCGAGTCAACATAGCCGACGTATGTTTCGTACTTAGCATTGTTACCACTCTTTTGTCGCGCCAAGCTAAAATCAGAGTTTTTCCTTTGCGGTAGGCTATGCTTTGTCCTGTTAGTAATTTAGGTCTTCTTATTTTTTTAGGTACACCTTTCTTGTTTGTCATTATGGTTCCGGTTAAAAAACATCGCTGCTTCAAAAGTTCAGTGGCAAGTGTCGGATTTGTGTAAAACCGGTCTGTAAACAGATGATAACCGGTGGCTCCAGGTATCGATTTTTGAAGGTTATCGTATAACTGAAGAACTATCCTACTTGTAAATGATAGCTCTGGTCTGATAAGCCCTTCCGTTGTAATTTTTCCATAATACGGGACAAATGAGTATAAGTAACTTGTCCGAGCATCGGCCAACACGTATACTCGAAGTCCCCATTTTGTTGGTTTTTGCGGATTATAAGTGCGGAAACAAATTCGTCCTTTGAATCCCACAGTAGATTCATCAAGTGATAATTCTTTTTCTGGAATGTAATGTTCCATAAATTGTTTATTGAGAAACTCTAGATAGTTGCTTATTCTTCTAGTTCTCGTCGTCATTTTCGTAACTGACCTTGGAAGCGTTTCTAAATGTAATGACCAAAATATTTGCATAAATCGATCACGTGAGAATATCTTTGAAAAAAAAGGTATTTTTGAAGAAAAATTGTTTGCCCAATAATCTTGCAAACTAGGCGTTCTTATAAGTCCCATGTTCATAATAACTCCGAAGAAAGCTTTCATTTCACATTCCGTAACGTTTTTCCATTGTTTCCAAATAGAAGAATTTGATATTCTTCTTCTACGTTGAATAACATTTGCTACATAAGCATTTGTTTCAGCAACAATTTTGCTGATCAGTTCAGCCGTAAAAAACAGTTGGAAGAAATGTAGTGGTGTTGTGCAATGAGATGGAACAACAGGTCCGGTATTATTTCCGCCAGTTGAAAAATTTATGTTGTAGTCATAGTTATCTTCATTCGTAACGTCTATCCAAGATTCATCACTTTCACCGAAAGTAGTATTTGCAGAATATTCTTCTTCACTATCACTGCTATATGTTACCCTCAAACACTTTCGCTTTGGTGCCGCCAATATTTCTTCATCAGAACCTACTGAGCACGTTAAATCATTTTCTAGATTTATTTTCACTTCATTTGAATACTCACTATGAAAATTCTCATCTTCCAATAAATCTTGCAATTCAGTGTCCATTTCACAGATATACTTATCAGAATCACTATCAAACTCAATATTTTTAACCACTTTCTGCTTTTTCTTATCCATTGTTACAAGCACAAAAAAATAAAAATTGTAGGAAAATTAAACTGCTCACGTTGCCGAACAAAAGTTTAATGAATCTCAACATCCTTTGAAATTTAACAACATCTTATTGTACCTTATTACATCTAACCTAACTAATTACCCAATTCTTAGAAAAACTACCAAAAAGGATATTTTTTTCTTTCATGTTATCGCCCGTTTTATTGTTTTATTACGCCCTGTCTCATCTTTTTCATGCCAGCAATGTCTGCATTTCGAATTGCCGAAACAAATGCTCATGCCAGCAGTGCTGGCATTCCGAGTTGCCGGAATAAAACTTCATGCCAGCAGTGCTGGCATTCCGAGTTGCCGGAATAAAACTTCATGCCAGCAGTGCTGGCATTCCGAGTGCAAAGGGTTAGTGAAATTTAGAATGACTGTAAATACAAAATAATTATATGTTACATGTATTGAACTTAATAAAAAGTTATACTACAAAGTATGAAATATTTTACTTACCTCACAACTATTTTCGTCATCACTATCTTAGTTGGATGAAGATTCCTTTGGAGTGCATTGATCATGAATGAAATTGCACAATTCGTAGTGCTACAGTTTAACGGCCAGTTCACACATGGGAATCCGTTTTACTGGTACGATTTTAGCGGATACGTGATAAATTTATGCTCTGTTCACACATAGGCACCGTATAAAGTTCAACGGATCCGTCATTACTGGATGCGATGTGTGAACAGAAAACTCGCAGTATACCGCCGCTATTCTACAAGGATGGAGGCTGTCGTGTTGTATTGGTACTATCGTCGGAGAAGGAAGATTCGACGTTATTGGCAGCATCCACTTATGGCCCAAAGATCTTGAGAGGGTGCTTACAGTTTACTTATGAGTCAGTTACGAGGTGATGAAACGAAATTTTTCAATTACTTTCGTATGTCAATGTCTACTTTTGATGAGCTTCTTAAACTATTGGAAAAGGATTTAAAAAAGCAAGATACTCGTTGGAGGAAAAGTATCTGCCCAGAAGAAAAAGTAGCGATATTTTTAAGGTACGTACTTTTATTTTTAAAACTCAGACAGATCTAACGTAGCATCACTGTATACAGATTGTACTGGCGATAGTGCACTATCAGTAGGCTGTGGTGTGCGAGCATCACTGTATACAGATTGTACTGGCGATAGTGCACTATCAGTAGGCTGTGGTCTGCTAGCATCACTGTATACGAGCCATTTCAGACTAGCTTATTTTTTTGCGCGTATACGGTCGTTTCAGCATACGCGCTTACACGCGCGCTTCATTACGCGCTTCTAAAAACCGGACTCGCATAAACGGGCATATATCGGCGGATTCGCTCGAACCGGTGGTGTCGTATCAGTATCAACATGGATTCTGACGAAGAAACATTACTATTTGCGTTACTTATTCGCCGTCGACTGAGACGACGAAAAAGATGCTGGGTGTCACCGATAGTTGCATCAAGACTGATGACCGGTCACTTTAATACACTTTACCCAGAACTGCGAAGTAATTCTAAACGATTCAAAAATTACTTTCGAATGTCTTTGAGCACTTTTGATGTATTGTTAAATATATTAAAATCACAGCTAGAGCATAAGGATACTGTGTTAAGGAAAAGCATATCTGCTGAAGAGAGGCTTGCGATCACTATAAGGTGAGTATTAAAAGTCAAATGTTTACGTATACAAAATTTATTTACAAAATTAGTTATTATTTATGAATAAATCTTGATAAATTTCTTCACCATACTCCGGGGACTGGTACTCTGAATTTCTATGAATGTTGGAAGTAGTACAAGTAGATGGCAATGGAGTAGACGTACCGGATGGGGGGCTTGCGTTTGATGGTGAATTTGAATACTCACTACTCACGGAAGTAGCGCCTGTTCGATAACCGTATTCTGAATAAGACTTATTATAATCTTTATATCTCTTCATAACACTCATTATATCATATTTTAAATCAAACTAGTGGTCGCCCAGTGGTCGAAATTCGACCATATACGAAATTTAAATTGTGACTTAATATACATTATTAAAATATAATATTAAAACATTACTAAGGTTCTACTGTCGAAAAGTATACTACTGTTACCACAGATTTGACAGAGACTGTTATTTGCCAATTTCTTTTTTGAACAAACTATATGAAATTAAAAGAAAGTAAAATAAAGAATATCTATTTAAAAAAATGTTTACTAAAACAAAACACAACAATTTTATCTTGTCATTTAAAGTGAGTAAAATATGAGCATGAGGCAATCCTCTTTTTTGAAATTCAATTCTGTAAATGAGTGCTTCAACTTTACCAAAGATATTATTTTGTATAAGGCCCTCTATGAATGCTTTCAATTTCGACTTGAACACATGTATAGTAATATCAGGTCTAAAATTAGGAACTTCACCTACACCAATGTTGTTCACTATTTCTAGCCATCTTGGATTGCAAGTCATTGTAATAAATAAGGAAGGTTTTCCGTAATGTTGTACAACTGACATTGCATCTAAATAATTCTGATACATATTTGTTGGTGATCCATTCAATGAAGATGGTAAAATTACTCTTCGGCCAACATTCCTGGCATTCATGTCCAATTCTAAGTAGTCTGTTAAATTGTTGTAAACTTCAGACCTAAGACTTGTTTGATTTTGTCGAATGAAGTGTAATCGTGAGCCCTCTATTCTCACATACATATCAACAATCCACTGCAGAAATAGTTTTTGTGAATGGTGTAACATGCTGAAATCATCTCTAATTGCTAGTCAATAGGCTGTATACTGAAGTATGGTTAATTTATTTCTGGGTGCTCTTGAAATAGATGTAGTTGGTGTATTATGAGCAATATTGACATGCCACCCAGTATCACCGTTGGGAAAATGCAGTGGGTACGCTAAAGGGTCTAAAGATGAGTCCAAAACTGAGATATTCTTAATTATACCATTAACATTATGTTGTTGTTACATGTTTGATTAATACATATGTTCTTGTAATCTATAATTAATGGCAGTGTCAACATCATAAAAATATAATTGTGCATAACATGGTGAGCGACCATATGCGGCAGTCATTGGGCCTGATCTGAGATAAAAAACATCATGTATTTTTAAATGATACACTCCACTTGCAACTGCCTCAGCAACTTTGGCTTCTGAGCTAACCATAGCAAAACATGAATTATATTTCCTAATATTTTCAAAATAATTTTTTGATTTACTTTTTATTGAAGGTTAATTTGAAGTAAGTCCATCATATAATATTTTAAAGCAAATATTCATCTTGACTTAAGGGTGGTAATATTGCTTTACCCTTGTGACAACATGAAGTGAATGCAGTTTGGTCGCCTTAAGTCACTTCAGATTCAAAATGTTTCGCATTGCAAAACCTGCACTCTAAATTAATTAATCCACAATCTTAACTTAAAAAAACATTTGGAATGACATTTAGAGCTCACTTAAATGCATCTCTCAAAATCATATTACTATCTAATACTGCTGATGAGGAATTATTCCTGCCTCTTAGAGAAATATTCCTTCTTCTTTGTCTCTCACTCCGACTCGTTAATGTTCTATGTCGAGGCATAATTAAAGTTCTTTCATAGATTACTGAAATCAAGAAGAGAAAAAGTTTTTACCTGTATGATGAATTCTTAATTCTGATAATTCTTACACAAAATCACTTATTTATCCTAAAGTATATGCAATCACTGAAATCGTAAACTACAATAATTGCTTTGAACCAGCAATAGCAAAAAATTTTGTACCTGAATGTTGTTATTGCAGATTGCTGCTACAGTACTTTCTTTATGCATATAATGATAGTCCTTGAAAGACGACGATACGTTTAAATGTATCTTACTGCTACACAACTCATATAAATTTGTATAAATGCTCAGTATTTCACGTAGTATTCGTCAAATAAAACTTTAATTAACTTTAAACATTCAATAAAACCACAGGAAACAAACTTTTCAACTATGTCTATAATAGTCAAACGAAACAATTTGACCACAGAGTATGTATGCGTGTGTCAAATGCATGCTGGTTAGTATAATGTTTTATTAACTGATTTAATGTATTTTTTATGCATTATTATTAAAATTTTTTTTTATATTTAATTAAATGAGACAAATTAAACTTTTTTTTTGAGTACTCTGTCTATGCACAAAATGAAAAACAAAAGAAACCATTTGACCACAGAGTATGTATAGGCAAATATATATATTTTTAATATGTCAATGTCAATACTCTAAGTCTGTACTAAGTAGGTGTGTGAAATTGCATGGTAGTGTGTGTAATGTTTCTATGTCTATAGACAAAATGAAAAACAAAACAAACATGTGTGTGTGAAATGCATGGTAGTGTGGGTAATGTTTTATTTCTTGATTTAATGTACTTTATAAGCATTATTATTGAAAAATATTAGCGTTGTGCACTTCTTCTGTACATAAACTATAAGTGTGCCAAATTTTATGCTCCTGCGTCCGCGCAATTTTCGTAAAAAGGGGTCCAAAGTTTTGGCATCACGTATTAATATATAGATTTACTACTCGGATTCATATTTTTTAAATCTGGCAATAATGATAACAAAAATTGTTTGTCCGGATCATCATTGTCCACTGTTTCCATATTTCTTTTTTTTTTTATAATATTATCTGCTAAGATTTTGAACAAATTTTCTTCATTTTTTCTTTTTCCTGACGAGCTAGACCTAGTTGTTTCAACAGTAATGTCTGAAGCATCATTACTATCATCGTTATCATTAATGCCATCTTCAATGTTTACAATTTCGTTAACGTCTGTATTGTCTTGTTCGTCTTTTTTAGGTTTTGTTTCATACAGTGGTTTCAAAAACAATAGATTATTGAAATAGGCGTAAGGCTTTGAGTTTTTGACTCCAGAACCACTTTTAAATGATTCTTCTTCAGTTCTCGTGAGAATGCATCTCTGATGCTTTTCCATTTTTTCTGAATAGTAGTGCCTGAAACAAGTAGTTTAATAAATGTATAAATTAAAAATAACATATAAGTTGTTGCAGATTTCTAGCATCGGGATGCACATTTACCGAGCTGCATTATTCATACAAATGTGGGATTTCTACAGTATCAAGCATTGTGCGGGAAACTTGTTTAACAATATGGAATTCTTTGAAATTTATATGCATGCCACCAACATCTGAAGAAGAATGGTTGAAAATTGCGAAAGGCTTTAATAGTACCACAAACTTTCCTAATCTTCTAGGTGCTATCGATGGCAAACATATAGAAGTATTTCAGCCGGCTCACAGTGGCTCACTTTACTTTAATTATAAGCATTATTTTTCTCTTGTGCTATTAGCAGTTTGCGATTCTGATTTTAATTTTATTTTCATTGACGTGGGTTCTTACGGAAAAAGTGCAGATTCGCAAATATACAAAAACAGTACACTATACAAAATGATTAATGAAAAGTCATTGAATATTCCTAAAGCCAGACCCTTACATAGTTCAGGCGAGCCATTACCGTTCACTTTCATTGGCGATGAGGCTTTTGGGTTGGAAGAAAATATGCAAAGACCATATAGTGGCAACAATTTGCCACCAAAACAAAGAATTTACAATTACAGACTATCCAGAGCCCGCCGCCATATCGAATGTGCATTTGGGATTCTGGCTAATACATGGAGGATCCTCCACCGACCACTAAATATGTCAATTGATTTGTGCGAAGATATTGTAAAATCTTGTTGTGTCTTACATAATTTTGTTCGTCAAAGAGAGAATAATTATATTTCACCGACAACAAATGACACTCAAGATACTGTAGGTAACCCAATACCGAGCACAAGAAATAAAACGGCATATGATATACGCGACAATTTTGCTGACTACTTTGTGAGTGATGCAGGGGCACTTCCATGGCAATCAAAATATGCATAATAAAAGTTATAAAATAAAATTTAAAACATTTTTATTTCTTACTGTTGGTAGGTATAATGTAAAGTACCCGTCATGAGAAGCTATAAATTATGTAAACAAATGTTTCGGGGTTCACAACATTTGATTCAAAGGAGAAAAAAGTTTATTTAATAAATTATTAACAAAGAAATAGCTGCAAGCATCTGAAGACGAATAATATTAGTCGTACTACTCGCCTTTACTCATTTCATAATAAAAAATCTAGACTCAAGCAATGTAAAATCATCAATCAACATACCTATTAGACATTTTTCTGCACTTGTTTTCTCTTCAAAGTTTGGTTCCAACGCTGCAGATAGTTCCTCCCAAGCATTTCGTTTTATTATTCTATTAGAATATTCCTTGGTCCTACTATCCCATATTGCTGGGCGTGATTCAATTTCAATAATAAGACGTTCAACAGTATATGACATTGTAAAACGTAATCCACTGCTAAAATGTACCTATATCCACTGCAATGTGAAGTTGTCAACTGAGACGCGTGCGTACGCGTACTCGGGGTCTCCGGCAGAGGGGGAAATGGGCGCGCGGGGAGGTGTCTCTCGCAGCTCGCGCTTATACGAGCTTAGAAGCGCGTCAACGCTCGTACGAGTCGAGCGTGTGACAAAAGGCGCACCTATACGCGCCTACATGCGCTTCCAAAAACGAGCTCATACGCGCGTATAAAACGCTAGTCTGAAACCGCCCTACAGATTGTTCTGGCAATAGTGCACTATCAGTAGGTGGCGGTCTGCTAAAATAGCCCTGGGATTGATAGTGACTAGCACCAGATGTTTGTGTATAGGCTGACCAGTCATAAGTTGACTGGCCAACTCTCCTATGTTTAATATTTTGTAATAGGTTTATCACCCCTGACTGGAATTCCAAAGTTTGGTCATCATCAAGCAAAACCAAGGACGGCAAAATAAAACGATAAATTGCGATCATCCTGCTCAATTTTCTTCGGTTTTATTTGATAGTCAATGTAGGACATCATTTTGGCATCCATTTCATTAAAATTTCTTTTGGCTGGTGCTCTGCGTTTTGGCGGGGGGGCTAGATTTTGTTTGTATTTTTGACTGTCATTGTCAAGTTGTGCCACTCTAGTCACACTGTCATCTTCGTTTATAGGTTTATTCGATGTCGTGGTGTCATCTACGGTGTGTTCTTTAGTTTGGGCTGCGCTTCCGTATGTGACCTGCGACTTTGGCGCCATCTATCGGTATTTTTGAGCTCTATGAAGTGTGGGGAGTTCATTCATAGCAATATCTCCGAGCGAAAACAAGTTTGAAATTTTTTTTTTCAATACTCGATATAAGTGCATTAGGACCTATTCAAACCTAACCTAACCTAACCTTTTTTTTTTTTTTTTTTTTTTTTTTTTTTTTTTTTTTTTTTTTTTTTTTCGTCTGGTACTCTCATGAGTTCCACCGCATTCCAGGGGAGCGGAAGGCGGTGGGTATGTGAGACTCCTACTCACTAAACCAGACGGTCAACACATCGCCGTATGGAGGAGCGCCACGGGAACGCCGAAGCATACATCCGCGTTGCTCCAACGGCAGGCAGCGCCAAGTAGGCGGCCACCACCCCCCCAAATGGAGCGGCGCAAACTGTTGACCGGGATGCGCCCCACTCCGATGGTCGGCTTGTTTTGTGGCGAGGAGCTCCCCTGCTTCCCGCCCAAGCCGACCGAGCCAGATCGTTTTGGACGACCTTTATCTCCGAGCCGACGGCAAGCCGCCGAGCTCAGAATCAAGGAAGTCCGATCCAACTCATACCCACTAGAGCCCCGGCCCCGAGATGGGACCGTGGCGAGTGGCGGACTTCGCAGCCCACCACCCGTACCGGGGGCTACGGCGGCAGACGGCGCTCGTGAGCGACACGCCTGCGCCCCACCCTCCTCCGGCGCATCGGTAGAGCGGCTCCGTCCTCCTCCCTGAGCCTCTCCGCCGCCTCCTTCTGCGACATCACGACCTCGCAGAAGGAACGCACCGCACCCCACGCCTCTTCGCTCGAGACCATGGCCTTGACTACGGCCGGGAGCGCGAGGTCCGACCCGATGGAAGCCACGAGTGTAGCACGCGGCTCCGCCCAATGCGGGCACGAAGCCAGCGTGTGCTGCGCCGTGTCCTCGGCGCAGCCGCACTCGTGGCACATCATCGTGGGCTCACGACCCGCCACCCTAAACAGATACCTCCCGAAGCATCCGTGCCCCGAAAGGATCTGCGTCAGGTGGAAAGTCATCACCCCGTGCCTACGACCGACACAATCCGAAAGGATGGGACCGATCGCCAGGGCCGTCGATATGCCAGCGCCGGGCATCCTGAGCCTCTCTCGCCATGTGACGAGCAGCTCCTCCTGCGCCCTGCGCCTCCAATCAGACTCCCCACCCTCCCCCCGAAGACGGGCATCCCTCCTCCGTCGATACGCCTCCGCCAGCGTCAAAGCGTCCAGGTCCCACGGTGGGGTTCCGGCCAGAGCGCAGGCCGCCTCGCACGAGATGGTGCGATACCCTCGGATCACCCTGACAGCCATGACCCTTTGCGCTCTGCACAAGAGGGCCCGGTTGCGGGAGTCGAGACTATCGGCCCATATTGGTGCCCCGTAGAGCGCCATGGACCTTACCACCCCGGTGTACAGACGCCGGCAGCTCATGCTCGGTCCCCCGACATTTGGGAGGACGCGACACATCGCTCCGGCTGCCCTAACTAGCTTCGGCGCTAGGCGCCGAAAGTGCTCGTCGAAGCTCCATCGACTGTCGAGGACGAGTCCAAGGTACTCCAAGGAACGCCCGACGGCGATGGAAACTCCTCCGACCACCACACTCGACCCGGCAGGAGGTGCGTTCCGCGGCCCGTGAAAACACACAGCGACGGATTTGTGCAATGCAACCTCCAGCCCCAACCTTCTAATGCGCGCCACTACTTGCGCGACCCCAGCCGTTGCCAGAACACTGGCCTCCCGGTAGCTGTCGCCGCGTGCCGTTACGAGAGTGTCGTCGGCGTAACAGGTTACTTCGACACCCCGTAAGTTGGCACCGCGCAGCACCCAGTCGTAGCCGATGTTCCACAGAAGAGGTCCGAGAACCGACCCCTGAGGAACACCGCACGACACCTCCCTACGAATCCAGCCGTCGCCAGACGGGTAGCAGACGGCGCGGTCGCAGAGGTAATCCGCTACGACGCGACGCAAGTACCCGGGCACGGCGTGGAACCTCAGCGCCTCCAAAATGGTCGCCCAGGGAAGGGTGTTGAACGCGTTGGCGATATCGAGAGACACCGCCAACACCACCCCGCCCCTAGACACCGAGGCCTCCGCCAGGGCCCTCACCCGACCGACAGCGTCGAGGGTGGATCTGCCCTTCCGGAAGCCAAATTGATGGTCGCTGAGATCCCGACCGGACTCCCCCAAGTGCTTGACGAGGCGAGCGGATAAGACCCGCTCAAAGAGCTTACCCGCCTCGTCGAGAAGCACTATCGGCCGATATGCCGATGGCTCGGCAGCCGGCCGCCCCTCCTTGCGCAACAACACCAGTTTCCCACTCTTCCACGTCCGCGGGAACCGGCCCTGCCGCAAGCAAGCGTTGAAGAGGCTCAGCACTAAAGGCTCTAAAGGCCCTATAGCCAAGGCCCAGGCGCGCCCGGGGATGCCGTCGGGTCCCGGCGCAGTGTTCTTCGACCGAAGCCGAAGCGCTGCAGCCCCCAACTCACCTACGGAGACATCCTGTGCTGCGTCCCAACGCTCATCCTCTACCGCCTCAGTCACCGGCGCCATACGAGGTACCCGATGGTCGGTACCTCGAGGGAACAATGCCGTGACTACGGACTCCAGCAACTCCGGCTGGAGAGTCTTGGTCAGCGGGGGGGCCCACGGTCGAAGCTTTCGCCTCACCATCTTGTACGGCCTCCCCCACGGATCCCTGTCCAGGGATTCCACCATCTCCGCTTCGGCCAGGTCTTTGGCTTTGGCGATGGCCGCTACGAAAGCCAGCACTGCCTCACGATATCGAGTATAGTGCTGACTCTCAAGCTCTTGGTCCCGTCGCCGCCGCCTCCGACATCTGGTGTACTGGCGCCTGAGAGCCACGCAGGTCTCTCGGAGCCGCGATAGCTCCTCAGACCACCAGTAAACGCCGCGCCTCGGAGTCGCGGAACGTACGCGGGGCATCGCCGCATCGCAGATGTGCGACATGGTCTGGCCCAGACGCACAGCTTCCGCCTCTACATTCACAGCGCCTTCCGGCGCTCCTACCCAGGCCTGGACCAGGGCAGCCTCCACCAGCGCCTCCCTGTCCAGACGCTTCAGAGCCCATCGCGGGCCCTCCTCGCGCGAGTGTCGACTCGGGGCACTCGGCGGGGCGGGGAGTGCGGAGACGTCGAACCTCACGTAGCGGTGGTCCGACAACGTCTCCACATCCTCCATCACCCGCCAGCCTCGGATACGGCGCGCCAGGGCGGGATCGGCGAACGTGATGTCAACGATCGAACCACCCTGTTGCCGCACGCACGTATGTACCGACCCGCGGTTCAGGACGACAAGACCGGACGCGACTACCCAGTCTTCGAGGAGCTCTCCACGTGCGTCCGTGGCCGGGCAACCCCAAGCCATGGATTTGGCATTCAGGTCGCCGACCACGAGGACCCGACCGGGGCCACTCCTCCCGACGAGGGCACCGACTTCGACCAGAAACTGTTCGAAGTCGGCGACACTGCGATTCGGAGAGAAGTAGACCCCGATCAGTGTCACGTTTCCGACGAGAGCCGAGACGTAGCCTCGACCCTTCGTCACTCCTCCGAAGACCGGGGATCCGGCCGCTGTCCGGGTCCCGATCGCCACCACACCGTCCCTGTCGCCGGCCCAGTCGTCCCCCGAAGGGACGTAGTAGGGCTCGGCGATCACGACGACGTTCACCAACCACTCCGCCATGCTTTGGAACAATAGGTCCTGAGCCCTGGCGCAGTGGTTGATATTCGCCTGTAGAATCCGCATGGCCATCTTATTCGATGACCATGGGATCCTCTACGGGCCTGGAAGGCTGCTTTGAGGCCCTAGGACCTCTGCCAGCCTTGCCCGGCTTCCTTCCCTTCGGGGCGGGGACGCACTCCTTGGTCCCCACCCGATGCTTGGCCGGTCTGCCGGCCGCTTTGCAGCGAGAAGAGCTCTTTTGGCATCGGCCAAACCTACGTACTCCCCCGTCGTCGGGGGCCGCCCTCGGCCTCTTGACGCAGACGCAGACCGCTCCGAATCCTCGTCGTCGGACAGCTCCAACTCGGGGTTCGGGCGTCGCCTCTTGCGCCAAAGCTTCCCGCCCGTAGCGGGGCTTTGGGACCGTCCAGTTGCGAAGCTGCAGTCGGAGTCCATGTCCTCGTCCTGCCGCCCCGCACTAGACTCCCTACTCGTGACGCTCCTCGTCACCTGCCTCTCCTTATTCTCTCCCCTCCTCGTCCTCCTCTCCTCTCTCTCAACGTCGTTTTTGTGTTTAAGATTTTCCATAACAAATCCCACGAGTATTGAGGAACTAAATTGTCAGCCCCGGCAGAGCCTCTTGCCCGGGTAACCCTAATACACCTGGAAGGTCGGGTGGTATTCCAGGGTTGTGCGCTAGCGGCTGATGAACTCCCCAGCCTCTCTTACGAGCACCCCGACGTCACGCAACAAAACGCCGAGAA
This sequence comes from Melinaea menophilus ssp. n. AW-2005, assembly GCA_918358695.1. Lineage (NCBI taxonomy): Eukaryota > Metazoa > Arthropoda > Insecta > Lepidoptera > Nymphalidae > Melinaea > Melinaea menophilus. The sequence goes on from OU911038.1 coordinate 19,030,658, forward strand.
TTGAGGATTTTTTAAAGAGGTTTACTCCTCGCGGTCCGGCCAATTAAGGCAAGACCCTCGCTCCCCTGCAGGCTGCTTCACATGACCGCCACACCTGCAGGAGTTTACGACTCGACGGTGGCAAAAAATGCCTGTCCGGCTGCACAGTTAAGTACCCACCGGACTCGCCGACCGACCGGCAACAGGGCCACCGCTAACGACGGCCACTGATCCGGACATGCCCTCGACCATTCGCCACTGGCATCGGGTCCGGGCCAACACACCCCTTAAACTAGAACTAGCTACTTCTAACTACCGCTAACTACTTCTAGCTACGGCTTCCCAGATCCATTCGCCACCGAGCACGTTGATGAACACCACACCGGCAACCGGCATCGGGATCGGTCCGCCGCTAGCCAGACCGAGGTATCTATCGCACAGCCAGCTCTGCCGGAGGCAGGAGGACCGGGACCGACACCCTAGTCTAGCTACCTAACTACTAAAGCCACAAACTAGACTACCTATGGCCTCCGCATTCGAGCAAGTTGGATAATCCAAACAGGGCTCACTGCGGGTCAGCCGGGCCAACACTAGAAGCAAGCTTAAGCACCACTACGAACTAGTACTACTACTATGCCAAGCCTCTAACTAGACTACCTATGGCCGCTCGCCCGGAAGCGAACGACCGGGCCTAAAACTAGTGAAGCATGGGCAGCAGCACTACGCCCCAAACCTACAACCCTCGAGAGCAGCGCAAGCACTACCCCCAAGAGACCGGCCGTAAGGTTCGACCCACCTCTGCGTGGGACTTAACTCCGTCCACAGCGGACCCGCGAACAAGCCCGCTGCAGGGAGAGACGGGACCCCGCATCCCAATACCCCGAGACCGAGCGCCGAAACACTCACTAAGGGGTACCGGGCCCCCCCGACCAGCCAGGAGCAATCACTCAAGGTCTGGCCTCCCATCGACTGCCCCAGAAGGAGGCAGCCGAAAACACCTCCCCACGCTAGCCAAGAACCACCGTTCTGATCGCCACGGACACGAAGACCATGAAAACCAGACCAAGGCACCTTGGTAGCGTTTCGTCGGCTATGTTCCTCATAGCCGACCCCCGCGCTGGACATTAGCAGACGGCTAACGCGATCCCGAAAGACCGCATTAACCGTCCCCCAGGGAGCACCGGCCCGTACCGCTTCCAATCCCGCCGGACGAATCCGGACAACATTGGTAGCAGACGGGCACACGAGGAGGTTTCCAGCATGGCCCCCCAACCTAACCTAACCTAACCTAACTTAACCTAACATAATGATATAAAAAAGTTTGTTTTTATTTCACATTTTATTTACATTTCTCAATTTGGGTATACAAGTTTAATGTCTTTAAGTATCTGTTCGAATGGATCCAAGCCTTTCAATCGACATTCTCTTTTCCAGAGGAACTCACACATACTATCGGCAATGTCTTCACGTTTGAGTCCAGTTCTGGTCAGGAAGTGCTTGAGGTGTTTCCAACTGCCCTCGATTGTATTCGTATGAGCACCTGTGACCGGATCTTTGTAGTGTTCGGAATGGTTCACTGTCTCGTGCTCATAGCCTTCGTCTTTCAAGCTGTTGTACCCCTTGTGACAGTCTGTTATGATCTTAGTGCCGGGCTCAACGTGTTTCTTTATCAAGGGGATCAGTGATTCGGCGTCTCGCTTATTATCTGGGCACACTTCCAATCGATAGTCACCATTGTCTCGGTCAATCATGCCAAGGACCCAAACCCCCTCTCGCATCCTACCGCGATTGTATTTGCGCTTTCCGACTTTTGCCTCGTCAATCTCAAACACATGTCCTTGGCCTCCGATCTTACCCTCCTCTTCATAGCGACTATCGAGGGAACACAGACACACTTCACGGCAGTAACTGTACCAGTCACACACTGTTTCACTAGAGGTCACGTCGTCTATTGAGGTCTCACGAATTGCCTGCTCATAGTTATAGTTCACTGCGAAGGCATATGTCAGAAGCACAGCTTTTTCAGGTGAGATCTTCGCGTTCTCAAACCAGGTCCCCTTCGCCGCACTGATTTCGATCGCACCTTTCTTACTGTGCTTAGCTTGGCAACGGAACTGACCGAATGGGCCGTGCCCTTCACGGAACTTCATAGGCTTATCGCACTTATGACACTTTTTCGTTCGTGGTATCAGTTCAAGACCTCTCAGCCATTCCAAGCAACTATCTCGGTCTTTCAAATGCGTTCTCGTCAAATTCGTTATGTTATTCATCATCTGCAAGATACAGTTACGTTAGTATCTCAGTCAAGTCAGTTCATGTCAACACTCGGAGCCGATTTGGTGTAAACTCAGAGTGCCATCGGGATTCGAAACCAGAACCTCTCATCAATGAGGCTTGCACTCTAACCATTACACCACCCCGGCTCGGGTGAGAGATCCTCGTTAAAACATATATTTTTTTTTTTTTTTTTTTTTAGGATTCGTTCGCCAAAAATGCTATGGATCAACTCCTCAGATCATGAGGAGTCCAGATATGGTCGCCATTCTGTTCTAGCTTGCAGGTCACATACGGAAGTGGTGCCTTAGTTTGTTTAGCAGAGACGCTTTCGTGCGTTTCACCAGCAGCAACTACTTTTTTCAAAAACAGCATCTGATTATGGTATTTGTAGGGCTTCGTGTTTGAGACAGCGGAACCAGACGTCTTGCAATTCTTTTTATCTTTAAGTGTTCTTACCCAGGCATCTCTCATCTGTCTCCACTTTTTCATAACAAGTTTTCCTAAAACATGTAATAAAACAATTAATTATATTTTCAGGTATGCAGCATCCGGGTGTTCATTCAAAGATCTTCATTACACCTATCGCGTTGGTGTATCGACTGTTAGCAACATTATTAAAGAAGTTTCAAGATGCATATGGAACAATTTAAATGAAAAATTTATGCGACTTCCTACATCAGTCGATTTTTTTCCATCATATTATTAGCGATCTTAGACTCCGACTATCGCTTTGTATACGTCAGTGTCGGATCTTATGGAAAAGAATGCGATTCATCAATATTCAAGGAGACAACATTTTGGAAAATGATGATAGACGGTAGTCTACAAATACCAGCACCATGCCCATTAACAAGAGATTCAGAAACGAGAGTTCCTTATGTGGTCATTGAAGACGAAGGTTTCGGATTACACGAAAACTTACTAAGGCCGTTTGGCGGGACGCATCTGGACAAAAATAAGCGAATATTCAACTATCGTTTGACTAGAGCTAGGAGATACGTTGAATGTGCCTTACTTGGTGTGGAGTTGAGTTTCCAGGTCCGATCGAGCTCACGAAAAACGCGGACAGTCTAGTATTATGTGCCACACTGTCTCTTCGGTGGACGAGTCACACTCACAGCCCGGAGAGCCCCTTTTAATTTAAATAGGTGTAGGTATTTTGCTATGCCTCCGTGGCCCGTCAGGATTTGCACGTGTATAGGATTCCACTTGGTTTTCCTTGTAATACGAAAAGCTGTGGCGACATCTGGTAGGAACTCCTTTGTGATTTTTCCTGTGCTGGATGTTGTATATCTGTCCTGCCACTTTTGTACAGATTCTTCACGGATAGTATTCTTAACGTAAGCTACTGGTATCTCAGCATAATCATATTTACTGTTAATTAGCGTAGCGACTTTTGGCGAGTTCATCAGCTCTTTCGTTGCCAACCGTAACTATGTGTGCTCGAAGCCATGTCAGTTTAACCTCTCGTCCTTGGGTCCTTGATGTTCTGCTGTATCGCCCTTGCTAAGGGATTATTATTATTATTATTATTATTATTAAAAGGCGCGGCTGTGCAGGGCTGTAAGAGCCCAGTATCACTGCGACCTAAAAGATCTATTGTGATCGCCACTGCCTACAATTCACTGCATAGGTCTGCCACTCTGAGGTATTGCAAAATTTCCTTGGCAGTGAGGTGTCGGAAATCGACTGGGTCCAGGATGTGTCTCCCAAGGGTGTCACTGCGTTTACGCATCAGTGGACCGCACTCGCATAGCAGATGGAGCGGGGTTTCATCCGCCTCGTGGCATTACCTGCACACTTTTCCGTCCACTAATTTGAGGGTCGCTAGGTGCCTATTCAGGCAACAGTGCCCTGTAAGTGCTCTTGTTATGATGCGTAGATTATTCCTGCTCAGCCCAATGCGCTCCTCAGCTGCTTTCGCATTAAAGGGTTTGATAAGGGCTTTTGAATGCTTGTGGCCCGGGATCTCCTCCTAACGCCTCATAGCCTCACACCTAGTAAGGTTATTCAGGGTCATACGAGCTAGGCTGTTTGGAACACCACAGTTTGGTTCTGGACCATATGTTTTGCTCATAGCTCCTGCACGGGCTAGCTCGTCGGCAATATCGTTGCCGACATGGCCCTCGTGGCCCGGGACCCATCTTAGAACCACTCTGTTTTTGCAGCCCAGAGTGTTCAGTTTCGTCAGGCAGTCAAGCACCAGTCTCGACGTGATGGTGTTTGAGTTTAGGGCCTTTAGTGCCGCCTGACTATCCGAGTTAATGTAAATGGTCCTATTCGTGTAGTTGCGCTGCAGGTTCAGGGACGCACAAGCAATTATGGCGTACACCTCTGCCTGAAAAATGGAGGCATACCTACCTAGGCTTACGCTTTCCCTGTGGCCAGGGCGCTCTCCATATACCCCGCATCCTACATTAGGTCCCATTTTGGATCCATCGTACCATACAAGGCACCCGTTCCTCCAGGGGATGCCGGTCGACCATTCCTCCCTTGTTGGTATTTCCACAGAATAGTTCTGCACAAAGTTGCAGTGTGGAACCATGCTATCGCCATTCATTTCCAGTACGTTGTCGCTCATGACCGAGTCCTTAAAGGTCCTCAGCCTGCTCGACATCCAGTTTGTACTGCCCTGGGCCGATACTCTGAGAATACTGCCCCTAGCCACCCTCTTGACATGTAAGTCGAGAGGTGGGAGATCCAGTAGGGCATTCAAAGCCGCTCCTGGGCAACTGGACATGGCGCCAGTCATCATGCGACAGGCAGTCCCTTGGAGGGTGTTCAGCCTGTCCCTGACCGTAACCTGCTGGCACTTGCTCCACCATACCACGGATGCGTAAGTCACCACCGGCCTTACGATCGCGGTATAGAGCCACAGCATCATCTTGGGCTGAAGGCCCCACCTGCCGCATGCCATCCTACCACACACTCCCAAGGCCCTCTTAGCCTTAGATATGGTGTTATCAATGTGGGTGTTCCATTTCAGTCTTTGGTCTAAAGTTACGCCTAAATATTTGAACCCACGGGAGAATGGAATTACCTTCCCACTGAGGACTGGGCATCTTAGACCGTCCAGACGCCTCTTATTTGTAAATGGAACAGTCACCGTTTTATCCGCATTGATGGATAGCTCATTCTCCACACACCAGCTTGCAACCAGGCTCAGAGCCCTCTGCATGATGTCAGAGACGGTCACTTGGCTGAATCCACGAAAGACAATGACAAGGTCGTCTGCGTACCCCTGCACATCATATCGGAGTTCAGCCATACTGTGCAGCAACTCATCCACCACCAGTGTCCATAAAAGCGGCGATAAAACGCCACCCTGTGGGCATCCTCTGCTCGACAGTGGTATCATTGAGGGTAATAGTTGCCCTCCTGTTTGAAAGCATTGATTCGACCCATTTCACCGTGGTCGGGTCTGTTTGTTTACACATAAGGCCCTTGACCAGGGATCTGACAGGCGTGTTGCTCCCTCCACATCTAGGAAAGCTCCCAAGGCAATTTCACGGTCCTCAAGCGCCTTTTCAATTTTGTCAACCAAGTTGAGAAGGGCAGTTTCGGTAGACCAGCCCTTGTGATAGGCGTGTTGTGAGGGGTGGATAGGTTTCACCGTTAGGATACTTTCTCTGATGTGTAAATCGAGTGTTTTTTCCAACGTTTTAAGAAGGAATGAAGTAAGGCTGATTGGTAGAAAGGCTTTCGCTGTACTATAGTCCTTCCTGCCAGCTTTTGGTATAAAAATAACCGTTGCATTCTTCCAAGAAGAAGGTATATATCCACAGGCAAAACTTGCTCTGTAGATTTTAATTAGATGCGGCCGCAGTATCTCCAACCCCTTGTGGAGGAGTATTGGAAAGATACCATCCAGTCCGCATGCTTTATATGGTTTGAAGGAGCCTATGGCCCACTCCAGTTGCTTCGGGCGGATTACTAAAGCGGCTCTTCTCCAATCCTCAGCATGAGTTCTATGTTGGAGGGCCGGTTCGTTCGCGGCAGCGCCGCTGCAATCCGCACCAGGGAAGTGAGCTCTGATGAGCTCAGTCAGAGTTTCATGCTCACTTGAGGTGTGAGTTGCATCTGGTCTATTTAGTATGCCCAGATGGCTGGCCTCTGATCTAGAGAGCATTTTGTGAAGTCATGCTCCCTGAGGCAGACTCTCCACTTCCTCGCAGAGCTTCCTCCACGAAGCTCTCTTGGCTTTCCTAATTTCTTTGTTGTATTTGGTTAGAGCTCTTCGGTACTCCTCCCATTCGCGAGTCCGTTTAGCCCTATTGAATAACCTTCGAGTTCTCTCTCTAAGCTTTTGCAGCTTAGAGCTCCACCATGGTACCTTCCTCTTCGATGTCTTTGTTTTCAGTGGGCAGCTGTCAGAGTAGGCAGAACGTATGCCTTCCTCTAACATTGTCGCCGCTATTTCCAGGCCATCGGGAGTCTTGATACTGCCAGGCAAGTCCTCAAGGTTTTGCTTTAAATTGGCACAATAGGATTTCCAGTTTGTAGATCTGGGATTCCAATATGACATGACTTGGCCGTCGATTGATGTAAAAGTCCGAACGCAATGTGTCGATGATCAGACATCGAGGTTTCGTCGCTCACAAGCCAGTCAGTAATACGAGTATGCCTCGCGAGGTTTTGAGTGGCAAAAGTTATATCCAGGACCTCAGCTCTGAATTTCGTTACAAAAGTAGGATTATTGCCCCGGTTCAGTATATAGAGGTTATTTACTAATAAAAAGTCATGGAGCAACTCACCTCTTCTGTTGATATTGCTGCTTCCCCAAATCGTGTGGTGGGCGTTCGCGTCGCATCCCACCAGGAGCTCAGCATGGTGCTTGCGGGCGTATTCAACGACCCGCTCAAGCTCCTCAGCGGGCTTACTTTTCTCTCCGGGAAGGTAGGCCGAGCAAATAATGACTCGGGAGCCACTCCATCCTTTGAGATTGCAGAACGCTGCAACCAGGTCGTCGGTGCACAACTCTGAAATTGGTAGAAGCTGTATATTCTTATGATACACAATGCATGCTCTGGGCTTAGTGCCGTTGATGTTGACAAGTGTCTTACCCGCGGTGTTGAGTCCCAGAACTTTGATGCCACGAATCCAGGGCTCTTGGAGTAATGCGAGGCTAGCTTTCCCCTCCTTGAGGCAGCACTCCATCACAGCGGTGAAACCTCCAAATTTTGGTTTAACGCTCTCCGATTCGATGCCAATGATGGCCCGACCCAGAGCGCTATGCACCAATTTCATCTGGTCCTCCGTCATCGGCGTCGTGTTCTGAACACCGATTCTTGACGACCCCGCCACCTGAGAGAATGATGGAGGAGTATGTGCCTCGGCAGTGGCAGTCCTTTTGGCCTGCCGCTGCGTGCGAGGTGACTCCTCCTCCGATCGAGTGCTCTGAACCGCCCTCGCATCCTCCGGTGGTGGTTTTCTGCCCGGAATTTCGGCCTAGGTTTTGCGGCATAGAGTTAAGGCCTCTTCAGCGCTTACACCCGATGCTTTCATCCTTTGTAACCGTTTCCGGGCCTGATAATCGGAGTGGTCGACTTGCAGGGTCCGTCTGGGCGGTCCCAGGAGTCTTTCTGGAGTCAATACTGCCTCCAGCTTCCTCCTGGCTCGTCCCGACGCCTGCCTCATGAACATTCTCCGAGGAGGCAATTAACTGCACTTCCATCGCAGGGGGGAAGATAGTAGTAAGTTCTCAATGTCAAGTTCTTCCATATGAGTCCCACGAGTAGCTAGGGAAATAAAGGTCGCTGACCGGCAAAGCCCCGCTTGCCGGCCAGAAGGGCATTGGATACACCCCGAGGCGCCCCGGTATCGGGTGGCACCTTTTGCGACTGTACTTCCCTACAGCCATGCATCCTTAGGCACGGTTCGCATTACACCATGGATTGGGTTTTGGAGCGGGTGTCGACAGGAGTTTTGAGATTGAAGGGAGTAGTGGAGGTGGATAGGTTGGACTGTTGGATGTAGAGGTTCGGCTTTGTGTTTTAGTTACGTTTGTTCCTGAGGGCATCAAACCAATAACAGGCAGCACCACGGGAAGGAGAACTCCATCAGCCTTGCTATGAGGATCTACACGACTTTTGCGCTCCCCCTCCTAGCCGTTCGCCAGTCTATCACTTGGAGGAAGGTGAATAGACTGAGGACGCGTGCATCCTAAGATAAAAGTCATCCATAGAATGCACCTGCCCCTGTCCTTGCTAAGGGATTTGTTGTTTTATCGTTCCTTAACAAATCGAGTGACGATCTGGAGTCACTCAATACAGTGGCTTGAGGATCATTGTTGATTTTAATCTCTTGGGTAGCCCTGTATAGGGCATACAGCTCAGACTGAAACATCGCACACGAGGGATGCAGACTAAAGACTGAACTTTTCTTCTCTTTTCCTTTCTCCCACCAACTGAAGGCAGCTTCTACTTTCCCTTCTGTCTTGCTGCCGTCCGTGTAGATTTGAGGGCCGGAAATCTGGCGGGAGTCTTGGAGCTCCAAGCTACTGTCTTCTAGAAGGTCGTAGTCTATGGCTTCCGACAGGGATGGGTGTCGGAACTCTTTGAAGCTCGTGTCAGTATCGAGACGCATGTTGGGAGGGAGATATACTGTTAATTTACCCCTTTTGGTTTTATGAAGGTTAGCCTGCTTTTGGATCCTGATATCCAATGGTAGCAGTCCGGATAAGATGAGTGCTGAGGTATATGAGACCGTGCGGTAAGATTTACATATTTTTTGCGCGAATCCCCTTTGGAGCATGGATAATAGACGCTGCGCCATGCTCAGGTCTGTAGCATGGGAGCATGCGCTGGAGCCGTATGTTATTATGGGCTCAATGACCGCAATGTAGATGGTTCTTATTATCTCCGAGTTAAGCCCCCAAGTGACCTTTGCCGCACGCGCTAGTTGTTTATAAATGCCCATAGCTTTCCGACATTGTGCCGCAACGTGTGATTTGAAAGTCAGTTGCCTATCTATTATTACCCCTAGGAGTTTTAACTCGGTGATTAGTTTCAATTCAATATGTAGGATCGCGGGAGTGTACTTAAGTTTCTTAGTGAGGAGCATCGCGTTGGTCTTGTGCGGTGCGAAACTGAGCTTATTTTGGTTCCCCCATAGCATTACGTGTTCCAGAGTCTTATTACCTTCAAGTTCCAATATGTCGAAAAGACGAGTACCACGTCGTCAGCAAAAGCTTGGCAGTACACTCCTTCTTCTGTTAGTTAGTGTAATAGCGAGTCAATTATCACGTTTCAGAAGGTTGGTCCACCGATTGATCCCTGAACGCATCCCTTGGTAGTTTTCTTTTCGGTCGTTGTCTCGCGTAGTTGATCATTATCTTGCGGTCGTTTAAATAGTTACCAACTAATTTGAAGAGGTTCTTTGGGCACTTCTTCTTGACAAGTTGTTGTTTAAGTGCCGGCCACCAAGCGTTGTCAAACGCACTCTCGATATCTAAGGAGACCACCAACACTGATTTTCTCTCACTCATTTGTACTTTACGGTGGTCGACAAGGTCGGTGAGAGCGTCTTCCGTACTGCGCTGAGGTATAAAGCCATATTGCTTGTCGCTTAGTTTTGGGAGTATGTGCCATTGGAGGCGACCTACCAGGAGTTTCTCTATGATCTTTCCTAGCACGGAGAGAAGGCCGATCGGTCTGTAAGACTTGGGATGTGTATAGTCTTCCTTTCCTAGTTATCTTATAAGGACCACGTGGGTTACCTTCCATGATTTAGGAAAGTAATTGAGGGACAAACACTTGTTAGCTATTGCTAGGAAAGTATCCTTTCCACTGCGGATAGCTGCTGTGAAGATGTCTGCGGTCAGTCCGTCCGGGCCAAGTGCCTTGTTTGGATTCAGTGTTTGAAGCACCGTTTCTAGTGCCGTTAGGGTGAAAGGAGGGTCATCCTTCGGGAGATCTTCTGGATCAAAGCTTGAAGCCCAACTCCGAGTATGCCGATGACACGGGTGATCAGTGGTCTCGGAGTCTTCTGGATAGAAAGTCTGAGCCAAAAGGTCTGCTGAGCCCTGTGGGGTAAGAGTGTGGCCTGTATTGAGCTCCCTTAAGAGTGTGTCTTCTTGACGGCCATTTGTCTTCCTGATAACCCTGTAGATATTATCCCACATGCTTTCCCTCTCCTGATTGGTACAAAACTCTCTCCAGCTCTCTATTTGGGCTTTATCTGCTTCGTTCTTGTACTCCTCTTTCACTTTCAGGTACTCATCTATAACGTACTCTTTTCTGGAGGGAGCTGCGTTCCTTATCCTTTTTTTGTGTCGGAGCACTTTCTTCCATTGTTCGTCGAGGGTCTTGGACCACCAAGGTGGCAAAGACTCTTTTATTTTCACACCGATCTCTGGAATGCTGCTTTCACAAGCCTCGTGGATGGTTTCATTGTAGGTGTTGACGGTCTTTTCTAGCTCAATGATACTGGTGCATAAAACGCCTCCCCTGATTGTCTCGAAAGTTGTGTTTGTTGTGTTTCCTGTGTTTTGAATGTGAAGATCTAATACATTTAGAAACGCATTGTACAGCTCGCCTCTTTTGTCTTCGATGATACTACCCCACCACGGACTCCAGGCGTTGATATCCCCAGCGATGATTATATCTCTTGTGTTGTCTGTGAGCTTTTTATATGTTGTCTTGACCCTGTCGAGGTATGACGTGATGTCTTTATCTCCTTCCAGATATATTGAGATTAAACCCAGCTGTATGCCGTCACCTCTTAACAAAACAGCTGCTTCCGTTTCGGTTACAAGCTGAGGGTCATGTATGACTTCCCAGCGGTCGCCGAAGACTATAATTGCTGCTTTCACTTCTTTGATACGGCCAAGGGTGCACTCGATAACTTGAGTGCCTGGATAATGCATGAGTACCTCGGTGCTTCCCACGTAAGGCTCTTGCACCAAGGCTATTGAGATGTTTTTCTACTTGGCCGCTAGATGGAGTTCAGCCGTTGCAAGTTTCTATCTCTGGAGATTTGCTTGTATTATTTTTATGTTATTCGGTCCCTTTTTCTGGCCGGGAGCACCTTTAGCAGTAGGTGATTCTGGATCTAGCTATGGCGTCCCATTTGAGTCTTTCTTTACACTCGGCATTGAAAGCATTGTGGTTGTGTTCACCATCGCCCCTGTTGCTCTCGATACAGTTTATACAGGTAGGTTATTTACGCTCCACTCTGTTTTTACATTTATCCCATGTGTGAGGTCCTCCGCAGTGACTGCAAAGATGTTCCTTCTCTTGGCAGAGCGTCTTGGTATGTCCAAAACCTAGACATTTGATGCACTGCAAAAGAGGGGATTGATCTGCGACCCGTCTTCGTTGCAGACCTATAACAATATGTCCCACTTCTATTAGAGCTTTGTGGGCCTCAGGGGATAATTCTATCACCGGATGGCATTCTAAAGGATTTCGTGCCCTTTTCCTGTAACGTACTCTAAGCTTGGGATCCGACTTCAGAGCTCCTATTATTTGTTTATTTTGAGCTATAATGTGCTCCATCATTTCGGCGTCCGTGTGGTAGGCCAGCACACTCCTGATAATTATCAGGGGGTTGGTTGTGCGGGCTATCTCAACTTTTAGATCCTGCTGGTTTTTAACCCTTGCTTGCACCAAGTTTAAATCTTCCTTACTGTGACAGCTTACCACAATCTTTTGATTTCGACTTCTCTAACTGTTTAAGCGTCTTGTCACTATTATCTAGTAATCGCTTGAGTTGGTCTTGTAGACGTCCGTTTTCTCGTCGAAGGTGGTCTATTTGATTAGATAGAGCTCCGACGGTGTTTTTGAGCTCCTTGTGTTCATTTGCTAAAGTCTACTGCTCCTCGCTGCTTGCCGTTTTTGGAGGGTTGAGTAATTGTTGTATTCCCTCTAGATATGTTTTTTCAGTTCTTATCAAGGTTTTTTATTTGACGATAAGGTTCGACTGTTTCATAACCCAGCCATGTTCTTATACCCTTCGTCCCTTCAAAATTTTCTGAAAAGTCCTTTCTTGCTTCCACAAGCTCATTTTTAAAAGATTTTTGGAATATTTCTTATTTCCTTCCAAGACCAGGACTCTAGTAGTTCCTCGTCATCAGATGTATCTTCAATAATTATTCGCCTACACTTCCTTCCTTCCTTCCACACATTCCAAAATTACATATTTCGTCACTACTGTAACTTTCATTAAAAGAATTATGAACACAATCCTCACTGCTTTCATCACGAAATCTCTTTCTTCAGCACATCTTCTAGGGTTGATTTTCTAGAATTTATGAACGTAAATTTTGTACGTGCAAATGTGACCAAGAACAACTTGACACTGATCACGATGCGAAGAGATAACATAAATATACCACGAGCCTTGTCTATGCTATCTACAAACAGCCTATCGTCCTACCACGGGGAATCCCTCTCATGTTTACGATTGGCTCGATTAGTGTGTTACACAAGTCATGCGAAGTACCCGAACGCTGCGCGGCGTATATAATTTCGGCCCAACATCTTCGAATCTCAATCGTAGGTTAAGAGGTTAAAGCAAACCCAAAGAAGCCTCGGGTTGATAGCCTTGTATTCTACCATTGCATTAACCATTCGAGAGGACAACAACACGCCTACACCTTGGCAACCTTGCTCACCCTCTGGAACCCCAGCCAAGCGATCGGGTTGCCAGACAAATCGGTCGTATCATTGCCTTTTTTCTTGGTCTCAAACACATGGATGTTATTACATCCAGATTTTTGTTATCCATCACATCTAATAATTCATTCATCTTCTGTACCATTCCTCCTCATATAATCCACGTAGCTATTTGTAGCTCTGTCCTCCATCTTCCGCCGTTCGGAACATGGCGTGTTGGTTGGCGGTCCACAACGCTGCATCATTCATTCATTTTATTAAAATAATAATAACATTAGAATTTCAATTAATTATTATAAAATTACAAAAAAAAACATTAAAATAAATAAACAATTACAAAAAAATTTATAATAATATTAAGACTAATAAAGTTCGATATCTGATCTTGGATCCATATGTACGGAGGCACACAGAATTTAAGATTATTATTAAATAATAAATTAACACAAAAATTAAATTTTTCACTTGACACTTGACAACTTCAATTTTTTTTTCTCTGTTCACTTACCGTATTAATGTTTAATCCTAATTTCAATGCTTTGAGGTCTATCGCTGTTTCTTTCCCAAGTAGGTCTTGATTGCCATCTTTAATTAACTTCAAATTAACCAAGGACAGTTAATGGCACGTTGCATTGTCGACTCCGCCCAAACTACATTTTATTTTCTCCTCGCCATGGTAAAATATGTAATTTATGTTTGACGATGATGATGAGCTGGACTTTTTCTCATCTTCGTTAGTTTTTGTCGAGTTTTTTAGGTCAAAAGACTGTTTACTTCTTTCAGAGGTATAGGTAGTTTAAATCCATCTCGATGAGTCGATTTGCGTTTATATGCTCTCTTGACATCGGGCCATGTAGTGACCGATATAGCCACATTTTGAACATTTTTTACCTTTAGTAGGGCAGGATGGACTATCTCCGTTCTGTTTTTCACTACCATAACGAGAGCAACGCTTTTTTTGAAAATCATCGCGTTTAGACTCTATTTTATTTACTGTTGATGGAGTTCGTTGGTCATTATTACTTAAATAAGATAACTGTCTTTGTACGGATTCTATTGTGTTAGCTTCGGCTATAACCTTGTCCAAGGTAATAGCATTACCTAAAGTTAACATTTTCTTCTTGAGTTCTACTCAGTTACATTTTTCAATAATCTGGTGTACAAGTTCATCCTCTTCATTAGTGAATTGACATTTTCTACTTGGTTGTCGGAGCCTTGCAAGAAATTTATCAAATTTTTCGCCTGATTCCTGTTTAAGTAGCGTAAATAAATGGCGTTCAAACATCTTGCTTTGCTTTGGTAAGAAAAACTCATTTAATTTATCTATCGCTGTTGACATCAATTGTTTCCGTAATATCCTTATCAGAGATATGTGCTCCCGGTATGTTATAATAACTTTCTTGTAAGGCTGTTCCTCCCATGTGAAGGAGAGTTACACGGCCCGTAAGACTCCTAAAGTCAGAAAGAGAAGACCCAAGTCGGTATTTTTCGATCCGGACGACGCCATTACGTTAGGGAACGCTACGTAAAAGCGGCAAAGCGAACATAAACATTACACACACACACACACACACACACACACAGCGTCTTCGCCGGCGAAGACAAGGCCCCCACTCAAGCACGTTGCTCCGGCGTTCTGCCGTCGGAGGACGTTAGTGTCAAATCCTAACCCACATCCAACCCTCGCTTCCCACCTAACGGTGTCCTGAGCCGTGGTCCGAGCCTCACAGGAGACGCCCTCAGGACGCGCTTTTCCCTGGGGCCCTTAGGGCCCCCTTTTTCTTTAACATTTTAATTATTTTAAAGTAGAAACTCCTACCTTTATTAATAGCGTATATTTTAATCAAACTTATAATTAAATAAAGCCAAGTATTAGGATACAATCGAAGTTTTAAAAAAAAGTCTGCCGTTCCCATTACCCGACACATGCGGGAAATGAGAACCCATTTAACGCTCATATGGGAAATGGGAGCCACTCGCTTAGGTTTATCGAGAATTTAACTAAACTTATGTAGTTTAAGTGAGATTTATTTATTTATTTATTCTTTATTGTTCCAAAATTTTTACAATGGGCGGACTTAATGCTAAATAGCATTCTCTAAAAGTCAACCTTGGGCATGTGCAGAGACTTTAAAAGATGGTACAATAAAGTAATATTTCTAGATTATTATTATTAAATAAATTTGAAGAAAATGCTATACACATTATAAATACATAACAATTATTGAGAGATACAAAAATAAATAGAGATATAATAAAGGAAAACACTATTAATAAGAAATAAATAAAATAAAATAAAAATATTAGTATCAAATTCTAATATAAACGTTTCACACTGAAGTGTCTGTAGACTCTTCTTTTAAATATAAGCTTTGTGCGAGATTTCTTGACATCATTGGGTAGAGAATTCCTAAGTGTAATACATTGAAGTGTGAAAGAATAGGAAAAGCTAAAGGGAGAGAATTAGGAGAACGTAGGCACCTCTCGTGTGAATCACTGGGATAATGAAAATTGTTTTTTTAAGTAATCAGGGGAGAGAGGATTGAATAATACAGAGAAAAATGAATTAAGCATATGAGACTGTCTACGTTCACGAATAGGGATCCATTTAAGCAGGCGACGATAAGAGGAGATATGGTCAAATTGCGTAGACAGAAAATGAAACGTATTGATAGTTGATGAGACGATCTAGCGTAAGCTAAGAAGATTTTCAGTTATGTCTGAGTAACACACACCCGCATAATCAATAACAGGAAGAACAAGGGTTTTAATGAGATATTTTTTTGTAGTGGTAGGTAAATTTTTTTTAAAACGGTATAGGTAACGCAAAACTGCAAAGACCGATCGACTTATTTCGTTAACTTGTGTAGACCAGGAAAATGTTGAGTCTATATGGATACGAGGTTCTTACCGTTGGTGAAAACGGTATGGTCAAACTACCAAGCATGACAGAAGGAACAGAGTCTAGATCTATTTTACATAATTGACGTGAGCTACCTAAGATTATGGATTGACATTTGGACATATTGACGCAGATCCTAATTTTTTCCGACCAAGAATGTATTCTGCACAGGTTGTTGTTTATCTTTTTCAAACCAACATCTATGTCTGAGATAGCAACCTGTATATAAATTTGCAAGGTATCTGCGTACAAGTGATAAGAACAATCAAGAGAAGAGGTAATAAGATTGGTGTAGATAGAAAAAAGTAATGGAGACAGTATGCCACCTTGTGGAATACCAGATTTCACACCAATTGGAAACCACATGGTTAACTTTGACAGCTTGCTGGCGTCCACGGAGATAACTGGAAAAACAGTCAATTACTGTGATAAGACTTTGTTGTAATGGAGAGTGGCAAGGAGAATGTCATGGTCTACCACATTGAAGGCATTAGAAAAATCAACAAGGACTAAGATGGTGACCACAGTCTCTTTTCCATTCCATGTCCTAATATCTTCTGTAAATTTAAGATGGGCCGTGGTAGTACTATGACCTGGTTTGAATCCTGACTGAAAAGGGGAAAGAAGATTATTGGAATAAAAGTAAGAGGCTAACTGCCTATAAACTGTAGATTCAAGAACTTTGGACATAAATGGCAGAATTGAAATAGGTCTAAAATGATTTAATTGGGAAGGATTAGAAATTTTTGGGAGAGGAGTAATGTAGGCCTTAAGCCAAATAGACGGAAAACAAGCTGTCAGTAATGAAAAATTTACGATATGAGTAATAGCAGGTGCCA
Organism: Melinaea menophilus ssp. n. AW-2005; assembly: GCA_918358695.1. Lineage (NCBI taxonomy): Eukaryota > Metazoa > Arthropoda > Insecta > Lepidoptera > Nymphalidae > Melinaea > Melinaea menophilus. The sequence goes on from OU911038.1 coordinate 19,047,271, forward strand.
GATAGCCAAGAATGGGAAAATTCATTGCTTTGCTCACATCATCGAACCCGACTGCTTTTGATTTAAGAGAAGATATGGTTTTAATAACATCATCCACAGACACCGATGAAAATGAAAAAAGGTCAGTAGCAGACTGAGGTATGGAAGCAAGTTCCGAAATAGTTTTAAACTTAATTGCGGACAAAGAGAAGAAATAGAAGAAAACTGCTTATTCAACTCATCAAGAGAGAAGGAGTCAATAGTAACTTCAGGAGAAGTAGTACCAATCCCTAGGGAGTGTAAAAGCATATTTCATTTCCATATTTCAGCAGAGGAAGAATTAGAAATACTATCTTACATAAAATCTAGTAAATACAAATAAAAAAAGGCAAACAAAATATATAAATAAAGAGGTCAGGTTAATTTTTTGGCATCCTTACTTTAGTTTATTTTTAAGCAACAAACCTTAAACTTACCGAAAATTTAACTAAATTAAAGTAGTTTAATTGAGATCGTACATAAAATGTAGTTAACACAAATAAAAAAGTCAACTTCTATAATAAAACAACAAATGATGAATTCTAAATTATAATTGGTGAACAAACAAAGTCCAGTTTTAAGGATCTAAACAAAAAGCAAAAAAATAAGAATTTGGACGATCACTGCCAGAATTTTCTTCATGGGCCCAATTTTGGCAACTTCTGCATCCACCACCACATCTACCACATCTCACCGCTTTTTCAACATCAAATCTTCATCATCATTATAATTTTTTTTTTTCGCCTTTTTAGCTTCTTTGTTTTTGGTTGTAGTTTGCTTTCTCTTAATCTTTGGTCCGATTATTACATTTTATAATATACCAAACATTATCCCTTGACACAATTTTCTTTGTTACAGTTTTCGATATTTTTTTTAATTGCTTTGATCTTATTCTCTTTTTCAGATATTTTACTTTTCTTTTCTTCAAATACTGCTTTCATTGGTGTGCTTGTTAAAATTTCAGAAAGCTGTTTATTTTTCGACATTCTGCTTTTAGTTGATACAAGTTGGTCTGGCAGTGGGCTTATTATGAGACAACCTTAGCAAAGTCAATTATTTCAATTGTTTACTCATTATCGGTTATGAATTCATTTGATTTGGACGGAGTAGTGATATGTGCCTGCTATAAGGGCGTTCAGAAGTAAGAATGAGGCAAGGCTGATAGTACCTTCCTCCTGAACTACTTCTGATTGCATTGCAAAATCGCAAAGAATAGATGGACTTGCAGCAGGATTAGTATAAGGTTGCTCATTAGCTGTCTTATTTACTGTGGTGGAAGAAGGAGTCATATTAGCTGGCTGCTGAATATTAGGCTCCTCAGGAGCAACATCTAAACGTTGTGGTTCTGTTTCTTTATCAATAACTGGCGGATGTGGTGAAGAATTTCATGCGGACCGAATTGAAGTGACGTTAATTAGCTGCTGAGGGGTACTGTCCATAGGTAGAGCTCCATTTTCCTCATCCATGAAGTCATCTTCCCCAAAAACCCCAGGGCTCATTGGGAAAATTCCGGTTGCTTTAAAGCTTGAGTCTCCTTCTATAGAAGTTACTCTGGTGTAGGCTTTATTGAAGGAAGAGCCATGCAATGTTGTATGGTGTAATTTTGACAAAATTCCTTGATTTTATGAACAAGTTGCGGAGCAGTGAGCGCAGTGTGAAACTTCTGCCCGGCAGTGTTCGTATACGTGGCCAAATTGTAGGCATTTCTTGCACTGTAAGAACGGTGAGAAGGGATCGACATGGACATGGACATGTCTTTGACGTCCACTGCCTTGATAACCGATTGGGGGTCAGGAGGTGAAGTGGTGGATGGATCAGTAACTCTAAAAAAAAATTTGGAATTTGGGACTTATGTATGTTGATGACTAGAGTGTCACTGCAGATGAGTTGTGTGCTAATTGAGTTATTGAAGAGTCTCCAATTAGCTTTATTGTTTTTGTATAGGAAAGTGGATGTATTGGTGTGTTGAGGAGTACGTGATTGCGTGTAAGGACGAAGGTGAGTATATGTTATTGAGGATTCTCGTGGATTATTTTATGAATTAAACACTTCACTTCAGTTAAATAAATTTGATTTTATTTATAACACACAAAAGAAAAAAACAGCGTCCGTCCCACATTTTTCTATTTCCAAAAGGCCTTCGAGCACAGACAATATAAATTTACCATACATTGAGTTTCAACTACAGCTAAAACAGATTATACAATTGCATACACCATCACTCTCCCTCAATTTTAGAATCTGTTAACTCTCTATGGGCCCGTGTAACTTTCAGGTCACATATGAATTTATCGACATCTTAGAAAATAAGGTTGTGCGAATTTGTCTTCCTAACTTTTTTTTTTGTCTTCCTTTTTTATGGCTCTCTTTGAGAACGTGAACGCTTCTTCTAGCTTTCTTTTCGAATTCTATTTGTTTAATACACCTCTTCACTGTCTTCCTTGATGTGTTTAATTTCATTGCCATTTGATTTTCACTAGGAGGATTACGCACAGAGATCAACTTCTTGACTTGCTGCCTGAAGGTTGCGTCGCGCACTCGACGGCGTCTTCACCGTTTTCAATTGAGTAATTTCGCGTAAAACTTCCATCATTATAATCTCTTAACTATTTCACTAGACGATAAACCTTGGCTGGAAAGTTGCTTTATTTCGATACACACTTTGAGAGGATACATTGTAGCTTTTTCTCAATGGAAACTTTTGAATTTTGTATTTACTCAATGCTTATTTGTGTGGCTCTTGAATGAAGGGATACCTAGTGAAGTGCATTCATTCGTTCATTTACTACACAGCAAGCGTTTCTAGTAGACTCTTACTAGTTTCTAGCGTTTCTAGTAGACTCACTAGTTTTATATTTTTTATGTAACCGGTGTTTTGTCTGTATAATTTTAATAATTTCTGTGGTATACCATACTGGATAAATATACCTAAAATTCTTTGGTTTGCGAGACTTCAAAGGGACACAGTTGTTAAAAACGTTATTAAGTTTATTATAAAATAAGTTTAGAACTAAATCAGGATCATCCGCCATATGTAAGTCCGTCCAGTTAATTTTTAGAATTGAACTGTATAGTTAAAAAAAATCGCTTTAGTAAAGTTCCATTGTTTGAATGATTTCTGGCCTGGATCCGGGTAACTAGTCGCACTCGCGGCGGCGCGGGCGGCGGCAGAAGTGGAGACGGCGAGTTGAGCGTGGTACGCATCCACCGGCTTCAGCGCCTCGTCTGCCACCACCACCCTAACGCCGCCACGAGCGCTCACCACCAGGTCCAGCTGTCGACCGTTACAGTTTGAAATAGTATTGCACTGAACAAGTTCACAGAATGACATAAAGTATTCATAATAACCATGTACACTGCTATAATCAGACGAGTTCAAATTAAAGTCACCTAAAACTACAACCTTATTTTTAAATCTCACACATATTTGTTCAATTAACCCGAGCATTACTAGGTACTCATTTTCCCCAGCCCTCGGTGCCTCGATCACTTATATAAACTGAGTATATACCAATTCGAAATTATATTTATCTAAATGAATACTGTCAGGCACTGGTACTTGCCGATAGTACTTGTAGTTATTATATACAGAAATACAAACTTTATAGGCAGGTGTGACTTGAGAGTCACATAGTGAATATATTGCAATAAAACTGTTCAAACGCAAAAATTTGTTTTTATTTGCATATATAGGTTTATAATTTAAAATTTTTCGTTCCCACAATTTTTTTAAAAATTAACACCCAAATTCAATAAAGGGTTAAAAAACTCTTACAAAATAAAATAATAGACACAAAAAAACTTCTCCTTAACTGAAACATCTTACTTCCCCTTAACTGAAAAACAATCTTCTCTACAAAAAACTCAAGTCCTCATTACATAAAAAAAAATAGATCAACTTTTCATGTTACAAAATTTCTTAACTAACTTAATTAGTCTTAAACTTACTGATTTTATCTTAGAATACTAAAGAAATTTACTTGACATTTTTGAAATTAATAATATTACTTCTTAATTATATAATTGAATTAATTACATTTTTCAATTATATATAATTAATATATTAATATATAATTTTATTTAACCCGTTGCAGTCACACGTTCAAAGAATATCATATAAGTCATTCGGGGTCCAGCGGACCCCAGTTATGAAAAACGAACTGATCTGCGTTCTTTTTTATATATCAACTTAATTCTTGCGCGAAACTTCAATTTAGCATGTTTTTTAAATAATCTTTTTGTTGTTGCATCAGATTTTGAATTTTAAAATTGTCAAAACATGATAAGAAAAAAAAACTCACGAAATCTCACTTTTTTACAAAAAAATTCGTGAAAAATTCAATTTTTGGCATATTATAAAAAATCCGGCGCCATTTTACTCTCGAGATATTATATTTTTGAGAAAAAAATAGAGCTTGTATGGACTTTGAGAAAAGTGTATCTATTTTGAAGTTTGAAGTCAAGACTTTTGGTCGATATCTGAAAATGCAAGTGGTACATTTACATGGACAAATTAAATTGAAAAATCGTATTTTTATTCGATAAATCGTATATTACATATAATTTAACATAAAAGATGAAAAAATTCAAGAATAAATATAATTTTTCAGTAGCGGCCTCCACAATCGACGCACAAATTTATTCTATGTTCGTCGCGCATAGGTCGTTCGCAGGAAGGGCATAGTATTTTCGTTTTCCTATCTTTCTGTCGCTGGCAAAGTTCGCACCTTTTTTTTCGCGGCAATTCAACCCTTTCTTCGACAGCTGACTCAACATTTATGCCTAAAATTGTTGCGATGCCCACACGCAAACTCCTGCGGAGCGATTCTTCTCGGTATCGACGCTCCAAGAATGGTTCCGCAAGAGACATGCAAATTTCATCCAAGCATGCTTTTGAAGTTATTTTAATATTGTTGCCTTCATTTACGTATTTACATTTAAGCAAAATACGTGCATTCTCTGCAGCTTGGTTCAGCATTCCTTGGAAAACTCGCATGGGCCAGCGATTAGTCTTTGAGTGTACCGTATGCGAATGACACAGCCGATCAAAGCAATCGGTGCCACCTTTAGTTTTGTTGTAATGTAATAAAATTTCTGGTTTTCCTTCGATTGATGCAGTCGTATGCTTATCGGATGTAATAACCAATACTATTTTTTTTTTTGGCGTATATGACACTAACGTCATATTATCGGCATGACAGAATTTCGCATCTGGAGGAGTCTTCGAAGCCACTTTCATTTCAGCAGGAATCTCTTGCTTATTCTTTCTGATCGTACCGGTAATTTTCAGCTGATAAAGTTCTTCTTTCATGCGTTGCAAAAGAGGCACGGACGTTAACCAATTATCACAGGTGACACTGCGCTTAGTGCCATGAATCGGAACGGATGTTTTCCGGAAATAATATTCCGATATTTTTTCTCCGCACAGCAAATCCGGCAACTCTATTTTGCCCAAATACGGAATCGCGAATATCAAATAGGACGTTGATGCATCATTTAACGAGAAAAACTTCAATCCGTATTTATCTGGCTTCGATTTGATGTACATCCGAAACTTCCAATGACCGCGAAAACCTAGCAGTATTTCGTCTACTGTGCAGTCACGGCTTGGCTGGTAACACTGTGTGCAATTTGAAATAAATATTTCCCATATTTCACGAATACAAGCGAACCGATCATCACTATTTCTTGTTTTTTTGTCATCGAAACGTAAACACGTAGACAAAAACATGAATCGGGCCCTCGGCATTACGCTTCGATAAAAGTTTATGCCAGTCCGATTGCTCCACAAGTGCTCAAAATCCACTGATGCCGATTTCCAGGCACCACTGTAGTACATAATTCCGATGAAAGCTCGTAATTCCTCTTCATCTGTGTGATGGTGGTATGACTGGAGATCTTGGTTTCGCTCTATCATTGATGCACAATGATTTTCGATTTCAGTATTTGTGTGCTCAACTATAATTGTTATGATGTTCGGAGAAAAAAGCGCACTCCAAAAATCTGAAACTGTCTGCAAATTTGATGCTGGGCCGGAAGGTCTTGGGATGAATTCCGGATCAACGTCGCTCAGTCGATCTACCAAAAAGAAATGTAGGCAAAAATAATATTACGAGTTCACGATCGAACGAAAAAATATACCTGATCTCTCCAAATCTGAGTTGAGCTCACTCATAATATATATATATAATACAGTCAAAACCGTTTATAACGACATCGAAGGGACCGTATAGTTGCCGACGTTATATCCGATAGTCGTTATAAGCAATACAGTCATATACACAAGTACAGTAGTTATATTATCATAGTTATCTATCTAGTATAAGTATAGGTTAAGTATTTAAACGAGTTAGAAAAGAAATTAAAATATTTATTACGAAATAATTAGAATACAAAATGTATTTAACTGCTTACAGTTACGAGTTATAAAACTAAACTAGTTTTCGAAGTACATATAATCAGTTATTTTGGTCTGTCTTTTTTTTAGGGCAGTCTCAAATATTTTTTGCATTTTACATTTCATACGCCTCAAGGTATGAGTATCTTCAGTATCAAACTGTTCGTTAAAGGCAATAAATTTTTGCAAAACTGTTACAGCGTTGAGAGCCTCGGAAATTGTTGTTGGCTGAAACTGTTCTTCAGGGTCTTGCTGGTCTTCGTTTTCTTCGTCAGTGTTACGGTTGTTACTTTCAGCTTCCGCGAGAATTTCTTCTTCGGTAGCTAAGGCGCACACGGCGACACTGTCATCTATTCCAATAAATTCCTCTATCTCAATTCTTTGTTCTGTAGCAGTAGATCTTTGCAACTGAGTAAACAGCTCAGCAAGTGGTACGTTGTCATCTTCATCTGTAGATTGTATCAGTCTCGCTAGAGGAATATCATCGTCGTCCTCCGCTTGTGATGCAGAGAGTTCTTCGAAACCTGCATGGCGAAAACAGTTAGCTATATAGTATAGGAGCTAGCAACGTTTTCGAGAAAGAATTTCAGGTCAGCTGATTTTGTGATATGTCGTCCTTCTTGCTCTTTCGGTTGGAGTCTGGCCTACCTGGCTGGCGGTAGCAGTTGCGTTCATTAATGCGCATCCTACCTGTCCAGGTAATAATCATGGATTTTAAAAACATTTTAAGAGGCATAATTTGCAATTTTTTGTTTTTAAATAAGTCTACCTGACATACCTTTTTGATTGCCAGACATTTTTGACATTGCTAATTATGTGCCATACGCGATTTTTTTTTTTTTTTTTTTTTTAATTTCAAAGTATTTTATAATGTCTGTAACTTCAATATTATGTTATTTAAAGATAAAAGAAACTTCAAATTAATTTGCCAGACATTAATTCGATTGCTTAACCTTGAATTAGAATGAAAAAGTCATGAAAAGTATTGCCGTATGATGCTAGTAGTTCGAGAGAGATAGTTGCAGAATATGTAGTCGAGAATGAGACAGAAAACCATTATATAAGTAGATTACTTGTCATTGTATATATAATAATAATAATAATAATAATAATAATAATAATAATAATAATAGTAATAATAATAATAATAATAATAATAATAATAATAATAATAATAGTAGTAATAGTAATAATAATAATATTAATAATCATAATAATAATAATAATAATAATAATAATAATAATAATAATAATAATAATCGTTCTAGTCAGAACAAGTTTAAAAAAAAAATGTATGCAACAAAAGGAATATAAAATTAGAACAAAATTTCAAAAACAACACTTTTTATTTAAATTGTCCTGATTACAAAATGTGAATTTAGTCTATAGTGACGTCACAAAAAAAAGAGGCATCTTCATAATCATCATCATCCTCGTCGTCGCTGTCTTTGTTAGTATCATTTAGATCATCTTCTTGGGAAGTGTCGTTATCTTCTAAAACTCTATCATCTGCAACAGAAAAAAAATAAACAGTGTAATTCTTGTTGTTCGTTATAAAACATTTTAGTTATTATTGATAAATGTTTTGTTTCATACTTACTTTGAACAATAATATCTGCAACTGAGGATGGTAATTGTTCTCCCAAAAACCAGACAAAATCATATTTGTCACCGTTTATGGTCCAACCGAAAGCCGTTGGAGATAAAGATGTTGGATGTTTTAAGTGAGCATTTTTCCAAATTTTCGTCACGTAACGAACCCTCCATAAATGCTGTTGCAATTCCGCTTTACAGGGTGGCAAACTGGATGAGTCAAAGTTTCTAAATTTTTTGTCAAAGTTCTCATCTGATTTTTTAGACTTAAACGTACTTGAAAATAGATGAAATCGAACATCATTAACATTCGAAGAATTTTTAACTCCATACATTTGACAAATAAATTTCTCCAGGGTTACAAACGTAGTTTCAAGTACTTCTTCGTTATCCGTAATTATATTTTCAAAAGCCAACTGGAATTCTTTAGAATTTTCTAACATTTTAAAAGGCTTAACTTTGCCTTTTCTAAAAAAAGCTGGCGTGTAATCACATCCGGTGATTGCGTGGAAGCATGGTAAAGCTTTGCATAAAGGGCCACCAAGAATTCGGTATAATTCATTGATGTTTATGTAACGCTGATGATTTCCAACGCCCATATTTATCCAAATTTTCAAAGATGCTTTCAGGTGATCCATATTTCCCAGAAGTATAACTAAAATATCAGAATCAGAACAGCGTATAACAACTTCTGCGTCAAAATCGATTTGGCAAATATGAAAAATAATCCTAGAATCGGCTTCTTCGTGTTCTTCACACGATAATGATTCTTCAATAGTTTTAATTACTTTGTTATTTAACACTTTGTATGAATAACATTGATTGAAACTTACGTAAATGTTTTTATTACCAATGAAAGGCAACATGTCTTCACTACCCCAGTGATCAATAAAAAAGTTAACTAAAGCTTCTTTAAATTGTATATTTTTAAGTTCAGCTGCGAAATGATGGGGCCGAATTTGGTTAGGACCGATTGAGACAGGGCTGGTTGCTTCTTCTCGCCGTGAACGTTCACAATCTTTGATAGAAGGCGAAAAATATTGGTCGAAGACAATATCAATCCGAATAGATTTCATCTGGGAGATAGTACTAAGAAACTTCTTAGAAATACCGTCATAGGTTTGTGGTACATCTTTCATCAGATGTAACAAAAAAAAACCATCAACAAGACAAACATCAAAGGTTGACGGTTGACGATCTATAATGTTGACCAATTTCTTCTCTAGTAGCTTTGCTAATTGCGATTTATCAGTTTTACATATTGAACCATCTGGATGACACATTGACGTTGGTATCGGGGTAAGTGGAAATGCCAAAACTTTTTCAATGTCAACCTTGTGGGTGAGAGAAATCCCTAGCATTCTACCAAATAGATCTCGCTGCATTCGCAACTCAACGACTTTATTCCCTAGCGTCAATTTCTTTTTTTTTGGCGCTTCAGCAAAATTAAAATTTTTTTTTTTTTTTATTGGTTTATCAAATCTACTCTCATCATCTGCGCATTCATTGATAAATCGGTTCCTTAAATTCTCACCATCCTCTTGAATATTCAATAAAAAATCAGCGACTTCAGGAGAAGCAGGCTTTGAAGTAGCAATGTTGTACAGATTTTCTTTGTCTAATTGTGGATCGAATGGATTGCAATTTGCTTTAAGAATTTCAATAAAATCAGCAATTTGTTTTCCATAGATTTTAATTTTGTTAGGTTGTAATTCTGCTGTTACATCTTGTAAGCACCTTAAGCCACAAACATCCAAGACATGTGATATCAATGCTGCTCTTATACTGTGACTTTTTGACCAGCGTTGTCGTGCAGCTATAGAATTAGTAAAGTGAGCAATACCACTCAATCGTTTAGCTGCATCAGCATTTATTGTTTGTTCCAGAGTGAGATCTATTGGTATTCGTGAGAGTGGTTTATCGGTTCTTTTAACTCCGAAACATCCTTTATAAAAATCATCTTGTAGTCCAGGGTGGGTTGTATTGACATTATTCAAATTGTCTGAATATTTTATACAATATCGAGAGTAGTTAGGCTGATTAACAATGAAAAATAAATTTGCCATTTTCGGAATTACGTACTTAAACATATCAAAGTCACCCATACGTATACTTCTCGACAGGTTTATGTAGTGACTAATTAACTCGATGTAGATCATGTAAAATTGTGCTGTTTTTCCGTGGTTGCCTTGTCTGGAATTTTCTACGTAACTTTTATAAGAATTGAGCAGTGTCGATAACACTTCATTTGGTATTAAATCTGTGCTCGCTAATGGTGGTAACGAAATTTTTTTGTTCTGATATTCTATCAGATCTTCATAAATTTGTCCTTTCACAAAATTATGTTCAGCATTTGTACTTTTTAAAAATTGATCGAAATGCAACATTTGTAATCCTAATGCCATTAACGGGTGCAAACGTTTGCAGCGGTTAAAATGTTTACCCTCAATTATTCCATTTACAGACCCCGAAGCGATGATTTTACTCTCAATCATCATGTGAGATAATCCACACTCATCGATGAAAGTACCAACAGCTTTAAAAAAAGCCATCATTAAATGAAACGAGCCTAGATGTATGAAGAGATTACTAAACTTTAAACCTTCTGTTGCTTGAATTTTATAAGCTATTTTAGCAATGGCTAAGTCATAGGTAACTTGTACATAAGTTTGACCACATTCTTTACCAATATTTTGTGCTTGTTCCATTGTGTAAGCTACTACTGATACATTTGTAGGTGATAAATTAATAGGAATGAGATAAGATACTTTCTGTGTTGGACTATTGTCTTCTATAATTCTGCAATTGAATCCTGTCCACGATGGTGTGTTCGGCACGTGAAAAACACATGAAAGCAAATGCAATAGATCAATTGTTTGTACAGAGGAGAAATTTTCGGGTAAAGGTAATGTTTCATCGATTCGAACTGGCGTTAAGCGACCTAACATCTTTAATCGCTTGACATAAGGAATAATATCTGGAGTAATTTCTTTCAAGCTTCTTCTTCTTTTTTGAGGTGGTCCTGTTGGTGATACATTTTCGGAGTTTGTATTGCCATCATCTTGGTTCAATCGACTACAGGAACTATTATCAATGTTTTGGTATATAATCCCCACAGTATCATGTAAAGTGTCTTTTCCACTCAACGTGTCAACATATCTATCGAAATTATCGAACGCTACACCGGTGCATAGCGAAGGATTTAAAATAATGTCTGGAGGACAAACTTGGGATTGACGTACTGATGAGATAGTTGCTTCTGTTTCCAATTCTTCTAGAGTGGTATAGTTACAGCAATGTCCAAATCTATTTAAAATATTTATTATTTTTTTGCTGCTTGTTAAACTTTTTATAGTCATACCAAGAGTGATGTGTTTAGATGGTTTAACAGTACCATTACTTACACAAAAAATAGCATCAGCAGCCAGAGAGGAACTCAATCTATCGCAATTTAGACTACCTCTGCGTCTTATATCTTTACCCCCCATCAGTACTTTGAAGAATCGATGTAATTTATCAGAAATCACGCATTCACCAGTAATTAAGTCGTTTGTTTTGATTTTTGATGGTAATTTTAATTTTTCAATTTTTAAAATATCATTTCGCAAGGTTAATGCAACTTTATCAATTAAGGTGTCTTCTTCAAGTTTTGTAAAATCATCTTCTAGTAAGCTGCAATCTTTATGAATGATAATTTTTTTCTTTTGCTTTGATATAAATTTAATACTTTTCTTAAAATGTTTTTGTATTTTTTCTTCCAGATAATGATTAGTTATTAAACTAATATCTAACTGAGGTTCTAGTTTCTGTTCATATTCCAAATGATGATTGTACGTATCACAAAGAGATGATAACAATACACAATTTTTTTTTTGCAAAACTTTTTCTTCTACCGTTGAAACAATATAATTAAAAATATCTTTATGGATATTACGATTCTTATGCCAAGAAGTATGTGGAATGTCTGAAACTATTTTATTATAATCATTTAAATAATTTAATTCACATAAATGATGATAAAAAATTGTTCTGTTTTCGGATTTAAAACGATTAATTTTCTGTAATAACTCTTCATTATTAAGTTTTTCCATCCACTCAATGATTTTATCATAAAGCTTTGTATCGTTTGAGGAATGAAGATTTTGTTGTTTACCCTTATTCTGTTTACGATCTTTATTACAAAAAAAACAAACATCTTTAAGTTGTCGATCTGTTCCAATATCTTCAATATTAGTGTCAGGAATTTCATTAAAAACGTTAGTTTCATTGATACTTAAATCACAAGTCGAGCTGGAAGCTACATCTTCTAACGTTGTCTGACTATCTAAATTTGAAGCAGCATCTTCTGATAGTATCTCACGGTTAAAATCTAAATCAGGATGTCTTGATATGCTCTGGTTATTTGAACTTGAAGAAGCAACCTCACTGCAGGATGAGCTTTGAGTTACGTTTCTTGGAACAATTTCACTAATATCTACTGCCGTACTCGATGACAAAGTGAGTGAAGTGGAGTTACTGGCATAATCTGTTTCTGATGATGAATCACGGTATTTTGCCATCAAAGCTGTAAAACTACTATAGCATTGTCTATGATATCCATCTGTCTTATTTATTTGTGTGGGCAGCTCAATGTCACTGTACTTCAATTTATATTTCACACGTACACTTAAAACTTGCTGGCATTTTTTTAGTTTATCACTGACGAAAAGTATCATGTTATCTTTATGTCCTTTACAAAAAACACATTTTATTTTATCACTGGCCATTGTAACCAAATTAAAAAATAACCATTAAAATCACAATAAAAACAAACATGTGGCATCAGACTGACGCCATCTTGTAAACTTGCCGGTTGCGCCACTGTCACTGTCTATCTCTCTCGCACTTTAAACTGTCTCTCTCTAACTACTAGCATCATACTGCAATACTTTTCATGACTTTTTCATTCTAATTCAAGGTTAAGCAATCGAATTAATGTCTGGCAAATTAATTTGAAGTTTCTTTTATCTTTAAATAACATAATATTGAAGTTACAGACATTATAAAATACTTTGAAATTAAAAAAAAAAAAAAAAAAAAATCGCGTATGGCACATAATTAGCAATGTCAAAAATGTCTGGCAATCAAAAAGGTATGTCAGGTAGACTTATTTAAAAACAAAAAATTGCAAATTATGCCTCTTAAAATGTTTTTAAAATCCATGATTATTACCTGGACAGGTAGGATGCGCATTAATGAACGCAACTGCTACCGCCAGCCAGGTAGGCCAGACTCCAACCGAAAGAGCAAGAAGGACGACATATCACAAAATCAGCTGACCTGAAATTCTTACTTTGAAAACGTTGCTAGCTCCCGTACTAATAGTGGTCTGTGTGACCTTTTCCCAAGCTTCCGATATCATTAGAATTGCATCCAGAACAGAAAGACTTTTAATACCTTGGCTGTTTTCAATATTCTGAATCATTTGTAACACTTGAAGTTTTCTGTATTGTGTTTTTAAAGCTTTTATCACACCTTGGTCCATGGGCTGTAAAACAGAAGTGACATTGGGCGGTAAAAACACAAGCTTTATGCATTTCAGATTGGAGACTACAGGGTGAGCGGGACAGTTGTCTACTAGGAGAAGAATTTTATTTCCTCCAGACTTCAATTCCGCATCCCAACTACGCAGCCATTTTTCAAAAATTTGCGATGTCATCCAGGACCTAGTATTGTTTTCATAAACTACAGGCAAAGATTGAATGTTCTTAAAGCAACGAGGTTTTCTAGATTTCCCTATCACCAACAGTTTTCTTTTACATGAACCAGTCATGTTTGCCGCAACCAATACTGTAATTCTTGTTTTGGACAACTTTCCGCCCTTGCATTCCGAGCCTTTGAATTTAAGTGTTTTGTCAGGGGTTAAATTATAAAACAATCCTGTTTCATCAGCATTAAAGATTTCCTCTGGCGTGTATCCTTCGCACAGTGCAGGCCACTTATGAGAGAGCCACTCTTCAGACACTCCTTCAGGAACGCCAGCCGCTTCACCGCAAACTTTTCCTGCCACAATATTATGACGAGCACGAAAGCGCTGTACCCAAGACGACGAACACTCAAAGTTTTCCTTACCCATAAGACGAGCAAAGTCATTGGCTTTTTGTTGCAGAATCGGACCACTTATTGGGAGGTTGTTTGCCCTCTGATGCTTAAACCATGTTAATAAAGCATCTTCTATAATTTTATGTTCACTTGTCCTCGCGCGTTTAAGTTTTAAAGAGTTGTTTTCGAAAAGAACTTTTATTTTATCTCTATTCTTCCAAATTGTTGATATTGTCGAGTGCGAAACTCCACACTCCTTTGCAATTTCACTATTAGACTCGCCATTTTCTAACCTCCATATAACATGACATTTTTCTTCAATAGAAAACGTTTTCCTCTTTTTTTGTGACATGATAACACATAAATGCACAGTCTAAACAACACCAACAGTCCAACACTTTAAATCAAACTTTTACTCACGCAGTCTATTAGCACACTAAACAATTGGTGTAAAATATGTAAGGTCAAATGGCCGCGAAGAGGTTCGGATGTGGTGGGAGAAAGTGCGTAGGTAATAATATGCTCAAATATTCCTTCAATGCTTATCAATAAGATTTAAAATCGTTTGTATTATTTTGTTTTGCTGAGACAAAGAGCGGTTGGTCGTTATAGCCGATGATCATCGATAAAATTTCGTCGTTGTAAGCGATATGTCGCTGTATCCGATGTTGTTAAAAGCGGTTTGTTTACTAAAGAGTTTACTAGAGATTCGGACGGGACCATACAACCTAGCTGTAATAACCGATAGGTCGTTGTAAACGATGTCGTTATAAACGGTTTTGACTGTGTATATATTTATATATATATATATAGCGAGTGAGCTGAACACCTGCGTATACCTGGGTTACATACCTGAGCGACGGTCGGGCAATTTTTGTGTGTCCCAAACAAAGCCATTTTTCCCTCTTAGCTTTCTCCTCAGACGACCTCGAGCAGAAGAATTCAACAGTCGCTGTTCTAGGGACGCGTTTTCCCAGTCCTGCTCCATTTCGATATCGGCGTAAGAACTATCATCGGAATCATTCTCAGTATCCGAATATTCCTCATCTTCTGATATATTATCTTCGGTTTCCGATCCTTCGTCCGGAAAAATCTCATTATTTTCATTTTCTTCAATGAGAGTTCTGGCGAGTGTATGCGATCGAAGATTGTAAGCCATCTATTTGTAAATTATAAACCTTATTTACTGGCAAAAAAAAAAATTCACTTCGAACATTAATACTCACGTTATTGAACGAACTTTGACACAAAAGAAATGTTTTTAAAACTTTTTTTTTTCAATTTTCGCCACTATACAGTCAGATGGGGTCTTCTAGACCCCACGTAAAAACACGTCCGCACAAATCGAAGTTTCCAAGTAAACTGATGCCGCGCAGACCTTCCAAAAGTATTGAAACTTAATGTATGAAGTTGAAACTGCAATAGATGGCGCAACAAGCGGAATTTTGAAACGTTTTTCCTAGCATAAAATGGCCATGAAGTTGGCCTGGGGTCCATTGGACCCCACGTGACCGCAACGGGTTAAAGGTTTAGTCAAGCAATCAGCTAACTGTTCTTCTGTTTTTGCATATTTGTAACCAATTTGTTTTTTATTTGTTTTATATAATTATACTTTTATTTAATCTTTATTTATTTAAGGGCTTTTGTTTATTGAAACATGCCAGCCCTATCGTAACTTATTCTAATATTTACAAACAAATTAAACTGTTAAATACAAATTTATAAACTATCTGTGTCTCCAATGAAGTTGGTGACGACAGAATACCATGATACATACCCACATCTAAACAAATTAAACTAAAAAAGATCATTAACAATTTTCTTTCTTAATGTTGCATTGCGATGAAATTCAATTAATAAATGACGTCCTCCACCTTTCCACATACTTCACAATTAGGGGAGTCAGTTTTTTTCATTAAAAACAAAAAATTGTTTAATGGTAGGTATCCAGAACGCAGTCTGTGTGCAATTTTTGTTAAAGATCTATTCAGATTAATAATATTAAACCAGGGACCATGAGGTGGCTGACACTGCAAAGTCTTATACCAAATACCTTTTTCTTTGGAACGTTCATTAAAATATTCTTTCCACATTTCAAAACTTTTGCTTTTATATTTAACTAACAATTCGGAATAACTAGGTCTTAAGTATACTTTAGTACCATTTTTGACTGCACTTTTAGCTAAACGGTCAGCCTCCTCATTTCCACGTAATCCAATATGCGCCGGTATCCACTGCAACTTAACCCTTAAATGCATGATTTTATGCATGATTTTATTTTTAGACCGAGAAAAAATATATTTTGGAGCCATGAATATGCTGATTTAGGGAAAAATAATAAAAAAAATAGTTTTTTTTATTTTCATAGCTATTTTTATTAAAAACCATTTGTTGCAGAACTACAACACTATGCACTCACTAGACAATAACTACATATGAAAATTTTTAAAACAATTTTTGGTTGTGGTAAGACAAAGAGCTACTCCACACTTCTCACACCTGTTTTGCGTGTATCCCTTGAATCCAGGCATTTTGCATCTGCTGCGAACACAATTACCAGGCCAGTGACCAACATTATCAGTCCTTATGTCCTTAGGAGGAATATGTTGAGCTGGTCCTCTCCTTTTTTTTGCTTGTATTTCCATTTCAACACTGTTGCTGGTACTTGGCCTTCCTCTTTTGTTGCAGAGTTCAAATGAGTTATTTACTTTGGCTAATACCTCAGCTAGTTCCAGTCTATAGTTACATAGGTTTAGAACTGATGAATTGGCTTCAGTTGTTTTTAAATTTTTATACACAAGCCAAGAATTTATTACCGTCATGTCCAATAAGTGGTAAAAGATACGAAGATACCACTTTCGGCTTCTCATTGCAATTCGGTACCTCCCAATAAAGCTATCCATTAGGTCCACTCCGCCCATATGGGCATTATATTCCTTTATTATATGTGGGCATGAAATTTTAATTCTAGTCTTATTTGCCTTGTCAAATCTTTCTACTTGGCCCACAGGTTCAGCTCCAACATATGAAGATAGAAAAGTTACAACTTTATTGTCCTTCCAAGTAACTGCTGTCAAATCAATACCGTCAAATTCAGTCATCTGCTCTTCATAAGTTCCACGAGGAACAGATTTCTTCATCATTGTTTTTTTGTCCGGCAGTTTGCAGTTCACTAGCCTGTTAGATTGCACAGTACCTAGGCTATAGATTCCTTGTTTGGCAAGATAGGTAACTAAAGGTACAGAGGTGTAAAAATTATCAAAATAAATTATATGATTTATATGCCTTGGGACACCTCTAGCAAGCCGGACTACAACATTTCCCACTGGCCCAAAATCTGGTTCATCTGGAAGCCGTTCATTCTCTTGGCCAGTATTTATTTCAAATTTATGAGCATAACCTTTCACGCTGCACATCACATATAATTTAAACCCCCACTTATGGGGCTTATTAGGTAAATACTGCTTCATGAAGTGTGCCACTTTTGTGGCACACATCTGTTCATCAATTGAGAGTTTTTGTTCCATAGGAACTAAAGCAAATTTCTCATTTAGATGGCTAATTATAGGCCTTATCTTATGGAGCCTATCATGTTGTGGGTGTTCCTTGGGTAAATGTTTCTCGTTATTGTTGAAATGTAGAAATCTACGAATAGTCTCAAATCGGTTGACAGTCATTATGTCCTTGATTGGTTGAAAACCTACAGTATTTGACCAGTATAGCCGTACATTGGGATATTTTATAACAGACATGTATATCAGTATCGCCATAAACTTTCTTAGCTCAGTTTCAGATAAATTTAATGGTTTAGTCACATTTTTTGAACGGAATACAAATTAGACTCTTCCACAATCCTTTGAACTATTTCTGATGTAATAAAATGTGAAAAAATACTATAGGGAGTACCAGTAGTAGCCTCATCCTTCAGTTCAGATGGGTATGTAGTGTCTCCATGAAAAGCTGTCTGGTCAGAATTCAAAACAATTTTTTTTACCTTCCATACGAGTCCTCTCATAGTTGCTCGGCGACTAGCTTGACTTGTTGAGGGGAATGGAACCTGTGGCACTTGAACATTTGCTGTAGCTTCATTTATCAATGGCGGGTCTCCTGCCATGAATGGATCATTATCGGGGTCATCATTTTCCTCTTCTAATGGACTCTCAAGATCGTGAAGCAAATCGTCTCCATTTTCATAAAAATTCTCATTACCTTCTGTATCCGAGTCCTCAAGATCATCTTCCGAAATCTCTCCATCATTTATTAGAGCTAAATACTCTTCTATTTGCTTTTGATTAAAGTATGGCATCTGAAAACCAATAAAAGTGATAGTAACTAAACAGGGACATTTTCTAGTAAATGCATATTGTTGCAGATTTACAACAACAAAATAAACAAAATTTCCGAACACACCAAAAGTTTTTTTTATAACTTATAAATTGTACTGAAAAGAAGATGAATTATTACGTAAAATAACTAATTTTGTTTGAACGTACCTTCGAAAACCAAATAATTACACTGCAAAGCAAATACACAATTTTCATCCGCTCCAAAATTACGATCGGCTTTGATTTGTCAAAATCAATTTAAATTTCACAGTCGTGAAGAAAAAAAGTGTGTTGCCACTCGATTAAATATATCACCATGATAGTAATAATCCTGCAACAGCATTTGAACTCATACTAATAATTTTATGGTCGTTTGAATGGTATGTTGCAGTTTTACTACTTTATGCATTTAAGGGTTAAGGCTTTTATCTTTTCGCTTCAAGTTATATATTTTAGCCAAAACAGCATAGGCTATCGGAACACCTCTTACGCCAGAGGCGTACCGAGCCAAATGCTGCAAGGCGCTTTTGCTATCGGTGAAACAGTTCTTGTACCGTCTGAAGTATATGATACGAGGGGAGGTCCAAAAGTTCGTAGAATGGAGAGGATGGAGCGGGGGTAGGGGCGCTCCCTTGGTGTCATATGAATCGGAGACTCATCATTACTATAAATACCGAGTTTCAACCCGATTGCGTCATTCGTTTACGAACAATCGCCTGCTGAACAAGTCAATCCGGAAGAAAACTGAAACTATGGTGAAAATTTAACTCCGCGCTGTGATAAAATTCCTTACCAAGCAAGGAAAGCACGCTCAAACCATTTTGAATGAAATAGGAGTCGTTTACAGGGAACAGTGCCCTAGTAAATCAATGATTTACAAGTGGCATGGTCTTCATAAACATGGTCTAGAGTCAATTGAAGATAACCCCCGCTCAGGAAGGCCATCTTCTTGAGGCCACCACATCGGACTTCGAACGTCGAAAAAGTTAAGAAAATTATACTAGAGGATGCCCGTTTGAAGAAAAAACAATTATCTGCATTAGTATCAGATACCACCATTTTGCGAATCCTACATTATAACCTGGGTATGACAAAAGTCAGTGCAAGATGGGTACCGAGAATGCTCACGCCGTTTCAGAAAGAGCAGCGCGTCGATGCGTCAAAGCATTTTTTGGAGTTGTGTGGAGATAAACCTACACAGATTTTGGACCGAATTGTTACGGGAGATGAAACATGGACTCATTACTAATTCCCAAGTAATTTAAATATCTTAATTATCTTGTCTTTCATTCTACATTTTTCTAATAAATATTTTTTTAAAGATTCTTTATGTTTCCTGTCTTTTCCTACTATCAACAAATCATCTACATAAATTAAAATGTATAATTCTCCTTTTGAATACAAACAATTATCATTTTCAGACTGTTTAAAACCATATTGTAAAATTGTTTCATTAAAATGCTCATTCCAATATTTTGGCGATTTCTTTAACCCGTATAATGACTTTGTAAGTTTCAGTACTTACAAGTCCTTGTTTTACAGATAGCCCCTCTGGTGGTTTTAAATAAACATTGTCATCAATACGTCAATAAAGGAATGCACCTTTAACATCCATTTGATGTATATCATAGTTTCTGTGTGCTGCTACTGATAGTAGAATTCTTAAAGTTTGTAGCTTCAATGCTGGTGAGTAAACATTTTTTGTTACATCTTTTTGTTGAAATCCACGTACCGTACTACCAAGCGTACTTTAAATATATTCTTTTCTACTAGATTCTTTATTGTAAAGAACCACTTATTATAAAGCAATTTTTATTTCATCTTTTCTTCCATATATTTCATTGTAGAGTAAAACAACTAATTATTGCAACTTTAAGCGACATCTGTAATAGAAATATTGTCTATAGAAATCATACAACTTTAAAATAAGACAGAATAGTAAAAAGTAATTGTGGCAATATTTTTTCACCTTATTTTGTTCGAAAACAGATATTTAATTACGTGTAAAAATAAAAAAATACCGTTTTCGCCAATTTTATAAAATTTACCATATATTGGCATAGATAAACTAAACTATTGGCATACATCAGACCCAATATTGGCATACCTCTGAGCGACGACAAATGTAGGTTTTCGTTTTATTAAAATTTAAAAACGGGTACCTACCTACATTGTCATTTTTATAAGGTAGCTAGGTAATAAAAAAAACCAATTTGTTTTACCAAAACTTTAGTAGTTATTTAAAAAAACACTTAATACCTAATAGTGTAATTATGAATACCTACAGCGGTCTTATGAACTTAGATATCATGAATAATATATCAACAATCATACTTTATATTTATCAAAACATAACAACTGTATTTAGAAATCTAGTCTAATAATTTGGTTAGCTTAAGAACTAAAATTTTTTCTTACTATTATTTCTTTTTCACAAAAAAAAAATCACAATAAATTCAAACTTTTAAACATGTAATCTATAATTGAAAACAAACACACAAGTCAGTCTCTTGAGTTTACAAATCACAGCGAGTAGACTCGTACATTACTAACCTTCTTAAAATAATTTCTTTCAAATACCTACCTATACCTACGAGGGGAGGTCCAAAAGTTCGTGGAATGAAAGGGATCTAAATAAAATAAAATAACAAAACTATTTTTCCTTTTCAATATAATCACCCTTAAGCTCAATACATTTATTAGACCTATAAATTGATTTTTCTAAACCACTATAAAAAATGTTTTATCTTTTCCGTCAAAATGAGCCGAAATTGCCTCCCTTACCTCATTGTCGTCGGAAAATTTCCTTCCCCTTAATTCTTTTTTTAAATTGGGGAGTAAAAAAAAGTCACTCGGGGCCAGGTCTGGACTGTAGGGTGGGTGAACTAGGAATTCGAACCCGTGCGTGTGCAGAGCAGCCATTGCAATTCTGCTCTTGTGAACCGGCGCGTTGTCTTGCAACAGCAACACACCCTTTGTTAATTTTCCTCGCCGCTTTTCCTTGATGGCATCCTTCAATTTTTCTAATATCGTTGCGTAGTATTCTCCGGTTACAGTCCTTCCCTTTTCTTTGTAATCAATCAAGATTATCCCCTCACAATCCCAAAAAACAGTAGCCATCATCTTTCCAGCCGACTCCGTCACCTTGAATTTCTTTAGCGGTTGTGTCCCCTTTTTATGCCATTGCATGGACTCTTGTTTGGACTCAGGCTCAAAGTGATGAACCCATGTTTCATCTCCCGTAAAAATTTGGTCTAAAATCTGTGCAGGTTTATCTCCACACAACTCCAAAAAATGCTTTGACGCATTGACGCGCTGCTCTTTCTGAAACGGCGTGAGCATTCTCGGTACTCATCTTGCACTGACTTTTGTCATGGCCAGGTGATCATGTAGGATTCGCAAAATGGTGTTATCTTGTACTCCAACTAATGCAGATTATTGTTTTTTCTTCAAACGGGCATCCTCTAGTACAATTTTCTCCACTTTTTCGACGATGTCCGATGTGGTGGCCTCAACTGGCCTTCCTGAGCGGGGGTCGTCTTCAATTGACTCTCGACCATTTTTATAAAAACTATGCCACTTGTAAATCATTGATTTACTAGGGCACTGTTCCCTTTAAAAGACTCCCATTTCATTTAAAAGGGTTTGAGCGTTCTTTCGTTGCTTGGTAAGGAATTTTATCACAGCGCGGTGTTCAATTTTCTCCATAGTTTCAGTTTTCTTCCGGATTGACTTGTTTAACAGGCGACTGTTCGTAAACGAATGGCGCAATCGGGTTAAAACTCGGTATTTATGCTAATGATGAGTCTCCGATTCGTATCACACCAAGCGAGCGCCCCTACCACAGCTCCATCCTCTCCATTCCACGAACTTTTGGGACCTCCCCTTGTACTTTTGCTTAAGTACTAAGTTAGAGCATCTATTTTCATTTTTTTTATATTATTGCTTTTTTTAATGTGTTTTTTTCACTTTAGTTTACCATGTGATATGTTTTATTTGTTCATTCATCCAGAGGTTGACTGGAAGAGATCCCTTCAGGGGATAAGTCCGCCTTTGTGCATATTTTTTTTTTCTTGGTATACATAAAGCTATGTACTTTAGTATTATTTATGTACAATAAAGAGCATACAAATAAACAAACAAACAAATAAGATAGGAAAAGAGATAAAGAATCCAGGTAAAACATTTGTTGCGTATGGGTGTGAAGTTCTTCAAAATGTATTGACGTCATTTAAAACCGATATACGTGTTGGATCGAAATCACAAAATACTACTTCTTACGTAATAGATGAAGCTAGAAGAACCGTCTGAATGTATATCTCCGGTAGTGCCAATTTTGAAACCAGATGGGGATATCCGCCTCTGTATTGATATGCGACGGACCAATTTGGCTATCAAGCGAGAAAATCATCCGCTACCTACTATGGAACAGCTACTAGCAAAGATTCAAAATGATAAAATGTTCAGTAAATTAGACAACATTAGCTTGTACCTGACTCAAGACATTGCAACATTTATATTCGGTAAAGGATTGTATCTTTTGAAGATGTTAATGTTTGGTATCACTTGTGCGCCTGAAATGTTCCAAAAAACACTCGAAAAGGTGTTGATTGAATGCGAAGGAGTTGCCAATTTAATCGACGACATCTTAGTATACGGACGGGATAAAAAAGAACATGACAAAAGGTTACAGAAGGTATTATAAACAATAAGGACGAATAATATCATGTGAAAAGCAGATAAATGTATCTATGGAACAACCAAACTTTAATTCCTAGGACATGAGTTGTCGGATCAAGGAATTCGGCCACAGGACAAATATTTATCAGATACTAGCACACCCGGCGAACTCCGTTTCGCCACCAGATGGCTTCGTTTTATGTAACATTTCGTTTGGTGATTAAAAGATGAACGAAATAAATTTTTTTGTTTTATATTTGAAAAGGAAAAATTTTATTTCATTTCACAATAGTAATGAATTCATTTAGATTAAAATAAATTAAGTGTTATTTAGTTGAACTTCTCTAAGTGAATGAAAGTGAATACAAAGTAAATACTGAATCGAATCGTTATACGTGTCCGCAAATCATTCGTTTCATTGAAGTGCTCTTTGGTAAACCACATTTTTTGTTTTTTGGTCTGACGTTAACACAAACAAAGCGGATGGTTTTCCAACTCGTGAACACGCAACGTATAACTGCCCATGTGAAAAACAATGATTTTCTAAATTTATCCCGCAAACACTAAGCGATTGGCCTTGCGACTTGTTAATTGTCATAGCGAACGCAAGGCGAACTGGAAATTGCAATCGTTTGAAGTCAAACGGAAGATCAGTCGGAATCATTGGTATTCGAGGAATACATACATTTTCACCTGCGTTCTTTCCGTTAATAATGGTTGCCTCAATCAAATTCGGCATAAGTCTTTTTACCGCAAGTCGAGTACCGTTGCAAAGTCGCGGTGGATTCAAATTACGCAATATCATAATAACTGTACCAACTTTGAGTTGCAAGTTATGTGGTGGAAATCCTGGTAACTCGAGAGAGTTCAAAAACGTTGGATAATGTACTACATCATCGGGATTTGTTATGGAATCAACGGATTTGTATGTCACCAAATCGCCATCGATTTTTGATTGAATGGTGAAATTCAGTGCGTGTACATCATTATTCTTTGCGGCAAGAATTGCTCGTTGACTTAACCAAGCATAATTCTGATAATTCTCACTAATGTTTGGAAAAACATTTTCAATAAGAGCTAGTTGAGAGTCTACAAATCGGCAAAAGTCGTTGGTAAGAGTAATTAATCCAGATGTCGCATCAACTGTGACTTTTCCATTTCCAACAGCTAACAATTGTTTTGAAAATTGTGCAGCACTTTGATCATTTTGAAGTTGAACTCTCATATTAGTGGTTAGCGATAACGTTTTTACGTTATTCCATAAAGGTGATGCCTTCAGGCAAGCATTCAATTCATCTGCAGGCGTTCCACGGGGAATTACTGGCAACGTCTGCCTGAAATCGCCTGCCAACAATATCATTAAGCCACCAAAGATGTTGTTATTTCGCCGAAGATCCTTCAGTGTGAAGTTAAGTGCTTCAAGTGATTTCTTATGTGCCATTGTGCACTCATCCCAAACAATGACCTTGCATTGCATCAACAATTTTCCCATTGCACTGGATCGTGAAATATTGCATGTTGGAGTATCAATTGTGTTTAAATTGAGTGGCAACTTAAGCGCAGAATGTGCAGTACGACCGCCATCTAGAAGAGTCGCCGCAATTCCAGATGATGCTAACGCCAAAGCTATGTCACATCTTGATCGAATAGTGGCCAAAATCAATGAAATGACAAATGTTTTCCCTGTTCCTCCAGATGCGTCCAGGAAGAATAGACCACCAGTATTATTGTCCACCGCTTGCATTAATGTTTCGTATACTTGTTTTTGCTGTTCATTTAGCAACAGCACATTATTTTGAACGAATTCCTGCAATGTATCAACATTGTATTGCAGCTCTCGATTTAATTCTTGGTTGAATGCATTGTGCATCGATCGATTTGGTGCAATCATTCCTACTTCAATCAGTAGCTTGTTTGCAATAGTCAAACATTGATCCTCAATCAGAATCAATCCTTCATTGTAGATTTCATCGGTTATTTGCATGTCAGGATTATTCGTTTGAATGCGCAAGCGATGCAAGATATCTTCACATATGTCATCTTTGTATTTGTTCCATAACTGAATTGGTTGTGAAGGAAAACATGTGGTGATGATAATTGCGAACAGCGTTCGTATTTGGTACGCATTTGATGAAACAACTGAATCCGCAAGTGTTAAATCCCAATGAGAATCGTTCTCTAGCAAACCCAATAGTTGACATGCTTCTCGAAAAGTTTGGCATTGGTGGTCATTCACAGTTTTCAAATGCGCAAATGATTTTGGTCCACGTACATTTACTAACAGCAGTCGCAAATAAAAACATTCATCATTTCTAGGATGAACAGTATACATGCGACCTAGTGCATCACTGGAAAACACCTGTGGCCAATCTGGAACTGGGGTTCCTTGTTTGCGACGTTGGAATTTCTTTGTTGATTGATTCCAAGTGTAATACTTGGGCATTTCAACGTACATCAGCGTCGCTGCGAATGGATCTGCTTCACACATTGCAAAGAAGCTAGTCAATGTTGTCGATGGTGGTCTCTCAGCTCGTTGTGCTGCATTAGCCTCAGTGAAGTAAACTCTTTGGCCATTTTCCAAATGCACTGCTAAATGTACAACTGTGGGATATCTTTCATGAATTAGAAATGAAAATAATCGCCACAGTGCTTCATTAGTACTGACGTATCTGCCCATTTGGAAGTTGCTGATTTCGTCATTCGCATTTTCCGACGCAATACCAAACACAGCCATGTCGCTGCCTTTTGTGACGTACTTGCACAAATATTTGATTGATTTGGCCGAATGACAACTCTCAACGTTTGCATGTGTTTCGAAAATTCGTGATAGCAGCGGGCAATATGGTACAATGAATTCATTTCCGATCTCAATCTCTTGATTTTTAACTTTAACTTTGATAGTTCGACCATTATCTTCTTTTGAACGCCGACGATAAACTGGATATCCATCGTTCCCTGTAACTGTTTCAGCAACTAACGGTCGCGGATATCGTTTTGTGCACTTTCCATCAGCCATGCAAGGCGATAATGGATTTAATGCACCGCACGGTCCATGCACCATCTGTGTCGTCACAATGTCGTGTAGATGGGGATCAGTGACTGGATCAGGAATTTCAGCTGATATGATGTCATCCACTTCATTTGAATGTAATTTGTTCAGCAACCAAATTAGGATATGAGCATGCGGTAGTCCACGCTTCTGCCATTCTACCGAGTACATATAACAACGTGTGTCACCAAAAACTCGATACTTAGTAAGCACATCCATCATAACCTTGAGTTTTTGTTGAAATACTCTGGCGATTATGTCATGGCGATCTTGCGGTTTCTGACCCGGTTCCAACTCACGTTCAATTTCCATCCACTTCGGATTGCATGTGAACGTAATAAATAAATCGGGAGTTCCATAATTTCGCACGTATGTCATAGCGTCTTGAGCGTATTCATGCATGTGGCGTGGGCTTCCGATATAAGATGATGGGAGAATCGTCAGACGTCCAACACTCTCAGCATCACCATCTGAATGAATAGCATCACGCAAGTGTATATAGTCCTCAGATCGTAGCTTTGCCTGATTGAATCGGATGAACGCTAAACGTTCTGTCTCGACTTTGACATACATGTCGACAGCGAATTGCTGGAATAGCCGACGGCACTTCAGAATGACATTCTCCTCATGTGTACGAATCATCATACGATACGCATAGTAATTCATTGCGCTTAGATTTTTATTCGTTGATACGCCTGAAAATGCAAAATTAAATGAATTGTTAATGGAAACCAATAATAGCAATAATTAGTGTGTGAATATTGTACTTGTAATTGGATCGACCATCTTACTTGTAATTGGATCGACCATCTTCAACGTGATATCGTATCCGTCTTGCCCTTGCCAATAAATGATTGGATATTGTAACGCATCGTACAAACGATGTGTCTCGTTTACACGATGCATGATATTGCTTCTTCGCTGAACGACAATGTCTCGCGATTTAGTTGGATCGCCAACAATAATTGCAGCAACATCATTAACGGTGGGTGCATTGAATCTTCGCACATGTTCACCTGTTGGGGTACAATCCGCTCTTATGACAAATTTGTGCGTATCCGATGGCATTCGTTCCAATGCTGTTTTGAACATATTAACCACAGCGTTATTAGCGTGAAAAAATGCTTGCAACTGTTCAATAATTCGTCTCTTTAACTGTTCTGTTCCCTGTATATTGCACACATTCAGCTGATCCACCATCGACGAAATGAAATATATTTGCAGAAATTGATGCGGTTCATCTGGTGTTGGCACCATTGAACCATGCAAATGATATATTTGTCCTTGTATCTGTAATTGCAAACAATCATTTGTTAAAGAATATGGTGTAACTTTTGATCTTGTGTGTTGTATCTTTTACCTTGCAAGTCGGCATGAAGCCGCCTTCTCGAATGATATTAGCTCCAAAGGAAGTCATGCGAAAGCAGTTATTGTATTCAAGGATGTGTTGAAGAAAATGGCTGGAATCGGGATCATTTCCATCGAACAATGCTTTCAGTGGCTGTGGTGGTGTAAGTAATGGATCCAGTTTGACTTTTCCACTTGCGCAGCACAATCCAGCCGTTTCTCTTTTGAACTTTAACGCATTGCAATATCAGCATACAGTCGTCATTGGTCCAATATCTAAATTTTCATCATCACTGTAGTTCGCAGTGGGATCATATTGGAATGCCAAGCGATTGTATGATGCCAATGATCTTCGTGTGCTCACGCGTTGTCTCAATCGTGCATTTTCTCTTATTATATTTTGTCTTTCTTCGCTTAAGTTCTGTGAATACACTTGTTGCTGACTTGCATGTCTTGTGCGGCGGCCGATGTTCGCACGTCGTCCTCTAGGCATTTTGGGCTATAGACAGAGTGGTGAATTTAACCTCAAATGCACGATCCACATAATTTACACAGTTCAACTTACCACCTTAAAGACAAATACCTGCTGTTGAAATTGAATAAAAATGTACACAATACACTTGATTGATTTGATGGTTTCCAATTAAAATGTTAAGAAACGAATAACTAATTTTTTTTACTTTTTTTTCATTATTTCACAGTGTACACAATACCGGTTTGTCACATGAAATTAACTGATAAGAAAACAATAAGTAGCTGTCAAGCAATGTGTCACGCACCGACGCCATCTACTTAAAATATTGGTTTGTAGTACATGCTATGTATCAGAGATGGCGCTGTATTTAAAAAATGATTTTCCCTATTTTCCCGCTTTTCTATTGAAATTTTTCCTAGATTTTCGTTGCTATAAACCTCACGGAGCCCGAGACCTTTCCAACGAATGCAAAACCGTGGAAATCGGTTCGTGGGTTCTGGAGTTATATCGTCAGGAAGGAAAACCCGACTTATTTTTATATAGTAGATAAAATATTTTAGAACCCTAATCAACATCTCGGAATTGCAAAGCTCTTTGGGACTCATTCATTATATTGTGAAATGGATTCTTAATTTGGCAACCCTCACAGAACCATGGAAGCTACTGCTTCGTAAAAAATCTGGCAGAAATGCTGGCATTAGGGATTCTTGGCGGACAAGTCAACAAACAGCCTTTTTTGTACGCTAAAGACTGCTTTGAGTGACATGCCGAATTTGGGGTACTACAACGTGAGCGACAAAACTTTGGTCCGAAGTCCCGACCCTGTGCACAGATTGAACGCTGGATATTGAGACTTCAGTCGTATAAATGTAATGTGATTTACCGTTCAGAAATAATTAATATAGCCGATCCCTTGTCCAGACTATGAACATTTAAACGAGATAGCATTCAATGTAGAGATTATGTTGAAGACATCATTGATTACGCTAGACCTATAACCGTACCGCTAAGAGATATTGAAGAACATTCAATGACTGACGTAGATATACAAAAAAGTAAAACAAGGAATATATAACCAAAAGTGAGATGAGACAGTATAAGGCTACAAACTATTTGAAAACGAATTATGCTTTTATGGAAATATATTGTTAAGAGCGATTCAATTACGACGACTTGTTTTAGATGCTGCTCACGAGCGTCATCCAGGAGTGGTGGCTAAGTTAAGACTTAGAGCAAAGGTTTGGTGCCCTAAATGTGACAAGGATGTAGAAAATTTAGTACGGTCTTGTAAAGGACACACGCTGGTATCGGCACCAAATCCACTTAAGAGGAGAGAGTTACCTACCCAATCGTGGATTGATATTAAGATGAAAATGAAATGATTCGGTTTTTAAAAGATATTTTTAGCCATCTAGGACACCCAATTTTCATAACCTCCGATAATGGGAAACAATTTATAAGTGCAGAGTTCAAGGCATATTGTCAAGAAAATATAAAAGATAAAAATATCAATTTTTAATTGGGGCATAAATTTTTTAGGTTATGGGGACCCGGTGGTCTAGAATTTTAGAAAAAATATATATTTTTTACATATTTTGAAAGTATAGTATATTAAAAATATACTGTTTAAATTTGGTGACGAAATTCCGAGTATTTCTGTATTTATAACCCATTACAAGGTCAAGTAGGTAGAAGATCTGTGGGTTGGGCGCTATTGTTCGTTAGTCGCAGCTGCTCGGGTTCTTAGACTTAGAGTATTGTATAAATTTAAGGGGAAATATTTTAGTTTTAACAGTTGTGTAGTTAGTTTAACGTGTTCCTCCTTTTTTTTCTTCGATGGTAGGCGCAAAAAGTAAACAGCTGTTCATTTTATCCAATATTTAATATCCTTTTATTATTAAACTAAGTGATCAATTTCTATAATATTTATATTAAATCAAAATTATACACTGTCAAAATCATAATATATAAATAAACTTCGCCCATGTAATAAAAGCAACATACCTGCACCATCCGTTATCACCGGTTTCAAGTTGCCTAGTCAAGACCTAATATTTTTTATTCACTACTTTGTTTATAAAATACAATGGCTAATATTCCTGAAATTAATACCATTAAGGAGTTCGAAAACAGTTGGCTTCAGAAAATGGAAGACTTTGAGAATCGGCTTAAAGCGGCATCTACACACAGTAATCCCGCACTGCATCCACTTATCGAAGAGTTTCACATGTTTAAAGAGGTCGTGGTTGGAATGGTCACAGTCTTGCGGCAGCAGGTCCAGGAGTGTTCTAAAGTGATTAATGCAATGGACATGCGTCAACGACAAAAAATCATTTTATTTAATGGTGTCCCTATTGATGAGATAATTTTTGATATCATCAACAATACCATGTCACTTCCGCATATCACTGACCTGGACCTCAAGAGGTGTCACCGGCTTGGTCCACAAAGTGATGTGAGAGCTCGTCCAATTATTGTGCACTTTCGTAATCATATCACTAAAACTGCAGTGTGGAAGTCTAATTCCAAACTGAGGGGATCTGATGTTATAATATCTGAATATGGACGCATGATGGAGTAGTGGACATTAAGGTTCCCGACGGGCGTGAACGGATTATAACTGAAGAGAATCTGGATGCTCTTTTCTTACAATACCCAACTGCTGCTGCTGGCGGTAGTCAGAGCTCTGTTATCGGACGGAGCTACCCTGGGAATAATTCAAAGTCTAGCCGGCAATCGAAGCAAATAGTTTCCTTATCCAGTCAAGATACAGAAGAGTGCCGTGTACCGTGCCGTGCCGTGCCGTGCACGAAGAGTGCCGTGTAAAAAGATAAATTAATGCTGTTTTGTTATCTATCTCTTCCGCTATCACTTAATAGTGAAAATAAGGTATTTTTTTTTTACTGTACACCATTTTATAATTATATAATTAACAGTCCACATAGGTATTGATATTATTTTTCACATGGCTAAATCTACAACAATTTAGGCATTGAATTGAAGGAAGTTGATACATTTCTACTGGGAGAGATGTGTGAAAAGAAGATATATAAGATGGAAGAATTTGGCCTCGGAAGGTAATGACTACAGACTGAGTAGGGACCCAAGTCACAACTCCATCAGTGAATTGTTAATGATTAAATCATCTGGCTTTTAACACTTTGCCGCAATCAGGAGGAAGGTACAAGGATTCAACAAAATCAGGAATAGAGAGATCAACTGGGACTCCTCTGACAACTCCCATTCTGGTAGTATTAAAAGTTGGAATAAAAGCCTTATACTTTGTAACACACAAAATAGGATTCTCTATAAAATTGTTAGCAGCTTTAGCTGAATTAAATTCTACTGAAATTTTATTTCTACCAACATTTTTAACTCCATTCTTAAGAATATCCTGAATTTTATTGTTATGAAGAAACTGACCAAACTTAATTACCCTAATATGTTAGTAGTACCCGCTGAAAGATCAGGAACCTCGTGAGAAATGTGAATAATAAAAGGACCTTTATCATCGAAATTATATGAATTAGGAGAGCCAATAATACAGGGGTGAATATAAGTGGTCTGAATTGATGGAAAAGAATCTGAAGGATCAACCCTATTTTTTTTTAAGTATTTCAGGGTTAGATTCTGTTATCAAATTATCATCTACAAGTCGTTTACGGTTTTTAGAACTTTTATTTGTAATAATAGGATCACCCGGATCAGGTATGAAATGCCTCCATAATCACCCATTAATAAGTTTAAGTATTTACAAATAATTAGTTAAAACTTACCACTATTTATATGTACAATAATTTTACCAACACCACACAAAACAATACAACCTGAAAAATCCAGCTAAACAGTAAAACAGACGACAATTACAAAAACCAAGACGACAAATCGAGGGCTTGAATTATGAATTTAACAATAATCCCAAAAAATCCCAATTCCTATTAAAATCCTCGACAGCTTTACGAAACAAACACTCTTGAAATTTTTTATATTGATTTCCGAAAATTAATCCACAATTTTTTCATTATTCAGACAACCAAAATGACAATCCGACATCTTCCGTCGTAAACTTTTTAATACAAACCATAAATAACTTGTTAGTGCTATAAGAAATAGTTGTTGTTTGTGACAGAACTGAAGTCAGCTGTTATTTTAGACGCATTAATCAGCAACGTCAGGACGTTTTCGATGTTGTTTTTCTTTTATTATTAATTTTGTCTGGCAATGAGGCTAATTGCGCACTCCATACAGCCATATATATCCGAAGTTTCTGTATCTCGTATTTTTTTTGTTACTTTGTTTTCTTTTAGTACTTTTTATTGTTTTACATAATTAATTGTTAAGATTTTGCTTTGTGAACAAGACGACTCATGAGGTGGTGCAAGAAATGTGATAACTTAGATTTGATTTGAATACCTGATTTTATTTAATGTATATATATATTTATATTCTTTGTAGAACAATTACTAAATTTTATATAATTTATTACTTAGTTAAATACTAGAATTTAATATTTTCATTACTTTTTTAAAATTTATCATGTCAGATTGTGAAACATATTGCTCTGCGATTGATTCTGAGTCATCCTTAGTCTCCTGCGAAGAAAATGATAGCAATATAATAATTCAAGACTTTCCTGAGTTTTTTAATAATTCTAAAAATAATTTTAATGTATGCCATATTAATGCTCAAAGTGTGCCTAACCACTTTTCTGATATAGTTAATATTTTCTCGATTATTAACAACATTCATGCTATTCTTATTTCAGAAAGTTCGTTAAAACCTTCTTTACCTAATTCTTTATACGTTGCCGGGGTTCACTCTTATTAGAAATTATCGTACCGGTAAAAGAGGTGGATCTGTTGTCATATACTCGTATCTACGCCATAATATATCTACAAAATTATAATGTCCTCGCTCTCTTCTTACTCTGCCTCTGCTGAATTTTTGTTTTTGGAACTTGATGTCAAAGGTATAATAAGGATGATTCTTGGAGTGGCGTATTGTCCCTCTTCTATTGATTGATTGTTTTACCTCCTTAGAAACATTATTTGAATCAATTGGATCTGCATACACACATGTCATAATCATGGGTGATCTAAATACTGATCTTTTAGGAAGTTCCCTTCGAGCTACTAAATTTAGAAATCTAACTGATTCGGCTAATTTCACTGTGCTTCCGTTATCACCTACTCACCGTAACATCAATACAAATGACACGTGAATCGACCTAATAATTGTAGGTAGTTCTGAAAGAGTAAGTGCCCATTGTCAAATTGATGCTTCGGGGCTATCACGGCATCACATGATTTATGCGTCATATAAAATTAGACCTCCTAAAATATCACCATCTTTTATTAGAATTTGAAATATTATACGTATTAATTCAGTTGCTCTTTTAAATGATGCTGCTAATTTAGATTTTGAGCCACTTATTGCCTCAACATCAGGTGATGAAAAGATCTCTCTGCTAACCAATGCCATGCTGAATTTCTATGATCGTCATGCACTAGTCCACAGAGTTAGAGTTGGATTTTTAATTTAAAGAATCAAAAACACCGATTTTTAATTTAAAGAATAAAAAAAAACACGATCTTGGGCTAGTTGATCGGTGTATGGGCCGATTTTAATACCTATTACGTCCATAACCTTCGTTGAACGTACAAGCAGCACAACATGCAGCGATGTCCACAATTTTTTTCCAGAAAATTGATGCTTCGGTGTAAGTTGCCAGATGCAAGAGTTGAATCTTTCATTGTTATTTTGAGTATTATTGCGGAGACAGCTTTTTAACAGACTTTCGTAAACCTGTTTTAAAATAGCTTGAGCATCATCATCCAGAACAGGTGATTGCTCATAGGTTTCCAAAGTATCCGTAGCTTCACTTTTACGCCATTTACACCAAGACCTATTGTAATGTTGTGGTAATACCCAGCCAAAATTTCTTTTTTCATATCTTCTAGAGAATCAGGGTGTCGACGAATTGCTAAACCGTAAAATATAGAAAGTTCCTGTAATAATTTATTAGTTATTTTTTTTGTTTCGACAGTATCTTTTCCTACAGATTTTTTTCTAGATTTCTTAGGTATTCCATCTACGCCATGTTCTCATTTTTACTAGTTGCTTTCGACATTTGTAATTTCGCTCACGTCCATAATCTTATAATACTGTAGTATTATTTCACTCGATATTACTATAAAATTATTCATGTTATTAAAAAAATATTTCTATAAATTTATTTATTTATTTATTATATATATTACTTTATTGTATAAACCTAAAACTAAGGAATACCAGGGGCGGACTTAATGCCTATTGGCATTCTCTACCAGTCGACCCGTGGTGTTGGTGAGAGGGTGTAGTAGGTGCACACAATAGACGGTAGTAACTAACGAAAATTAACTTAATTAAATAAAACTAGTAATACTAACAATAATAAATAACAAAATATAATTCAATAATAATAAAATTAAATAAATTTAAATAATAATAAATAATTAAATAAAATTAAATGATAATAAATAATAATAAGATTAAATAAATTTAAATAAAAATAAATAATAATAATTATTATGAGAATAATATAGCAGAAATATATACATTACTTTAGAAGATTATATAAGTTTATACATACTAAGTGTGTTGTATCAGTAGATGTTGTCGGACCACTGTTGACAAATTTGTTGGAGATTTTCTGATATCTAAAGGCAAGGAGTTTCAGAGTAATATAGCTTGAACGGTGAAAGAGTTATGAAATGCCGTTCTGTGCGGTGGAATAAAAACCCTAGAATTAGTAGATGAGCGTAGCTCTCTGTCGTGTATTGAGCAGAGCAACTGAAAGTTTTCCAATAAATAAGAAGGAGAAGTTGAATTATTAAGAATAGAATATATCGTGGAAAGTATTCTGGAGTTACGCCTTTGTCGATTAGGAAGCCAATTAAGAGCGATATTGAGAGATATGATCATACTTTCTTAGACCGAAAATGTATCTGATACAGTTGTTAAGAAGGCTCCCCAGTTTATTAAGAAGCTCTTCAGTTAGGTCTGAGTAACAAACATCTGCGCATAATCAAGGTTTCCACTAACTGGACCTTAGTCTTTAATAGCAAGAAGGGTTTAAGTCGGTACAGAGATTGCAGAGTACTGGTAACTTTCTGACTAACTTCAGAGATTTGCTTACGCCAGCTAACAGACAGCAGTTGAGTCTATGTAAAGGCCGTGGTTCTTAACAGTACCGCTCAATGGGATAACAGTTCCATTGTAGGTAATAGGAGGAAGATTGGTACTATTAATCCTGGCCAGCAATTTCGAACTGCCAATCAATATTGCCTGGCATTTAGCTGGATTAACTGAAATACCGTATTCCGATGACCAGTTACTAACAGTTCTCAGATTTGAGTTGAATTTTAAGAATGCATTACAGACATTTTCTATTTTTGAATGAACATAAAGTTGCAAGTCGTCGACATGCAGATGGTACGAACAGTGTATATATATGCAGAGTGTACTCGCTCCAAATAGCATTAAATTTACAGGAAATGTTGTATGATATAGCACGCTATGATCTTGTAGTTGAGTTAAATTAACAGGAGTTTGAAGGGGTATTTTTAAATGTATTAAATGGAGCTTTTGAAGATTTATTGAATTCAAGCATTACAAGTATTATAAAGAGATACATTTGTCTGCACTTGCTTTTCAAAGTTAGGTAAATCTAATAATTATCCTTATGGCGTATCCTTTTATATAGTAATTTGAATTTATAATCGTGATTGTAGGTGTCTTGACATAGCACTTAAGCGGGATTTTTAGTAGAAAGTTGCCTTGAAGTATCTTGTACAAATCTTGACCACAAGATATCTTGATTTCCGTAGGGCTAGGGAAACTGAAGTCATAGTATTTTCCGTTCAGTTGTTACAGCACTTCATTATTAACCCTTTTCTGTCTAATGATGCCATATGGAATCATGTTTTTTTGTGAACAGCCAGAGCCATCTCTGTAGCGGGATCAAAATTACATACGAGAGGAGGTCCAAAAGTTCGTGGAATGGAGAGGTTGGAGCGGGGGTAGGGGCGCTCGCTTGGTGTCATACGAATCAGAGACTCATCATTAGTATAAATACCGTGTTTCAACCCGCATCATTCGTTTACGAACAGTCGCCTGCTGAAACAATCCGTCAATCCGGAAGAAAACTGAAACTATGGAGAAAATTGATCACCGCGCTGTGATTAAATTCCTTACCAAGCAAGGAAAGAACGCTCAAACCATTTTGAATGAAATGGGAGTCGTTTATAGGGAACAGTGCCCTAGTAAATCAATGATTTACAAATGACATGGTCTTTATAAACATGGTCGAGAGTCAATTGAAGACGACCCCCGCTCAGAAAGGCCAGTTTAGGCCACCACATCGGACATCGTCGAAAAAGTGGAGAAAATTGTACTAGAGGATGCCCGTTTGAAGAAAAAACAATTATCTGCATTAGTTGGAGTATCAGATACCACCATTTTACGTATCCTACATGATCACCCGGGTATGACAAAAGTCAGTACAAGATGGGTACCGAGAATGCCCACGCCGTTTCAGAAAGAGCAGCGCGTCGAAGCGTCAAAACATTTTTTGGAGTTGTGTGGAGATAAACCTGCACAGATTTTGGACCGAATTGTTGCGGGAGATGAAACATGGGTTCATCACTTGTAGCCTGAGTCCAAACAAGAGTCCATGCAATGGCATAAAAAGGGGACACAACTGCTAAAGAAATTCAAGGTGACGAAGTCGGCTGGAAAGATGATGGCTACTGTTTTTTGGGATTGTGAGGGGATAATCTTGATTGATTACAAAGAAAAGGGAAGGACTATAACCAGAGAATACTACGCAACGATATTAAAAAAATTAAAGGATGCCATCAAGGAAAAGCGGCGAGGAAAATTGACAAACGGTGTGTTGCTCTTGCAAGACAACGCGCCGGTTCACAAGAGCAGAATTGCAATGGCTGCTCTGCACACGCATAGGTTTGAATCCCTAGTTCATCCACCCTACAGTCCAGACCTGCCCTCAAGTGACTTTTTTTATTCCCCAATTTAAAGAAAGACTTAAGGAAATTTTCCGACGACGATGAGGTAAGGGAGGCAATTTCGGCTCATTTTGACGGAAAAGATAAAACATATTTTTATAGTGGTTTAGAAAAATTAATTCATAGGTCTAATAAATGTATTGAGCTTAAGGGTGATTATATTGAAAAGGAAAAATAGTTTTGTTTTTTTATTTTATTTAGATCCCTTTCATTCCACGAACTTTTGGACCTCTCCTCGTATATCACTATGATACCAATATTTATAAAGACATTTTTAAAAGCTTAAATATGTTAAAAGCTGAACTAATATTACGAAATTTCGATTCTCAACTTTTTTGAAAATATACAATATAATCATGTACCTATACCATAATATAACGATAAGTATTTACAAGAATACTGTAATATATCCAACTATAAGCGAGATCATAAAGATTTTAAGAGAAAATCATGATCTCCCAGTAACGGGCCACCTAGGGTCCAACAGAATGTTAAGTTGAATTCAAGAAAAATATTATTGGCGTAATATGCGCAGTGATATTAAAAATTATGTTAGGGAGTGTGAATTTTGTCAAACCAACAAAGCATTGCGTAAAACTAACCGTGCTCCTATGCAAATTACCACAATCTCGACACAACCCTTTGAGAGAGTGGCTTTAGATATCGTAGGCCCACTTCCTGAGGCCGGTAAAACCAAATTAAACTTCATTTTAACATTGCAAGATGACCTCACCAAGTATTCAGCAACGTATCCAATTTCAAGTGCAACCGCAGAAGAAACTGCCGAATGCCTCGTCCATTTTATTGCCCAATTCGGTATTTCGAAATCAATCCTAACAGATCAAGGGAATAATTTTACTGCTGAATTGTTCAAACAAACATGTATGTATGTATATTCCTAAAAGTAAAACAACTTTGGTCCATCCCTTACCATCCACAAACTCAAGGGGTATTAGAAAGAAGCCATTCTACATTAAAAGAATATCTCAAATCTTTTGTAAATGAAAACCAAACCAATTGGCCTAGATTTGTTTATACTGCAATGCTTACCTATAATACAACTGTTCATTCGACTACACATTTCACACCCTATGAACTAGTATTTGGTCACAAAGCCCCTATTCCATCCTCAATTTATGAAACTCCTTTAGAACCTAGTTATAATACTTACGTTAGAGTTTTACAACAACGTCTGAAACTTTCCCGGGAGAAAGCTTTAGAAAATATTTTAAAATCTAAAACTATATCAAAAAATTATTACGATAAACATACCAAACCAGTTCAATATAAAGCTAGAGATATGGTTTATGTTAAAAATTTACGCCTAGGTAAAGCGTTATCACCTATTTGGAAAGGTCCTTTTAAGGTTGTCCATATAAATGGCAACAACACCCTTACTTTACTTATGAACCGTCGACATGTAAAGTACGAGTATCATTACGACGAGGTTAAGTTGCCAGAAGTCAATATAGAATAAGCAACCATACCTATAGAGATATATCATATTTCAGAATTGCTGCAACGAGCATCTGCGTTCTTGCTACAGACGTTATACAGCAGATAGACAAGAGCCCAGGCATCTATTTTTAACCGTCATATAAAAGGGAAAAAGGCAAAATATGGAATTAAATTCTATGTTCTCACTACGGCCGACGGATAAGTGCTGAATATGATAATGTATGCTGGCAAAGATGATTCGGAGTTGTGAAAAAAACACAAAACATTGTTGCATCTATTTTAAAGTCATCAGTAACAAACGATGATGGTGACTATGTGAGACCTGTTTCATCGAAGCGGTTACTGACATATCCAATTACTACGATTTCGCCAACACCACAGGAGAAGTTCATTCGAGGCCAATGAAAAATTATTGCTTTAAACAGACCCAAGATCCACCGGAAGAAAGGAAGAGACAGGTTAAAAGAAGAAGAAGAATAAAAAGAAGAATGTTTGACATTGAAAAAAAAATATTCCTGCTTCCAAACACACTTTAACAGAAAAGAGATTGAGAGTATCCAGGCAGCGTACGATTGCTCTGATAAATGATAGCTCAGGAAGCGAAGATTACCTATGCAAGATAGAAAACGACGACAGCGACTGCGCTTGCATTTAATGCAATGATCTATTTTTCCGTTCTAATCGCGGTATTGGTAGGTTACGCTGTATGACTTGTTCTCTTTGGGCTCATGCATCATGTGCTGATGTCCCAAAAAAGACCAAACAATTTATTTGTGAATTGTATACTTAGAATTTTAGTATGTCATTATTCTTCCTATTCTTTACCTTCTACGTCAAAAATATTTTGTCCGTATAGTACGGACAAAATGGTTTTTGTGATTGGTTAATTTAATTTAATTTTAATATCGGCACAAAATCACCGGGCAGCTGTTTCAAACTTTGTAAACAAGTGATTAGCGATAATTGTCCCACTCCTTCGACTATGCTGTGTATAAAAGCGAGGCACAAGAAAGTCAGCTGTGCTGACGTCATCGTTTTTAAACACTATACTGGACCTGTTTTTCCGTCATCAGAAGTGGGATACCCTGCCACTTCCGCTCAAAAACCTGAAGACACGATGGAATTACAAGATGGATTGGGTGCCTCAATCAATTATGGGACCTCAGTTCAGCAAGAACAACAACAATTGAACTTGATCAACGCACCGATGAACCACATACCGCCACAATTTATTATACGGATGATGCAGGTGATGCAACAAATGTAAGCACAATTAAGTAAACCACAAGAAGCGAAAGTGCGTATCAATGATATTTATTTACCATCATTCGACCCGGATACCAATGTAGGCATACGTGAGTGTTGTCAACACATTAATAAAGCAATTGAAACATAGAAGCTCAGTGACTTTGACGTACGAATGAAGGTTGGTGGTCTGCTTAAGGGTAGAGCGAAATTATGGGTTGACGGCTGGATGGTCACCACAGCTTCATGGCCGTAACTGTGTAATAATCTCATAACAACTTTGAAAACAGAAAATCGCTATTCTAGAGATGTAGTTCGATTCAGAGAGCACGTTTATGATTCTTCAAAAGACATTGCCGAATATTTATCAAGAGCCTGGGTCTTATGGAGAAGGATTACAAAAGATAAATTTTCAGATGAAGATGCCGTTCAAGCAGTAATCGGATGCATCGGTGATGAAAGACTTCGGATTGAGTTGTTGAATACTAGAGCCACAACAGTGCCAGAGCTGATATCTGTAGCGTCATCAATAAAAACAATGAAACGTTCCCATCCTAATTCTTATAATCAAAACTCAAGTAAGCGATCACGTTTCTCGAATACAATGCCGTCAAGTTCCGTTTGTCGAATTTGTAAAAGATCCAATCACAATACTAGTGAATGTTACTACAATTCTACAGGGTCAAAGCCAGATCAAAAGAATAAAACTAAACCAGAAACTGTGAACGTGGAGGCGATCACAGATCAAAAAAATAAAACGATAATCTGTTCATTCTGCAAAATACCTGGACATACTTTTGAAACCTGCTTCAAGAGGGACGTTCGACAAGGGGAGGAACGTTCAATATCTTCACGTGTTAAATATATTTCTGGATCAAAAGTAGCTCCGATTAAGGTCAAGATTGGTCTCAAGATTTTTAAAGCCATATTTGATAGTGGAGCTGAATGTTCACTTATAAGAAAATCAATAGCAGCTAAATTATCAGGAAGAAGGCTTGAAACTACAAATTATTAGAAGGGTATTGGACAAATCCTGTACTCTCAATAGCTACTCTGGTAACGATTGTAACCATTGATGATATCAACGTGGAACTACATTTTCATATAGTAGCAGACTATGAAATGACCACAGACATATTAGTAAGTATGAACTTGATTAATGACACCAAATTCATTATAATGATCAGTTCAAATGGAACAACGTTAACACATCAGCAGAACGTCAATCACGTTCAAAGCCTGAACCCAATATTTGAAAAGTTGGACTGTGATCTTACGAACGAAGAAGATATAACAGCATTACGAACACTACTGCACAAATATCAGCATGTATTCATCAGAGGATACCCAACATCCCATGTCAAGACCGGAGAATTGGAAATTAGTTTAAAGAACCCAGATAAGTACGTAGAAAGAAGACCGTATAGGCTCAGTTCAATTGAACAAGAAAAAGTACGCAAAATAGTGAAAGAATTGATGGAGCGTGGGATTATACGCGAAAGTAAGTCCCCATACTCCCTATTATATTGGTAAAAAAAAAATGGCGACGACCGCACGTGCGTGGATTTCAGAGAACTGAACTCTAACACGCTACGTGACCATTATCCATTACCATTAATTTCTGATCAAATTAAACATTGAAAACACGTATTTTAACTTAAAATAATGTGTTTTTTACGCTGATCGAAATCTGCCAGAGATCTCCGGTTGTGGTAAAACCCATGACTACTTTAAATGCAATTTTACCACTAAGCTTGACAGACATCGTTTCCCCTTTATTTATGGAAATAAGTCACCTGGTATAATATTGATGTAGTTGAAAATAAGAGATAAACTCAGATATTTATTTTTGATTTTAAAAACACTTAAATAACGCCAATTTGTAACGACAAATGACAAATTAATACAATGTGTATAATTGTAAGTTAAACAGTTCCATTTGGAACTATTTCTGTCATATTTGAAAGCCAGACAGTTCGTATTTGAAGAGGAAATTAGACTTATTATTTATCTTATGTATTGAACATTTTTGCGACTTTTACGTTACATCTTATCTCAATATAAATTTATTTAATTTTTTTTTTTTTTCTAATATTAGTGATGTTAATCAATATTTTCAAATTAATCCATGTGTCAAAAAAGTGAAAGTAAAGTCTATAAAAGTAAAAGATGTCGTTAATATAAAATTCATTTTTAAAAAATCATTCGGAGATATCATCTCCATCCATCCATATATATGAGGCAGATTTTTTGACAATGACAGTTAATATAATTTGGATACAGAAATTGCTTCTATTCCCCAAAATATAGATATAAGTAAGATACGTTTGGAAGTTACTAAAAACAATATTAGTTAAAATTACATTTTAAGATAGAAGAGATATTTAGCTAAGAAATT
The DNA here is from genome assembly GCA_918358695.1 of Melinaea menophilus ssp. n. AW-2005. Taxonomy (NCBI): domain Eukaryota; kingdom Metazoa; phylum Arthropoda; class Insecta; order Lepidoptera; family Nymphalidae; genus Melinaea; species Melinaea menophilus. Next base: position 19,089,402 of record OU911038.1, read on the forward strand.
ACATTTAAAGTTACAATAATTATTATTAAAGAAAAAATGTATTGTTAAAGTGAGTAATAACAATAATGTAATCTATATCAATTTGGTGCATTGATTGATTGATTGTGACAAACGTTGAAACAGCTAGAACACTACTGTAACTACTTTCACGGAATATAGAAATATTCTCAAGATGATGAGGAAGATGGAATGAAGCTGCGACACTGGAGAGTCCGTCCTTATGTGCACCTTATACCCTATATACAGTACTCAGAGATACATGTATTTTTACCCTGGATATCTCATTGGGACTCCCTGTATGAAGATAATTTGTCAATGGTTAACATAACAATAGTTTTGTTAGTAATCTGTTTTAAGGGTAGTTGTCTGTGCAAGTAAGTCCTCCGTACCGATAGGTCTAATTAGAATATTTGGTACATCCATATTACTCTCTATATAGTAGTAATTGTAGCTCCAGTTATTGGGCTATTTAGGCATACTGTTTTGAACCTTTACCTGAAGCTAACCGCTTTTGAATTATGACCCATTGGTATTTAGAGTCATTTTTACCCTATCTACAAGGGTCTTATTATATAAACTATTTGAATTTTTTAACAAATTGTTGCAGATTTTCTATATATCTTATATTCATATGTAATTATAACGTTTGCTGTATATATGCAAACATTTTTAATTATGGTTGAATTATTACAGGGCACAGGATTGGAAATAATTATGTTTCAGTCGAACGAGGGCCTTGAGTTTCCTTTCAAATTTAATGTATAGGCAATTTGAGTCCAAAAAAAAATATAATGTGTAAAATGTAAAATAAAATTTTGGTGGGAATTGCTATTAACACTTTAACCTGGTAGAATAGGATGGTTCGTCATTGTGAGCTAAAGAATCAATAACTATATCCAGTCAGTAATAGGAGTTGTAATAGATCCATGTTACACGTTACGAATTTTTTGACAATAATTTGGAACCGTAACCATCATGGAAGTCTTGTTTTTCAGCTCTGAAAAAACACAATGCGAACGTGTTTTTAAAATATTTTAATAAAAATAATAATATTAGGTCTACAACTTTGCTCCCGCCGTTTTCCAAAAGATGGCGCTAGTAGCCAGTAATAGTTCAAATAAATAAATCACAGTTGTTTTCCATCAGTTTTGACATCTATAAATATAACCTTACATCGATATTAGTTAATTTTTGTTTGCGTCATATAGTTACACTTAATTAAAGGGAGATATACACCTAGGAGCCGTAAAAAAGCTTCTATTTTAAAAATGTTTCAAAGAAAAGTAATCATTTATTTTAGATCAGAGTTTTCATTATCTAAAAGTGCATACATTCAATATATGTAATTTTTTTTTACGTAAAAATATCAAACAGATACAAGGATATCGTAGGATTCTTGGAGGTCCTTGAAAAAATCGGTGCATACGGTACCCACTGGCGTATCTTCAAAAATCATCTGAAAAAAAAAAAGGATTATTAAATAAAATACTATAATCTAGTACTTGTCATAGCCGATTTCAAAATTATTGGTTTTTAACAAAATGGCGGCCATATAGGTAACGATTTTCGGGCCTTAAACATGTAATTACTTTGGCTATAAAATGAAGAGTAAGTAACGAAAAAAAAAAATCCTAGGTAATATTATATAGAATAACCACAAAAAATTTAAAAGCAATCGGTACATTGGTTTTTGAGAAATTTTGGGTACCGCTTTGAAAAACGTAGTTTTGAGAAAAACATGTTTGAAATTTTAGGAATTAAAAAATCATGAAATTTTAAACTTACATGGAATCATCAATACCAGGCCCATAGTATAGATCTTCTACAGTCGACGGAATTCCCATTGCATCTAAAGTTTGTTGCCGACGACGAATTCGACCTTCTTTTGTCTGTGCGTGTGCTTTCTCAGCTTTCGCTATGCGATTTTCGTCTTCTTGCGCAGCGTACAAGTGCGCCCCTGATCCAACAAAAATTCCCAATACGCTCATAATTTCCAATAATGAGGTGGCACCATTGTTAAACGTACATGCAGCAATAAATACAGCAATATTAACAATTTTGGCCCCGCTGTTCATCGTTTTTGGAGCTATTTTCCAAATAATTTGATTGAAACTCTCATTCGAATTTTGTGTATAGCCGCCAACACAGCGTTCTAACAAGTTGTCATTGCTGAGATTATCGTATACTGGTTTGATAGCATCTAACACAATTTTCGGCAATGCAGCATAATCGTGACAGAAATTTTTTAATTCCTTTTTAGCTTTCGCTTGTTGCCACTTGCACCACGATTCAGGACCTTCAGGACAGAAATGATGTTGAGGCTTGCTGTCTGTTGAGCTGTAATGGTAAAATGATGCCCATATTGCTTTTTTCATATCATCCTTGGAGTTACAGTTTCTGCGAATAGCTAAACCATAGTAAACGGTCAGTTTATCTATAAGCTTTGCCGTCAATTTATTTTTGCCACCTATTCTAGAATTTTTTTTTTACATTCACGAAGACGGGTTCCCATTCGCTTTTGAACGTGTCCCACGCATTCTTTTTTTATGACATCAATCTCATCACCGTACGGTGCAGCCTTTACTATTCCTGTATACGTTTTAGAATCGCCATCCCCCACATAATTAATGTACATAACTCCATGCTTTTCGACAGATCTTGAAAATATTTCTATTATGGCATCTACTTCCATTTTGCCTGATGATCCTTTATGGTTCACTTGACAATTTTCTTCGTGATCCGCTTTCCATTCTTCATATTGCACGGTATTGGTATGTTTATTCCAATAGTTGCATTGAGCACAATAAGAAGATTTTACAACAAAATCAACGACTTTGCCTGTATAGTGGCCAATGAGAATCGCAGCTCCATACAATGAGGTGTAACCACGTTTTCGCCATGTAGCATCTCCTGAAACGGTCAATTTCGTTGTATCAGCGCTTGAATTTTCTTGTATCATTTCTTGTTGTTCTTCACTTACAGCTTGTTTCAAAATTAATTCAGTAATACTTGAGGCAGCAGTGCAAATATTATCAATTATCATATCATACGTCGTTTGTCGAAGCGGAGGCGGTAAATGGGGTGGTATTTTCTTTTTTCGTCGATCTTTGCGTAAAGATCCAGATTGATGCGTTTTACGAGAACCTTTCATTCTTGACTCCATTTTTCTCTATATTTATTTGTAGATGAAAATTCACTGTAGTTGTACGAACGAGAAGCTACTGACGACTCGTATTAATTTCTAGCAGAAGTAATATTCTTGTAATACCTGGGGAGCTATTAGCATGCCTAACAACACAATACAATTCTATCACAAAAGAAATCTAACGTTTCCAGAGAAACATAAAGCTGGCGAACCCAAAATAACGGAACCAAAAAAAAAATTGTTGCATAATTTACTGCTATTTAATTGCTAATTAATTACTGCAAAAAAAATTTTTTTGCTTTTTTTTATAAATAATTACGACGGTTCAGCTACCTTGAATTCAAGCTGGCGGAGCCACCGAAAAATTTTGATCAAAACCAAAAACGAATCGTAGCATAATTTACTGCTTTTTAATTGCTATTTAATTACCGTGATAAAAAATTTATTGCTGTTTTTTTTAAACAATTACGACGGTTCAGCTACCTTGAAATCAAGCTGGCGGAGCCACTGAAAAGAACCGAATAAAAATTGAACTATTATTTATTACTAATTAATTGCTATTTAATTACTGCTTCCAAAAATTTATTGCCCCCTTTTTTAAAACAATTACATTGTTTTATTTGTCGCATACGTCAGACTGTTTATGAGACGGTACAGTCACACCAAAAAGGTTCGGCGCAGGTCATATTTGGCGCAGGTAGAAAAAAGACCAAGCCGGGTTATACAAGACAAGTATGATGCGTGATGTATTAGGAAATGATTGAATGTGCATATGATTGAATAGAATTTTTTTTCAATAAAAATATTTTGTTATAATTGGAGTTTTTTTTTGTACATTTTGAACGAAGAGTTTCAAACATTCCCGCGTTCTGAATGAACCAATCAGAAAAGAGTAAGGTGTTGGGTAATGAAGAAAGGAAAAGAAACAAAAAAAACAAATAAAAAACTTTCAAACAGTCGACAAAAAAACATTGAAAAAAAACAACAGATAAAAAAAGATCAACTGTCAATAATCTTCTGAAAATAATAAACCGCTGTGACCTCGACGCCAAAACTTGGCTGTTTTCTTTCACGTAGTTGCGTAGTTCGTGCGTAGTTTATCGTTTCCAAAAACAACAACACATTGCTTTGTTGTTTTCGGGTGACGGAGGTCAGATCAATTGCGGGATCAAATAGTCTGAGCCTTCGAGCGCATCTTTAGAGTGCAAAATGTTACCAGTTCTTGTGTGTGTTGAATAAAAACAATAATATTCATGACCAACAATCCACTTGTGAAGGTTATAACCAGAGTCTCGAGAAAATCCAAGTCGATGGTGATCACATGTTCGCACAGAAACTGTTCCAGGCAATAAAACTTGTGTAAATCACTGAAGGGATAAATAGAGGAAAATTGTGTATAATCAAAAGGTAATTAAAAAATCTGTCATTAAAACAATGTTTTATTAGATTGTCATAAAATGTTCACGTTAGAAAATTGTTTAAATTCAATCTTATCAAGTTTGAACACAATTTGGATTCATTTTTGATTTTTTTCAGAGCTATCGTTGAAGGATTTCTGATGGAATACTAACTTGGATTAGTCACGGATCACTATTTTGAGCCTTTGGATTTGAAAATTCACGTTAATTTTATTAGTGCTATTAATCCTGGTCAATTACATTAGAAATTTAAAAATGCTGGCACCGTTCTCGACTTTGGCTAATGTCATTATGATTGTGGGATTGAGTTTGATTTTGGTCTACGTGTTCGATGATTTGCCATCGATCAATTCGGTGCAGATGTTCGGATCGATTCAAAATTACCAGCTTTATTTTGGTATTACTTTTTTTTCATTGGTAGCTGTCGGAGTGGCAAGTATTTGTTATGAATAAAACAATACAAAAGTATAAATAAAAAAAAAACTTAAAATGATTTCAATTTTTTTTCAGTTCATATCTCTGGGAAATAATATGAAAACTCCAGCAAGCTTTGAAGGATATTGTGGAGTTCTCAACATTGGGATGATCGCTCTCACGATTTTGTTTTGTACACTTCTATTGGCTTTTTTGGCTACGTCAAGTACGGAGAGGATGCTCGGGGTAGCATTACACTCAATCTACTAGTTTTTTACTTTTGGGAGCCAGTAACCGATTCTGGGCAGTTGTTTTCATGCTGATCAAATCTGCTATTCGAATACTATTGACTCTGAAATTCAATGTAGATAATTTGATCAATATTGGTATGTTGAGATCCAAATTGCATGGAGTGTTACACTCAATGAAAAAATAAAGGAATGATAATCTGATTGATGTTTTTTACAACAGTATAGACGATTATTTATTGGATTTGATTCGGGAACTGGAAGATAAGCAAGATTTATTAAGATAAAGAAACGATGTACCACGGTTGCACATTGCTCCATGAAAACGATCTTCTGGATAAAATAGAAAAAGTAGATGTCGAATTAAAATTTACTTTAAAAAGCTGGATCAACTAAATAATGGTTTTGTTATTAAAAGGTCGAGGTCGAGGATAATTTCGATTTGAATGTCCGTTTTCAAGATGTTCAAAAACCATGTTATCTTGTTTCAGAATGCATACCTCTTTTATGACACTCGTTCTCATAATCCTAATCTTTTGTGTCAAAATTTTTAATCCGGTCATTGTTTTTCTGGAGTCCCTATGAGTCATAACTATCAGCCTACAATAAAGGTACTCAAGGCACGCTATGACTAATTGCTTAATTTACTTTTTGTCAACACTAAGTACATTGACCAATAGAAAAAAAGAAAAGAAAAAGAGTGGGGTATCAACAAAACCCTTCAATAAACCATCTTGACGAAAATGTTCATTTTTCGTTAGCATCACGAACGAACGACATCGAACCTAGTTTTATTGTAACAAAGACGGTATTTTATATGTCATGCGTGGTTGAGTGATATCTGTGTTTTAAGATGAACGGCGAAGTAGTGAAAAAACGTGGTCGTCCTGCTACCATAGATAAGAAGAGTGTGTTTGAACTTCTAGAGCGTCACATAGAAGACATATTTCATGAGCAATCAGATGCTCTAGTGGGCAAAAGCCAACTGATTTGGACAACGCTGGCACGAGAGTTTCAGCACCGCATACTGCCATCGACTATTTACACTTATGCATGTGAATTTAAAAAAGAACTCAAATCAAATCAAGATGAGGGCGGTGCAGCGGAAGAAAGTCATCTGTCGCTCCAGAGCGACGCAAACTCGACCGTCAACGAAGCGAATTCAACCATCAACAACTCTTCGCTTGTGTTCGAAGACCAGAAGTTACATCTTGAGATCCCGCTGGAAAAAAGTGTGTTCATGGCAATGACAGAAAGGTGCAAGGTGAAATGCGCAGGGCGAAGAGGAGGATACCGAAATAAAGTACGATTCATACCTGGAAAATACACGGATACGATTTTTGAAAAAATCTTTGCTGAAACGTCGTTGCGCTGTGCATTCATGATTTCCGACACGCACGTGGCAGTCAATTACAACGGCGGGTACATAAAAGGTAGTTATTTTTAAAAAAGTATCACTTTTTTACCCGCGTCACCCATCATCACACACAAAAATAAAAAAATTTTCATTATTTCGGTTTTTAGTTTCAATGATTGTCTGCTTTTCGGTTACTTGTCTCGCTTGACTTGTTTCCTGTTGCTTTCGGTTTTCTCGATTTTGAAATTCAACTGTAGTTTTTCGAATTCCAGTTTCGTGTTCTTGTGTCGAGCTTAAATTTATCAGTTTGTTTTTGTTTGTTTTCAATCTAAATTTTCACCAAAAAACACTGATGGGTGCCTGGGAATGATCTATTCTGACATCTCGCTTATAATTTAATTGCGTTTCGCAGGGTCGTGCAAATGTGGATCTAATCTGCACATCAATCTTGATTTTGATAAAAATCCAAAGCAAGTCGTTTTTGATTGTATCATCACACTGGGTACCCTGGAGGGCTGCGGTAAACTTTTGCTACGAAAGGAAAAAAGGATGGAAGTCGCGGAAATTTTACAACATAAAACAACCGAGAAGTACCGTGCAGAACTGGGGAAAAAACTAATGGTCTATGGAGACACAGAACCGCCAAATTTTTACTCTGCACATGTTCTCAGACAAGCGAAGTATGAACGGGCCTTAAAACAGTACCTTGATAAGGATCCGATGAAGGCTCTTGCAATGATGGCGTACAGTTGTTACGAGAGTGAAATTCAAGTTTTCTGCTACAAACCGTTTTTCCTCATTTATTGGATCAATCCACAAATGCAGCTTTACCGGGAGTATTGCAACAAAGTAGGAAGTTACGTGACTATTGATGCTTCAGGAGGATTCACAAAACCTATCAAAAAATTGTACGATAGGCCTTCTGGGCCTGTTTTCAACTACGTGATGTCAATGAACTGCTCAGCTGGAAAATTTGCAACAGCCCAGATGCTTTCAGAAAGCCATGATACAGACAAAATCTTTTTTTTCTTGATGACGCAAGCACGAAATGCTGGCTGTATTCCGAAGGAAGTGGCCACGGATATGTCTCGAGCACTGATGAACGCTGTAACACAAGCGTATACACAATTCAATTCTATTGAAGATTACGCCGATTACTTGTTCCAGAACTCTGGCCCACTTCCTGGCACCTACATACGATTGGACAACGCACACTTTATCCATTTGTATTCAAATTTATTCAAAAAAAAGGGTCGTGCACTACGGAAGTTTTATTTGGGCGCCCTCGGGCAACTCATCATATGTCGCACCAAATCAGCTGCCAAGGAAATAGTCAAATGTATTTTCACTCTTGCCTTCAGTGAAAAGTATGGAGCGCTCTCTAACGGATGTAAGTCCGAGGCTCAAAAAGCAGAGGAAACGTTAGAAGCTTTGATGACAGGTACGAATTGACATTTTTTACTTCGTGTATAGAAAGTGTTAAGATATAATTATTGCACTGCTTAAATTTTGATGTTTCAGAAAACAATGGGCTTGACGAAATTTTGAAAAAGGTGCATGACACGGACGAAGATGACCAAACCACTGATGACGAGTTTCAACAAAACTTGAAGGCACAGATGGAGAAATTAGAAGAAAGTGCAAAACTCACAGAAAACAAGTGGTCTGCTTGGGGCGCTGCTATCAAAAAAGAAGTTGTCGATGATTTCAAACGAAAAGAAGGAACAAAGATCAGTCCCTACTACATGCCAGATCTAGGGAACTACTTGTTGAAGCATTTGGCACTTCTTCCAATCTGGTCCTGCATTCGTCGAGACGACTTTAGGTACGGAAACGTACCGGTCACAACTACGGGAAGTGAATGCAATTTCAAAGTGCTGAAGACCGATGTCTTCCCCGATCTCCCATACAGAGTTGACCTTTTTGTCAAAGAACATATTGAATATCTTTTTGGCAAAATGAATATCATCCGAGCTGTACCTCGTTGTGACTCGGAACCGGAGACTGAAGTTGAAAGCAATGAGTTGGGACCGGAAACTGAAGGTGAAAACAACACTGCTTCTTTTTACAAGTTTCTTTCTTAAAAATCTGAAGAAAAAAAGTAAATAACAAAGATTTATTGTTTTTAAATTTTTCAGAACCTCCAGACAAAACAAGCGTTGAATTTATCGACTCAAACAGATCGCCGATGTTGGCCGAACAGACTACTGAAAAATGTCCAGCTTGCAAAGATAAGTTGCCATTCCCTCGAAAGTGTGCCACGCCTGGATGTCAAGCTGGAATTCATCACATGATGGAATGCTCTTATCCTTTAAATCCTGGTTTGTCTGATGAGGGATATAATCAGGAGAGAATTTGTCGCAACTGTTTCTTCGAAAGACCTGTCAAGAAAACGTCAAAACGAAAAAAACCAACAGGTATCGTGTACAAATAACTTTTTGAACAAAAACATTTATAGAAGGTTTTGCAATCAATTAATAATTATGTTACAGAATCTGCGAGAGGTAAACCTGATTCTAACGAAGCAATCATTGAACATGTGCCTGAAAAATCGAAGAAAAGAGGTTAAAAAAATGTTCGCCAACTATTTCTGTTCTTTGTAGTAAATTTGTGATGTAAAATTATTTTCTATTTCAGGAAAGTATGATTCTCGAAAAGAACCGCCATCTATGTCTTCGTTCAATAGGAATGATGTAAGTGATGGTGATGATGATGACGATTACTATGATGACAAAGGTGATGACAAAGGTGATGACGAAGGTGATGACGATTATCGTCCGGTTGTAAAAAAGAGAAAAGGTGAACATTCACTCTGACTTGGATCTATTATGTTTTTAAATTTTCATAGTATTGAGTAAATTGTTTTGCCGCAGGTGATGACGGTTTAAAAGATGATGATGATGACGATTCGGAAGATGATAATAACAATATGCCATTGCCATCCAAAAAAAAAAGTGCAAGCAAACAGAGATTACGAAAACTGGATGGGACAAGTTGACAAGACTAAGTCGAAAGCGCTATATCTAGGAGGTCGAAAAGAAGAGCTGAAAGATGCAATCAAATTCAAGAAAAGCCATCAAATTGTCACTTTGAAAAACGGTAACCTTTGCGGCAAAAAACCAATCCAGATAAAGGGTGAGAAAATCTACATCTCGAACACATGTGCTTTTGACAGCATCGCACAATTATTGTACATATCGATTTGTGACGATGCCAATCTGAGGGACAAGGTACCATAACAATTCTTATGCACTTTCCATTTAACTACTTTTTGACTTTCATTGAACCAATTTGTTAAATGCATTCATTCGTCTGATTACAGATCGCGGTTCACGAGGACGAGTTTCTTGAATTCATTTTGTATCTTTACAACAGAGGAATTGAGAACGACAAGAAAAAAGACGAGACATACAAAAAAAGGGCAGAGATTTTGTTAGAAATTTGTGCTTTACCGATAATGAAAGAAAAAACTGATATGTTCGGAATTCAAGCCGCTCATAATGTTGTGGGATTCGCTTCTGCGCTTACAAAGAAAATTTCAACTATTCATGAAATCAGGAGATGCTCAGAAATGGACTGTCCAAGCAAACAAGTAACGAGGCCGTTGAAAACTCTGCAGCTAAAGGACACACAACTCGCGGATCCAAATTTCCACAACTTAGTAGAATCCCCCAGTTTAGTGTCGAATATTTGTAACGAAGGAACCTGCATTGGAGAATCTACAGGTTTCGTAAGAGCAATCGGTATGTTAAAATAAATGTGTGTTGTAATTGTATATAAAAAACTCAAAAGTCTGTTAAATGGATAAAAATTATATTTTTTTTCCTTTCTTCTTAGGAGACATTTTGCTTGTTGAAGTTATAAGTAGTCAGGATCCGCAGATGATGAGCCAAGCTGTATCGCTGAGAAACATTCGAAAAAGGGTTTTGAGTCCGACTGGAGATGGAACAGAACTAAGATTACTAGGAGCGATTGCGTACACGGGCCCGGCAAGGATCACATCAAGTCGACAGCACCAAATTTCCCATTACACAGCTGTTTACCTGAGGAACGATTGGTGGTACGAGTTCGACGACAAGTTTCCATTGCGCAAGAAGAATCGTTCCGATGGTGCAAAAATTGTACCTAACCTACCTAATTTATTCGCCATTATCATAAAAAAGTACAATTGTACCCGAACTTCAAATATATTTGTCAAAATTACAAAATGGAAATTACTATCTGATTCACCTTATAACATCGATGTACAAAATGTGACTTTTATTTTTCATTTTATTTGATTAAATGAATTTCTGGAATGGTTTGTACATTTTTGGATTGTATTTCTAAATTCAGTTCTGTTTATTCAAAACCATGTAAACCTAATACATATTCAATTCCAATGAGTTTCAAAAACAGCCAGAAGAGCTGGGCCATCGTAATTGTTAAATATTTACATTTATTGTAACATGAGATTTCTTATCGAGTAATAAAATGAAAAGACAATTACGCTTCATTGTTCAATAGGAGGAAATAAAATTGTAAGAAATATGTGGTGCTCATTTACCAACACCAGAAATTTTGCTATTTTACCTGGCTTGATCTTTTTTGTACCTACGCCGAACCTTTTTGGTGTGACTGTACCGTCTCATAAACAGTCTGACGTATGCGACAAATAAAACAATGTAATTGTTTTAAAAAAGGGGGCAATAAATTTTTGGAAGCAGTAATTAAATAGCAATTAATTAGTAATAAATAATAGTTCAATTTTTATTCGGTTCTTTTCAGTGGCTCCGCCAGCTTGATTTCAAGGTAGCTGAACCGTCGTAATTGTTTAAAAAAAACAGCAATAAATTTTTTATCACGGTAATTAAATAGCAATTAAAAAGCAGTAAATTATGCTACGATTCGTTTTTGGTTTTGATCAAAATTTTTCGGTGGCTCCGCCAGCTTGAATTCAAGGTAGCTGAACCGTCGTAATTATTTATAAAAAAAAGCAAAAAAATTTTTTTTGCAGTAATTAATTAGCAATTAAATAGCAGTAAATTATGCAACAATTTTTTTTTGGTTCCGTTATTTTGGGTTCGCCAGCTTTATGTTTCTCGTTTCCAGTTTCGGTCATAACTCTCTTATTTTTCGAAGAAATAATTTGCCGTTTTCACCAATTATTCTAAGGACCTTAAACTTTCAGAAAATGTAAAAAAAAATTACAACAGCGACAATGTTCCACTTACGCCTATTTTTCAAACAGTATATTCAAGTCCGTCTTTAGAACCAAATTGCAATAAAGTACCGGTGCTGAGTGATATTCCGTCACTCCCAACAACTCCTCTTACTCCAGTAAATCCACCAAATCCAAAAACCAGATCCCGACGTCGTCAGCCCACCGTTCCTGTCCTGAAAAGACCGAGACTAATGAAAAAATTTACTTTAAACTATCAGTGGAAAAAAGCCGTTTTTCGACACAGAGCTATTATAGAAGAAAACTCCAATTATACAGATGTTCCGGATATATCAGCGATGGATTATTTTTATAAATTTTTTTCGCCAGACATTCTAACAGATATCGTAGAGCAAACAAATTCTTACTCAATAGGAAACACTGGACGTTCACTTGGTTTGACGGAAGATGAGCTTCGCGATTTTCTAGCCATACATATTATAATGGGGGTCGTGAATATGCCAGCATATACGGACTTTTGGAGTTTACGATACAAGTATAACTTAGTAGCAGATTTGATGACACTAAAACGATATCAACAAATACGTCGCAATTTGCACTTCGTTGACAATAATATACAGGATTCCGACCGATATTACAAAGTGAGGCCATTTGTGCAGAAAGTAAGACAAAATTGTCTAGCACAGGAAAATGAACGGAAGTTTAGTATAGACGAGATGATGATTCCGTATAAAGGAACCAAAGCTGGAAAACGCCGTCAATATATGAAGGACAAACCCAACAAGTGGGGTTTCAAAAATTATGTCCGCGCCGGAGTCTCAGGCATGGTATATGATTTTCTTCTTTATGGTGGCGAAGATACATTCAGATTTTACACGTTTTCAGATAAGGAAGCTTCTATAGGTTTCGGAGGACGAATTGTAATCGCTTTATGTCAAAGCATAAAATTCAAACCGGCTTTTGTTTTCTGTGACAATTTTTTTTCCTGCCCTGAGCTGTTTTACATTCTACGCGAAGAATACGGTATATTTGGTTTGGGGACTATAAGAAACAATAGACTTAGAGGAGCAGAAAAAGTGTTGCCTTCAGAGAAAGAGATGAAAAAGAAGCCTAGAGGAAGTTATTCACAAGTAGTGTGCAACAAAAATAGATTATCGGTAGTGAGATGGAACGATAACAAACCTGTTACCCTAATTAGTTCATATGTAGGCGTAGAACCTGTCGAAAAAATGAAAAGATACTGTAAGGAGACAAAAAGCAAAATCGATGTCGACTGTCCCCAAATAGTCAAGGAGTATAATAAACATATGGGGGGAGTCGACTTAGCCGACATGCTTATATCTCTCTATAAAACACCATTTAAAAGTAGGCGTTGGTACATAGGTATTTTTGTTCAAATACTTGACATATGCATAAATAATGCCTGGCTTTTATATAGGCGGGATCAAGCTCAATCAAGCAAGCAATATATACCTCTAAAAGATTTTAGGTACGAAATATACGAAGGCCTGAAAAAATTTGGTCGTGCTGATAAAAATGACAAAGCCAGAAAAGGTGTGCCATCAGCTAACCCAGTGGAATCGTTACGATACGATACCATTGGTCATTTTATGATAATGACCACTCAAGGCAGGTGCAAGCTATGTCAGAAGCTTACCACTGTATTGTGCATGAAATGCAAAGTGCGGCTATGTTTCGTAACAGGGAAGAATCCCAGAAACTGTCAATTAGATTACCATGTAAAGGCGTAAATTAGTCATTTCAGTTCAATAAACGTTTATACTATTATTATCTTTTGTATTTTTTTTGCTATTCCTGCTCCTGGATAAACTCCCGTCGAAATTTCATAAGTTTTAGGACTCACTTCCGTCGGTATTTCATTAGTCACTGCACTTGGCAATGTATATCCCAGCATACACGACTTTGATCCCTTGGTTTTCTATTCACTTGGCAATGTATGCTGTGTCATACATGAGTTTTCAGGAAAACTGAAACGTAAAGATATTTTTTCGTATTTTTTTGTAATGCCTTAAAACGTCTTAAACCCGATTTCAATAAAAAAAAATCGGTTTATGTAAAAAAAAAATTCTGCCAAATTAAGGGTTAAAAGCGGTGATTTTGTTGTTGAAGATCGGCATAGCGATGGCAGAGAAAAAACTTTTGAAGATGATGAACTGGAGGTTTTACTTAATGAAGACTCGTGCCAAACTCAAGAACAGCTAGCAAAATCATTGGGAGTAACTCAGCAAGCAGTATCAAAACGCCTGGAACAGCTAGGGATGATCCAAAAATAAGGATACTGGGTACCGTATCAGTTGAAACCAAGAGATGTTGAGCGACGTTTATTTGCTTGTGAACAGCTGTTTGAAAGACAAAAACGAAAAGGATTTCTTCATCGTATTGTTACTGGGGACGAAAAATGGATGCACTACGACAACTCTAAGCGACGCACATCATGGGGATTGCCCGGCCACACTCCTACGGCGACACCTCGACAGAATATTCACGGATCCAAGGTCATGTTGTGTATTTGGTGGGATCAGCTTGGCGTAATTTATTATGAGCTGCTAAAACCTTCTGAAAAAATTACTGGTGCACTTTATCGAACGCAATTAATGCGTTTGAGTCGGGCATTAAAAGCAAAACGGCCGCAATACGCTGATAGACACGAAAAAGTAATTTTGCAACACGTCAATGCTCGACCTCACGTGGCGAAAGTAGTCAAGACGTACCTCGAAACACTGAAATGGGAAATTCTACCTCACCCGCCATACTCTCCAGATGTTGCTCCATCTGATTACCATTTATTTAGGTCGATAGCACACGGCCTATCGGACCAGTGCTTCGATTCTTTTGAAAAAGTGAAAGAATGGATCGATTCTTCGATCTTATCAAAGGATGAAGAAGTTTTCCGACGCGGGATTCGTTTGTTGTCTGAAAGATGGGCCAAAGTAGTGGAAAGTGACGGACAATACTTTGAAACATAAATAAGATACCATTTTTTTAAATATATTTTTAAAATTAAAAAAAACGGCGGGAGCAAAGTTGTAGACCTAATAAATATTTTGGAGGTTTATAATATCATTCTTTTAAATAGTTAAAACCACTGCAGATATCATTCACCATTCTGAATTTTATTTTGAATCAGCGTACAAAAACAAATATTTAAATTGCTTAATAGTTCCGTCCGTGTCAGTATAATTTCTACCATAACTCTAATTTAATGTTAATTAATTAATTAACATTGATTAATTAACATTTCATTTGAGATACGTTTAAATCACATTAAGGCACGCACATTAAATACAATTAACATCAAATCCCTCGTAAATCAGTTTTATATAGTGTGCTGTAAATTAGTAACTTTTGAGCAAAATGTCGAGTAAACGGATAATATTTGCTACAGGTTTGTGAATGACAGATAAATTTCACTATAAGTTAATATAATAGAGAAAAATAAGAAATATATTTTACTAACATAATAACTTTTTTGTGGTAATGGACGCAAAGAATAAAAATATAAATTTTAATGATGTTAGAAAATATTTGTTAATATTTAATACTTATATTTAATAGAAACTACGTGATCCTTGCTCAGAGTTGGAGACAAGAATATAATAAATTAAATTATAATTAAAAAAATACAGGAAAATGTAACACAAATGTTTCGGATATTACATTCTGGGATTTTAACATGATGCAACGCACCTGCGTCTAATCAGCGTTCGTCATTCGATTCATGAGAATAATATATGGTAATTTTATAATGAATAAGAATATAATAAATAATTAATTAAATAATGATTACACATTGTATAGGAATATAACAAGTTTTTAAATATTGTATTTAGATTTAAATATAATATTTTAAATCAGACACTCGAACATTGTTAAAGTTCATGTGTCTCTTTGAGTCCATTTATTTGAGTTATATATTGTAGTAACTTCATAAGTATTTGTTTAGCTTGAATGTTTGTTAACAACTGACAATTATGGATATAATATGACAATAATAATAACTTTTCCCAGTTGACACCGGTTAAAAGTGTTACAATTGTTTGCAAAAAAAAATCACTGGGTTTTAGTTTGTTACTTGGAATATTTTGAATTATAAACTATTTGAAAGCGCTTTTTGTGGAAAAGTCCACTTATATACTTATTTCGCAAAAAAATATTTACTTTTCCGTAACAGAAATATTATTTCTTAGATCTTTTCGTGTGGCGTGTATAATTTTTAATTTTGAGTAGATCTGCGTTGTTTTGCTTCCATTCCGCCACGTCCTGTTTCATTAGTTTTATTATTATTATTCTTATGTAATTTTCAATAATATTTAATTTTACCATTCTTACAGTATTTGGTGTATCATTTCAACAATATTTTGCGAAACAGATATTTCTAGATTCGCTCATTTTCTTGTATAATTACTACATAGTTTTTATAATTTTAAACTAGTTTATTATTTATTTCTAAAAGATATTAAAAGCAAAAGATTCCCAAAAATTTGTTTCAGTTAGAGAACAAAACGAATGAATACGTAAGAAAAAAGTTATATTAAATATTACTCACAGTAACTTCATATTCAGGAGCCGAGAACACATCGGGAACAGATAATTATGCTGGCGGCACGCTATTATTAACCACAGCTATGCTAGCTAATAGCATAACCAGAGCTAATCTTAACTCGACACCCATTATGATACTATGCTCGAGAGGCAACTGTTTGCTTGCCGACACTGACTGAACCTTTATAAAACGTCTTTAGGTAGGGGTTATAAAAATTTATTTTATTTACATAAATCATACATACTTAATTAAAAATACCTTGTTTATTTACATTAAAATATTTTTTTATTGCATTCATTTGAGATAAGTAATTTATTCTTTTTTTTTTTTGGTCTTTGGCAACACTGAGGTTAACAGCTGATTTGAATTGTTCCGAATTTTTTTTCATAATAATACTTAATTTTGTCTATCTTGAGCCTAATTCCAATAAAATCGTTTGTTTAATGTGTGTTTAAAGTGATTTCATAATAAGGAAAGTGTTTAAATTGTTTATAATAGTTCAAAATCGTCAAGAAATAAAAGTGACAGTTGATAGGTAATGTACTTTGAATTTTCAAGTCTATTTTTATAATAACTGCCATTGCCCTGGAGCTAGAGCTGAGGGATGCCCACCTACAAATTTCTGAGCTGGAAGAGGCCGCTCACAACGCAACCTCACTTCACATTCATAGCCTGTTTGAAGAGTAAGTTGACAACGCTCCTCAGTTGGCTACTGCTGCAACTCAAAGCCCTTGTGTCACAATAGATTTAACTAATGACACGCTACCTACACAGAGGTTGATCAGTTATAGCAATAACAAACTAAAAAGATACATAAAAATTAATAAATACATTAAGAAAATCCAAAAGTCGACCAA
The DNA here is from genome assembly GCA_918358695.1 of Melinaea menophilus ssp. n. AW-2005. NCBI lineage: Eukaryota > Metazoa > Arthropoda > Insecta > Lepidoptera > Nymphalidae > Melinaea > Melinaea menophilus. The sequence goes on from OU911038.1 coordinate 19,106,566, forward strand.
AAAAAATATCAAAAAAAAAAGTTCTATTAAAAGAAATACATTTATGTAATATATAATTAGATAATAGAAATAGGGTCATTTCACCTGTTCGCGTACATAAGCCTATTCGCGTCCATTTTTTGAACCTCCCTATAACAAACCTCGAAAATAGGTAGAATAACGCACGAAATCACCAGAAAACCGTTACCGCCCAACCAATCATGTGTAGAAAAATAGTTAGTCTCTGCTCATCAACAAAGGAGCGCGGACACGCCGAATGTAAACAAAAAAATAGTGTGCACGGGCGGGTTCGACGGTAAGTATTTTATTATTTTATGGGTATTTTAGAATACACAGCTGTTTTTAGAGATAAAGCATGAATAAATGAGTAATAGTAACTAAGTATTTGCTTGTGTTTTTAAAAGTTAACAGTTAAAATAAGGTGGACGCGAATGACTACACCGAATTCATAAAACTTCCACTTTGCCACCACAATGGACGCGAACTCGTCTGTTGATGATTTAGTTAGTGTTCATTTTTATGTGATTAAATTCTGAAAGGGAATTTCTTTTTATTTTTTATTTATGCAATAATATCATGCAATGTAATGAGCAATTTGCGTCCACATTATTATAATCATAGAAAAAGATACACATATAGTTCATCACACGTGGACGCAAACTGTACCTACAGATTAATAGTATTGTGCCAAATTGCGTCCATTTTTCATTAAATAAAAACAATAGCATAAATATTTTTTTGCAAAAATAATTTAATGTTTTTTTTTTCAAAAATAAAAGTAAGAGCTTAACATTACTGTTTTTTTATAAACTAAACGCAGTAAATTGCTTAATTTTGTATTTTTTTCTTTATGATGAGTTCTACGGAAGGCAGTTAGAAAAAGAAGAAGATTTAAAGAAAGCACTAGGTGAAATTCGTGAGCAGAGAAAATCTGTAAGACAAATATGCAAAGAATATGATATTGCCAAGACCACATTATTGGACAAAATCAGTGGGCGCAGACCAGATGGAGTTAAGAAACCAGGACCAGAACCAACGCTATGAGTGGAAGGTGAAAAAAAGGTAGTTGAATGGCTCCTTAATATTTCCAAATGTGGATTTCCAGTGAAAAAACAGGAGTTGTTCGATACTGTTCAAAAAATAATTCGTGATGGTGGGTTTAAAAATAAATTCAAAGATGATCGCTCTGGTCAAAAGTGGTTTGACAAATTCTTGCCCAGAAATAATGAAGTCTCACTTAAAAATGCGGAAGGTATCAACAAAGCTAGAGCCCAAGTCACAGAAGAGTCGACCAGATTGTGGTTTAGAGGACTTGAGGAATATTTGGACAGTATACACCAAAAAGATATTTTAAATGATCCGAGAAGAATTTTTAATGGAGACGAAAGTGGATTTGCTCTTTGTCCAAAGACAGGAAAAGTTTTAGGTCCAAGGGGTTTTAAGAACTTACATCAAATAAAACCAAGTAATGAAAAAGAAAATATAACGGTATTAATGACGTTTAATGCGAATGGAGATATGTGCCCACCTTGTGTCGTGTTTCCATACATTAGACCACCAAAGGCTGTAATGGCTGTGAATAGTATGCCCCAAGAATGGTGCTTGGGCAGATCAGAGTCAGGTTGGATGAGAGGAGAAGTATTCTTTGAATACGTGACCAACGAATTTCACAACTGGGTGGTGGAAAATAATATCATAAAATCAATTCTTATGCTGGTAGATGGCCATAAATCGCATATGTCGTTAATGCTAAGTACTTTATGCGAAGAACTGCAAATTATTTTGTATGCCCTTCCGCCCAACGCCACCCACATTTTACAGCCAGCTGACGTCAGCGTATTTGCACCAGTAAAAACATATTGGAAATCTACAGTCCGCGCATTCCTATCAAAACCAGAAAATTTGAATTCTGCCGTTACCAAAACAAATTTTTGCACATTATTAAATGAAGCATTACAACAACCTAACATGGCTGACAATATCAAAAATGGGTTTAAGCGATGTGGTCTTTACCCATTCGATGCAAATAGTCCTGATTACACTAAATGTGTTAGAAATACTTTAGAAAATGTATATTACCCACTCAGACATTAAAACTTTAAAAAAAGTTTTAAAACATCGAAATCGACATTAAAAAAAGAAAATATTAACACTCGAACTATTACGAGAACAGTCAATAATTTAAAAAATACTCTCCCTGCAGAAGTTGGCTTTGCAGAGATTTCTATCGAAACTGAATCTGAGAGGTCTACTATGGAACTATCAATGGAACAAAAAAGTACTACAGTATAATCTCGCTAATCCGGCACTTCGATAGATCGGCACGTCCAATAATCCGGCACCGGCAGTAGTCAAGAAGTTTATGAAATGATCCAACTTGCCCATAAAAGCTTTACTCGTACTTGACAATGCTCCAGGCCACCCAAATGAACAAGGACTTAAATCAAGTGACGGGAATATCTAAACCATCTTCCTACCGCCAAACTGCACACCTTTACTTCAGCCGATGGATTAAAATGTTATCCAAAAAGTAAAGTCTTTGTATAAAAATTAATTGCTGATCCATATTATATCTTAGGATGGTGATATAACACAGAGCCTTAAAGGATTGAATTTGAAGGATGTTGTATTCTCTCTCGCTCATACTTGGAATTCTGTTTCATCTAACTTAATCCAATCTTCATGGAAAAAGTTATGGCCTACAATGAATTATGTATTAGAAACAGAAGATACAGATGGATGGGATCCTGAATATAATCTGCCTATTACTGATTGGTTACAAAATCTACCAGAAGAAGGATTGGAGACAAGTGAAGAAAATTTAAATTCTTGGTTTGAAGGAATCGAAGAAACAGAGCACATTATGACAGATGAAGAAATTGTATATGAAGCAGTACAAGAAGAAAGCTTTGTAGAAGCATTGGAGCCACCAACTACTTCAACTGTTAGAGTTAAACCAGATGATGCATTGATTTGTTTCAATACCTGCATAACATCGGCAGAAGAAAACGGCATATCTGCTAAAGATATTATAATTCTTCACAACATGCGAGAAAATGTTGTTAAGACTACAAGTTGCACAAAAGCAGACCTCAATTAAGGATTACATATTTTAAAACTAAGTAAGTAGTACACATGTACGTGTTAATTTAATACATTACATACATACATTTATTCCCTCTATGAAATGCTTTCTTTTATTCATTACCTATGATTTTTTCACTATAACCCAGTAATCCGAACATTCCAATAATCCGGTACCCTCCGGTTTTTAATAGTGCCGGATTAGTGAGATTATACTGTATTTTAGAATGGGATGCAACTAATGAAATCATCGTCTCTTCATTGCACGTAGAAGACGAAAACATAAATGATGAAGCTAACTCAGATTCGACTGTGCAGGTTGAAACAGCTGCTTCTCAAATTGACTGTGATAAAATCACATTATATCCGGATGATTCTGAAACTAAAACTACCAACAAAACCAATTCGTTCCCTGATTGGTCTCATTCGACGTTACACCATTCTGGCCTTGAGGTTGACTCTGTCGTATCCTTAGACGACGTTCTAGTTCTGCCATTACAAGATATTATAGTATCAACTCCTACTCGCACTACACCAAGTGTTAAAAAAGAAACTCATACTAAGGAAGAAACGCCAGAACCGACTCTGACCTCTTCTATTCATACAATATCAATTGGATCACTATCCTTTGTTTTAACTACAGAAAACTCTCCTCTAGTACAACTATCTTCAGCAGCTGTTGGCGATTCAATAAAAAAAAACCGGTGATCCATTTAAAAGCCACCTGATGCTACCCGGAATTTCTCAAAAAGCAAGAAAACCTAATAATCAAAGGACTCCAGCAGCCATATCTTCTGCTGCATGGCGAAAGTATTACGAAGATAAGGAGCAGATCAAGAACGAAAAACAGGAAGCAATACGAAAAAGATAATAAGAACGAATACAGAAAAAAGATCAGGAGAGAGCTCGAAAGAATCAAAAAACTGCTCCGAAACGAAAAAAGAAGAAGATAACAGTCAAACAGGAAACGATAGAGTCGATAGATGTGGAATCTCAGAAAGACAGTGTACCAGTCGTGGAGCGAATGAAATGTGCTGAATGTGACGATGTATTAATTTCTGATGTAGAAGATGACAATGAGAAAAACATTGGCTGTAATAAGTGTATTAGATGGTATCATCTGAAATGCACGCGTTTTCTAGGGTTAAGTTATTCAGAAGCCAAAGATAATTCTTTTGAATGTTACTTGTGTAACTAGCTAAAATTTGAAGGCAATCATACGTTGTCTCGTAATATTATGATTCAACATTTCTTTAAGTCACGTTATCAATCAAAACTGATCTTTAGTGATATTATAATATTGTGATTACTAAATATAATAATGTTGATTCTCAAATAACTATAGGGGAGATGTAGGCAATGGGAGTCAGTTGGCAATGGTGATCATCTCAAAATAACAAAAACCGAACGCGACTAAGCGATGCTAATGTACCTAAACGCTAGCATTACGTCATTCTCGTGCGCGACCGGCGACTGACTCAGTTCGCGCGACGCGCTTGTGAGTGACTGGTGTGTGCAACTTTCGCGCCATTTTGATCTAATTTTTCGAGTTGATAAATCCGGAGGTAAGTCACAAAATAACAAATATTTATTTCTGTACTTATAATATGTAATTATCGCAACATTTTAGTATGCAATTCAACAGCCATCTTATTATTATAACTTGAAATTTCTCGTCAGAATTTATTTTGCCGTCTCTTCGCCCATGTAGGTAATTGGAGTCGGGTGATCCCAATTACCTACATAGTGATCCCCATTTCCCACATTACATAACCTCGATAAAACAGTATAATTGTTTGTTTGTAGATGCCGAAAAGTCGTATTAGAAAGACTACTAAAGCTAACTGGACTATAGACCACCTGGAAAAAGCTGTGAAGCTCATCGATGAACAGAATTATTCAATAAGGAAAGCTGCGAAGACCATGAACATTCCATTTGCCAGTCTTCACAAGAGGTACAAAAAGAATACAATTAAGGCACCTCGTCTCGGCCGTAATACCGTCTTCACTCCAGAGATGGAAGAAGAATTAGCTAACATAATCAAGACTATAGCCAACGTATTCTACGGGTGTACCCCAAACTAAATAAAAAGAACGGCATTTGAATACGCAGAAGCCCTAAAGCTGAAACACAATTTTAATACAAGTTCGAGATTGGCTGGTCGTGTTTGGTTTGATGGATTTATTACCAGGAATAATATTTCTGTGCGGAAGCCCGAAGCTACTAGCATCAACAGGGTTACAGCCTTCAACAAAACTGAAGTTCAACGATTCTACAAGCTGTTAGAAGAACTAATGGAAAAATACAAATTTTTACCGGAAAATATATACAATTGTGACGAAACCGGCATATCCACCGTCCAAGATCCTGGAAAAATATTAGCTGCAACGGGACAAAAAAGAGTAGGTTCCATAACAAGTTGGGAAAGAGGCAAGAACATCACTCCGCTCTGCGCCATGAGTGCTGCAGGTGGATATGTCCCGCCAATGTTTATATTCCCTCGAAAGAGAATGGCCCCAACTCTGGAAAAGGATGGCCCAACAGGAGCAATATATAAATGTTCGGACAACGGATGGATAAATGAAGAAGTTTTCCTTGAATGGCTCCGGCACTTGACCAAGTATATCAAACCTTCTGCAGCAGAACCGATTTTATTAGTATTGGATAATCATGCAAGCCACATTTCTCTGGCCATCTATGAGTATTGTAAGAAAAACTATGTCCATATGCTATCTCTACCACCACATACATCACATCGTATGCAGCCATTGGATGTGTCCTTTTTTGGTCCATTTAAAGCAGCTTATAGAAGGGAATGCGATTTATTCATGAAGAGCCAGCTTTCACAAAGAATAACACCGTATGATGTTGCTTCATTGGTCAAAAAAGCATTCTCTAATGTTGCTTCCATGAGCAAGGGTGAAGCTGGATTCAAAGCAACGGGCATATTTCCTATGAATGCCAATATTTTTTCAGATGAAGACTTTATGGCAGCTGAATTCCTTCAATCAGCCTATTGTTGTTCAAGATCTTGCTGACTCTATTTCAGAATCAACTTCTGCTGGTGCTGTTGACTCCGTGTCATCCCTAACAGCTACTATTCAGCCAGAACGAAATATTCCAATTCCAAGTACATCCACATTTTGTCCCACTACTTCTGAGCTAGCGACTACATCGTTATCTCAATTTGATATACAATCAACGTCTACGAATATGCCAAATATTCAAAATTTTATTCAGGTGCCTAAAAGAGTAACTGTTGTCAAGACAAGACAAGGAAGGAAAAAACAGCACGCCACGATTTTAACATCCACACAAATCAAAGACGCCCTAGTTGAAAAAGAAAATAAAAGGAAGGCAAAAGCTGAGAAAAACAAAGGAAAAGGAGTAGGAAAGAAAAGCAAGCCACAGAAGGTCAGTCGTGAGAAGGTCAAGAAGGAAATTCTGCAGGAATCCAATGATACTTCGACGTCAGACGTGAGAACGGACGAGTTATGCCAAGATGATGATAACGATGATGCAGAAAATGCAAGTAACTTGTGTCTTGTATGTAATGAATTTGGACAAGACAATGAAACATGGTACCGTTGCACTTCTTGTGGGTTCTGGGCTCATGCCGACTGTACTGGATGGGACTCTGCGGACAATTATGTGTGCGATATGTGTTGATCACCATTGCCCACATGCTGATCATCATTGCCAACCGATGCTGACAATGGGGATCGAACTTTTTTTTTTTTTTTTTTTTTTATTGTACCAAAATTACTAAGTCAAAGTGATGAAAGTTGATCTCAATGGATACTTAAGAAAGTAAAGTTTATTATAAGAACAGAGCAATAAATAGTTGATTAATAGATTTGCTTTTTTTCATTTTCGCTTAAGTGATCCCTATTATCTACATCTCCCCTACTCTTGAGTAAAAAATCTGTTTAAAATAGAATTTTTCGTTATATTATCTTAAATATCACCCTTTACATTCCTTTTCTTAGCTGGTGGGCGCAAAATGGTCGATGGGTGGACGCAATTTAGATTTTTTGGACGCAAAGTGGGTAAAACGCGTATTTTTGACGTTTGTCTATTTATAAAAAAAACACAAGTAGTTTCGAAAAAAACTGAAAGCGAATCCTATAGTAGACTATATAATGAACACATTACATAAATTTTACATTGAAACCAGTACTGGAACATTTTTATTTTCTCCTTCAAACTTACCAACTGCACTAAATGGACGCGAACAGGCGAAATGACCCTAGGAGATATGAAACTGACACACAATTATTAGAAACACATATAGCCCGCCTGCAAACTTCTTTAAGAACTATTACAAATAAATATGAGACCACACAAAATATGCTTAGCGAGCATAAGCTCAAAATAGATAAATTGCTGTGCAGTGCAATATAGAATGTGCTGATTCACAAATGAATAATTGCTTGTATAAATGTAATAAAAAAAAGAGTCTCAGTCCAATAATAAAATCATCTCCTACTGCACCAGAAAAATTGTGTGACAGGCTTGATATCCCTGGTTCAAATAGTAATAGTTCCTTCAAATCAAATATGATAAATATTTCTTCTCAAATTAATAAATCCAATAAACTTTTTAATAATTCAACAAATTTAATATTTTTTGTAGGAAACAGGGGTAATTTAAACCAATTAGAATTTAAACAATGTTTTGAAATTTTAAGTAAACTAAATGTAAATAAAATAGTGTGGTTTACATTACCCTATAATAAAAACTTGCCACAGACTGAAAATGAAATTAGATATAAGATTAATTAATTATTATATAACTTATTTTTATATAATAAAAAGTTCCATATTATTGACACTAACAATACTGTTAGTAAATATTGTAAACCGATTCATGATAGATATTTAGCCCAGTCATATTAGGTAAAAAAAGGGGTCAACCTCGGAATGAAAGATAATAAGCTGCAAATTGGTATGAACCTTTGTTTTGTCATTCTAAATGTTGTCTCAAAAGTCACAATCGTTATCGTGTCCGCGTCTCAAGATATTCAAGGTCAAAGGTCACAAAAATCGGTTTTTCGCGAATATCTGGCTTCCTATCGGTTAAATGAGATTTGCATTTATTATAAAAGTTGTAGACTATAAAATCCCCTACAACTTTTGTTTAAACTTTTTTTTCATACGACCAACCGTTTTGAAGGTAGAGCGCGAAGAGTGCACATCGTACAGTCATATACGGCCTAATGCAAGGTCAAGCGTGAGTTATGCTTATCAGTACGTTATAAAGTCAATTATTTACTTGGAAATTATAAATATTAAACAATGCCTATTATTTATGTACTAACTATTAATGATTTATATTTAATTAAAGTAAGTAACTTGATTATTTATATATAACTATTCATATTTAACTATTTAAGTATAAAATATTATTAATTCTGGATTATATATTTTAGTTTTATTTTAAGTTAACACGACATTATATATCTTTTCTTTAAAACGCGTAAATTTCTCAATACTTATATACCTGGAAATACTTGTCCCTACCCTATGCCCTTTTCTATTCATTGCCGGGACAGATGTTGTATAGTATTCAAGGCCACTCTCTCCACTTTGTATGAGTCAAGATTATTCGTTTGTTTGTTGATTAGTTTGAAATTGTACCGTTGCAACTACGGACGTACGGTTTTAAGAGCTATGGCTGATTTGTGTTTTATATGTGATAAGAAACTTTCAGAAGGTGTTTCTGTGAATGTCGTACGTGGTTTACAAACTTTAAAAACTGCAAGTATTGAAAGAAATGATGGACATATAGACTATTTAAATACTTTAAGTTCTGTAAATGTGCATTCCGAGTGTCGAAAAGTGTACACGAGTAAAAATGTTATTATTGCATCAAAACGACGCACAGATGAGAGTGAACCTTCAACGTCAAGTGCACCTCGTAAAAAACGAAATCAAGTCTTTGATTTTGGAAAGTTATGCTTATTTTGTGGCCAAGAAGCTGATGAAATAGCAGAAAAGAAAAAAAAATTAAAGTATAGACGGACAATAAGTAATGTAAGTACTCTTGCATTCAAAGACAACGTAATTAAGAGAGCAGAAGAACGAAACGATTCCTTAGGAGAATTAGTAAAGGAACGTATATATTACGAGTATGATTTGATCGCTGCTGAAGCAAAGTATCATACTATTTGCTATACCAACTTTTTAACCCGAGTACCATCTGCAGATAAAATGCCTCGCCAAGATGATCAAGTCACTCAAGCAATGAAGGAGATTTTTTGTTATATAGAAAATAATGAAGATTCTCAATTTACTTTGAAAGAACTTAAAGATGTCCCTACGGAATACATACCTGACGATAAGACAATTATTACAAAATTACAACAAAAGTATTTAACTGATATAATAATCACAAAAAAAATTGGATCATTTACAATTATATCTTTCCGTGATACACAGCTTAACGTATTATCAAAAGCTTGGTACGAAAATAAAAAAAGTACTCCTGTAGAAGAACGTCTACGGATTGTAGAAGCTGCTGCGGCTATTATTAGGGAAGACATCAGATCATCTGTAGTTGAAACAAAAACGTATCCACCTCCGAATAAAATGCTAGATTGTATTAATGAAGAAATACCAAAAACATTATCACATTTTTTGGAAGAAATGATATTAAAAAATAGAAAAGGACAAGTAGATCATTTAAAAACGAAATGCACATCTATTAGCCACGCAATAATGGCTTCGATACGAGAACGTTCATTTTCATCACAGCTACTGTTGGGCCTTTCCGTATTTCTTCACAGAAGATATGGGTCTAAAAAATTGTTGGATGTTTTATCATCTTTAGGATTTGCTGCATCATATAGTAATACCATACAGTATGAAGTTTCATCAGTTTACCATCCACAACCTCGTATTTTACCATCAGAGTCTGGTGCGTTGGTACAATATGTTGGAGACAATGCAGATATTAATGTCAGTACTCTTGACGGTAATAATACTCTTCACGTTATGGGAATGATAAAAATAATTACTCCGAAAGATGCTGTAATTTATGATGATCGCATAAAAAAATGTACAACTAAACCGAGTGCAAAAGAGTTAGCAGCAATATCACATGTATCTCTTTTAGCATATGAAAAGCCAGTTGTACCTGGGTACAGCAAGATTCAAGTCCAAAATCTACATGATGATCAAGTACTGATTGAAAAAAAATTTAATGCAGTTGATTTGTTGTGGTTATACGGAAAATGGAAGAATCTTTCACCGTTGCCAGGGTGGAATGGCTATCTTCAACAACTTACGAAAAATAATCAAAATTTTTCAACTTCTCAGGTTATATTTCTACCTTTCATTGATCATCCTGCCAGTAATTTAGACACAATTTATACAACTTTACATAGTGCTATAAATATTGCCAAGTCACATCAACAAAAAACGTGCATAATTACATTTGATCAGCCCCTGTACTCAAAAGCACGTGAAATGGTTGCTGCGTCAGATGCAAACTCAGACTTGTCTAAAACAGTTGTCAAACTTGGAGGATTTCATATGCTCATGTCTTTTCTTGGATGCATAGGACATGTAATGGACGGTAGTGGTCTCAAGGAAGCTTTAAGTAAAATATATGCTACAAATTCGGTCGACAAAATGTTGAATGGTCACGCTTATGCAAGAAGTATCAGAGGCCATATATTATTACGACTTGCATTATCAATAAAGATTTTTGAAGAGATGAAAATTGAAAATTGTGTGTTAGATGAGTTAATTGAACAGATAACTAGTCGCGATGTTTTGTGATGAAAGTTGATCTCAATGGATACTTAAGAAAGTAAAGTTTATTATAAGAACAGAGCAATAAATAGTTGATTAATAGATTTGCTTTTTTTCATTTTCGCTTAAGTGATCCCTATTATCTACATCTCCCCTACTCTTGAGTAAAAAATCTGTTTAAAATAGAATTTTTCGTTATATTATCTTAAATATCACCCTTTACATTCCTTTTCTTAGCTGGTGGGCGCAAAATGGTCGATGGGTGGACGCAATTTAGATTTTTTGGACGCAAAGTGGGTAAAACGCGTATTTTTGACGTTTGTCTATTTATAAAAAAAACACAAGTAGTTTCGAAAAAAACTGAAAGCGAATCCTATAGTAGACTATATAATGAACACATTACATAAATTTTACATTGAAACCAGTACTGGAACATTTTTATTTTCTCCTTCAAACTTACCAACTGCACTAAATGGACGCGAACAGGCGAAATGACCCTAGGAGATATGAAACTGACACACAATTATTAGAAACACATATAGCCCGCCTGCAAACTTCTTTAAGAACTATTACAAATAAATATGAGACCACACAAAATATGCTTAGCGAGCATAAGCTCAAAATAGATAAATTGCTGTGCAGTGCAATATAGAATGTGCTGATTCACAAATGAATAATTGCTTGTATAAATGTAATAAAAAAAAGAGTCTCAGTCCAATAATAAAATCATCTCCTACTGCACCAGAAAAATTGTGTGACAGGCTTGATATCCCTGGTTCAAATAGTAATAGTTCCTTCAAATCAAATATGATAAATATTTCTTCTCAAATTAATAAATCCAATAAACTTTTTAATAATTCAACAAATTTAATATTTTTTGTAGGAAACAGGGGTAATTTAAACCAATTAGAATTTAAACAATGTTTTGAAATTTTAAGTAAACTAAATGTAAATAAAATAGTGTGGTTTACATTACCCTATAATAAAAACTTGCCACAGACTGAAAATGAAATTAGATATAAGATTAATTAATTATTATATAACTTATTTTTATATAATAAAAAGTTCCATATTATTGACACTAACAATACTGTTAGTAAATATTGTAAACCGATTCATGATAGATATTTAGCCCAGTCATATTAGGTAAAAAAAGGGGTCAACCTCGGAATGAAAGATAATAAGCTGCAAATTGGTATGAACCTTTGTTTTGTCATTCTAAATGTTGTCTCAAAAGTCACAATCGTTATCGTGTCCGCGTCTCAAGATATTCAAGGTCAAAGGTCACAAAAATCGGTTTTTCGCGAATATCTGGCTTCCTATCGGTTAAATGAGATTTGCATTTATTATAAAAGTTGTAGACTATAAAATCCCCTACAACTTTTGTTTAAACTTTTTTTTCATACGACCAACCGTTTTGAAGGTAGAGCGCGAAGAGTGCACATCGTACAGTCATATACGGCCTAATGCAAGGTCAAGCGTGAGTTATGCTTATCAGTACGTTATAAAGTCAATTATTTACTTGGAAATTATAAATATTAAACAATGCCTATTATTTATGTACTAACTATTAATGATTTATATTTAATTAAAGTAAGTAACTTGATTATTTATATATAACTATTCATATTTAACTATTTAAGTATAAAATATTATTAATTCTGGATTATATATTTTAGTTTTATTTTAAGTTAACACGACATTATATATCTTTTCTTTAAAACGCGTAAATTTCTCAATACTTATATACCTGGAAATACTTGTCCCTACCCTATGCCCTTTTCTATTCATTGCCGGGACAGATGTTGTATAGTATTCAAGGCCACTCTCTCCACTTTGTATGAGTCAAGATTATTCGTTTGTTTGTTGATTAGTTTGAAATTGTACCGTTGCAACTACGGACGTACGGTTTTAAGAGCTATGGCTGATTTGTGTTTTATATGTGATAAGAAACTTTCAGAAGGTGTTTCTGTGAATGTCGTACGTGGTTTACAAACTTTAAAAACTGCAAGTATTGAAAGAAATGATGGACATATAGACTATTTAAATACTTTAAGTTCTGTAAATGTGCATTCCGAGTGTCGAAAAGTGTACACGAGTAAAAATGTTATTATTGCATCAAAACGACGCACAGATGAGAGTGAACCTTCAACGTCAAGTGCACCTCGTAAAAAACGAAATCAAGTCTTTGATTTTGGAAAGTTATGCTTATTTTGTGGCCAAGAAGCTGATGAAATAGCAGAAAAGAAAAAAAAATTAAAGTATAGACGGACAATAAGTAATGTAAGTACTCTTGCATTCAAAGACAACGTAATTAAGAGAGCAGAAGAACGAAACGATTCCTTAGGAGAATTAGTAAAGGAACGTATATATTACGAGTATGATTTGATCGCTGCTGAAGCAAAGTATCATACTATTTGCTATACCAACTTTTTAACCCGAGTACCATCTGCAGATAAAATGCCTCGCCAAGATGATCAAGTCACTCAAGCAATGAAGGAGATTTTTTGTTATATAGAAAATAATGAAGATTCTCAATTTACTTTGAAAGAACTTAAAGATGTCCCTACGGAATACATACCTGACGATAAGACAATTATTACAAAATTACAACAAAAGTATTTAACTGATATAATAATCACAAAAAAAATTGGATCATTTACAATTATATCTTTCCGTGATACACAGCTTAACGTATTATCAAAAGCTTGGTACGAAAATAAAAAAAGTACTCCTGTAGAAGAACGTCTACGGATTGTAGAAGCTGCTGCGGCTATTATTAGGGAAGACATCAGATCATCTGTAGTTGAAACAAAAACGTATCCACCTCCGAATAAAATGCTAGATTGTATTAATGAAGAAATACCAAAAACATTATCACATTTTTTGGAAGAAATGATATTAAAAAATAGAAAAGGACAAGTAGATCATTTAAAAACGAAATGCACATCTATTAGCCACGCAATAATGGCTTCGATACGAGAACGTTCATTTTCATCACAGCTACTGTTGGGCCTTTCCGTATTTCTTCACAGAAGATATGGGTCTAAAAAATTGTTGGATGTTTTATCATCTTTAGGATTTGCTGCATCATATAGTAATACCATACAGTATGAAGTTTCATCAGTTTACCATCCACAACCTCGTATTTTACCATCAGAGTCTGGTGCGTTGGTACAATATGTTGGAGACAATGCAGATATTAATGTCAGTACTCTTGACGGTAATAATACTCTTCACGTTATGGGAATGATAAAAATAATTACTCCGAAAGATGCTGTAATTTATGATGATCGCATAAAAAAATGTACAACTAAACCGAGTGCAAAAGAGTTAGCAGCAATATCACATGTATCTCTTTTAGCATATGAAAAGCCAGTTGTACCTGGGTACAGCAAGATTCAAGTCCAAAATCTACATGATGATCAAGTACTGATTGAAAAAAAATTTAATGCAGTTGATTTGTTGTGGTTATACGGAAAATGGAAGAATCTTTCACCGTTGCCAGGGTGGAATGGCTATCTTCAACAACTTACGAAAAATAATCAAAATTTTTCAACTTCTCAGGTTATATTTCTACCTTTCATTGATCATCCTGCCAGTAATTTAGACACAATTTATACAACTTTACATAGTGCTATAAATATTGCCAAGTCACATCAACAAAAAACGTGCATAATTACATTTGATCAGCCCCTGTACTCAAAAGCACGTGAAATGGTTGCTGCGTCAGATGCAAACTCAGACTTGTCTAAAACAGTTGTCAAACTTGGAGGATTTCATATGCTCATGTCTTTTCTTGGATGCATAGGACATGTAATGGACGGTAGTGGTCTCAAGGAAGCTTTAAGTAAAATATATGCTACAAATTCGGTCGACAAAATGTTGAATGGTCACGCTTATGCAAGAAGTATCAGAGGCCATATATTATTACGACTTGCATTATCAATAAAGATTTTTGAAGAGATGAAAATTGAAAATTGTGTGTTAGATGAGTTAATTGAACAGATAACTAGTCGCGATGTTTCCTACGAAGATGTTGAAGGATGTACGAGCAGCTCCAACTCGTTAATTGATCAATTTCAGGATAAACTAAAAGAATTAAAAGCTCGAGGTCCCACGGCACAGTTATGGGTGCAATATTTTGAAATGGTATCAATAGCCCTAGATTTCATTCGCGCTGAAAGGCTGGGACTTTTTCAAGAACATTTGGATGCAGTGCGAAAAATGCTGCCCTATTTTCATGCTGGTGGTCATTTCCTATATGCGAAATCAGCTCATTTGTATCTTCAAGATATGTTAAAACTTGAGGAGACAATGGATCAACAGGCTTTTGAGAACTTTAAAAACGGATTCTTTACTGTAAAACGAACAGAAAAATTCAATTCTGGTACATGGACAGACATGGTAATCGAGCAAAGTCTGATGAAATCTATGAAGACAGAAGGAGGAGTATCTCGAGGCCGAAGTACACAAGAAAGTGTTCTATGTAAGTGGGTATATGCTATGTATGCCACGAATACAATTTGTGAAGAAATTGAACGGTTTTGTAACATTTCTTTCGATTCTGTGGACCAACATGTTGATGCTAGAGATTCACGAATAAAAAGGGATGATACTGATGTAAATGAACTGGTTGGTTGGTTTACGCTTCATAATCCCTTTCCAAATACGAATCAGTTGGTATCCTTAGCTTCAGGAATCGTTGGAAATGACCAAATTAATTGTCACCGAGCCCATGAAATCGGATTGCAATCTATGGTAAAAATAACTGGTTTGAACTTCAACGAAATAAAGTTAAAACGCGTCGATAAGGTTTTACCGCTTTCAGCCATTAACAAATCTGTCAAAATTAATGATTGTAAAGTTTCTATAGATCCAATGTTACTTTTCCAGAGAATAACTGTAAGCAAAAAATTTGAAAGTAATTTACAAGAATATCTTCAGTATGAACTAAGCCCGTATCCGACATCTTTATTTGATAGTAATGGCATGAGAAAAACCACGAAAGCAACATTATATGACAATATGATGCCTGTCGTTATCGATCTTGATGAAAATAATGTAACATACATCATCGATGGTGGATTTCTTCTGCATCGCGTCGTATGGAGCAAAGACGATACTTTCTCTATTATTTTAAATAAGTACATTAAATATTTACAAACACATTATGGCTCAGCAATTGTTGTTGTATTTGACGGATATTCGGACTATAGTAAAAATATTAAAGCACTGGAACAACAAAGAAGAACTGCTGCACTTTCAAAATCATATGAAGTTTGTTTTGACGAAACAATGGTTGTGCCAATCAGTCAAGAAAAATTTTTATCAAATCGGTCTAATAAAAAAAAATTTATCGACATGCTTGTTGAAAAATTTAAAACTGTTAATATCACAACAAAACAAGCCAGAGATGATGCTGATGTTCTCATCATTGACACAGCTATTGCCTTATCAGAACATCAAAAGACTGCTGTCATCATAGGAGAAGATATCGATTTGCTCGTTATTTTAATTGGACGTACTCAGTCACATCATCAGGAAATTTTTTTGAAAAAAGTTGGCAAAGGCAATGTCAAAACACAAATATATTCTACTAAAAGTTTTGAACAATATCCTCGTACTAAAAAGCACATTTTATTTTTACACGCATTCAGTGGCTGTGACACGACTTCTGCGCTATTTAAAAAAGGAAAAAAAACTGTTACTAGAGCATTGGAAAAAACTCCTGATTTAGATAAACTGGTGTAAGTATTTCAACAAGAAAACTGCCCAAAACAAACATTATTAGAAAATGGAGTGCGCATCTTGTTGGCATTATATAATGCTTCAAAATCTGAGGACAACATTGATCATTTCCGCTACACGCAATTCATCAAATTTACAAAACTAAATAAACCTGTACAACTGTCAACACTTCCACCAACAAGTGTAGCAGCTCATCAACACATAAAACGTGTCTACTACCAGATTCAAACGTGGTTAGGGAAGGACTTAGAACCTCAAGAATGGGGCTGGATGCTTGAAAATGAAATCCTGGAGCCCATACGAACGTTATTACCTCCAGCACCAGCCGAACTACTAAACGTAATATTTTGCAATTGCAAAAATGGTTGTGGTTCCCGCTGTGGATGCAGAAAATCAGGGCTACAATGTTCTTTAGCTTGCGGCCAGTGCAACGGACAAGCTTGCCTCAACGCTTCACTGTATCCAAGTAATCCCGATGAAGAAAATACATATGATCCCGATATTCTGGAAGGTTTGGAGATGAACATGACAGATAATGAGGATGATGACAATGAATCGAACATTTTTGAGCGACAAGAAGAAGAAGACGACGAACAAGAAGAAGATAATTAGCTTCCATTTCCAATTTCATTACAATTAAAATCAACAAAGATACTTTTGATATTTGAACTCACATTTTTATAAATGTATATTATGCCGTATTTAATAATAAATAAAAATATGTGTAAAATATATACTCTTACTATCATTTTAACTTAAAATAAAACTAAAATATATAATCCAGAATTAATAATATTTTATACTTAAATAGTTAAATATGAATAATTATATATAAATAATCAAGTTACTTACTTTAATTAAATATAAATAATTAATAGTTAGTACATAAATAATAGGCATTGTTTAATATTTATAATTTCCAAGTAAATAATTGACTTTATAACGTACTGATAAGCATAACTCACGCTTGACCTTGCATTAGGCCGTATATGACTGTACGATGTGCACTCTTCGCGCTCTACCTTCAAAACGGTTGGTCGTATGAAAAAAAAGTTTAAACAAAAGTTGTAGGGAATTTTATAGCCTACAACTTTTATAATAAATGCAAATCTCATTTAACCGATAGGAAGCCAGATATTCGCGAAAAACCGATTTTTGTGACCTTTGACCTTGAATATCTTGAGACGCGGACACGATAACGATTGTGACTTTTGAGACAACATTTAGAATGACAAAACAAAGGTTCATACCAATTTGCAGCTTATTATCTTTCATTCCGAGGTGAAAGCCCTAATATGACTGGGCTAATTATCTATCTTCATCTATTAAGGGACAGGTAGCTGTATCGCTATCATATTTTTTACAATGACAGCCAATAATTTGGCTAAACATGCTGCTTTTATTAAGCAATATATAGATGTAAGACAAGTTTGGATGTTATCCCAAACAACATTAGTTTAAACTAGATTCTAAGACAGAAGAGATATTCTCTAGCCGAATAAATGAAATGTGCAATCACAGTAATTATTATAGAAAAGAAAATATTGTCAATGTGAGTAATAAAAATAATGTAAATTATATCAACCTGGTGCATCAGAATATCCAGTGTATGAGAAATAAAGAATTAGAAATAGAGTTATTTTTGAATAATTTTAATATAAATATTTTTTGTGTAACTGAACACTGGCTTAAAAATGATGAAATAATGTTTAATTTTAATAATCACCAGGTTGGTAGTTCGTTCAACATAGTTAGTTCCATACATGGTGGCTCTTTAATTCTTTTAAATAAACAAATAAAATTCAAAGAACGTAAAGACATAGTAAGCCTCTCTGTTGAACGGATAATTGAACTACGAGTAGCTTCAATAGAATCAGAACAATTTATCATTGTAAATGTATATAGGCCACCGTCATCTAGCTTTGAACAATTTGTAAAGATTATGGACGAGGTATTGTTTAAACTATCACATTCTAGTAAAAAGCTAATCATTTGTGGAGACTTCAATATAAATATTCTTGAAAAAAATTCAATAAGTATGAAATTTTTAAATTTATTCAAATCTTTTAATCTTATACACATGTTTATGGAGCCTACAAGAATCACAAGCACTAGTGCCACTTGTATTGAAAATATTTTTACAAGTGTTATTCCAAATTTTAAATGTTTATTCAATACATTAGATTCTGACCACTATGGCCAATTTATTAAATTCAGTTGTAACAAGAGAGAAAAATCAAAACAGAAAGTAAGTTTTATACCAGTGACCGTAGAACGTATTAGTCAAATTAAAAATGATTTAATACACTATTTGCCCTCGTTGAAAAATTCAAATATTATGTGTAATGAGTTTTTCAATACGTTCATTAAATTATTTCACTTTGTATTTACCACAAAAACAGTGGTTGTTAATGATAAATTAGTATTTAGTGAGTGGGCATCTGCTGAGTTACAAAAAATAGAGAAAAATTATACAATATGTATGGTGAATTGATGTATAATACTAGTAATGAGTTTAGGGATGAGGTAAAATTATTTTCCAAATCTTTTAAAAAACAATGTAAAATAGCTAAATCTCAACATATCAATAATAAAATAGGAAATAGCAATAATAAAATAAAAACAACTTGAAAAATAATTAATGAGAAAACTGGAAGCATCGACTTTAAATTAAATATGGATAATCAATATGTTACGTCTGACCTCGAGGTTGCTACTGCTTTTGAAACCTTTTTTACTAATATTCCAGTGACTACAACCTTATCTTTAAATTCTTCTCCCGCTGCATCTATAGGTTTACTTAGAGATAATG
The DNA here is from genome assembly GCA_918358695.1 of Melinaea menophilus ssp. n. AW-2005. Classification (NCBI taxonomy): domain Eukaryota; kingdom Metazoa; phylum Arthropoda; class Insecta; order Lepidoptera; family Nymphalidae; genus Melinaea; species Melinaea menophilus. The sequence goes on from OU911038.1 coordinate 19,125,971, forward strand.
TAGATCGATGTGTTAGCAGTTTTAATTTTAAAAAAGTGAATGCTCAAGAAGTAATCAAAGTATTTAAATTAATTAGCGTTAAAAAGACTAGTGATCTTTGGGGAATATCTGTTGACGTACTTAAGACTAAGCATTGATATTTAATAATTGTTTAGAATGTGGTATATTTCCTGATCTCATGAAACAATGTAAAATAACTCCATTATTTAAATCTGGCAGTTCATTAGATCCTAGTAATTATAGACCAATTTCAGTCTTACCCACATTTAGCAAGATCTTTGAAAAAATAATTCTTAATCAACTTGTTGAATTTTTCAGTAAAAACAATCTCTGACATAAAAATCAATTTGGTTTCACTGCCAGTCGCTCTATAACAGATGCTGGTGTTGAGCTATTACTCAATATATTTGAAGCCTGGGAAGGATCGTAGGATGCACTTGGCATTTTCTGTGATCTATCTAAGGCGTGTGACTTCGTTCAACACGAAATCCTTATAAAAAAGTTAGAACATTATGGAGTTAAGAATAAGTCCCTAGATTTAATCAGTTCATATCTTAATGATAGAATTCAAAAAGTAGATGTAAATGGAATACGTTCCCCCGGTTCTTCGGTAAAAATAGGTATGCCACAGGGCTCTATCTTAGGGCCTTTCTTGTTCCTCATTTACATAAATGACTTAACTCACCTAGTGAGGGAAAAACATGGGATAGTGTTGTTTGCTGATGATACTTCTCTTACTTTTGAAGTTAGCAGAAGGCAATCTGTTATTTACGATATAATAATGCTCTCTCAGATGTTGTACAATGGTTTAACGCCAATAATTTTTTTTTGTATATTGATGATTATTGATGATTTGACGTTGTAGTATCCTAATTTATCCTTGGTCATTACTATGTATTTCGTACTACTTCTACACGTAGTTAACAACAAGCTCTTGATATAATTGAGCGGGACGCAAAATGGATGGATGTAGAATATTTTGATTAGTCAGGACGATTGCATTGGTTAAGTCTTGTATCTGGAATGATAGGGTGAGTATGGTTGCTTCTAAACTATTTAGGAAGTAGTACGAAATACTTAGTAATGACGAAGGATAAATTAGGATACTACAACGTCAAATCATTTAACGGATGTAAAGACATAAATCGTCACGAGTTCATCTGCGACTGATGACTGCGATCCCTACAAGTGCAAACCCCAGTGGTGAAAGTGAGATTATGTCCAGAGTTATTAATTCTCTACCAAAACAGTAAAACAGTGTAAATAAAACACAATTTATTTACGGGAATATTGATTTGTGGAAACCTCTTTCTAATAAAAACTGGATTTTTGTTCAGTCGAAAAATAATAAACTTTATAACGAATGTCCAAATAAGAATATAATTGAATTAAATATTTTAGGTACAGGTGTTGTTCACGTCCCTGTCAACTGCGTGGCGTATTGCAAAACCACAAAATTAATGCCAAAATTTAATAATTTTATAATAAATGTTATATCTGTGAAATATGATTTCAATATCATTAATGACTCTTGCTGTATTCTAGATAACTTTAAATTGATGATTAACAAAGAGTCTCCTATTAAATTAAATAATATTGACCTTGACATCTATACTAAAGAAACAAAATCCGCATTAAGATCAATTTCATCCGTATCTGACACGAATACGAGACTCATTATTATGTAATGTTAATAATTATAACTTGTATAATTTCAATATTTTGTTTTGTAAAACTTTATTTTTATATTAAATCACGTGACCGCTTTTCCTTCAATTTCCTAAGGTCCTCTATACTCATTCCAGAAGTTTCATCTGGTTGCGAAGAAATGCCTATCCCTGAAATAATAATTCCCGTGAAAATTAATAATAGTGGTTCTAAGCCTAAGGATATCCCATCTCCTTTTCTAAGAACAAATATATAACTCTCCTTTTGTATTTCCCTGAACATCGTATTTCAATCCCGTTGTTTCGTTTTCTCCGGGGAGCTGTTACAGATAGTCAATGTACCCATTTATGTTGACTCCACACATATTCCTGCTATATCAGCAATCCTTCTCTTTGCCCCGGCACAGTCATCCATCCCGATTAGTCTCAATTCCATTAGGAATTGAGACTAATTTGGTGTGAATTATCACACCAAACGGTCATCTTTTTTTTTTAAACTCTTCGACCCTCCGGCTCATAACAGAACGCAGTAAGGAACTGAACACAAAATATTATTTTTCATTTACCTGGAGTCAAACAGTATGCAAGAAACGCCAAATCTCCCCGTGAATGCTTCCAATTGTTCTTTGACAGTGAAGTTATTGAACTTTTGGTGTTGATGATACGGAAATTTATGCATTTTTGGGCTTACTGATTATGCTGGAGTCCTAAAAGGGTCGCACTTGAATTTTATTGAGTATGGGCACAAGATGGACCATACGTAGATATGATTCGACTAACAATGACTTATAAACGTTTTCTATTTTTGTTGAGATGTCTGCGGTTTGATGATACATCAGATCGAGCGGAAAGACTAGAAATTAATATGGCAGTTATAAGAAATTTATGTCAAATTCTAGAGGGTAAGTTTTTAAATGCTTATACAGCACAGAAGAATCCGCTGATGAGAATGTATAACTTTTATTTTTTAAGTTGAACTCGGCTGAGCCAAAAAATTTAATATGACCCCTTAACCTACAATATCGAGTCTCGCTCGTTGTGAGTCGATTGGGCCATAAATGATTACATCGAGCCTTGCTCGTGGTGTGTCGATTGGGCCAAAAATGGTAACATAGAGTTATATACGCGTGGCGCTCATAGAACAGCAAGGCAAGGCTTTTTGTCTCATTTAGGTATTTTTATTGGCCACGTGCGTACGCAGCTCTATTTATATAATATGTTTATAAATAATATTAGTAAGAATCCTTAAAAAAAATGTGTTGATGAGAACAGTGCAGGTTTTTCTAACCATGATTTGGTGGATATTTTTGATACTGATAGTAGTAATGATATATTTTTTATGCAAAAACGTTCTCGGCGACTGTTTATGGAAGATAACACCGACGATGAAGACCACATATATCACCAACAATCAGAGCAATGGATATGGGAAAAAACAGAATAACCCAAAAATTTGGAATTATACGGGAACTTCTAAGATAAATGCGGCAACATTATATCAGTTAGACGGAAAAAACAAAGAATTAGACATTTTCAATACAATACTTGATGATATTTTCTGGAAAAAATATTGTAACAGAAACGAATCGGTACGCAGAAACAAACATAAACGATGAGCACAAAAGACGAAAAATAGATTAATCGTGGTTTCCTGTGGATTCTTCTGAAATCAAAATTTATTTTGCATTGTATATTAATATTATATTTATGTCTCAAGTGAAAAAATCAAACATTCAAATGTATTAGTCTACGAGAGCCATTATTGAAACACCTATATCTGAGAAAACGATGCCACTAAAAAGATTTACGCAAATGACTAGATTTCTGCAATTCTGCAAACAACGATGCCGCTGACAACACATAAATTACGTAAAATAAAACCAGTGACTTTTTTTTATAAAAAAATTAAAGAAGTGTATACAATGAAAGAGGACTTAACAATCGATGAATCGCTGATGAAGTTTAAAGGACGCCTACCTTATAAACAATATCATCCATCGAAAAGGGCGAAATTCGGTATAAAGTTTTATAAATTGTGTGAATCAGAATCAGGTAAGTGCTATGAATTTAAAATGTACACAGGTAGTGATAAAATAAATCCTGATGAATGTGCATCTGAAAATAGTGTGAAAGAATTATCTCAGTCAGTGTTACATAAAGGACATACCTTATACTTGGACAACTGGTACTCTTCACCTAAACTTTTTGCAACTTTAGTTGGTAGTAAAACTAATGCTATCGGGACGTGCGAATAGGAAAAATATGCCGAAAAAAATTGTTAAAATAAAATTAAAAAGGGGAGAATATATAATGAGAAGTTGCTATGGAATAGCATTAAAATGGAAAGACAAGCTAGACGTGCACATCATTGCGACAAAACACGAAACAACAGAAATGACTGATCAAAACAAAAATCAATTCAAACCTGCTTCGAAACCAAAATGTGTCATTGACTACAACAAAGGAATGTTTGGTATTGATCGCCAAGACCAAATGCTATGAGGAAATATATGAAAGGATACCACAAAACCTTCTTTTATATTTTTGACTTGTGTAAATATTACATTGTATAACTCCTACATTTTGTTTAAAAAACTAAATTCTACAAAGGAGCAAAGTTACGTGGAATATAGAATTCAAATAGCGGAATCATTACTAGAAATTGCACCCTAGCCGGAATATAACCGACGATGACGATTATCAAACGGAGATTTGCCAGAGAGACTGCGCGCAAGACTGGAGTAATTTTCCCAAGTATACAGGGTGCTTTGTAGAGGGTCCGACAAACCAAGTGAGCGTGTTCAGGTACCTATTTAGAGAATACAAGTTGGCCAAAAACATCCCTGACCTCCTATTTTTTTAAAGATATTTTTGTAAATTTTTAGTTTTTTACCGAAATTGTATCTAATCACTTAAATAACATTTCTAAAATCCGTTTTAGACCGGATGTTTTCATGTAATTTTAGTTTCAAATGCATGCTTAAGCCACGAAAAGCAAAATTAGATACAATCTAATACAATATCGATACAATCTCGTACCTAACTGATGTAAAATTTATAAAGTGAAAAAATAAGTTTAAGCTTGACATCTAAGTTCAACTTTCACAATGATTTTAAAAAAAACACTAGCGATTCTGGAGATAGTATGCATTAAAAAAGTTCTCCATTTATCACTTATTACAACGACATAAAAAAATGCTATAATACTTGTCGGCTTGTTCAATAAATGAGGTACCAACAAAAATACAAACAACAGAAATTAATCAAAATTATTTTTATTTCAAATCCTGTTCGACAGCTCCTCTGTTACGAATACACGCACGGCACATACGACGTATTTCTTTTGTGGTGGTGTTTAGACTCATTTCTGCTTCAATTTTTGCAAATGCGTCGTTAATTCTTGCCACAAATTCTTCTTTTGTTGTGATTTCGACCTCATACACCAACTCTTTAGCACGTCCAAAGACATAGAAATCGAGCGGTGTTAGGTCTGGGGAACGTGCGGGCCATTCAATTGGGCCACGCCTCCCGATCCATGAATTGGGGAAGCAGTCATCTAAATACTCGCGTACAATGTTTCGGTAGTGTGTAGTAAAAAAAAGAGATCTCTTAGTGTAAGACTTATGTTTGTTTCCATTGTTGATTTTATTTATTTCAAAATAAATACAAAACAAAAATGTTTATATTCTACAAGTATCAGCCTAATGTCATGCTACGAGAACATAAAAATTAAACCTACTATTGGACCAGCAGCCCAATGTTCTCCTCTATGAGAACAAAATAATTTAACACTTTTATTGCTTGTATACGTTGTATATATCGTTTACCATCCCATATTTATTTATTTATTTATGTACCAGGAAAAAAATAATATTGACAATCTATATAAGTGTTTCCCAATGTGGGGTCCACGCCCCACAGGGGCGTAATTAAAAAATGGACTCTACTAGACTTAAACACTTTCGCTTTGGGTTATTTAAATGCAATGCTAAATATCGGTGACAAATTTAACAAAAAAGGCAAATTCTTAAAAAATGCTGTTAATAATTATAAGGTATAATTTCGTTTGACGTTACCAAAATATCAAATGGGTAATTAGAGTCGTCAAGTAAACTTCGTCGGAGATTCACCGCGGAGTGCGCCGCCTGTAGCGGGGAACCCCGGACGTTTCAAAACTCGCTAAGCAACGCCGTTGTTCGGACCTAATTGGCCAAACTCAACTTCTGTATTGTTTCACATCATTCAGTTGGTGTTAATTTGAAATAATTGTCTGTCAATTAATCGTTGATTTAACAAATTTATTTATAAATATTGTATAGATATAATTGGTAAGTATTTGATTTTATTTATATTTATTTTAATTTTAGAAGCATTTAACTTCTCAGAAATTTTTGTCAAGTGAAAAAAATTATCGGTAATCGTATTATATACATTTAAATAAATGTTTCTGTCGTATCCACACGATTAAACAAAATAGTTAACAAAATAAAAGTCAAAGAAACCGTTTAATTATGCTAACTACTTCCATGTATTGCTTATCACACCATACACATCCATAGATAGCCAAAAATTATTCTATTAGTGGAAATTATGTAGGTAAATTTAGGGGTTTAAAATTACTAAAATGTTGGTATACGACAGTTTCATTGCGTATACGTTTACTCTGTCATATTGAATTAATTTTAACACATATTTTATTATATTGTTTTTAATTGATTTTTTAGCCCATAATAAAATGAGAGTTTGAGACTAAAATTACATGAAAACATACGGTCTAAAACGGATTTTAGAAATGTTATTTAAGTGATTAGGTACAATTTCAGTGAAAAAGGAAAAATTTTAAAAAAAATCTTTAAAAAAATTGGACGTTAGCGATTTTTTTTGGCCACCTTGTATTCTCTAAATAGGTACCTGAACACGCTCACTTAGTTTGTCGGACCCTCTACAAAACACTCTGTATATTGCAAGCAGGTGTAGCATGTATTTTAAGTTTATATGGCGAGCCGTCTAAAACTCATGATTTAAATACTTTAAGGTTCAATTCTTTCATAAAAGCAACAGCCAAAAATACGAGTGTTCTTTTGTCATCACTGCCTCCAACAACTGATGCAGCGTTTGAGCACCTTAAAAGAGTGTACCTACAAATTCAGATATGGCTAGGAAATGACGTAGTTATTGAAAATTTGGGAAGGAAGTATTCCAATAACATGTACATCCCAATAACAATGAATCAATTACCTGCTCCGCATAATTTATTGCAAATGTTATTTTGTAATTGCAAAAAGGGATGTGGAGCTGCGTGTGGATGCAGAAAAAGTGGTTTATACTGCAGTATAGCATGTTTACAGTGCAGCGGAAATAGTTGTTCCAATACTTCACATATTATACAGATAGATAAAGTACAAGAAAATATTTGATGTAGACAACAATGTAATATATTTAAATAATCAGATTTTGTAGTAATATTTTTTTTTCTTTTCATTGGTCGTAATTAATTACCTTATTTTTTTAAATGTACATAATAGAGTACGTTTCAATTAACATATAATTAAACTGCCCGAGAAATTCCATTGTGCACAGCAGCTGTCGCTCCGCTCACCCCTCCACGTTTTTCTACCTGTTCGAGATCCCTACTGCTATGTATATACACAGGTATCTTTAAAAAATGTTCCTATATATCTACTCAGGTAAGATTTAACATATAAATAAAAAAACTATTTTAAGTGAAAATATATGGTTAAACATTAATTTTTTATAATAATTTGTTTAAACAATGAAAAAATGGAGTGCACAAAAAAATTTTGGGTAAACATTGCATTTTATAGTTTAAAAAACAATATCCCACATCGATCATATTAATTCAACTCTAATCCGAGGTTTTACGGTTTTGAATGCTCCAGGCACTCCACTAAGACGTAAAATATGATGGATACAATCATTTCCCTACTTTTGGGCCCAAAGGACAAGCTGTGCATCAAAGGCCAAACGACTGTTATGTGCATTAAATCTGGTACGAGTCTTTGTCTATTACCTGATCGAAACTGATTTTTTAATTTCCATAATATAAATTTCCAAAATTAATGTGATTTTGTTTTATTTCTTATGCAATAAATGGTTCATTCCAAATAATACAGACTACTAATTATAAACGCTATTTAATTATAATGATTTTCGTATAAATAAGTTTAGACACAAGATACATATGTATTTTTTTAAACTATCCTCATACAATTTTTTTTTGCTATTTTTCTAGATATTCTTGGGTCTTAAAAGTCAAGTGGTATGAATATCTTGCAAGTATGAAGGTGAAGATTTTTGAAGAACTTTATAGAGAAGTGACATGCACATTCCGGCGGAAGCGGTTAGGAAGCCACTTTAACTCACGGCGATTTTCCGAAATGTGTAGATGAAACGGATGCATAAATTCTGAAGTCGACCTAGTTTGCTCAGTAGCCCCTTAGCCGCATCTAAATAACAAATCTCAACGTAGTCAAGAAAAGGAAGTAGGAGTTTTAAAGGGAAGTAAATTTTGAATACGTGAATTTTGAATACGTTTGCTTATATCGCTGAAGTGAGCTACCAAAATGAAGTGGGAATCTATGGTTAATCCCAGATTTTTACAGTATCTAGGTACTGTAATGGAGTACCGTCGTAAAGAACAGACTGCGAGATTGCTTGTTATAATTTATAATAGCTTGCGACTTAATTGGATTAACTAATAAACCATATATATTCTTCTTCCCATAAGCGTATGTTTTCAAGATCGATGTTGATTGATGCTATTCCCTGTTCGATTCCAGAAAAAGTGTTGTGCCTGTAAAGCTGCAAATCATCTGCATAGAGATGTTAGGGAGAAGATATTATTTTAGAGACTTCGTTTATAAATATAGAGAAGAGTAACGGAGATAGTACGCCGCCTTGAGGTACACCAGCAGAAAGATCCGTCTGTCATTGGATTACACAATCTGCCGACGCCCGTAAAGGTATGATTTAAACCCGTTTAAAACGGAAGGAGGTAAAGAGAAAGTAGAGAGAATGCCAAGCAAAATATGAAAGTCCATTGAATTAAATGCATTATTAAAATCAAGAAGAACGAGTATCGAAAGCTGTCTGTTATCCATCGCATATCGAATATCATAGTCGCTGACACTTTGATTAGTGCTGTGGTAGTGCTATGATGAGGACGGAAACCGGATTGAAAAGGACTTAAAAGATTATTAACCATGAAGAAATTCTGAGAATTGCTTGTGAGTATAGATATTGGTCGATAATGCGAAGGCAGGGTAGAATTACTTATTTTAGATAAGGGAATTCCCTTAAAATTATATATAATTATATATGCTATAATATAATTATAAAATAATTATATAGGCTGCCTTCCATGCAGAAGGGAATGTGAAAGTTCTTAAAGAAAAATTTAAAATATATGTTATAATAGGTAATAGGATATCGATTATAGGAATAAGCATATCTCTACTAATGTCATCATTACCGACGGCCTTAGAAGAGATAGCAAGTAGGGAATTTTTGACATCTCCCTCCGTTAAATCCTGGAAGAAAAAGGGGGAATCACAGATAGGTGGGTGATATTTGACATTTGTTGCAGGGTTTTAGATTTACGTTCTTTAGAAAGTATTAAGGGTGGAGAAGAAAAATGTGTATTTAAAAGATTTAAATCAACAGTATGATTGAGAGTATTACGATTTTTAACCGCACCTAGTGACTTTAAGAAGTTCCACATTTGTGCACCCGAAAGATTTTGTATCGAAGAAAAGATATGATAACGTTTTGCTTCCCTACACATTCTATTGCAGACATTGCGCAGTTTTTTGTAAGTTTTGATTTTATCTGGAAATGAATCTTTTTTGATGAGTGAGTGCCATGAGTGATTTAATTGTAGGAGTAAGCCAAGGTGCAGGAAGATATCGAACTCTTATTTGCCTTACGGGAGCATGGACATCATACAGCTTAATTATTTTTGCATTAAAGATCGTAACCATCTCATTAATACTCTGAGAATCATACAGAGTAGGCCAATTTATATTAAGTGTATCAGATGTAAGGTTGTTGGGTTTAATACTTTTGAGACTACGGCGAAATATACACTTTTGTTTGCGCTTTAAAAAAAGGTAACTTATAGCGAAGGAATAATAGATCATGGTAAGAGAAAGAGGCTGTTAGCTGACCATGAGTTAGAATATTTTCAGACTTTCAAACAAGGATAAGCGTTTGGAGGAAAATGGGTGTCAGAGAGGGGACACAAGGTCAAATTAAAGGAGGATGTCAGGGATTAAAATTTTTGTGCTCTGGGGTCATTTTTGACTAAGAATGTATTTAAATCACCCATTGTAATAACATGGTTATAGGAAGGAGATAATATCGAGGAGGGATTCTTCAAAAGTATTGAAATAATTGACATGTAGAGAAGGGCTATAAAAAACGCCAACCATAATTTTAGTATGACGAGCTATAATTTCAATGAAAAGGTATTCAAGATAAGGTTCAGGGGAAGGGTCAGAAGATGCTTAACTATGTTAAAGGAAACAATGTCACGGAGATAGATAGATACAGACACCTCCACCTCCTTTGGAAGTTCGGTCATTACGTATCAGGTTGAAGTTAGGAATATTGTAGAAAGAGGTGGAAAGAGAGGGTTTTAACCATGGCTCTGAGACCAGAATAACGTGAACACTGACACCATTAAATGATGCGAGAAGATTGGAGTAATAAGCCGCAATGCTTTGCGCGTTAATGTGAACTAAATTAATTCTTTCAGAATTGCTGCAGAAGATTGAATTAATTTGAGAATAAAGAGAAGATGAATTATCGCGAACTGGAAACACTGAGAAAATCATCATAAGAAGTACTAGAGAAATAGTCATCATTAATATTCAGTATATCCTACATATACAATTATAAATTTAAAAATGCAAAATAAATAAATAAATAATAAAATAGAATAAATTTGTATTATATAAAATAAAGTAAATTAAAATAAAGGAAAATAATTACACCGATCCCCCGATTTAAACGGTACTTGTTTTACACGTTTTCGCTTTTAAACGGTTTTCCAAATAAGTTTTTTGTTTTTATCGCACTCTACTAAATGTTACTGTGATTGAACACATTGTATTTGAGTGAAAGTTTCACAGTTTCAGAAAGATTTAATTTTCCATGTTCGTAAATTACAAGTGAGTGCATAATTTAGATTATTATAAATTAACGGCTGTAAATAAAAAAACAGTGTTTCCGTAATATATTACATATTTTAACCTGTCAATGCATTTTATTTTTATTTTTGTGTACACCTAAAAAATATTTAATAAAATCACAACTGTTAAATAGCAAAATTATGCATTTTCTGCAAGTTTTTTGATTTACACGGTTTTGACTTGAGAATTTTTAATTTTCGATTTACACGTTTTTCTCAGGAACGTATCTACCGTGTAAATCGGGGATAGGTGTATTTATATAAAATATACAAGACTAATTAAAAAAATCAACAAAATCAAAGTTTTCCTAAAATCAATCTTACTACATACTCGGCATAGCATAAAAAGAACGTTAAAAAATCTGGTAAAGTCTCGATAGTAAACTAACAATTAGGTAAAAATAATAAAAAGAAATAAAAATAGTTGGAGAAATAGTTGATAAAAAGAAATAAAAATAGTAGAAATAGTATAAACTAGACTAATATGGGACGTGGTCCGTCTCTTTTAACGTCGAGTCGATGACAGATATCTTGTGTTATGTTCTTTATTACCGCACTTGACGGCTTCATGCGGTCGAACATCACAGATTTCATTATGGATTCTGTTTTCTCATCTGTAGTCTACTGCAAACCATAAAACAGGAGAATTTTACTTCGTGATCTTGCTTCGTGTTTATCAAATCCTTATGACAACAATTGCAACTGCTACCGCAACATGGATAGAGTTTTGCAAACAAGACTCTTGAAAGCGGAGTATTCAGCAGAGAGCCCTGGGAGATCCTTACAAATGCCAGAAGAAGCTTTTGAAGCTTGTGAAAGTGCAAGTCCCTTGTCAAAGTGATCCATACGGGACTCAAACATATTGATAATCTCATCCATGTTCTTACGTAGTTGTGTGTGTAGATCCATTTGTGATATTATCCAAAACTTGTTTGTTGTGAAAGTTTATTTATGCCAGGTATGTAGAATTGCTTCTAGAACATTAAGTTAGGTTCTATAATATATATATGTCGGCGTTAAATTATTTTAGACTTAAAGTTAATTATTTTAAGTTAGACTTTTAACGATTACTTTGTTTATATTTAATTTATTATGAATATTACTTTTATAAACAGAATTTTTGGACAATTGATTTAAAATGGAACATTCGCGTTACTACGCGAATCTTAACACCGCCACAGAACAACTAAAATGTTTTGTGGCAAATAAATCAAATTATTATGAAATCGTTGTCCAGAAATTATAAATAGAATTTACAAATAGTTATTGCTGATTTTTAATAACGATTAAGTGTGTTTTTTTAATAAATGTAAGTGTTTTCATTGAATGACGATTGTCTTTAAAAGCGCCAACAAAGATGGCCGACACCAATATTGTTGGAGCTTGGGTTGAAACAAAAAGTGTGAGTGTTAAAACCAAAATCAATTATATCTGGTGAGTTCTGAGTTTGTTATTTTAATTTTTAGTTTAACTAATTACAATTAAGTTTAATTTTTAATTTAATTTAGTGATTGTTATATTAGTGTTAAAATCAAAATCAATTATATCGGTGTTAAAATCAAAATCAATTGTATCTTGTGAGTTCTGAATTTGTTATTTTAATTTTTAGTTTAACCAATTACAATTAGGTTTAATTTTTAATTTAATTAAGTGATAGTTAATTGTTTTAATTGTAATTAAGCTGGGCACTTCAGTTTTAGATGAACGAAAAAAATATTAAAATGTAATATTTGTAATAGATTAGGTCACCTCTCCATTAATTGTCCAAGATTGCCTTCTGATTCTATTAGTAGGGCCGATAAACCTAAAGATAAAGAGGTAATGCGTATCAAGACATAAGGCTGATGACAGTTAATATTTAATGTTTTTAAAACTCAACGGAGATCTAATTCAAGGCTTCGTGGATTTAGGAAGCCAATGTACCTTAATTCTGCACAGTGAGGCAGTTAGGTTAGGAGTCATATGGACTGAAAATGACTTGACAACCATGAGGGGTATATGTAATAGTATAATAATACCACTGGGTGTCTAACGTCACTATTGAAATTCAGGATATTGTGGAAGAAGTCAATGCGTATATTGTGGATGACAGTGTTATCAAATATTCAGTTCTTATTGGACATAGTTTTACCGAGAAACCCGGTATAATCATTACTAAAACTTTCTTTAATATTTACCCGAGATCGTTCAGTTAAATTGCAACTAAATCTGAAAACAGATGTTATTTTACCTCCTAAGGAAATGTTTACATTGTATTTCCAGAAATAAGTATTCGGGTTCGGTTCGCGTTAGTGGTTCTATACGTCGCAAAACGAATATTATTTGATTTCGGGGTGAATACGATAAAGCGGCGAGGGTAAAATATTGGTGCAAAACTTTAGTGATAATAGAATTTGTTTAAAGCAGGGTTTACTTGTTACACGAGCTTTTATCGGAGATCACTTGAGCATAAATTTATTAGACTTTGATAATCCTGAGACTAGCTTAAAAATTAATTACAAACAAAAATTTCATTCTTTTGAATTGAAATGGGAAACTTTAGCCGTTGTCGCGTCATTGAATCGCTTTCAGATTTATCTGTTAGGGCTAAAATTTAAAGTAGTCACTGACTGTAATGCGCTTCGTACTATGTTGACAAAAAGGGATCTTATTCCACGAATTTCGCGTTGGTGGATTCAATTTCACGGGTACAACTGCGAAATAGAGTACAGACCGGGTTCGAATATGGCTCACGTAGACGCTCTTAGCCGTGGACCTGTCGGTGAACCTGACATGGATACCGAACAAGTTCTTGACGTTTTACTTAGATGACAGATCTTGACGATTTACGTAGATGTTTAGAGTGCACGCATCATAAAACGCCTGGGGAAGCTAAAAAAGGAATGCTTTACCCCATACCAAAGTTGGAAAGCCTTTTATTACACTTCATGCTGATCATTTAGGCCCATTTAATCGCACTAAGCGGGGTAACATGTACCTACTTACTTGTTATTATCGTAATATAATATCGTATATAAGCCGTAAGAGATACAAAATCAATTACGGCAATCAAAGTATTTAAAAAGAACACTTTAGTTATTTTGGCGTCCTTTCTCGTTTTACAACGGATCGTGGTACTTGTTTTAAAAGCGCAAAATTTAAAGAAATTACACATAAATAAAAAATAAAGCATATTCTGAATGCAGTGGCTACCCCAAGAGACAATGGACAGGTTGAGAGATTTAATCGGACCGGAATATAATGTAAGAGATTTGGTCAGAATAGAAAGAACCGTAATAGACAAAGACCATGTAATGTATAATTCTAAATCGTCTGGTTCTCACCTAAAGATGGGTGTTCCACAAGGATCTATTCTGGGCCCATTTTTGCTTTTACTTTATATTAATGACTTGCCCATTTTTGTTAAGGGTCAGTGTGACATTGTACTCTTTGCTGATGACACCTCGCTTATTTTTAAAGTTGAGCGTGATAGGATTAATTATGACGAAGTAAACAATACTTTGTCACGAGCCCTGCATTGGTTTGAATTTAATAATTTAGGGTTAAATGCTAAGAAAACTAAATGTATAGAGTTTACACTTCCTAATGTAAAAAGTAAAAATTTTAACTTGCTCCTTAACAATGAAGTGTTAGAATTGATTGACTCAACAAAATTCTTAGGTATAACATTAGATAAAAAGCTCCAGTGGAACCCCCATCTCTTAACACTCGCAGCCAGACTCAGCTCCGCCGTCTTTGCAATTAGAAAAGTAAGACAATTAACGGACATTAATACGGCTCGACTTGTTTATTTTAGTTATTTTCACAGTATTTTGTCTTACGGTATTTTATTATGGGGCAGTGCTGTCGAAATTAATTCTATATTTATTTTACAAAAAAGAGCTGTGCGGGCTATTTAGAACTTAAAAGGTAGAGATTCTCTGAGAGATGTTTTTAAAGAAATAGGTATTCTTACAGTCGCTTCGCAATTCATATTTAATAACATATTATATATACGTCAAAATTTAAATAGTTATATAAAAAACAGTGACAGACACGCGATAAATACGAGAAATAAAAACAAACTCGTAACGCCAAAGTTTCGGCTTCTAAAAGTTAATAAATCCTTCATGGGTTTGAGTATACGCATATATAATAAAGTACCACAAAATATCTTAGACCTTCCATTTCTTAGTTTTAAATCTAAAATTAAAAGCCTATTATTAAATAAAGCTTATTATAACGTTCAAGAGTTTTTAGCGGATCGAAATATGTGGAACTTAAGTTGTTGAATCATTTGCAGGATTTATATTATAATGTACATCACCTATTGTTATATTTCTTTTGAAAAGATCAACTGTTGAGTTTCTGGCCGGCTCTTCTCAACAGAGCACAGCATTCCGAGCCGGTGGTAGCTTACTTACGGACTGACTACACTCACATTTTTTTCATTGTAATAATTGACGATTCAAAAGTGCGTGTAAATGCCTACTTGAATAAAGATATTTTGAATTTGAATTTGTAAGGAAATCCCTAAAGAACAATGACAATTTTTTACCTGAATATGTTACGAAGCGTTTAAAATAAGACAAAAGCGAAACTTAATTGTACTATTTAGTCATTTTTTATACGGCGCTAGATTTACGTGGCAAAGCCACGAAAATAACTTTTATTTAATAAGCTTTTAATTTCTGTTTTTTGTGTATTTCCGGTTTAATACTATTAAAAAATAAAAACTATTTAAAATGATAAATAGCAATATAAATTTTTCTTTGTTGTAATTGCTACATAATAAAGAAACTAAATAATTGCGTTTGTTGTATGTATTTGACTATAAAATTAATCAAATATATTATTACACGGCAATTTAAATGACTGGCAACTGACTAATAGTTTGACTGACTTTGACACTATCAGAAGCCATTTTAACCAGCTTTACGTGGTCTATTTAGTTCTACGCTGTCATCAAACGCTTTAACGGATTTCGATTGTGTTTTTCTGTTCTGAGTGTTCTTTTATCATGGATAGCAAGCGCATTCGCATATTGTGCGTGAATTGTAATATTTGCGTGAATACTCTTCGCCGATATCGGATTTTAGAACAAAACACAAGAGTGTGTACGATGCTCTGTAACTGGATTTATCCACAAATTATAAGTTCTTTAAAACGCTATTATTACCCGTATTTATCTCTAAATTATATTAAATTAACTCATTTATACTTTCAAACACAGTTTGTTATAATGCGTTAACACATACTACAATTTACTTTCAGACACAAGCTGGACCGACACTAAGGCAGCGTGGTCATACCTATGTTTGTATTTGATGCGAATGTTCCCTTCTACGAAGGCAAAATAAGAAAATATTAAGAGATATTCCCTCTGGACTACAAAGGCAGATGATCGAAATAATTAAATACCGTAAGGAACCACAACAAGTGTGTACATCTTAGTTTAAGTTCTGTTTTATGCTATTATTTTTATGTATTCTATACACATTGAACTTAAAGGTTTTATAGTTTTAAAATGTTTGTTTGATTTTATTTATTTTAGTATCTAATCTTTTTACAATTATTCAGATTGTGAGACTTACATATATACATATATTATAAGTTTAATTTACCCTGAATGACATTTATCTTAGATATATGTGTTTTATGTCATTATATGCTAAAATCAGAAAGATTTCTTATATTTCTGCCAGGTAACAACTTCAGACAAGGTATGTTTAATCCTGCAGTAGACTTTGAAAACTTACAGGAAATGCATGACCGAATATTTGAATATTGGGTGGGGTTATCTAAAGAAAATCTTTATTTAATATTAGAAGAAGTACCAAGGATTTTAGAAATTAGAAGAGGGAGGTTAGGTCTCGTGTCTTTGCTGCTAAAACTGAGGACTGGGGAGTCTGATGAAAGGATAGCCACTTTAATGCAGAAGCCGCGTCGCAGCTTCAAGCTATTAATGAACAAGGTTTGGGAAGTACTTGTGCAAGATTATGTACCAAGACACCTAGACACTAACCATATTTCTAGGGAACAATTACTAGGCCATAATTTGTTAATACGAAATGGTATATATGGCAACAGTAATAATGTCATTGTGATTTGTGATGGTACCTATATATATATATGAACAAGAGTAGTAATTACATGTTTCAAAAAGACAGCTACTCTCTTTATAAATACAGGAATTTATTAAAGGTGTTTTTATTGTAACTTATGATGGCTATATTGTTGACTGCTTTGCCCAATTTAAAGCTACAACCTCAGACGCTGAAATTATGTCTTCATTATTTAGAAATTAGTCATCCGCCCTTAGACTTTATTTCACAAAAAACGAGACTTTAAAATATTCAGACAGGAATATTGTCATCGGTCTCTACCATATATGATGCAAAATGTTCAAATAGCAGCGACTCTCTTGAACAGCTTTGGTACTCGCTTAAGAAATAATGAGTATGCAAATGAAATATTAAATACGAGGTGTGTTCAAAAAGTATCGCGAATTTTGAATTTTCGCGGGTTACGTATATTCGAATTTCGATTTTTTTGTGGCGTTATGTTAGTACTCATGTCTCTCACTTATGCCGACAAGCTCGGCCATTTTGAATGTTCACTTAATTGTTGACAGCTGCTTTGCTTGCACGTGTTTTGGATCATCTTCGATTTTTACCTATTCAAAAAAATGGAGCAAAGAACCTGTATCAAATTTTGTTTGAAAAAAAAAAATTAAGTGCGCGGATGCATTCCAAATGTTGACTGTGGCATACGGAGAAGTTACCTTGGACCGAAGCAACGTTTATCGGTGGTACAAAATGTTCTCAGAAGGCCGAGAAGATGTGAACGACGAAGAGGGTGCCGGACGCCCGAGCACTTCAACAACAGACGAAAAAATTAATGAAGTATAGAAAAAAGTTGCTGAGGACCTACAAGTTCGGTCGAATGTGAAAGTTTTGCTGACAGTTTTCTTCGATTGCAGGGGCGTAGTGCATCATGAGTTCTTGCCACAGGGTAGAACGGTCAATAAGGAATATTACCTGCAAGTTATGCGCAATTTGCGCGAAGCAATCCGCCAGAAACGTCCGGATTTGTGGAAGAACAAAAATTGGCTTTTGCACCACTATAACGCCCCTGCACACACATCGTTGCTTTTGCGCGACTTTTTGGCCAAAAACAACACACGAATGATGCCGCAGCCACCGTATTCCCCAGATCTGGCCCCCTGTGACTTTTTCTTGTTCCCTAAACTGAAAAGGCCCATGAAAGGACGACGTTACGCTACGCTTGATGAGATAAAGACGGCATCGAAGGAGAAGCTGAACAAGATAAAAAAAAAGATTTTTTGAAGTGCTTCGAAGATTGGAAAAACCGTTGGCACAAGTGTATTGTCTCATGGGGATTACTTTGAAGGGGACAAAATAGATATTCATGAATATTCATGAGTCTCATAGCTGGCCGCAACAACGTGCTACGATTTCCTCGTCTTGAATATAGAGATCTCATATTATTTGCCTTAGGAACCTATCAAATTTGTCAAGCTCGCTCCTATTAAGGAGAGCACATACGTTTCGATGGTGGTAAAGAATTGAAGTCTGTAGCGAAACAGTTGAAACCTCTCATTATAATTTAAGGGGAACTGGAGACACTACTTTGATAAGAGGCAAAATAAAATCGTGACATGTATCCAGGAAACAATATTATGTTTATATTTTAATTGAAAATCATAATCCTAGCAGATTAAGTATAGTCGAATAATGTTGCAATTGTATAGTTGGTCGGCGTACTGTTGGTTGTTGCGCACACGTCATGACCATCGTGTATTACCTAGGGTGGGCCACGCATGAGACACAAGCAATGTCTGCACCAACAGACTTTCTCGATGAAATAGTCGTAAGAGACCTAGATGATGATGAATAAAATGTTATGTAATTAAAATACCATCTTGTTTTACAAAAAAAGAAAACCCAAGTCGGTACTTTTCGATCCGGACGACTCGATTACGTTAGGGACCGCTACGTAAAAGCGGCTAAGGAACGCTGCACTAGGGCTAACAGCAGAGACACAAAAACAAAAACAAAAAAAAACTTGTTTTATTTTTACTATAGGTACTTATATATTCATTTTTTATTTCTCTTTATTTAAAGACCTTTATATTTTTATATGTCTGACCTATATTAATTATCCTTATCTAAATAAACGAACAACTACATTTATCTAAATATTTTATTTTTTTTCACCTGTATACTATACTATATGATCGCTATAGAGTAGCGGTGTGCTTGTCGGATTGGCGCTACCTACACGATGGTGTTCGCAGGTTCGATAGTAGGTAATTTGCTAGCACGCATTGGACCATTGGCTGATTAAGCTGCGATTCTTTTCCTATCTGGAGAAAGAGGCCTATGACCAGTAGTGGAATGTTAGAGGTTGAAGCTTAGTTAATAGAGATAGCTATCTGACACGTTTGCAAAGAAGAAAGATCGGTTTTCTTATATTATATTCTTATATAATATTTAGACAAATATTATTCATTGCGAATATAAAATCCGTTCAAGATTCTTCTTTTATTATAACCCCTTACTAAACTAATAACTAATATTAAAAACATCTTTTAAGAAATCTCTTACGTATTTTTTTATGTCTGTACAGACTGTATCTACAATCAGTGACAACCAGTATTGACAGGTAAAATTATTATTAAACAAAAACTTAAATATCTTTTGTGGTTTTACCCCTACCCTAATGTTACCCCTATCGTTTAATCATTTTTTTATATTTAGACGCCTGAAATAGATATCAGGTAAAATGATGTATGGAAAGCTGCCATTGTTCTTTCAAGGTCCCTATGGGATCCTTAAGATATTACCCAATGACAGATTTCTCGTTGAAGATACTCTATTAACAAAAAGGGGTAACAAGAGGTATGAGAATATTGTTGCGTTAGACAAAACTCATCCCTGGATGAATTTTAAGGGTTACGCTAGTGATAGCACTGACAGCGATCAAAGTGAGGGTCCAGAAATTGAGTTAAATAAACAATAATAAATTTATAGCTCTGCAAATTATATTGTATATTGCGAGAAATTGTTACTTCATTATTTACGCTAATTATTTTCTGTTCATCAAATTTCCCGAGTAGTGATTAACGGTTGTGTGTCATTACTAAAAATGTTAAAACTTTAATGTATTAGGAGGTTGAATTAGTTTTAAAGGTAAAACACAGATAGCGTTATTTGCAACTTTTTCGCATCGAGCACTACCTAACCTATATTTCTGCTGAAGCCTCATCACTAGGCTTTGTTTATGTGAATTTTTCATTTCGCTAAAGTATAAACAACATTGTTTTTTTTTTACTCCGATTATGTCAACTTTTATGCCGTCAAAACGCAATTTGCGGGAAGCTTTGCTTTTTTGCTTCAACTTGAAAAAAATACAGCCCAAGCCCGTGAATTGATGCTGGAGGCCTACCCGGACCATACTCCGTCGATTTCAACAGGCGAGTACTGGTTTCGACGATTCAAAAGTGGTGTTTTTGACACAACACAGGACAAGGAGCGTCTTGGCCAGCCTAAAAAGTTCGAGGACGTGGAATTGAAGGCATTGCTGGACGAGGAATCGTGCCAAACCCAAGAAGAACTTGCTGAATCATTAGGCGTAGATAAATCTACCGTTTCCAAGCGTTTAAAAGCGATAGGAATGATCCAAAAGCAAAGAAATTGGATCCCGTATCAATTGAAGCTGCGTGACGTCGAACGGCGATTTTTTTTACGTGTGAATTGCTGACCGAACGGCAAAATCGGAAGGGTTTTTTGCATCGAGTGGTAACTGGCGACGAGAAATGGATATACTACGATAACCCAAAACGCAGAAAATCATGGGGTTTGCCCGGCCACGCTTCAGCATCGACGGCTAAGCGAATTATTCACGGCTCGAATCTCATGCTCCTCATTTGGTGGGATCAATTCGGCGTCGTATATTTTGAACTGCTCCAACCTGGCGAAACAATCACGGGGGATCGCTACCGACTGCAATTGATGCGTTTAAGCCGGTCGTTAAAAGAAAAACGCCCGGAAACAGTCGAAAAGCACGATAAGGTTATTTTGCTGCATGATAACGCTCGGCCGCATGTTGCTCAACCCGTAAAAAAATACCTCCAAACGCTTGGGTGGGAAGTGTCACCCGCCGTATAGCTCGGACATTGCTCCTTCCGATTATCATTTGTTTCGGCACATGAGCCTCGATTTGGCTGGCCAGTGGTTCTCTTCGTACGAGGATACCAAAAAATGGGTCGAGTCATGGATAGCCAAGCAGCAGCCAGAATTTTGGAGGAATGGCATCCGGAAATTGTCCGAAAGATGGGCAAGAGTTGTGGCTAGCGATGGCCAATACTTTCAATAAAATTTTTTTACTGTTTTTTCCTAATAAAGCCGCAAATTACGAAAAAAAACCTTTAAAACTAATTCAACCTCCTAATATATGTTGAGTAATACAATTTAATTAAGTGGCAACACTTTTTAATAATGTCATGTGTAACTGCGTTGTTCTTGCTGTATATATTATACTTATATTAAAAGGTTTTATTTCATATAAATACTATCGTTTAATTGATATATAATTGATAGAGAAAGCGGCGAAAGTGTTAGTGAAATGGCTGTGATTACAAAAATACTTGGAACACTACCACAAAAGTATAGTTCACTCCGTCAAGCATGGATGTCATTAGATACAAAGCAACAGACTCTTGTCAATATCACTGCACGTTTGTTAGACGAAGAAGCTAGTTTACAATGTGACGAAGAGCAGGAAACTGCTCTCCTTGTGGCTAAAAAACGTTGGAAGAATAGCCCAAAACAAAGTGACCCGAATAAAAATGCTTGTAGTTCAAATCAGAATAAAAACACTAAACATAGATTTGAATGTTGTAATTGTGGAAAACGAGGACATTTTTCCCGGGAGTTTCGTAATCACACATATGACATACAGAAAGGAGTTCTTTGCAGAACTATTTGAATGCAATCAGAAATCATTGACTTTAAGGAAACAAGCAACCAGTGGAAGTGGCTGGCATCGGCAAGGTGTTTATTAAGAGATATGTAAATGGACAGTGGAAGAGCAGCGAATTACATGGTGTATTGTATGTTCCGAATTTGCGTCGAAATCTTTTCTCAGAGGGTGTGATTGTGCGTAAATCCTATACCATTATCAAGAAAGACTTTAGAGCATTCATTTACAAAGGTAATAACTTGGTGATATGTGCGACAATAACTGAAAATAATTTATATGAGTTAAAAATAAAAGCTGTGGTCTCAGATACCTGTGACTTAGTTTAAAGTGATCAGAATAATATTAAAATGTGGCATGAAAGACTGGGACATGTTAACCTCAAACAAATCAAGAATATGAGTGCTGACAGTGATAAAACTGGTTTTGTCTATGAAGCCTGTGCATATGGAAAGCAGTGCAGATTTAGATTTCACAAATCCGTAAGAGGAGAACACAGCCAGGTGACCTTATATATCGATGGGTCCTATGTATAAGGGCCAAACTAACAATTTGGCTATTTTACCTTTTCTATTGTAAACGCTTCTTATTGATCTAATTAATCATGTTGGATATTAAAAAATATATATTTCTGCATAGAAACACGTTATTGTATTGAAGTATAATGGCATATGTATCATGATTTTAAACGTATAAGGTCCAAAGAGTAATTAGAGACTTATACGCGGGGAGTACCCGCGCGTTTGTTTATAATTTGGACCAATGAGCCGGTTTGACACTTGTACGTTGATCGGAACAATGGTCGCACAGTGTTATCTAAAAATGTCAACTATTGTTTTGCGTTAGAATTTATTTCATAAGACAATCTAGAGATGGCATCTAATTATCGTACTAAAAGTAGAAGTCGGCAATTGGTGAATTTAGCATTGGGAAATGAAAATAACAGTGCCCAGAGAAACGATTTAGGTTATGAAAACGACGATTTTATTGAAAACAGCGATGATAATCTTTGTAAGTATTTAAAATTGTGTTTTTATATACTAGTACATCTTTATACTTCCATTAATTATTGTTTTTTTAGTAAATTAAATGAAATGTCACGAGTTTTTAGAATGAACGGCCAATGTGGTACATTGGCCGTTATACGTAGCTTATTCTAAAAAATACACTTTCGCCCTACAGTATTTTTTACTTTTTACCTGTTTTGAATATTGATAATGTGGAAAGCAAGGGTTGAAGTATTATTAGGAAAAGTATTTGTTCAGAATCTGCTAAACTAAAATCATTACCTACATTATTAACTCAATTTAACTTATTTTAATACAATACTCCGCTCTAATCTTACTTCATTTTTTTTCAGCTCCTTTGCCGTTTAGAGCTAGTGATATCTTAGAAAATTGCAGTTTAAGTCTGCTAAAAGATATTTTTAAAAATAATCAGTCCCAAGAAGACAGACAAAATGAAATATTGGAAAATTCTACTTTGCTCAAACCTGATGACATCTTTATTTCTAATAGTCAACTAAGCCAACCCCATGAAAAGTGTTCCCACACTCATGAAAAGGAAAATCACTCTGATTTACACTCATGCTGTCTTTCAGTACAAGAAACAAATGATGAGCCGATAGCTACCAGGTCATCAATCATAACAACAGATCTGTCAGGCGAAACAGTTTTCGAATCTTCAATCGAACATCACAGTGAAGAGTTTATTCAAAATGTAGATCTATTGAATGAAGATGTACGCGATGCCGATAATGCGACCCCAATGCCGTCTTCTAATTACACTTCTTTCGGTGAGGAAGAACCTATTCCTTCAGTGCCGTCATTGTTATCAGATGCCACTGCCTTGTCCCCAATTTCACATTACTCATCAAGTGACGTTTCAACTCCTACGCGGCCCAGGAAAAGAAAATTTACTAAAAAAAGAGATAGTGGACGATTGCGAGAAAAATTTTGCAATGAATGGATAGATTCGAAAAGAAAAAGACTTAAAAATACTGGGAAAGTTTATAACAGTAGGAATGGTAAATTAAGAGATGAGAAACAAATTGGTGAACCGTGTCAGAGCACGTGTAAACTGAAGTGTTACGAAAAACTTGATGAAGATGTAAGGAGTGCTATATTTGATCAATTTTGGATGATTGGAGACCATTCCAAGCAATATGACTTTATTGTTAACTATGTAGTAAGAATAAATAAAAAAAGAACGGTTGCCCAAGGTGACTCACGAAGGTCATACACATATGTGTATCATTTACCTATTACTCATAACAATCAAAAGACGAAACTAGTGATATGCAAGACGATGTTTCTAAACACCATCAGCTGTGGGCCTAAAATGATCCGAACTGCAATGAGTAAATTCGCTGATACAAGTAGGCTCACGTTGATTGATAATAGAGGTCGACATGATCACCATAAAACATCTATTGATGAGAAAATGATCAGAAGTGTGCTGGACCACGTCAAGTCCTTTGAGCCGGTCGATTCACACTATTGTCGTAAAGACAGTAACAAACTTTATTTAGATGGCTCTTTAAGTTTCATTCGCATGTTCAAGTTATATTATAAAGAATGGTATGATCCCTCAAAATATGATAAAAAATGTGAGTCGTTAAGGCAATACAGGGACATAGTAAACAAAAATATTAATTTATTATTCCACCAGCCAAAAAAAGACCAATGCCATGTTTGTCATTCCTTCAAAAACGGTCCTGTGACTCCTGAAAATAAAATATCTTATGATAATCATATAATTAACAAGAACCGAGCTAGATCTTTAAAAGAAAAAGATAAACGTGATTCACAAAATGACACTAAAATATTCTGCGCTACTTTCGATTTGCAAAAGGTGTTGTTGTCGCCGAGTGGTGAAATTAGTCTATTTTATTACAGCAAAAGGCTGAAAGTACATAACTTGTCAGTTTTTGATATTGGAAATTTATTCGGTACCTGTTATTTATGGAATGAGCAAATTGCAATTAAGGGATCGAACGAAATAGCGAGCTGTATTTACGATATAATCAAATTAAAAAGTCAAGAAGGTTGTGAAGACCTTAGATTCTGGTCAGACAATTGCACTGGCCAGAACCGAAACAGGATTATGTTTTTTATGTATCTTTACGCCGCTAAACAGTTTAATTTGAATATAAAACATACTTTTCTGGAAGTGGGTCACACCCAGAACGAAGGCGACTCCATACACGCGACAATAGAAAGAGCTTCAAAATATAAAAATATTTACACACCATCTGAATGGAGCTCATTGATTCGATGGGCGAAAACAAAAGGAAGTCCTTATAACGTCATAGACGTAACTCAAAATATGATTTATGACTTCAAAAAGATGCAGACAAATACATACTTTAACTGGACTAAAAACAAAGAAGGACAAAAGATTGTTTGGTCTAAATTAAAACAAATTCAAGACAAGAAGACAAAATAATATAACTGATAGGCGAACAGATATTCCCCTGCAACCATGCTACAATCAGTTGTTACCAATACAACCTTCGAAGAAGAAAGACTTACTTGATTTATGTCGAAAAAATATTATCCCACCTTTATACCATAGTTATTATGAAAATTTAGTAGCATCTAATGACATTGTGTCAATCAATGAAAGTGATAATGAATAGGTACAGAGATTTTCCACTTACTAGAATTGTTGATTATGAGAGTTTTATTAGGTACTAGACTATAATACAAAGATATTTTTATTTTTGTTTACGCCAGACAGGCTTTTATTTTTGTTACGTTATTTTTTGTTATTTATCTAGAATTTAGTAATGTAAAGTACCTACATTATTTATATTACTTACCTGATTTAGATAATTAAACTTAGGTCTTGAGTACAAGTTTTTTTCTTAAGTACTTCATTATTTTTTTATTACTATTAAATTACCAAAAAGACTGAATACGGGTCCATAACATTAGTTTTAAGGCTAATTAATTTTTTGTTTCAATAAATGAATGAAACCAATCTGTGTTTTTATTGTTTATAATGATCTAACTGGTAACTCAGTTATTAGGTTAGCAGGTTTTAAAACGTATAAGTGTCAATGTGACATAATTACCTTAATATCGACGTACTTTTAGTTTGAATAATTGCAACTCCAACTGCATCAACTATTTACTAATTTTATGAGACAAAAATAAAGTAAAGATTAACGTTAAGGTGGATTTATATTTGTCTGACGTGTCGTGTCAGAACGGTATCGGTTCTATACATTTAGTATGGTAACGTTTATACTAGTAATGCGTGATGTGTTGTGATGGCTTGTGTTGTGTCGCATCAGAAGCGATTCCGATTTAGTCAGAGAGGTCGGGTGGGGGAAAACGAAGTCTTGACACGACAGACGAATGTGCAAGGGCAAGTGTTGTGTTGTGTCGTGTCAGAGACCCCCGTATTTGGTTCACTTTCAAATATGGACGACTTAATTGAAATTGTACGACAACATAATGTGATTTATGATACAAAATGTAAACAATATAAAGATCAGTCTATCAGGACAGCTGTTTGGGAGGAGATAGGAGAACAATTAAAACAACCTCGTAAGTATTTTCACTGTTTTATTCACTATACCTAATTAACTCGTGTAATAGCTTGCATTTGCCATGGCACTTGTCCTTCTGGACTTAAAAAATAATTTTTAAACGCCTCGCGAACTTGAATAGCTTCTTGAGTCGGATTTCTATTTATCGGTCCAATATCTATCAAGCCGTTACTGTCCTCAATTCCGCTTTCATCTATAAAGTTTTCTTCTCTTTCCTGTGTATTTTGGGTTAGAAGGTTATGAAGACAGCAAGCAGCAAGTACGATTTTGTCCACTACGTTTGGCTGCACTAGTAAAGGTCCTTGAAACACTCTAAATCTTGCTCGTAATATACCAAATGCATTTTCTACAGTGCGACGAGCACGTGATAAACGATAATTAAATATTTTATTTGCATTATTGTTAACTAATTTAGCTTTACTGTACGGTTTTAACAAATACGTTTTTAATGGGAATGCAGCATCTGCCACAATAACGTAGGGTAAAGGCTCAGTATTTTGATTTAATGGTTTATTCGGTGGCACGTTTAATTGATGGTTTTCAAACATTTTTCCCATTAATGATTCTTGGTATATGCCACCATCACTATTGCGGCCATACGCTCCTACATTTATCGTAATAAATTTATAATGAGCGTCAACCAGTGCAAGCAGTACAATAGAATGCTCGTTTTTATAATTATAAAAGGTTGAGCCTGCATTTATGGGACATATTATGGTTATGTGTTTCCCATCCATTGCTCCAATGCAGTTTGGAAAATGCCATATATTTTTGAATTCTTCCGCGATTTCTTTCCATATTTGTTCTGTAGGCTGAGGCATTACAATAGGGGCTAATTTTTTCCAAATTGCATTACATACTTCTTCGACTATTATCTTTACTGTAGAAAATCCCATCCGATAATTAAATCCTAAAGACCGAAAAGAGTTGCCAGTTGCTAAAAATCTGTAAATATAAAAACGCATAATTTAATTTTGTTTCAGCGGAAAAATGCAAAGATGAGTGGGATAAATTACGGAATGCCTACATTAACGCTTTAAAGCGTCGTAAAAATAAAAAAAGTGGGCAAGCCGCTGTACATGTTACGCCGTGGAAATATGAAGAACAAATGAGTTTTTTACAGCCATTTATAAAATCGAGACCAGCAATAACAAATCTTATGTCGCCTCCAGAGTCACCAGAATGTTTCGAACTATCAAATTTGCCTCTAGAGTCACCAGTACCTGAAAGCCCTCAAAGTTATCAATCAGAACAGCGTCCAGAAACACCAAAATCTGGCTCCTCTTCACATGCTCAAAGGTCTACTCGAAATAAAACAAACTGGCAGGATCTATATGATTTAATGAAGTCTTCACACGATTTGAGACTCCAAAAGCACCATTCCAAGCAGCAGGACATGGATGAAACAGACTTGTTTTTTTTGAGCATGAGTAAAGCTGTTAAAAGTCTTCCTAAACTCGAGCAGACCAAAATCAAGTTAAATTTGCACACTGCTATATCACAAGCGGAAATACGTAAACTTCAAAGACAAGAACAAATGATTACACCAATTAACGTGGCTCACCAGATTATTTCTCAGCCGCAACAAGAACTCCAGGCACCTGTTCAACCATCCACATCCACAATATTGCCACCCACATCAACTGTCACCATTCTTACAACCCCATCACAAATAGGACAACCGGTCTCACTTTTTAATTTTGACGAAGAAAATATCTCATCATACTATAGCAATGCAAACTTTACTGATGATAATTGATTATTTAAAAAAAAAGATAAAAAATGATAAATAAATAAATGCTTACCTTAAACATACTGCAAGTCTTTCTCTTGTTCCTATAGGTTTACGAAATCTTGAATGTGTTTTCTTTATATCGTCTTCAATTAAATAATGTACTTGTTCAAACTCTGTTTTCGACAATCTAAAATACTGTTTAAATTTTTCATCATCGTTTTGAAGCTCTTTGAAGAGACAATGAAACTCGCCATTAATTTCTCTTTTCCTATTGACTGGATGAATCCAATATCTTCTTTTCTTTCTTTCTTTTGTTAAAAAAGTTGCCAGTATCATAAAATTAATATCTTCTTCATAATCTGAATCAGAATCTGACAACTCGTGGGAGAACATTGAAAATGTGTCACCTTTTCTATAGCTGCGGCTGTACTGATTCAAAATATCGTCAGAAGGCATCAGAACACGACACATAAATGTGAAAACTAGCCATCACGTCAGGACGCGTCACGACACGACACGTAAGACAAATATAAATCCACCTTTACACTAATTAAGGACATACGCGTATAATGGCCAATATGACACATTGGCCTTTTTAAGATGTTTTTGAATAGAAATAATTTAAATAAAAACTAAAAAAAAAGGGCCAATGTGACGTAAAAAAAAAACCGATAAATGTATATATTAAATACTGTAGTAAAAATGTAGAGGATAATTGTTTTAGCAAATAAGCAAAATTTCGTATACTTCTGTTTTGTCAATCTAATATTATAGTAAATTTAAACTTTGACCGCCTCTCTTGTAAAGTTGACTATTTGCATTTTGGCCCATATACATAGGACCCATCGATATAGTGATGTCTGTGGACCAATGAGTCATACCTCTATTCAAGGTACAAGATACTTTGTATTGTTCAAGGATGCTGCAACAAGTAATAGGCATGTATATTTTGTAAAGCATAAAAGTGATGTGATTGACATATTTAAGAAATACAGTACTACAGTATAATCTCGCTAATCCTGCACTTCGATAGATCGGCAGGTTTCCCGGTGGTAGACCATAGCTCCCGGTGGTAGACCATAACATCGAGTCGCCGGCAAGGTTGCCACCCATCGGGCAAAGTCGTGCCGCAAAGCGACCTAGTCGTGTTCCGGCACGTTGTTCGATGAAGCCGTCTATATGGGAAATGGGTCTGAACAGTTGCGTTGCGTTGGCGAACCGGTTAGGCGTTGAGTTGGTGCTTATTGTGTCGGGTGTCTAGTCGAGGAGGGTAGCGGGATCCGAAGCGACGGCTTTCCGCTGGCCGCCCGCAGATAGTTGGGGGCCCAATTAGTGGGCCAGCCACCCACGAAAGGCTGCCCCGCCAGCTGCGTAAAATCCCAGGGTGGCTCCATCGTGATGGTTGGCGACCAGATGAGGAGGCCCGATGGCGATCCCTGGGGGGGTTCGGGCGTCCCCGCAGTCTCCAGACTAGCCTCCCAGTGGCATGACATCACCAATTTCGGCGCCGGGTTTGATACGTACCGCCTCGTTCAACTGCCATTTCTCATCCTATTCACTCTTTTATTTTATTTTTTATTATGAAAAACCCCAATAAAAAGAAGAAGTTTTTACAGCGGTTGCACTCCTCCTCACTTAAAGTGCACCTCACTAACATCAGGGGCTTGCACTCTAATCTCTTACCTGTCCACCACCACCTGGAGACAGAGCAACCGCACTTGCTCTTTTTGACGGAGACACAGATACAATGTCCTCTAAGCGTTGCGTACCTGGATCATCCCGGTTACTCGTTAGAGTACAACTTTCGCTCACGTGCCGGGGTCTGTGTATACGCACGGAACGATCTCTGTATCCTGCGTCTCCGTCACCTTGAAGACCCCACTTTTTCTTCCTTACGAATTTTAGTAGACACAGGAAACGAAAAAATCCTGTATTGCTGTGTCTACCGTTCGCACAGCGGTGATCAGGACACAACTAAATTATTTGAGTATCTCGGTGAGGCTGCTGATATGGCTCTGCATCAGTACCCTTCAGTGCAGCTCGTCTTTCTGGGGGACTTTAATGCCTGTCATCAGGACTGGCTGTTCCCGTACCAGAAGACCGACCATGCTGGAAGAGAAGCGCGAAATTTTGCGTTGTCTTTCGACCTCTTTCAGCTGGTGAGGCAAGACAAGGGTACCAGATGTAGTTGGCCATACAGCCAATTGCCTGGACCTTTTGCTGACAACTGATCCGGACAGGTATCGTGTTGAGGTGACCTCCCCCTTGGGAACCTCCGATCACTGTTTGGTGAAATCTGTATTTACATATTCCCCACCAGCTTTCGAACCACCTGGTGTTAGGCGAGTATGGAAATACAAGTCAGCAGATTGGGATGAGCTGCGGCACTTCTTTGCGTCTTATCCTTGGCGGCAGGTCTGCTTCTCTTCTTTGGATCCGTCGAGTTGCGCGGATGCTATAACCGATGTGGTACATCAGGCAATGGAGTACTTCATTCCTTTTGCTGACGTACCCATCGGTGGCAAAGCTCGCCCATGGTTTATGCCGAATGTGGTCATGCTGAAGACCGAAAACATTCGGCATACCTAATTTGGGCTGATGCTCGAAGCTGCAAAGCTCCGGATGTAAGTTTAAAGAAGAGAGCCTTTAACCAAGCTGCCAAGTCCTATAAAAAGGCATTACGGAAGGCTCGTCGCGATCGTATCGTTAAGAATGGCGAAAAGCTCTCTGTCAGACCTACTGGCAGTCGAGCTTTCTGGTCTCTTGCCAAAGCGATCGAGTCGAACTTCTGCCAACCCTCACTACCTGCTCTGCTGAAGCCGGATGGATCTCTGGCCCATACAGCGACAGAGAAAGCGAATGCATTTGCTTCTCTGTTCGCTGATAATTCATATCTAGACACTGGCAATGCTTCTCCAGCGCATCTTCCTCACTGCGGTATTTCGATGCCTGAAATCCGCATCACTAACAAAGAGGTATGGAGAGCATTGTGTCGTCTTGATGTGAATAAAGCCAGTGGCCCTGATGGTATACCAGCCATTCTGCTCAAGACATGCGCAGCTGAGTTGTCTCCTGTATTGACACGTCTGTATCGTCTCTCTTTCAAGTCTGGAATAGTGCCGAAATCTTGGAAGCTTGCTAACGTGCAACCAGTGCCCAAAAAAGGCAGTCGTGCCGATCCTGCCAATTATAGACCGATTTCAATCACCTCCATACTCTGCAAGATTATAGAGCGTGTATTGAACTCGCGCCTTTTAGCGTACCTTGAAGGTAACGATCTCCTCAGTGACCGACAGTACGGGTTTCGCCGAAATAGGTCCACTGGGGACCTTCTAGTGTACGCAACGCACATTTTAGGCGAGGCCATCGAGAAGAACGGAGAAGCGGTCGCCGTCTCTCTTGACGTCTCGAAGGCATTTGACAGGGTCTGGCATGCGAGCCTTATAAGCAAGCTTTCAACGTACGGCATATCTCCTGGTCTAATCGGCTGGGTAAGGGACTTTCTGAACCAAAGATCTCTCCGAGTAGTTGTCGACGGGTGTTCCTCGGAACCCTTGACAATAAATGCCGGAGTGCCTCAGGGGTCCGTTCCGACGCACGGCAGATATCCATCCTTACGTTGTGGACATTCCCCCTGTCCGAACAAAGCGCTTTGCTTCGTCTTTTTTAGTTCGTACAGCGAAGGACTGGAACAGCTTGCCTGCGTCGGTATTTCCGTCCCAATACGATGTGGGTGTCTTCAAGAAAAGAGTGAATAGGTTACTGGGTTAATGCGCCTTACCATCTATGACTACATTTCCACTTTCCATCAGGTGGAATGTAGTCAAGCACTAACCCAGAGGGTATAGAAAAAAAAAAAAAAAAAAAACCGACACCCTCCGCCCATGCCTCCCTCGCCCCTCTACGCCAGTGTGCTTCAGTTACTCGCGTCGTCGCGAATAGCAGTGTAACTTCAAAACTTATCACGTGCTTACTTATTGGTTTCCTTCAGGTGAGAATAGTTTATAGTTAAAAATGTCAAATAAACGCAAATACAAGACCCGAATGCCCGATAATTTTAGTTAAAAAAACGCGACGGTTCTGATCGACTTTGCGTAGATTATAGAGCTCTTAATCGAATCACGGTTAAAGATCGATCGATACCCACTACCGCTTATAGATGATCACATAGATAGACTCGATAGTTACAGGCTATTCACTTGCCTCGATATGGCTACAGGCTTTTACCAAATCCCTTTCAAAGAGGAAAGCATTCATCTCACTGGTTTTGTGACACCGGAAGATCACTTCGAGTATCTTAAGATGCCATATGGTCTGTCTAATTCACCTATAGTGTACCAACATATTATCAATAACACTCTTCGCGAACATATTAACGACGGTAATGTTCTTTTCTATGTCGATGACGTACTTTTATTAAGTAATATTGTAGAGCAGGGAATAAGGCTACTTAGAAGAGTTCTAAAAACATTACTTCCGCTAGGTTCTCTAACAATCTTAAAAAATGCTCTTTTCTTGTAGCTGAGATAGAGTACTTGGGTAAAATAAAAAGACAAGGAATGCATTTTAGTGACCATCGATCTCTAGTTGGGATCCAAACATCAATGGCCACTGAGAGTGTCATTAAATTGCTATTACGTATTACAATGAGTGCGTATCCATTTACGGTTCCTTTTATCGTACTACGTGACATTACTGGTGATTATCGACTTTATGCTACCAAATAAAAAATACACTTATAACAATATTAACTGAAAGGTTTGGAGTGAGTTTTTCATTTAAGGTGTTTAAAGGGTCCCGAACACTCGTTTATTTTATCAATAATGTTTCTCTTTTCTTCTTATTTACGAATACAAAGATCTGTCAAACTAACAGACAAAAATTATAAAATTTACACATTAAATTATTATTACATTCAGTTTTGAAAATTATCAACTTTTCCACATACATTCCTTAATATAGACATTTTTTTCTTATTTAAAAGCAATAAACAGTTACTCTAATGTTGTGTAAAGTGTAAACAGATGTTAATCAGCGATTATAAGTACCATGGCGCTCAGGAGTATAACACGACCCCTATTTAACAATTATATTAACAAATATACCGAGGTCAATCATCGGTTCTATGATGCTTAGGAATATAACAAACTACTCAGAGGAGTCATATATAGTGGTATAAATATTTGCAAGGCCTCAATGGGACAAGTTCATTCGTGAAGTAAACAAGACTAATTCACATTTTTTTGTTAAAAGATAGCAAAAGGTAAATATTTCTATTTCTTTTTGCATTTATAATTACAAAGTCAATTATAAAATATTGTATTATAATTCTTAAAATATAATATTTACACATAAAAAATTTTTTTCATATTTATTATATCTCATTAGATGCCAGCACAAAGAAAAGTTTCCCCCAGGCAAGTGGAGTTACTCGTAGAGTTTACAGAAACTCATACTCCCATTGCCCTAGGACATTTCCAAGGGCCGCAAGCCAGTCAGGCTGCATGACAGGCGTGGGAGCCATTGGCAACACAGCTCAATTCTCTTCCAGATGGATCTATGGAGGAGAAAGCTGTACCTGCTGCAAATATAACAGAGGAAACAGCTGCACCTGTTGCAAATTTAATAAAGGAAGCTGCTATACCTACCGTTTCATTAAATTTAAGTTTACAAATGGAGATGGAGTGCCAGGAAGACATTTCACCCCCATTACCGTCATTGCCACCACCTTCTAACATAGCACAGAGAGACGAGAGTAAGGATATTTTTTTTTACAATCAACTAAGCAAATAAATCTAATCAATCTACTAACTTAGCCAAAAACTATTTTATTTTTATTTTTAGCACACTTTAGAAAATCTTCACATATTTCATTCCCCTCCACAAGCTAACAAAGATCAAAAATTTCGAGGCCTAGTATATATTTAATATTAACATCGTAAGTAGTACATATCCTGAAGGCCTAATTTAAACGTGTTGATTATTTTCTCATTTTCAGTTAGACGTGACCCTAACGTGCCATGTTGGGCTTATAACTTGGAGATGGGGCGAATGGATAGTGCAGATCGCCAAAATATGATTTTAGAAAATTCTAACAAGGAAATTCAATTATTAAGAGATAATTTACAGGAATTAGTAGAAGTAATAAGAAATAATAATAATCAGTAAAAATTTTATTAAAAAACATATATCTCTTTTATTCAATATATTTCTTTTATTGTATGCAATTATTTGTTAATTTTAATTTTAACATTAATTTACATTTGTATAGGATTAATATGGGTTCCGCTTCCGCTATCGCAACTGTCAACATCGTTGTCAACAGCTCCGGCATAATCAAGTGAATAAAATAATTCGGAACAACTCCGGCTAAGCCCTATACATCAACAACTGTGAAGTGTTTGTGGCTAACAAGTTATCGTGAAACTACTCAAAATCAACGGAAAAGTGAAGCAGATTATCACCATAATTATAACAAGAAATGTCATTGTCACTCACAAAATAAAAATGAAGAAATATACTAACTTTGAAACCAGCTTATTTATTATTATTTATTAATTTTCATCATTTTGGTCCTTCGAGAAAATTTAAATAAATATTTAGTATATTTCTACGTTTAATTTTACAATGGTCAAAACAAGACAGCAAATTGCTGCTATGGAGAAAGTTGGAGATTATATGGCTCAGGAACCCTCTCTAGAATCCTCTCAAGCAACAGGTGAGTTGGGTAGCCCTTCTTCAAAACATTTATCCGCAAAAAGATCACATCACTCTTCATCATTATCAACAAAGACAGTTCAAAAACTGGCAGTAATTGCAAAGCATGCCCGTAAACAGGCTAATTTAGAGGCGGAACGTGAGCGCGTTGCTGCAGAACGTGGAAGAGCTGTGGCTGAATTGGAACTGCAAGCACAGCTTGCAGCTGTTGACGATGCGAGTGCTGGTGGCAGCCGTCATAGCCATTCTATTGTAGATTTATGGTTAGATAAAAATAATGTTTTTGGTGTTCCTCAGAACCTTGTTATTGATTCAACTCAGAAGGTTGTTGATTGTGTTGAAACTATTAAGCTTTTAAAGCAAAGGGAATATTTATTTTCTCCAGAGCTTTGTAATGCGATTATTGGCCAATTAC
The DNA here is from genome assembly GCA_918358695.1 of Melinaea menophilus ssp. n. AW-2005. Lineage (NCBI taxonomy): Eukaryota > Metazoa > Arthropoda > Insecta > Lepidoptera > Nymphalidae > Melinaea > Melinaea menophilus. The sequence continues at coordinate 19,161,257 of OU911038.1, forward strand.
CTGTATCCATGCAAGTCCAATGGGCGCATTTTGCCTTCAAAATGAATAACGAGAATTTTAGTAAGCTAGAGCTTTTATCTGATTTTTTAGATCATGAGGCCGATATTAGGAATCGTTTTGGTTATATCACAACTAGCGATATATCCAACGTTAACACGAATATTAAAGGAAATAAATTTAATTACTATTCAACCTCTTTTCAAAATGTAGATGCTCAGCTTAACAAGAAGTTTACATATAAAGTTAATAATATATTTTGTTATTTCTGTAAATCTTCACAGCACAATACCACTGACTGTCAAGAATTCCTGAATCTTTCTGTAGAAGATAGATGGCTTTGGGTCAAAGAGAAAATTGTTATCATTGTTTAAAGAAAGGTGGGCATAAATATATATCTTGTAAACCGACGCAACGTTGTGGTGTACAAGGGTGTATGAAGAAACATCATGAGCTTCTTCATATTATATCACCACCAACTTGCAATGAAAACACTAACAATAGTGATGTTGTTACCCATTCTTCTACTTTGAGCCCTCCCTCTGCCTTTCCTAAACCTTTACTTAAAATTATTGGTGTGACATTGAGCGGTCCTTTAGGTAAGATTGACACCTTTGCACTTTTAGATGATGGTTCTACAGGAACCTTCATTGACGCTGATATTGCTAAAATCATAGGTGCCAGTGGACCTTCTACGCTGTTACAGATGAAATGTATTAGCGGTTTGTCAAAAGAAGCTCAAGTACAGGTAGTAGATTTTGATATTAAAGGTCAAAACAGTAATGTAACGTATCATGTGCGCAATGTGCGATCTATTAAAGATCTTAATCTAGGTGCACAACGATCCCTTAGTATTGATGACCTAAAACTGTATTCTCATCTAGCTGATTTAACGGATAAAGTATCATATTACGAAAACGCTAAGCCAATGCTTCTGTTGGGAATAGACAATTGGCATTTAATAATTTCTAAGGAGGCTCGTAGAGGCCGTAAGTCAGAACCTGTAGCCAGTCTTACTGCTCTGGGTTGGGTTTTATTCGGTTTTCGTAATAGTAGAACTGACAGCGTCGAATTCGTAAATCAATGAATGATTATACTTACCTTTTATTACCTGGCTTAATCTTTTTTATACCTGCGTCGAACCTTTTTGGTGCGACTGTACCGTACTCGAAAAAGGTTGGACACGTTCCAACAAATGAAACTATTGTAATTTTTTACAAGAAAAGAGTAACTTATTTTTAAACACAGTAATTAATTAGTAAAATATTAATGTGCAATTTTTATTCCGTACTTTTCAGTGGCTCAGCCAGCTTGATATCGAGATAGCTGAACTGTTGTAATTGTTTAAAAAAAAAGAGCAAAACATTTTTTATTACGGTAATTAGTTAGCAATGAAATAGCACTAAATTATGCTACGTTTTGTTTTTGGTTCTGCTAATTTGGGTTGGCCAGCTTTATTGAGCCTTTATTTTTAACATCCGATGAGAGTTTTTAGTGTCGGCTACTTTTAAATGTTGTGGAGGATTTCTGTGCTTGGACGGACGAATTGAGGACAAAACCCAATAAATGCTACAGTGTATGTCTGGGTTTGCGGAACACCAGATATACCTCTTACGATCCGGGTCTTATAAAAGGCGGTAAGTGCGTTACTACGATTACCGAAGCTGCTCCGTTTAAATTCTTAGATAAAAAAATCGATTCCTAAGGGCGCACTCCATAGTTGGCTATAATAGCCGATAGCATTTTAAATGATCTTAAAAAGGAAGACAATCAACCAATAAGTAACATTAAAAAGTAATTATTTAACATAGTGTCTTAGTTGGCCTTTCCTCGTTTATGTTATTAACAAGACCCTTTTGTTAAAGTTAGAAGCAAGCTTCATAAGGACATTGAAGTCATGACTCGGGTAAACGCATTCAGCGGAGTCTTCTCCCTTTTAAGAGACCGACACAACTATGGGTTAAAAGAAAAGAAAAAAGAAGAAAATAACTATAAACACCAAGAGTGACCAAAAGACATATCATCTCAAAATCGAATGATGATACTGTAACATCTCTCCCAAAAGTTAAAATTGCCACAAAGCTGGAGTCACGACTTCAATTCCATAAACAATTCATGATGAAGAGTACCCACTTTGGGCCCTAAGAAAATAAGGAGCGCCCGAGACAAAACTTAATATAAGTTTTGATTAACTTAACTTAATATAAGTTTCAACTGTAAAGAACGGGGTCATCCATACTGAAATTGCCCTAAACCCTTGTTGAAGTGCGATCGCTGTAACAAAATAGGACAGAAATGTTTCAGCAAAACTGTAGGTTCTTCTACTAATGATGACGGCATTCGGAAGACTATGTGCATTTCTAATTCCAGTCCAAATGCAAAATTTACTAAGGAAGTACTTATTAACGGCACTAAACTTGAATCTTTTGTGGATTTTGGTAGCGAAGAGACGCTTATAAAAAATTATGTAGCTTATAAACTAGCGAAACTAAACTATCATCACAATGTACCTACAACCATGAAAGGGTTCGGTAATGAATTGGTACACTCTCCTGGAAGACTAACTTTTGATTTAGAAATTGATAGTGTCAGTGCGAAGGTACTGTGTAAATTTGTGGACGACGCGCTCTTGGACAAGCCATTGTGGATGGGCCAATCATTTACCGAACAACCGCACATCATAGTGTATAAAGATGAAACAAGTTTGCAATTTTTAAACGTACATTTGAATTACGATAGTATAGATATAGTACGGAACAGGATCGATCCCTTAAAGGCAAAATACTTGAACCTACGAGTCTGTTTGGAACTGCTAACGTTAGGATATTTACTGGTTCTGTATATGATGGAGATATACTCGTAAAGAGTAAGCTAGTGGGTAAACGAAACAACCAGTTCTTTATATGTAGTGTTGTTTACCCAGTTAAATGTGGAAAGATGTACATAACTATCACTCCAACTACAACTACAACAACTCATGCTCCCTAAAATAAAACGCAATAATCTGATGCATGGTACGGGTTAAGGTTGTTAACAGAATAGCCAAATCTTATACGCAGGTAACCGAATATGGCGATGGGACCCCACTTCTCAAGTCTATTGATGAAAATGTGATTCAACTAGGAAATACAGTGAATGAAGACCACAAGACTCCATTAATTGCTTTATTACACCGTTTTAGCCATTGTTTTGCATCTTTCTTATCAGACTTGGGCTGTAGCGATGTCATAGAGATGACCATTGAGTTAATTAACCAGAAACCCGTTTTTTACCGGCCTTATAGACTTTCTCAATTTGAAAGAAAGTTCGTGGTATGGTGAATGAGAATGTTGGAGGCTGGAATAATCAGAGATTCTACATCAGATTATGCCAGCCCGATCATTCTTGTTCGGAAGAAGGGCGGTAATACGAGACTACGAGTATGAGTGGATTATAGAATGCTTAACTCGATAACATTGAAAGAACGATATCCTATGCCTGTCATAGAAGATGAAATCGCTAGGTTGTAGGGTCAGGCATGGTTTGTAATCCTAGATCTCATGTCCAGTTACCAGGAACCGATTGCAGACGACTATAAGCGATATACTGTGTTTGTTACACCAGATACCCAATACGAATATAACCGCATGTTGTTTAGATTAGCAAACGCGTCAGCTGTGTTTCAACGCATGATGAACAGTATTCTAGGACCAGCGCGTTATAGTAAAGCTACAATTTACATCGATGACCTGTTGATATATGGCGGGACGCCCAAAGATGTCTAGATTAGAAGACGTACTGAAATTGACAGCTAATTTAACACTTTAATTTATCAAAATGCAATTTTCTGCAAAACAGGATTGATTATCTTGGGTACGTGGTAAGTGCTGCTGGCGTCAAGCCCGGCTTGGCGAAGATAAAATGCGTCAGAGATTTTCCTCGCCCGGACAATGTTCATGGTGTACGACAATTCCTAAGACTGGTGAGCTATTTCAGAAAGTTAGTAAGAGGATTCGCTCTGATGGCGCATCCTCTCAACAAGTTGTTGAAGAAAAACGCTCCCTGGGAATGGTCAGATGAGCAGGAAAACGCATTTAGGGCTCTGAAGGATACTCTTATAGATACACCAATCCTGTCGATTTACAATCCAAATGCAGAGCTGGAGTTACACACCGATGCCAGTAAAATAGGAGTGGGAGGCATCCTATTGCAAAAGGCTGAACGGAGCAATAATTTATACCCAGTTACAGCCGACAAACGTCTCCCGATGAAAAGGTTTTTCACTCAAATGAACTTGAAACGTTGGTTGTCATATGTTTGCTCAAAAAGTTTAGGGTGTACCTTCTCGGTAAGACTTTTAATATAGTGACCGACTGCAGTTCGTTACGTGCAACTTTCCAGAAACGGGATCTCAATCCGCGTATTGCTCGTTGGTGGCTATTGCTACAAGAACTCGACTGTAACATTAGTACAGAGCGGGTACCAAATTCGTGTTCATCAAACCAGTGAGAAATACGAAGGCTCCGATTGTGATTAATGTGCTGGAAGAGATGTTCTACACTTTTCGCAATCCTGATAGGCTAATTACCGACCGTGGCAGCTGTATTACGTCGCACTTATTCCGAAGGGTCTTTTTAAATAAAGTAATCGAACATATCTTAAATGCAGTGGCAAGTTCGCGTGCTACCGGACAAGTAGAACGGTATAACCGCACTATATTAAATTCATTAACAACACAAAACCTACAAGATAATGAAAAGGAATGGGATAGAAAACTAGGAATGCTTCAATGGGGCCTAAATAACACCAAGCAAAATACATCAGGCCGAACACCTGCAGAAGTTATGTTCGGTGTTAGCATGAACAGCGAGGTAAATCCAGCTTCGAACGAAGTTAGATCGTCACCAGAACAAACTTTAGAACATGTACCTATCAATACGTAGTGGGGTTAAAGAAAGGACGTAGAGGGAGCTAGAAAAACAAAAACGGTATTAAGGTAAGAAGGTAAGGTAAGAAAACAGCACGGACTTATAAAAAAGAGGAACTAGTAAAAATAATAAAGTCTTCATTCAATACCGACGGCAAAAGCATAAAGTTGATGCCCTCATATAAAAGCCCTTTTAGGGTAGTAAATGTTCTAGGAAACGACCGTTACAAAGTCGCTCCTATCCTTGGGTTTGATGGGACGAAAAATAAACGTAGAACTACTGTCGCGGCAGATAGATTACAGCCATGGATACACATCGCTTCGCTTGAGCTGACTGGCGATGATTCTGACTCATATAACAATGCAACTGATAGTGACCGATTGATTTTGTAATTGAGATAATTAATTATGATGACACATGTTTTCTATTGTTTTGATTAAGTTACTTTATAACCCTATACCGCATACGAACCCATATATGGTTAACTGGTTCGGTATATTTTTTTCGCGTAACAATGCAAGAGCAATATGATCTAATGAATGTTTTTTTTTGGAAAGTATCAGAAATTGACCGTGGTTGTCAACTACTGATTCAATAGTCTTAACATTGTTGTTTTATTGTACATGTATTTTTATAATCAACTTAGACACATAACATTACAACACTTATTCAGATTTATAAAATGTGATGAGTTTTAATAGTGGACCATGTGATAAATTACTAAAGATTGATGTGGTCAATTTTTAACACATAATTTATAAAATGTTGAGAAGTTGTGTTGATTGCAGGGTACTTAAATATTATTTTCAAGATGCCTTGAAACAAGAACACATTTCTAAACTACAGTGAAGATGCTATGAAAGCTGCAGTTGAAGATGTTCGCCTGCACAAAATATCTATCAGAGCCGCTGCAAAAAAAATTGCAGTCCCCAGAACGACATTGAAATATAAATTAGAGGGTAAATCACCAATGGACAGAAAAATGGGACCTCCTTCAATTCTAACAAGCAAAGAGGAGGCTGAAATAAGCAAATGGGTAGAGAATATGGCACAGGCGGGTTTTCCGGTCACTGTTGAGCAGCTGTGCATCAGTGTAGAGAAGTACATAAAAGACGTGAAGCGTGATACCCCTTTCAAAGATGGAAGACCAGACAGGACGTGGGTGATAGGTTTTCTGCGGAGAAATCCTTCGATTTCAAAAAGAGTTTCTCAAAACTTAACTGCCTCATGGGCAGCAGTTACAAAGGAAAGCATACTGAATTGATTTTCAGAAGTGAAGTCCTACATTGGAAAAGAGTATGGTGATGAGATATTCAATTGTAACGAGTCTGCTTTTTTTAAATTCTAAAGGCCCCAAAGTGCTTGCTAGAAAAGAAGATAAAACGGTTTATCAAAAAGTTAATATTGATGAGAAAGAGTGCGTTACAGTTTTGGTAACTGGTAGTGCAAGTGGTGTAGTAGCTCCTACAACTTGCGTTTACAAATATAAGCGTATTCTTCAGGAGACAGCAGAAAATTTTCCTAAAGAGTCTGGGCTAGGAAAAACGGATTCAGGATGGATGACATGTAAAGCATTTTTTGAATTTATTGCCGACATTTTTCATCCCTGGTTAGTACAAAAACCAATAACCTTTCCAGTCCAGTAATGATGAAAACGGAATACCTAAAGCGAGGTTTTGGTTTTCTTAATGACATGATCGGAGCAGAAAAAGTAGTCATTTTTGAGGCATCTGACGGTACTTGGAATGGAAATTCACTGGACATTTCTTTATTTAAATTGTGGAAGAAAATAAAAATAGAGAAACTTTCTTCAGAAACTGATGATTGTGTTGATAGGGAAGATATTTTTGACGTGCCGGTTAGAAATGATAATTCTCCACAAGCAACAGAGGCCTCTACTGGGCTTGCTGATAATTTATTAGCACATCTCGATTCTTTAGAGGTTCTTCCTGACGGAAGAGACGAAGCTTCTATAATGGACGTAGATGTCTTTACTGACTTGGATCCAAACGCTTCGGATTCAGTTCTAGTAATAGGGGAATCTAGCAATCTAAATAAAGAAATCGTGGCAGGCCCGTCACACAAGAAAGTACCAAGTCCATTTAACTTGTTTTATCTTGCGTTTGAAGAAAACAAGAAAAAAAGGATAATGAGGGAAAGAATACCAACGATTGTCTCCGGTGAATTGTGCCAAAAATATTTTGAAACCAAAAAGAAGAAGAAAGAGGATCTTGAGCAATTGAGGATAGAAGGAGCCACTGAAAGGCAACGAAAGAAGGAAGAAAATGAAAAACTAAAGAAAAATAGGGTTAAAGTGGTGAAAAATAAACATATTAAAAATGTATCAAAGATTCTTTCAGATAGCTCTGACTCGGGTGTTGATATTTCTTCTGGAGAGTCTGTGGTTTCAGAATCCTCGGAAGATGAAAACTTAAGCCTCTTTAACCCTTCTAGGAAACCGTTATTAAAACAAATTAATGAATATGTTATTTTCACATACGATAATAAGTATTATTATTAAGATTCCAAAATATCTGTTTGCCCTTCCAGTTCCTGCGTTCTGAAGATCTGTTACAAACTATAACAAATCAATCCAATTTCAAATCGGTACAAGACAACAGACAACAAGACACAAATAAACAATAATTTTATTCCATTTGGCAAACCAGGTCATGACAAGACGTTCAAAGTGCATCCCACTTCTGGATGGCACTATAAAGCAATTGTTACTTGTACCCAAAGAATAATATCTAGCAGTCGACGAACAGATAATAAATAATAATATTTTTTAAGTATTTACATTTTTTTTTCTTCAAATATTATTTTCAAAATTGTTTTTTTTCTAAAGATGGAGAAGCGATTACAAGAGAGGGACATCGAGGATTTATTGGTTGCGTTAGAAGATGGGGATGTGTCTGAAGATGGTTTAGATGACGAGTATGATGATGAGGAAGGATTTTATAATGATGCCAGAGAAATCATGGAGGATTAACTGGGAGAAGACGTTGCCAACGACGATTGTGAACATAACGACGAAACCTACTCCTGAAATCGAACCAGTTAGAGGAGACATCGACCCGCCTCTCATTGAAGATGAACAGGACATGCAACAGTTCGATAAACAAAAACTTATCTGGAAAATAGGTAACTTGTCATACGATGAAACCACAATAGCTTATGAACCTATCCCTACAGATAAAAACATTTTAGATCTGGACATTTTTTTACTCCTGAATTTCTACAGAAAATTGCACATGAAACAAATCTATATTCTTGCCAAAAAAACTCAGCTCATCCAACCAATATCACATGTAGTAACATCAAAAAATTTATAGGAATACTTTTATTTATGTCTGTGGTACATTTTCCGAGTGTACGCTCGTATTGGAATGAAAAGTTCGGTTACGATCCTGTAAAAAGCATTATGCCTGTGAATAGGTTTGAGGTAATACGAAGCTTGCTACACTTCAACGACAATACCAAACACTTGCCGAAGGAGCACCCAGATCATGACCGGTTACATAAAATCAGACCCGCAATAGACCACCTGAATGAAACGTTTTCATCGATACCAATTGACCAACGCCTTTCAATAGATGAACAAATGTGTTCTACCAAAATAGCACAATTCGTAAAACAATATCTCCCAAACAAACCGCATAAGTGGGGATACAAGCTCTTTGTATTGTGCAGCCTGATGGGGTATGCATACCGATTTGAAATTTATTCTGGGCAAAAAACCAAAGATAAGCCAACAGATGAACCGGACTTCGGAGTGATAAATAATGTGGTTTTACGTTTGGCGAGGGTGACACTTAGGATGAGAAATCACATTGTTTTCTTTGACAACTTTTACACTTTCCTCCCTTTAGTTTATTACCTTGCAAAACAGGGGATTCATTGCGTTGGCACTGTCCAACAGAACAGGCTACCTAAATGGCGTCTACCCGATAAGAAGGAGCTATTGAAGGCAGCAGTCCCTAGGGGAACACATGAAGAAAGAGCAGCGTATTTTGAAGGCGTTGATTTTTCGGCAACAGTCTGGAAAGACAATAGGGTAGTTACACTTTTGTCAAATTATATAGGCTCTTGCCTGATGGGAAAGGTCGTGCGTCATGACAAAAAAATAGAAACGCAAGGTAGAAGTGCCTTGACCAAAAATTGTATAAGAATACAACATGTATATGGGCGGAGTGGACCTTATGGATAGTTATTTAGGACGTTATCGCATAAGGTTCAAAAGTCGAAAATGGTACCTTCGCCTATTTTACCATCTTTTAGATTTAGCCGTCATAAATTTCTGGGTCTTGTTAAAAAAAACCGCATTGCAAAGGGCATTCCCAAAAAACAATTGCCAAATCTTGGTCAGTTCCGCAACGAGTTGGCAGAGGTAAGTCATCAAAAGCTACTACAGAAACTGAGGAGCATAGGCATCACGGGAATCGCTTATTCCATGTTCGAGTCATACTTACGTAATAGATGTCAAGTCGTCAAGTTGGAAAATTACTCGAGTACCACCCGTAACCTTTCTTTTGGTATAGCTCAGGGTTCCATAATTGGTCCCTTGATGTTCTTAATTTATATAAACAACATAGACACATTGGGGCTCACAGGACAACTAACACTTTACGCCGACAACACTTGCCTTTTTTATTTTGGTAATAGTATACACGACATTATAAACGACGCTCAAAGAGACTTAAATATCCTAAACGAATGGTTCAAATATAATTTATTGACTATAAATACTAATAAAACAACATTTATGATTTTTGTTGCGAAAAACAAATGTATACCTGAATTTTCTCCTCTTACCATCGATAACACGTATTATATACGATAATAGACGACAAACTTACCTGGAAGGCACATATCGAACATTTGAAAACAAAATTAACCTCAACACTAGGAGCAGTACGAAAAATATCAAAGTGCATACCGAAAAAAATTAGTACTATAATCTATAACTCTTTGGTAAAATCACACCTTGAATATTTGATTGAAGTATGGGGTTCAGCGGCTAAAACCTATTTAGATCCACTCCAAAGAGTACAAAACAAAATTATTAAAACATTATTTCACTATCACTACCTAACACCAACAAATACACTATATAAAAAAACTGAATTATTAAATTTAAAACAACTTCACACATACAGCACTTGTATACTAATTAAAAATATTACATCACATAACATTGTCACAAACATTAATTTACCAAAAAAACTATATACACGAAACTTTAGACACAAAAAAAGACCTCGAATTGACACGTCCGTGTACCAACTACGGTAAGAAGATGATATTGTTCGAGGGGGCACAGCTGTACAATAAAATCCCAAAAGATGTCAAGGAGTGTAGCAGCATGGCTGTGTTCAAAAAAAAATTTAAAGCACACGTCTTACAAATACTTTAAGCGTCCAGACTAGCCCAGATGCTATTTAAATGTTACATAATTGTATATAACTCATTTTAAGTGAACTGTATGTTCTTATGAGAAGTTCTTTAAACCCAGATGCTCTTTGCCATATATATGAACAGAAATTGCAGACAAAAATTGCAGACAAAAAACAAAAGGTTGTTAGTCATCCTATCCTAAGTGTGGATGTAAGGAAAAATGGCATTGTTCATTGGCCTATCTTCTCCAATCGCCTTAGGTGCAAAATACTTTCCTACGCAGCAGTCATGGTCAAAGTGTAACGTGTGCCCCTTTGCTTGAATGCCAGAAATAACTGTTTTCGAGATTTTCACCTGTCATAGTTATTATATCTCCACTCTGTTTTGTTTATTGTATTACTTCATTATTGTTTCATTGAAATGTCAGCTGCTTTTAACCGATTTTGCATAATGATGTAGATATGCATCAACAATATTTTTTGAAATAAAATATTATTTATATTATTATGATTTTTTTCTTTATTTTTCCCATAATCTTTATAAATTTTCCTATCCAATTTAATTTATTCGGTAGTAATACGAAAATTCATGCATTTAAGGGTTAAAGAATTTCATGTAAATAATTTAATTTGTCTTTTTTAAATATTGCTTGAATACAATAGTGTAAAGTAAATGCATAGTTATATATCTGCAACTGTTTTTTAATAAACTAGCATATAAAATATTATATATAGGGGAGCGGGGGGCATAGTGGAAAGGGGGGGCAAAGCGAGAATTTGATTTTTACTAACCAATTTTCGACCAATGGCGCTCGAGACATGCGAAGCGCGAGCGGGCGGCCGGCCCAGTTCACTCACCGAAATCAGTTCGGCTAACGCCTGCGAGCGAGTCAAACGACAGCGTGACGCGTTTGGAGTAAATTAAAAAAAAATTGTGGAGTTTGCAGGTGTAATGTAATTGCGAAAAGTAAATATTGATGATTTATTTCTATTATTGCTTTAAACTTTGTTGTTCGAAGTTAACTTAGAGCTGTTATGCTTCAGACAAGACTTGGTATAGTTTTGTGTAGCGAATTAATAATGTAATTTTGTCAAAAAGGCAAAGTGGAAAAATTCAATGGAGGGCAAAGTGGAATGCTTCCGACTTTGCCCGTTGGTAGTTCATACGAATATATCTTAACAAGATATTACTTTTCATTCTCTCTTCTTTTCAGATGGTTCACCATTACAAGAGGAAGACGAGCCAAGGCTCATAGACTGAGGATCAAATGAGGAGAGCGATGGTGGAAGCCAAAAACAGTACAATTAGTTCAGCGTCAAAAAAATATGGTATTCCAATAGGTACACTACATCGTCATTTAATGTCTGGAGATCCATCAAATAAACTTGGAAGGTTTCGACCAGTTTTTTCACAACAACTGGAACAAAAATTATTCGACCTAGCTGTGGAAAGAGACAAGGTTTTTTACGGTCTAACGAAAGATACTTTACAAGATTTGGCATATCAGTTGGCTATTCAAAACAACATCCCTAATCCCTTTCAAGGTGAGAAAGCAGGAAAAGCTTGGGTAGAAGGTTTCATGAAAAAGTTTCCTCAACTAGTATACAGATTACCTGAACCTACCGCGCTTGCTCGCTGTTCACCTTTCATTGAAATTCAAGTCAACCGCTTTTATGACAATTTATGGGAGATCCTCTCCAAAAATCCCTTCATAAACAGGCCCGATAATATCTATAACATAGATGAAACAGGCGTAAAAACAAGCGCCAGCAGGCCACCAAAAATAATATCTGTTAAAGGTAAGAAGGCTTCAAAAAATTCAGGTATATATCTCTTTAACAGAAATTTATTCACAGAATTGGATTTTGCTCCAGCAACTGTACATGAACAACCTCCTTTTGAGGCAGTTAGTCAAAATAATCAGATTTCTGAACCTACGTCTATTGAGGAATCTGTTCAAAGAGAGGTATTTATCGAAAACACAGATATAGTCTAAAGCCAAGGTTTTAATGAAGCGGACGAAACCGATGCAGAGAATGAAGATCTTTCAGGCGCTCATAAAATACCTCGCTTGTTAACGTTTGCGCAGATTCCTCGTAAAAATGATAATATTGAAAAACAATCCACAAAGCAACTGTCTTCAGACGACGATCATAGTAGACTTTCTCCTTCCCTTACTATTGACTGTAACAACTTTGATAGCATCTTGGAGACAGCAGAAAAAAGAATAGCGGAAGAATACATCACACCAAAGAAAAAGCAAGAAGATATTGAGAACAATAAAGAGAATGAGACTTGCCTGAATCCAAAAAAGAAACTTACATTTAACGAGCCATCGTCGTCAGGTACCTCGGCCTCTGGAAACTTTTCGATACTATTTGCTCCAAATAAAATAATGCCTACACCGAAAGTTACACCGACAATTATAAACGTAGAGGCAAGTGTCAAAAATCTATGATTTTAAAAATTCACTGGAAATGAAAATAGAAACTAAGAAGACAATTAATAAGAGAAAACAAGAAACAAAACTAGACAGAAACGAGTGTAAAAAAGTTAGACCAAGAAAATTACAAATACGAAGAAGCATACTAAAAATAAACCATCGAGACATGAAAGGGTGTTTTGCCTATTTTGCGGGGAGCCTTATGAGGATCCTCCTTCAGAAGATTGGCTCATGAGCGAGGAATACGGATTGTGGTCTCATGAACTATGCGGGGAGATCAAAGATGGTAATTTTGTTTGCTTAAAATGGAAAAAACTAATGATAAGTGCCTTTATTATTTAATATATTTAGATTAAGAGCCTTTTCCGCTTTGCCCAAAGTGCTGTTCCACTTTACCCTCATGGTGAGGGCAAACCGGAAAATTTGTGATTATAAAAAAAAAAGTTCCTAATTACCAAAACCGCTAAGAGTTTAATTAGAATTTTTATTAATACTTGTAACATGATACTTGTAAATTTTGTATACCTAACTATGCTGGTTTCTTTTATTTGTTCGTTTGAAGTTAAGTTTTCCACTATGCCCCCCCTTCCCCTATATATTCTTTGCTATTTTTCTATAGATATATATTATTTAAAGATATATATTTTTATAAAGTACAGTAAAAGCTCTTTATTCGCGCTTCCTTCATTCGCGTTTTCACTATTCATGGATTGAAAAAATGCGACTTAAGTCCTATATTCGCGGATTAAGATTTCTTTATTCGCGGATCGAATCGGTACATACATATGTCCCTAAATAAAAAAACATTCGGTATAATTTGTCAATACGTCGGCAAGTGGACTAATAAAGAGATAAATAAAATAGATCTTATTACAACTACGCCTAGATTGCCTTCGCCGCGGTCGGTGTTTCTAAGTTGTAAACAAACAGCAAATTTAGATAAAACAAACTTGTTACTCAAAACATAAAGTATATTATTGAATGCTGCCACAATTGGACGTTCCATTCTTTGATAAGAGCCGCATTGTGTGTTTTATTGTTTTACTTTTCCATTCGTTACAAAAATTGTGAACGAGTAACACGTCTCTTTCGCTGTTTTCCTATTTTATAATGTGGTGATGCGAAAAAAATCAGTGTTACCGCTTAAAGTGAAAATAGAAATGCTTGATCGTTTACGCCTTGGAGAGTCGTTTGCATCCGTATCACGTTCATTCAATGTCAACGAATCAACTGTACGATCGATAAAAAAATCCGAAGATAAAATAAGGTCGTCTGTAGCTTTAACTTCAATGACAGTGAAAATTGTTCGTGATCCAGCAATAGAAAAAATGGAGGTGGCGTTGTCATTATGGATCGAAGACTGCAACCAGAAAAGGGTGCCTCTGAGTGGTCCAATGGTCCGGGAGAAGGCAAAGAGTCTTTACGCACATTTTAAAGAACCTGGTGGTAGTGGTGTTGGTGAATGTACAGATGGAGGATTTCAAGCATCGGAAGGTTGGTTCAATAAATTTAAGGTGCGTCAATCATTACATAGCATTAAAATCGTTGGAGAAGCTGCATCTGCAGACACTGCTGCAGCAGAAAAATATCCAGAAGAATTTGCGAACCTGGTAGCTGGTGGAGCATATACACCTGAGCAAGTATTTAATGCAGATGAAACTGCACTTTTTTGGAAGTGAATGCCTAACAAAACATTCATTTCTAAAAGCGAAAAGTCGGCCCCTGGATTTAAAGCAGCAAAGGATAGAGTTACACTGCTGCTTTGTTCTAATGCATCTGGAGATTGTGTTATTAAACCATTGATGCTTTATAGATCTTTAAATCCTCGTGCGTTAAAAAATTAAAACAAGGACAACCTGCCAGTGTTTTGGCATTCTAATAAGAAAGCGTGGGTTACAAGCGCTATTTTTTGTGACTGGTTCCGAAATTGTTTTGTTTCTGAAGTTGAAACTTATTTGAAATCAAAGAATTTAGATTTCAAAGCTCTTCTAGTTTTGGACAACGCACCAGATCATCCTCGCGAACTTGAAACTATGCATCCAAATATAAAAGTGACATTTTTACCTTCCAATACGACGGCTTTGCTTCAACCTACCGATCAAGGAATAATCCAGGCCTTTACGCTCTATTACATTAGACGGACCTTCAAAATCATACTGGATAATATGGAAGTTGATTCTGACATGAATGTTATGGAATGCTGGAAGAAATTTGACATAGCAAAATGCATCGTAAACATAAAAGAATCATTGCAAGAACTGAAGCCAATACACATTGAAATCATGCTGGAAAAAACTGTGGCCTGTTCTGACTGCGGAAAATGAGGAAGAATGTGTGCAAATTTAAACTTTAACTACAAACATTGCCGAAATTGCGAGTGGAATAGGACGAGATGGATTCGAACAAATAGAATCAAGTGACATTCAGGAGTTGCTTGAATTGCAAGATGAAGATTTGACTGAAACCGACTTGGAGGAAATGTTAAATTCACAACCCATTGAAGAAGAGGCTTCAACAAGCACTGGAAACGTGACATTTAATCTGAAAAATCTTAGTGAAGGCTTAAGAATGGCAAATGAGCTTTGTGATTTTTTTATGAAAATTGATCCATCAATGGAACGAAGCCTTATTTTTAAGAGGCAAATTGCTAGTGCCACTGCTGAATATCAGTCGGAATTAAAAGAGCTTTTAAAAACTGCCAAGCAAGAAAAAATTACTAAATTTTTTAAACCATTTCCTAAACCTGATGATATTATCTAACTTATCAAAATGTATGGTCAAAAACTTAAATTAAACTGATTTTTATGTGTTTGCCTTTTTTATTTCATCGTCTAGGAACGTATCCCCTATAATCCTATATAAATTACCATTCCATATTCACGATTTCTGTATTCGCGGCCTATTTACGGAACATATACCCGGAGAATAAAGAGCTTTTACTGTATAAATAAAAGTCATGCATTTAAGGGTTTAAAAATTTAAACAAGGATAACCTGTCAATGTTTTGCCGTGCTAATAAGAAAGCGTGGGTTACAAGCACTATTTTTTGGGACTGGTTCCGTAATTGTTTTGTTTCTTTGAAACCTATTTAAAAATCATAAATTGGATTTTAAAACACTTTTGGGACAATGCAACAAGTCAACCTCGCTATGAGCTATTGTCAAACTATGCAACCAAATATGAATGTCATTTTTACCTCCTAACACGACGGATTTGCTTCAACCTATGGACCAAGGAATAATCTGAAAAACTGAAGCCACACCCATTGTAGTCATGCTGAAAGAAACTAGCCTGCTCTGACTGCGAAAAATTACGAAGAATCTGTGCAAGTCCAAACTTTGACTACAAACATAGCCGAAATCGCGAATGGAATAGGACGAGAGGGGTTCGAAAGATAGAATGAAGTGACATTCAGTAATTGCTTAAAACGCAAGATGAAGATTTGACTGACACAGATTAGGAGTTAAAATCACAGAACATTGAAGAAGAGGTTCAACAAGAACTGGAAACGTGACATTTGACAGTGAAGGTTTAAGAATGGCAAAGAATTTCTTCATGATCTGTCTATGGAACGAAGTCTTATTTTTTAGAGACAATATGCTAATGCTGCTATGCTAAAACTGCAGCTTATCAGCCTGAATTGAAGGAGCTTTTAAAAACTGCCAAGCAAGAGAAAATTACATTAAATTCTTCGAACAATTGCTTGCCTTCTAACTTCAATTAAATTGTTTTTTTTTATATATTTGTATTTTTATTTTGTCACCTAGGAATCCCATATAATCCCATATAAATTACCATTCCGTAAATAAAGAGTTTTTACTGTATACAATTTCTTTAAAGTTGCCTTCTAAATCCAGGTGAGGAAGAGATTTACTCTGTTTCGAAAGCTTGCAATTCCACAAAATCATTCTTCTGAAACTAGCTGTTCGTGAAGAAGCAGAGCCTTCTTTGGACATGAACATGTGTTCTAGGTTAATATCGATAATTTGATTAAAGCTTGTTGTGGAGTCAACTTTGAATAAAGAACTAAAGTTCCAAATAAAGTAGGCGAGGTCTGCGGTGAGCAGTGACTTGTGAGTAGGCTTACTTTAGGTTGATAGTTCTTTAATCTTTACATCTTTACTCAAACTCATGGCTCATCCTCATCCTGTACTGCAGTTTTGCAGTATTACTCAAATTATGTAATTTTATGAAGAATAAATTGGTTGCCAGTTCTCCTTATTGTTACTTTATCCTAGTATATTTCCAAAGTTGAGTTTGAAATTAAGAAAAACAGCAATCTTTTATTTGCTATAAAAGTGATATTTCAAGAATATCACACATTTTAGCTTTTGGAGAATAATATTCTAGGCCTAACCTGAAGAAATCATATTTTTTAACTGATGCATTATTCATTTACGTAAATGTTAATAAAATTTGCAGTTAATATATATTAACACATTTAATTACAGTAATATCCAGAAATTTGAAATTTGCGTACATATATTAAGTAGTTGCATATTTCATTAACTGCTTCATGTACACATCCTATTTGTGTTACTTTGGTCTAACATGAGGATTTGTTTCTTGTTACTGTCAGTTTTGCACATTCCCATGCCTCACATGGACATATGACACGCAAGCAACTAAAACACTTATAATATGAGTGAACTAAAATTTGCTCTGTGAATTATTAAAAAAAAACTATTTTTTTACCAATAATACAAATTAAAATGGCACATTAAGTTTAAAATAAAATTGTAAGTGTTTTTCTTTCTCACAATTCATAAATACCCAGGTATTTATGAATTTTGGGTTATCCAGGTAAATCTCAACTTAAACCTGTTAAAACCAAATCTGCCATCAAGGGTTAACTCATCCTTTATTAGCAAATATTAAGCTGAAAAGAATATACAGTTTCTGAAATCTATAAATGCTTCTAAGCATTATGACTTTATACATTACTTACTAACTTGGACGCATTACACAAGGATGGTACTTTGAGCTTTGAAGATCTTTAAATTATAAAAAAAATCTCAATGTATAATAAATTTATTTCATATCAATTATCACAACAATGGAAGAAGCCATGTTAATATAAATATATATATATATTTTTTTTTTTAAACAATAAACAACACATTGTTCGTACAACTTCAAATTCGATAATTTAAATGTTTTTGGACATTAAAAACTGTAGACATTTATATTTAGGAATTCAAACACAACTTTAAAACTTCTCATCAAATATTTTATGAATGTTCAAATTTTTTTGTTCATGTTTATTTTACATGTTTTAGATTTTAAATGTTCTGGTGTGTAGTTTTTTTTCTTGTCTTTTATATGGATTTACCAAATTATTTTCATATTATATCATTAAAGAAGTTTTCATTAAAGTGTTGGTTAACTAAATTACATACTTTAAGTTTCATAGTATAATATATTAAATTTTAGGTATTCATATACATGTTATAGAATACTATATCTGGCTATAAAAAAAATATTTATATACATCATAAAAAAAACAATGTTTCTGACAACAAGTGCACAATTTTTTACATTATTTAATTTTATTTTATTCATTTTTCAAACCCAACCACAATATCTATTTATTTCCTGATACTATATATGCCTTGGATATATGCCTTGCATGGATATATGCCTATATATGCCTTGTATATATATATATATATATATATATATATTTATATATTACATGACAAGGCATATCCTTACTATATAATAATGACCTAATTGACTCTGTATGCGCGCGCATCACTTATCACCCACAAATCTCACAATAATGTGTAATACATCAAAAAAAGCTATTGAATCAGGCTACAAAATAGGGTAGGTGCCAACCTCATACGTGACCTTTGACCCTTCCTGGCCCGAAGGGCCGGGAAGTTCCCTTGTATATATATATATATATATATATATTTCTGTATAATGTTATGTTTATTGTTTATTTATTTTATAATTTACCTCAACGTATCCGAGTGATAGATATTAAGATTGCCTTCAATATACGAGTTTAGAGAACCGTGGATACTTTTATGTCGTCATGGCGCTGAAAGCTGTGACCATTCAATCTATTTCTCTTATTTTTTGACATTTTTAACCAGCAGCAAACTATTCAGTAAATTACACTGATAATGAAAAAATAAAATAAAATGCTAACTTTACCTGCTACTTTAATTAATTTTGTGAAATATTTAAGTGTCTTGTATAAACATCTATTGACAGTTCAGAGGTGTAACTTATACAAACGCTTAAATTTGAATTCTATTTTGCTATTTAACTAATACCTATATTACCTAATTTCACTGGACACTACTCACGTTTATACCATTACAAGTATTTTAATAATTAAAAGTTACTTTAAACTATCAACTTATCATGTTACACAAGAATGGGACAATACAAGTTGCAACAGCTGGCACAGAAGATTATTTAAGAGAACACCATAGACAAATTCACCATAGATAAGTGTACGTGCACACTCGCGCTTAAAACTGTTATTGTCCATATAATATACATATTGCTACCTTACTGATTGTAAGTACATGCTGTGTACCCAATGGGTCAATGGTAAAATACAGATACTTCCTTATTTGTAGTTATCGCTGTAGTTAAGTTATAAAAATATTATCGGGTAAAATATATCCACCGAAAAATAATTCAAATAATAATATAAAATTTAAACTACTCCATAATCTATCTAAATAATATAAAATTATAATACCTTATGGAGGAAAAAGGCCGCAAAAGTAATATTATCCAATAAACATTTAAACTGCCCGGGTCGAGCAGGCACGAGGAATTATGGTTAATCCAAAATATTTAAATTCCAATCCAAAATTCTAAATATGCAAATAAATTACTCGTTACATTTACTCATATTTAATGTGTACCTCTAATATTTTTTTAAATACATATTTTTTAATATTAATAGTTATACCACCAACGAAAATAATAGATTTTAAATTATTAAAGTAAAATGTGTCTTTAGAGACAAAGGAGCATAAATCAATAAAACAACACACACAGCATCGAAACGAATGGCAGCTATTCTTAAACAGTATTAAGCAGTATGCTGTCAATATATATGATTTATGTCTTACACAAAACACTAAATTCAGATAGTAAAGTAGTGTATATTTTCTTTAATATTTCAGAGAAATTAGAGTAACGTCAAGCTGGCAACATCAAATTTTTAAAAGAATTCGAAATATCCAAGACTAGTTAAATTCTTTTAAATTAGCTTTTAACAGATAATTAATGAAGTTTATGTCTTAAGACTACATGATTGACAGACAGTATAATATAAAAATATATCCCGGCAATGCAATAACGTTAAAAATAAATCGTTGAAAATATTTTCATTTATATTTGGTGATAATATTAAAACGAAGTAAGAATATATCAGGTGATAAGACACTGTTTGTGGAAAACAAATAAAAGAATCAAAAGCAACATATGGCACAATCATGATAGCCATGAAATACTTTACTATACTATTATTTTAACATCATTAACGAATCATTGTAATAGGATATAAAAATAAATATTATTTTAACAAAAATAAGACACTTAATAAATGTATATTTTCTGAAGTATGGATAATAAGAGCATCGGACTTGGATTTGATGTGTTTTTAGGATTTTATTCCTTTTAAATAAGAAACAGTTTCTACTTTCTTTGAAGTAATAAGGCATTGTGTTGGTTGGCAATCTTAATTTACAAAAACAAATTTAATAAGTGTGTGGGTACTCTACTTTAATCTGTCTTCTGACCAACTATAAATACCAACAAAGTAAGACATAAGAGTACCAAATGACACTAAAGTCCACAGAGAATTATGAATAGAGTGCAGACTCCGTTTTTTCTAAAAAAATATTGTAGATACAAGAAAAAATTACGTATTTTGTATCTTGTATCTGAATTTCATACGTAATGGTATATTAGATAAGCCCCATCACTGATAATAACATAATATTATTTGTCTATTTTACGAAATATTTAATGTCAATTGTCATATTATAGGTATATATTTATCTCCCATACTTGCCGTATATGTAAAGGAGGAGGAAATAAAATCTAAGGTGGGACGATCGAGCTGCTCATGGTCGATATCATACAAACGTTGGGTACAAATTTGAACTGATACTTCCAATCACATCATAAACTCAGTTTCGTGAATCCTTGATAAATAAATAAATTCCTGTTTTAAAAACTCCTTGTATTATAACATATTATAGGGACTCAAACATAACAGATGCGCTTCTTTTACAAGTTCCCTCGCTTAATAGACAGTGAACGTTTTACAAAAGTTTGACAACATTCATTCATGATTATGAGGTATCTAGTTATAAATCTGTGTGTCGTTTCCTAAACTCCCTATATCAACCATAACTCTAAATTTCAATTTCTTTTCAAATGTAAAATATCGACTATTTGTTAACTACAGCATCAATTATTTTCTGTCTTTTCATTGGGTCTTCAATTTGATCTTCTGGAGGTGGAATCAAGTCCTCATTATTTGTATTATCTACATCGGCACCTGTTGTATCAAGATATTGATAATGGTTCTCTGTGTTGTCGTTAATTGCTGTACAATATGCAAGAAATTGTAGTTTTTTGTAATACACATATAGTGTATATGTCGGATAGCAACTACTTTTGCCTCTTAGACTCCCTCACACCCTGTCCCGTCCCGTAGTCAGGTGTTTGTCGATTTTGTCATAAGTATACCATCTAAAATAAACAATTTCAATTTATATTTGGACATACACTTTGCCACAGGCTTTTCCTTTGGATATTTGCGTTATGGATACCGTTTTGGAAAATTGACATTTATAAAGATATTCGAACAAGTTTGTAAAGAAATATGGAGCAAATTGAAGTTTACAGCCATGTCTGAAATGACAACAGAAAAGTGGAAAGAAGTAGAGTATAAGAAGTACGGTAACTTCCCATTTTTTTGGGAAACATTAAGCTAATACAACCAACACAGGATCGCATTACTAGCAGTTTGTGATGCAAATTACTGTTTTTTATACGTTGATGTCGGATCCTGTGATAAAACCTCTGATTCGGCTGTTTTTTACATTCAGAATTTTATATCGGATGATGGATAATAAGTTGAATATTCCTGACCTGAAGCCGTATCAAATGTACTACAGTGTAAAACGTATCAAATGTACTACAATGTAAAACAGTGGGTCCGTACAAAAGAATTTTAATCAAAAATATAAATAATAACCGTACGGTGTGAACATCTCGCGTGAGTTCATATCCACTCGTACACTAGTATGTCGTGATTTCATAATTTATAGTAAAAAATATCCATACATAGCTTTTACAAATCCGAACAAACTCTAGACAAGGTGTCATTAAAAAAGTAAAATTTTTCAAAGACCAAGAAATCACAGTATTAATGGAGAGAATAATAATTACATATTTTTTAATTTGACTCACTGTTAAAATTTATTGATGTTAAAAACAAGAATTTAAATAAACATTTCAAGAAAACAACATTAACACACACACACACACACACAGTCAATAATAAATAAACAATCAACGGATATTAAAAACTACAACACGTATTTGTTTTACGTTTGTGTGCAGGAAACGTTAGAAATTTAAAAATATATTAGTGGAAATAAATAATTTATTAAATAGAGTCACAGTCTCATGCCGGATACATGGCGAGCAGGCAGCGACTGAGAGCGCGCATGTAGCGCTCCCAGGCACTCTTCAGATCGGCCTCCCTGTTGGCAGATTACACTTCCATTATAACAAACTTCATATCTAATAATAATAATTTAACTATTATTTTTTATTTACAACAGAAATATAGTTTTGACTTAAAAGAGACAAAAGATATCAAAAAATATTCCTGTAACAAGTAAATTTAATATTTTAGTGTGCGTGTGTGTGTACAAATAAAAAACAAACAAACTGAATGATATTTATATATTATAATAAATCACCTCAAAACGTCCATCTGCAGCGCGCACTGTTCGTAGGCGCTCAGGAACTGAGCCAAATCAGTCTTGGGCCAGCCGCCGAGGCGGAGGGGCTCGATGCACCTGCACCAAACAAAATATATATTTATACATTACTGCTATACTCCTCCATTAGTGGAGTCAAACTTTATATGATACCACTTCAAATTCAAATTATATATATATATATATATCATTCTGACCGTTCGAGTAGATCAATGAAAAGAGACCGCAACTCCCTTCCTCTGTGCAGGTTACAAGCCAACCCGACCAGCGCACGCGTGTACAGCCTGGAAACAACATATGTATATACAACTTATGTTATAAATAAATGGCCTTTCACTGTGGAGATGAAAAATAATACTTTATGGATACTGATTGAAACGTAATAAAAAATGTGTGTGTGAATTGCACACAACAAACACACAAGTGAAACTTCTGAAAAGGAGAGCAGATGTCCCTCTCCCTCTCTCGCGGATCTATATTAGTTTTAGGAGTATTATACATGTAAGGTTTATCATTTTTTGCCAAGCTTAAAAATGATTTAATATTTTAATGACAAAAAATATTTTTTTTAGATAAAGCTGCTTAAATTATGTTAAAAGAGTTACCTCAACTAACAATTTTACAAAACTATCAACGCCATCTATCACAAGTTTTAAGAAACTACTTCAATATTAATTAAGTAAATTAATTAAAATGAAAAATTAATAAATGAAAAATCATCAAACAAGTAGGTATTTGTACTATCAAGAGTCAATATAATACACTTTACCTAAAATTTAGTTCCAGTTCTTGATAGGACTTCTCCAGCAGCTTCGGCTTTAGTTTCATACAAACCAAACTGAAAACAAACAATTGTACTTATTTATAATTTCTTTACACGTTTGGATAAAAACACATTTACATACACACACAATCGCACACACGCACGCACGCACACACACACACACACACATGCGCACGCACGCAGGCACGCAAAAATACTTATTCCTCTTGCTTACTTCTAATGACTAATAACCAATCTATTTTTATAATTGATCATATACTTATACATTACTGTTAAAATTGTATTAAATACTGTGTAATAATACAATTTACAAACAATATATTCAAAAAGTAAAACATATAAAATATGAGCATACTGTTTGTGTTCCTTCTCCTTGTCCAGAAGTATCCTGAGCTCGCGCAGCTCCAGCAGGAACTCTCGGTCCATCTCGGTGTCGTAGTACTCGGGGCCCGTGCAGCTGTACGTCCAGCTGCACATTATAGCCTGGGGATTCACCCGACTTTCACCATTGACAAATTTACAAGGTGCCGGTACATCGTGCCCGACCTTATGTCTTTATAAAAAATAATAACATTATACTATCAAGTTTGGGAATCGAACCCCGACCTCTGAATTGAAATGTTACATTTTTAGGCTTTAGCGTGCGTTTTTCGGAAGACTTTCTTGTTGGTATAACACTCCCCCCGGGTGTAAACCCCATAATTACCAATATATAATATAAGAGCAATGTTAATTGGTTACCTGAGCACAGTGGTAGAAGTCACTGAACGTTAAATATTGCAGCTTCCGTTTGGTCGTCTCGAACCTCATGCACGCTATGAACACTACGGCGCCGTACTTTCTACACAAACATATATATATATATAAATATACTACTATTAATACTTTCATCATTGTTAAGTACTGGCTTGAACGGGAACTCTTTCTCAGTACTTACTACTAGAAGTACTTAGTATTGCAACTACTTCAAATCTATTGTTATCATTATGAGTTTTGATAGACATTCACAACTCTTGCTTATTCAGTACATTAAGAACGTCCCGCTTCTTCAAAGAAAATTAGGGTAGATTGAAAACTATTCAAATTCGGATATGTTGTAGGATTCATCAAGTAAAACAGAAAACCACGACCAATCTTTGACTTTGAACCTGATACCCCCAAACCTCAAAACCCAGGTTTCGAAGAGAACGACCACTTTTGAGCTAACACACACACACGTCATGCAATCATTGGTGCTCTGCTGTATAACAAGGAAGTCAAGAGATCTATTATCCAGCACTATTATCTTACATCCGACGCCTGATGTCGAAACTTCATCGCCTAGCGGCTGTCAGGTGGAGAATTAGGAGTTGGTCGATTAAGATTTTTAGTTTTACAACACGTAAAGAAAATCTTATTTCCCTGCAACCTAATTTTCATTGTAAAGATGCCATGACTTTTAATCTTCTAAAATAATGACTCGCAATATACATCCACAAGGTATTTAATGTATATAATATTATATTCTCACTTGGCGAGTGGTTCGGATATGAGGAAGGTGGCCCGTATGTTGGAGACCACGTTCCCGGGCATCTCCTCCACCGCCTGGAACACTCGACGCACGTTGTCGAACTGGCGCCGGCAGCACCGCAGCGGCGCGCCCGAGCGCTCCGCCACCTTGTACCGGGTGGAGGGACATGTATTCAACATTACTACTACATGTATTACCACTATCCACCAAATATAGACACTTAGTTGTAGTTTACATCTAGATAAAGTGATCCGCCATCTTCAACAGGGTGGATGGATAAAAACATATATCCAAATATTTACTTCTAAAAGTTAATATTATACAAATGATAATAACATTTGTAGCCCATTTTTTTTATATATCAAGTCTGAATGAATTTCCAAACTCATCACTTTAAGTTATATTATTGGAGCTGTCACGGTCCACTTTAATATACATAGTTTTAGTCCAGTCCAGTCCAGTCCAGTCCAGTGCCGGTGCAGATGACATTAAATAATATATGTAATGGGTGTGGCGGTTATCATTTACTAATTAAGTCTTTCTACTCTATTAATATAAAATTAAATTTAGGATTGAACATCAAAGGATCAGATGGCTATTAACTACCAAACTTTTATATTCAACAGATTCTATAAAAGATGTAAAAAAAATCAGATTAAATTTAATAATCAGTCCTTATCGCACACTAAAGGTAAATGATGTGTGTATATACAAAAATGTTTTGTTTCCGATAGCTCTCAAATTTTAACATGATATACAATCCGTTTCGGAAATGGTTGTAATCTATCTTATCTTATCAATACATATTTTTTTATAATTGCAATCAATTCAATGCACATATCCCTCTCACACCAGGTGTTCAGACAAAGAGGTTAAAAATGGAGAGAGAGAGAGAGTTTAAAAAGAGTTTAAAAATTATATTTGCATCGAGACAAAAATTTTGAACTTGGAATATTTTAAACACAACGTAAATAATGATATAAATAAATAGTATTAAAGTAAATGAAGTGTTCACCTCGTCTAAATCTTTCCTGTGTCTTGAAGAGAGCTTCCGTCCGAGCAACTCTCTTATCACTGCATCGTCCAACTCGTAGTACCTACAACGTTATATATAATGTATATTACAATAACACTTACTCTTAGCTTCACGCCATATCCCTTGCGCGGTAGCCAGAGACGAAGGAGCGTCAAACGCTACGGTCCCTGCATACCTCTTTCACCTCGGCCACAGACACCAACCTCTTCATACATGCCCTCCGGTGGGTCCTCATGCTTTTTACGTGACCTTCCTCCAGTATCATAGATACCGTGTTTTCGAAGGTCACTCGGAGCCTCCCCCTCTCGAGATCGCATCTCCACAGCATTCATCTTTTTTACATTCTTCTTCTGTGTTACCCACGTTTGGCTGCCCTATAAGAGCGTCGGTAGCAAAACCGCATTGTGTACAGCCAAACGTGCAGCTATGCTGACGTTTCGCCGTCTCAACAATGCAGCCAGGGCACCGTTGACTCTGTTACCGGCAGCAATACGTGTTTCCACATCCGTTTCGTATCTTCTGTCTCTGCTAAACATACTTCCCAAATATACCGCTTCATTCACTTGTTCTATTATCTTACCATTCACATTGATCTTACATTCTGTTCTTTCTTCATTTCTTTCAAATATCAGAACCTTCCTCTTATCTACATTCAAGTTTAGACCATTATTTTCACACCCATCTTTCAGAGTGGTGAACGATACCTGCAAATTGCATTCTGATGTTGCAATGAGCACTGCATCATCGATATATAGCAAGCAATTACTCAAGTTGGTTGGTCTATTTTGTTTGAGGTATACCTATCATGCAAAAAGTTATAATTTAAAACTTACTTTTCAATCAACATATTCTTGGTTGGTTCGTCAATCTGAAAGGTCATTTGTTCAGATAACTTTGACGGTACGGTGAGAAGCCGCTCCAGGAGAGCAAAGGTTCTGTAATTAATATTATATACATATCTATAATAAGAATAATACAATATAAAAATATAAATAAATATGTTTTCATAATTGTTAAGACAAGTTTTGTATGAAGTGTTGTTTGAAGAATCAAGTACAAAAGTAGAATATTAAGTAATCTTACTTATTTTACATTTTGCAAGCTTACTTAATAAACATAGAAAAATTGTACCCTACAATATATAAATATATTATTGTTAATACCTGTAATGATCCAACACATCACTTGCTATAAGTTCCACTGTGGCACCTGTCTGTTTGATCACCACCCTTTGATGGAGAGTTGAAACTGCTTCACTTGCTAAATAATTAAAAAAATATATAATTTTAAGTAATCATTTAAACACAAACTTTGGAATTGTCAATTATTACAATATAAAGGTCAACGTAGGCAGTGTGTGAGTAAGCCACTACTAGCCTGGAATGCTGCTCTGCTGAGAAGGTCCACCCAGAAATTTAACAGTTACTCTTTTTAAATAAAATTTAACAATGATAGGTGTTTACATTATAATATCCAATAAGTTAACAACTTAAGTTCCACGCATTTTGATTCATTAAAAACTCTTAAATGTTGTAATAAGATTGATTTAATAACATACTTTTGATTTTAGATTTATAACTAAGATCTAAGATCTTGTGAAACTTTATTATATATACATACAAATAAATTATAATTAATTAAAGAATGACTATGGTAAGTATTAACTATTAACAGTAATTATCTCATTAAAAATAAAAAAAATTTGGAGTCAATTATTTCAGTGGTTATATCAATTTGAAGTGAGGACTTAAAATCTTTAAATGTAATCTATCTAATTTAAATCTTTAAAATCTTTCATCTTATATTTAATCAAATTTCTAGACAAATTATGAAAATTTAAGTT
This sequence comes from Melinaea menophilus ssp. n. AW-2005, assembly GCA_918358695.1. Classification (NCBI taxonomy): domain Eukaryota; kingdom Metazoa; phylum Arthropoda; class Insecta; order Lepidoptera; family Nymphalidae; genus Melinaea; species Melinaea menophilus. The sequence goes on from OU911038.1 coordinate 19,189,172, forward strand.
ATTTGAAAATTTTATTAGTTTTTATTTATAGACTTTTATGTTATGGAAATAATATCTTGATGTTTTATTTATAACTTACATGAGCAACCTTCAATCCAAAGTTGATATATTTCAGGGTCTATTAATGTGAAATTACTGACGAATACATCCACTTCTGTGTACATTTTTAGCTATTTAGTACTCTATGTTATTATTGTTTGATTTTGTAAGTACAATTTACATATGTAATCTGCCAGTTAATATATAATATTTACTATTTTTATTTTATTCCCTGATCTTATTTGACAAATGACATCAATTTGTTTGTGTTGTCAGTATCCAATTATTGTGTTATCAACAGTGTGATTGTGTTATTAAAAATTGAAACCAAACTCCAAAACAGACACTTTTAAACATACATTTCATAATTATATTGATTATTCGTTTATTCAATAATTCATTAATTACTGCATTTATGACAAATATTATGTCAAAAGTATTTGTTTGAAATTCTTGTGAATCAATTGTGTTTAAAAACTCTTTTAATTCTTATTTTTTTTAGATTAAACTTAATTGACTAATTAAAAGCTATACGAAATATATTTATATAAATAATATTTCTAAATTTTAAACGTAATTTGCAAAATGTGTTTTATAATAATCTTCAATTCAATTTCTAAACGAAGCAAAGTATAATTGATTTTTGAGATTGAATTCGTAAAAAATGCCATTTTTATTTCGTTTTGTTTTGTAAATAATACAGTAAGTACGTCGTATGTTATCGAATAGGCTTAAAATATAATATGTACTTAATCTACATCCATTAATTAGCTTATACATCTGCTACTCTGCTGCTGCTGCTACGTACAAATAAGTTATTTAAAACAGAGTGATATGAGAGGAATGAAATAAATAAATGGCATTTAGCTTTACCTTAATTATCTTTTCTTTAATATTTATGTATCATTAATATAACCTTTCACAAGTTGTAAAAAATAATAACTTCGCTTAAAATACTGAGATTTCTTTATAAACATATACTTATTAAATATATATATATATATATATTTATAGTGTTAAGTATACGTTTAATATCTATTTTTTTAATTCGTTAATATACTTTTTTTTTGTATTCCAGCGCACTATGAGTGATAATTCAAGAGATGATGATTGTTTGGTGGATTCTGAAGAAACTGATAATATGATGAGTATGTTTGCGAGTGTTTGGGTCAAAGTTGAAGTGGATGATGGAGAATCAGAGACGGAAAAAAAGTAGGTGGTAACAGTAGTTGTTAACAGAATTACTTTTAATATTTTGAAATTGGTTTTATTTGTAATATTTTAAAATAATTTTTCAGATCACCAAAGCATAAGATTAGAAAACGAAGATTTAATAAAACTCTTAGCTGTGATCAATGTGGATATACTACAGTGTACAAAAACTGTTTACAATTACATGTGGCCGGCCATACTAATAATAAACCATTCTCTTGCCAATTATGTTCTTACACAACAAAATACCCCACATCATTACAACGGCATGTGAGGATCAGACATCAGCCAAAAGAATCGGACATATCAGAAGAAGATAAGAAATTGTTAAAAATTCACAAATGCAATGACTGCGAATACACAACATATTTTAAGTGGAATCTCAATGCACACAGGCGGAAACATAATTTGGAAAAACAGTTTAAGTGCAGTGACTGTTCATATTCAACAGCATACAGACATAACTTCTTAAAACATAGCAAGGTACACAACAAGCACGTCACATTTTATAAATGCGATAAATGCCCATTTGTAACCAAATTTGAAGGACACATAACGAGACATCTCGCAAAAATTCACAATGAAATAACGGAAAAGGCTAACAAATGTGAGTTTTGTGATTTTTCGACAATGGTGAGGTGGAGATTGAACATACACAAACAGAGGAGCAAACAAGATAGTCTCTTGAAGTGCACACACTGCCAGTTTGAGACCACGTACATGTGTGAGAGCAAGAAACACAAAGTAACACACTATAATAAAATATACGGTTCTGGTATTACACACAGTGAAATACAGGAAGAGTCACAAAAAATTGTTGAGCAAACTACTAAAAAAGATGGACAAAACCAATACACGTTGGACCCTAACTGCTTAGATTGGAATAGTATTCAAGTTCTGGAATCAGAAGACAAAGAGCGGCCATTCCTATGCCACATGTGCACTTACACGTCCAAATTCAAAGCAGCGGTACAGAGACACTTTCAACGACACCACACGGGCAGTCAAAACCGACCATACAAATGTGTCAACTGTGATTTTTCAACTAAAACTAAAGACCAGATCGCATTACATAACAAAAGGAGTCAATCCAACAAAACATTATACTGTGGCATTTGTAGTTTCACAACATCATACAAATGCCAATTTGTAATGCATCAGAAATGCCACTATGCTTACAAATGCACAGCCTGTCCGTACTCCTGCCGACACAAATATGAACTACACAAACATTTTACAACTCAACACCTGGGTAACGGTCACAAATGTAACTACTGTGATTACAAAGCAGCTAGAAAAGAGAGTTTACTGTGTCACGAGACAATACACACCGGCAATAAACCGTTCAAGTGTTCCTACTGTGCGTACATGTCAGTCCGTAAATCATTGCTGGATAACCACGTGAAGAGGTACCACAGTGATGTTAAGAAAGGAGTGACTATTGTGAGTGAAAGCAAAATTGAGTCGTTAAAGGTTTCCATTTTAGACAAAGATTGTGATAAAATATAGTCTACGTAATAGTTAATACATATAGTATTTTATTGTTAAATTTAATAGAATTAATTATTATTATATAAGAAACTCTAAAATAAAACATACCAGTATTTGGATCATCAGTACTGTGTGTTAATTGTTGTTATATTTGTTGTTATAATGATAGAATAAATAATATATCTTAAATAATTTAATTGCGGTTGCAAATCGAATTCCTTATCCAAAATTATTAAGTCCATAAAATAAAATTTTCATAAAACTTATTATTTCTGGTTTTATTATTATTAGAACCCAGACAGACCAGTGTTTGTGTTTTGCTGTTGAAATAATTTAATTTTTGCGATGAAATGCTATACGTTCACTTGAACAATAAGCTGTTAGAAAGAAAGAAAAGTTTATTTCAGATACTCACATTTACATATACACAAAAATATATTGAAAAGAAAAAAATATTAAATAAATAACACGCAATATGTATACTAAAAGCAGTATAAAAGGCAGTTTCATAACCTAACCAAACTCAATTACAAGCGCTACAAATTCGTAATCAAACATACAACCGTCCTCCCAAATCGTCGCTAAAACTTCATATGACAAAAATTCTAATAAATTAATAGGTTCAGTATTAATGCTAGTATTTTCCTTTCCTTGTAGTTTTATGAACATAATTTTGTTGTACGATTTCACCAGTTGTCGGCAACTTCGTCTACCACTGTTTCCCTTTTGTGCTTCGTTTTAAATACCTGATACATCCCTAAATAATAATTGTTGGCATCACGCAAAACCTAAAGACAGATTTCGATTAAATTTAGTATGGTATGAAAATGTAGAATCTTTTTAATGCGGTAAAACTATCAGAGCGTAAAATGAAACATGAAGTACAACAAGGGAGTATACTGTGTCCTTTGTTGTTGATGCAGTGTGTTAATGGTTTACCATAATGCACTAAACATTCAATTATTACTCTTGAAGACGGTTGCACTATGGCAATATCCTATGACAATTTAGATACTTATGCAATTTACGTTTAATTTTATTTGGCATCGATTTTGGTTATAGATAACAATAATAGAAAAATAGGAAAACTTAAAATAATGCATTTCACTGAACGTATATTCCAGAAATAATAATACTTATAAATCTAAATGAACAACAATATGGAACAAGCCTTAAAATGCAAGCGGGGTGTTTTGCGATTTGTCAAATTTTAAGCCTTTGATGGTGTCGACCATCAAACATTACTATACAAACTTAACCACTACGGTGAGCGTAGAGCTGTACTTAATCTTATTGCCTTTTACCTAAATCCTAAACGCCGTCCACTACCACCTTGAGACGGCGCAGCCGGCCTTGTTGTTTTTGACGGAGACGCAGATATCTCAACCTAGCGACACAGCGTACCTGTCATACCCCGGGTATAAACTAGAACATCATTTTATACCACACGCCGGGGTATCTGTGTTCGTAAGGGAGGATATCTGCTACCGTCGCCTTCAGGTTTTTGAAGGTTGGGACCTGTCTGTACTCTGGCTACGCGTGGACATGGACGACCATGTCAGAGTCTACGCGTGCCTCTACAGGTCCCATAGTGGTAATGCAGAAACGGATCAACTCTTGGGCCATGTTCAGGCGAAGATTGACGATCTGCTTTCACAGACTCCCTCCGCCGAAGTCGTAGTCCTCGGGGACTTTAATGCGCACCATGCCGATTGGCTAGGGTCACGTGCCACCGACTACGCGGGAAGATCTGTGTTTGACTTTGCTCTGGCAAATGGTCTGTCCCAGCTGGTAAAGACGCACACTCGTCTACCGGACGTGGACAGCCACACGCCCTCTTTGTTGGATCTTCTGCTGACTACACGTCCAGAAAAGTACCAGATCACTGTCGAGGCTCCCTTAGGTTCCTCTGATCACTGTCTGGTACGGAGTGTAGTGCCCATTCGACGTCCTGATCGCACAAGACCTGCGACTCGACGCGTTTGGCACTACAAGTCAGCGGATTGGGATGGAATGCGGTCCTTTTTTGCATCCTACCCATGGGGGCCGATTTGTTTCCCTTCCAATGATCCTAGTGACTGCGCTGCGGCTGTAGCTGATGTGGTACTTCAGGGCATGGAACTATTTGTACCAAGCTCTGTGGTACCGCTTGGCGGCAGATCGCGACCTTGGTTTGATGCGTCTGTCAGGGCTGCAGCAGCTGGCAAACGGCAGGCTTATCAAGCTTGGGCTAATGCGTTAGTCACTAAGGATCCGAACTCTAGAGTTCTGAAGAGGAAATACAACCGCGCCTCCAGATTCTTCAAACGGCAAATCGCTAGAGCAAAGTTTAAGCATGTCGTCAAAATTGGGGATCAGCTGGCAAAGTACCCGCCTGGCACGCGCAAATTCTGGGCGCTTTCCAAGGCCACTCTAGGAAACTTTAGCCAGCCTTCCCTACCGCCGTTGCACATGGGGAATGACTCTCTGGCCCACACGGCAAAAGAGAAAGCCGATCTCTTGGGCACTCTTTTCGCCTCCAACTCGACTTTGGACGACCAAGGGAAGACACCGCCTACCATCCCGCGGTGTCAGAGTTCAATGCCGGAAATAGTTTTTCGCCAAAAAACTATCAGGCAGTCTCTATTTTCCTTGGACGTTCATAAGTCGAGTGGGCCGGATGGCATTTCTCCATTAGTGCTACGAACGTGTGCCCCTGAGTTGACTCCAGTGCTAACGCGTCTATTTCGGTACTCCTACCTTAGAGGCGTAGTCCCGGTCTCATGGAAGCGTGCCCTTGTCCATCCGATCCCTAAAAAAGGTGATAGCTCGGACCCAGCTAACTACAGACCTATCGCCATTACCTCCCGTCTCTCCAAAATAATGGAGATTATCATAAACCGACAGCTCCTAACGTACCTAGAGGATCACCAGTTGATCAATGACCGGCAGTATGGCTTTCGCCATGGTCGATCAGCTGGTGATCTTCTGTTATACCTTACGCACCGTTCGGCAGCGGTTATTGAAAGCAAGGGAGAAGGTCTGGCAGTTAGTCTGGATATGGCGAAAGCTTTTGATCGTGTATGGCACAAGGGGCTTCTTTCGAAGCTACCTTCCTATGGGCTTCCCGAGGGTTTATGCAAGTGGATCACCAGTTTTCTCACTGGGCGGAGCATACAGGTCGTTCTCGACGGTTTTTGCTCGGACCCCAAGCCCGTGAATGCTGGTGTACCCCAAGGCTGCGTGCTATCCCCAACTCTGTTCCTCCTGCATATCAATGATATGTTGGATATTTCCAACATACATTGTTATGCGGATGACAGCACTGGGGATGCGGTATATTCCGGTCGTGCAGGTCTCTCTCGGGAAAACGTCGACGAGTGCCGAAAGAAACTTGTGTCTTCAATAGAGACCTCCCTGGGGATGGTCTCTGAGTGGGGTGGACTGAACCACGTTCAGTTCAATCCCCTAAAGACACAGGTTTGCGCGTTTACCACTAAGAAAACCCCATTTGTCGTATCACCGCTCTTCGAGAGCACTCCTCTTATTGCCTCGCTAAGTATCAGAATACTGGGTCTCGACATTTCGAGCGATTGTCAGTTTCGTGGTCATCTGGAGAGCAAGGCCAAGTTGGCCTCGATGAAATTGGGAGTGATCAATAGAGCGAGGCAGTATTTCAAACCTGGCCAAAGACTTGCGCTTCTATAAGGCGCAGGTCCGGCCTCACATGGAGTACTGTTCTCATCTCTGGTCCGGATCACCCCAATATCAGCTTCTACCATTTGACCACGTACAACGGAGAGCCGTTCGGATTATCGGGAACCCAGTGCTCTGTGAACGGCTGGACTCTTTGGCATTGCGTAGAGACGTGGCTTCTTTGTGCGTCTTCTACCGCATTTACAACGGGGAGTGTTCCGAAGAACTATTCGATCTGATGCCTACCGCCGAATTTCACTACCGCACAGCTCGCCATCGCCTCCTTTATCATCCATACCACCTGGACGCGTGGCGATCTTCAACTGTGCGGTTTTCAAGGACTTTTTTCCCACGTACCACTCAAATGTGGAACGAACTTCCTTCGGCGGTATTTCCAGATCGATACGACATGGGTACCTTCAAAAAAGGCATATATTCCTTTCTCCAAGGCCGGCAACGCTCTTGTGTATCCTCGGAAGTTGCAAGAGTTCATGGGCGGCGGTGATCACATACCAACGGTGACCCGCAAGCTCGTTTGGAGGGCAAACATAAAAAAAAAAAAAAAAATCAAAGAATCCAGTCGGTTGATGTAAATAATTCTCAATTGACTAGTTCTCACCTAAAGATCCATTCAAAGGTCCATTCTTGTTGAAACGAAGCTGCTTAACGGTTTACGAGTAGTGCGATTTAGTAGAAATCTTCACCTAACGAAATGCCCTATGATGTGTGTGTGTGTGTGTATGTGTGTGCATATATCGAACCTACTACAAACCAATGAATACACGAGCAGGCGAAAGCGCAGCCGGGAAAGCAATTCTCTCTCTCTCTCTCTCTCTGTGTGTGTGTGTGTGTGTGTGCTACATGTGCTACATGTGCTATATGTGCTACATGTGCTACATGTGCTACATGTGCTACATGTGCTACATGTGCTATATGTGCTACATGTGCTATATGCGTATTAAAATTCTACAACATATTTTAGACCTTATTCATGACATCTTTCTAAAAAAAATATCCTCGTCTCCCTTGCTCAGATAATGAATTAAAGGTTACTATGGCAACATTGTAATGATAGATAGATGATTAAAGCTACAAATAGAAAAAAAGACGGTTCAATCATTAAAGTTTTTTATTATTTACATACATACATATTAAACTTAAATAAAAAAAATTAAATCGACATAACTAGGTAATAATATGTTTTTAATTTCACGAATGTGATTGATGCATATTTTTCGCGAGGGTTTCGATCAGACTCCTGTGATGCAGGTGACTCACCGTGTACTGTGGTAAATCTAATTTTCAGTCAAGATTCTAGAAATGGGCTTGTCTGTCTGATAGTAATTCAGTGCCTCCGACGGAGGGGCAACGTCGCAAACCCTAACTTGTAGACTGAAGGCATGTTGATAATAAAATCACATATGCAATAACTCCTTGCAGCCTGGATAGCTTCGTATTTATTATATTTATATTCATATTTAGTAGGTTTTTAAGTCGAGATTACCAAAATATTTCCTCAGACGGCCGGACACCGTTTAGATAAACGTAAAGACCAGAAATATGGATACAGTAAATGTGTGTGTATTTATTGTTTATTTTCTTCTCATCCTAATATGATTTAAAATAAAGAAATATAACTAACAATATTATGAACCACAAATTGGAGTAACACAAAGTAAATATTAAAAAAATGCTTTATTTAATATTAATTAATATAATATGATCTTAAAAATAGTTTAATAAAAGTAATTCCCTACTCAGGGTACGCCATGTGTTGCTGTTGTAGATCCCACGACGAATCGTGAAATTAATAATTTCTCTTGTTAGTTATTTCATATTTCAATTTATCACTTTTGACTCGACTTAAATAAGGAAAATACATTTTATTAATATTGTGATTTTAAATGATACTGCGATTAGGAAAACTTGAGCAGCTATTGATGTTAATTACCACAGCCAAATTCGTAAACTTCGCATACTTTCCTCAGAACATGAATTCAAGGGACTGATAAAAAAACTTTTAAAGAATTTATAAGTGTTGTTACATCACACTAGTGCCGTTACGACGGACCTTCACACGAGCAGCGTTAACGAACTCGATAGTGTTTCAAAAATATGCTAGATATATAAAATACTCCAAGATAGTTGATAGGTTTAGCCCGATTTATTTTCACTTTCAGTCAGCTATTAGTGCTACTACACATACTTTTTTTCGTTAACTTATTAGACCCGACTAGTTTTGACCCATCAAGGAGCACCCCGAGCTCGGACTTCGGTCAAACCGAATGGCGGTGGTCTAAGTGCTAATGTTTTCTGTAAAAAAAACCCTATCCTGAGCAAAATAAAAAATATTTGCAGTTATGTACTTATAATTCATATTAAAGAGCATTGGTTCTAGTCTGCTGCCCCGAGGTACTCCACGGGTCACTCACGCGTCGCTTCTAGTGTCATTTATTACCACGAGTTCTGTTCAAAAAGCCTTTAGAATGTCATATGTGTATTGGTTAATGTGCTTTAAATGCTTATCTAAAGCCTTTGCTAAGCTACAAATATAACATATTTCTCGCTGTTATAGATATAAACTAAAAATCTCTTTTTAGATAGTAGGTCAAAAATTTATATTATATATATATATCCATATCTTATACCATTATCTAATATGTACGTGGAATACAAAATAAAGACGGTTAATAATTAATAATTTTATTACATTACACCCTGACCTGACTAGACATTACAACTAAGTATTATACAATTATACAACCCTTACATATTACATTGCTATATTTGGTTAGCGCGCGACAAATACAAGTACGACATGTATAATGTACATTTAGGGCATTTACATCGAAGATTGAATTATACAAAACAAATATACACATCACATCAATGAGATTAGCGACGAAATATACACCAGTTAGTGAAGTCTAATAGGAACTAAATAAACTACAAGCGACATCCGACTCCGTTTAATACTAATTATAATTATACAGTTCATTAAAACTATGTTCTATTTAATATCTGAGGGCGACTTTCTGTACTGAGACGGACACACAGACACTCAGTAAACAGATCAACCAGTTAACTGATCGATCAGAGCGAATAATATATTTAGTGTTTATGTAGTTATTTTGTAAGATTGAAGAAATGTTAAGTAACGTGAAATAACGATAGTTAGCCTCAATATCACCCTCGATACCATTAAATACTGAAGTCTTTATTTATTTGGATATGTACTGTACTATGTATAACGAGGATTTATAACAAATATTACTTTACTTAGAAGATAGTTTGTCGAGAAGTTCCTGGAGTGCCAACGCCTTGCCTAAACGACGTCTGAAATCCTGGAAAAACGTATATGATTTAGAAAAAAAAAACAAAAATGTATTAAATAAAATATGTATAATTAATAAAACAGTCTAGTTCTAAAAATAGTTTTATCAGATAAACTATTAAAAGATTAACTAGAATTATAAACAGGTGAAGTAAAGTCAAAGGCACCTCTTCAACTTATAACTCTGGGTATCACACATTTAAAAAACCTTTAAAAAATATACAAATAGACTAATTATACACACGGTTAAAACGGATTATACACACCTGATATATTCTGACGCCGTGCTCGGGTTCCCTGGCCCTGAACATGTCAACCGTCATCAGACACAAGGCCTTCCCGTTCATGGGGAACCGCTCGGGACGACCCCCACGGACCGACACCCAGCCCCCGGCCTCCGAGCGAGACCAGCGTCGAGGGTCTGGAGGGGAACATTAGTTACATAAATATTTGGGATATACTGCTAAGTAGATGTTGTAATATACTTTATTGCAACCACAATATAAGTATACATAAAATACATTAAAATTAGTTTGGATATACAATAATGTGGCGTTGGCGAGTCCAACCATTACTCAATGGTTCATAGGTTTTTGAATATCAAAGAGATTTTCAGGAAATTATATAATTATTACTGATCTGATAATAAGCATAATCTATAAAAATGTTACTCGATATTAAATGTTTCATCGATAACATAAGCTTAGGGGAAGCACAGTGTTCTTCAAGATTAGTCATAAATTGCTTCTATATATATTTGAAACCTACCTAGAGGCAGGTCGTCCTCCTGGAGCGCCCTGAGGTCCACGCCCCACGTCTCACAGGAGGCCGGGGGCACGCGCTCGCACCGCGCCTGGGTCGGCATTCTACTGCAACAATTATTAAGGTCTTCAGTTAGGTACGTCATCAAACTTGGTTGTCTGTTGTTTATATTATTTGTGTTACATACACGTGCTACTTATTTTAGGTTTTGGAATATATATGGAAGAAAAGATAAAATAACAGCTCAAAAATATAATTCAATAATTATAATTATACATTTCACAATACAACATACTTTGATAACGGTGAGTTATAGTTATTTGTATAACTTTTTCATATTGCTGAAATATAATATTTAATTATATTGCATTAAGTTGAAGCCGCTTTTTAAAGCTAAGCACGGCTTAATAAGAGAAAATAAGTATAAGTATTATAGCAATTTAATGATTTCGAATTAATTACAACAAGTATATACAGAAGTACCGGTACCATTAAATACATAATGATTTACTCGCAGTACTCCACTATCACAACCTAGGTCTCGCACAAGGCTGCGCCGACAACAAAGCTCGCCACAAGGACGCTGACATCCTGTCGCGTCGAACGGAGCCAAAAGAAAACATAATTACATAATAGACGCCATTTTGATCCGTCATTAGTACGGACGCGTGACCCACATCCGGTTTCCGGCCCATAATGGCGGATTTGAATGAACGTTCGGTTTCCGTAGCGCCATATTGAATGTTTTATATCCCGATTTTTGTGTGTAACGGATTTCCGATGTATTGTAAAAAAATTAAGGGTTATAGATTACGTTACATGGTTTGTACTTTAGATCGTATCCATTCCAATCAGATAAAAGAGAATATAGTCGAGATAGCTACAAGTCTATAGACTAAAATGTTTCACACATTCATATCCCAAAAAAAACCGAGTTTAAAGATTATTAATTCTGAAGCCAGTTAAAGTCAATTAAGCAAGTCGGTCGAGAAAACATGGGAAATGTTAATTAATGCTTCTTCAACTACAAAGTGAGACTGTCTCGTGAATGTCAACAATCAGTGCGAAAGCGGACTTTCCCATTATTAGTGAAATAGTGACGTCACTTTGACACTTTCAAAACTATATAAGGATAGTCGTGTTGTACCTTCTCCGCGGGCATTCCGTTCGTGTATTGTTTCTGTCTCATTATAATATTCATATGATAATTATTGTAAAAGTCTAAAAAAATGTCACATACAAAACCCAAACAATTATTAATATTTAAATAATAATACATAATAATAATTGTAAAACAATATTTGAACAAACGAGATTATTGTATAAATAAATTTAGCCTTTAAGAATAAGATGTATACATTAATTAGGAATTGAAAAAAAACTTCAAGGTTATTGCCACTTAGAAAAAAGTATTTAGCAACAATTTTTATAACGTTGGCAGCACTGGTGTTAATTAACATCTACAAAAGTAACATCTTCATCCCTCGGCGGAAGCTCTTCCCGCCAAACAGACGTCGGATGGAGGACGCTTCCGCGCTCTCTTCATGGCGTATTATTTGAACAATGTTACTGTATCTGTTATATATATAATAGAATATCACCAGTTGAACAAATTTATTGTAAATAATATCATTTTATAAAAAGATATTTATATAGTTTTAATAAAAGTATTCCTTATTGCTTTTATTATGTTGTTAAAACAATGTCACGTCTTGAATATATTGCATTTTTTTAAGTATTGTGTAATCTTTTATAAGCATACCTAAGCTATACTAATATAATTAAAAAAACATGATATTACTTAAGATGGTTGAGATAGGAATGTGCATTAAAACCGACTAACCTGCATGTGAGTCGGTCGTCGTTGTTAATTCACTTTCTCCACAACTGATTCACGCGAAATGGAAACAGGAAGTCATGTTATCGTGATTTAAAAATAAGACTTTATGTTGACTTTTAAAGATTACTTAAGATATGGTTGTAATGATGCGCTGATTCTATCCCCATAAGTGCTCCAAACTTAATCTATACAAGTGGTAGATACGGATTTGCTCGTTTTTATTTTTTTCCTTAATGCGATTTTACTTTTAAATGATAAAACAACAACGTTCACTGTGAATTGTTGTTGATAATTTATTTTAATGTAACGAGTCGTCGTCTTGGAACGGGTTGAAGTTATTTATTTAGATATATTTATTCTGAAAACATGACATGAACTTTAACTCTGTGAAACTATCTTCTTATAGGGATTTGAACAGAAAAATACTATAAAAATTTTCTATTGCGGTAGATTTTTCGAACTTTCCTCTCACGCAAAGTCCTGACACTTATTACAATTAACACACAAAAATGAATCTGTAATCGATAGGACTGTTCTCGAAAGATAACACTCATCTGGCACTTGATTTTTATTTATGTACATAGATAAGTTACTTCCTATGAGACATAATACTATCATCACTACTGTTATAAAGTCAAAACAACATCCGTCCTATATTCCCGCCATTGTTAAATACGTGCGAAAATTAGAAGGCGGGAAAACACGAAACAATCGCGAGCCATTAGCACTCGGCACTTCCTCATGAGAAAGGAAACCAACATTTACTTTAATCGAGAAATTATACAGAAGCGGAGCGATTTATATAATACCTAACATTATGTTATTGTACATTTGATGGAATGGAATATAAATATTACAAGATCAGTTAAAGGTGAGTTTTATTTAACTTATTTTATATATTTTTTAAGTCATTTGAATTAAATACTGGCCGCAAATTATAATAATCATTATTGGATATTTTTTTCGAATTTCATTGTATTGTATAAACATGTGATCACTGTATTGATTCAAAGCGAAAAATATATAAATAAATAAATATTAGGAGTATTAAAGATTTTTCGGATCGTAATATAATATTGTATATTATTTTTAGGTTATTGTATACTCACGTTATTTTAATATTCCTTCGAAGAAATCCTTTTAACTCACACACAAACAATTATCACAAGAACAACTAAAGGAAGCAAAACAAATTATACACGGTAACGAAATATTTATTAATATTTCATACAAGTTCCAACCACACTCTCTGACGGACGAACAGCGAATGACGTATAAATATAAAACGAAAACATGAATGAATGCAAGATGCCAAAGTACAATATTATGAATAGGTGCTATATCTCAAACAAAGTTTAATTAAAATAAACTCTATTTGTTTACATTAAAGTATATAATAGCTTGGGGTGTTATTCGCAAGTACCAGACGCTTCGTTTTGTGGCCGGATGCGGGCGTGGTTTTATTACTCTTTCGCATATTTGGAATAACAATGGTTAGAGCGAGACGGGAGATTGTTTTTGAGAATCGATAATGAATTCACGCATCCTGTCAGCATGTGGTTCTGAAACTAATCGTTTCCGTATCAATGCACACGATTAAAAGATCCAAAGTACGTTCAAAAAACTGTTTAATTATCAATCTTATTCTTGATAACATAAGAATAATTTTTAAAAGTATATTCTGTAAGTTTTGTCAGACTAAATAATTAAGGGCGCCTGTTTCCGCCGCTATTTCGGTTTCCCGCCAAATGTATTTTCGAGTGTAGACATATTTAGAACTTTTTATCGTATTTTAAATAATTAATGTTAATATCCTTCGTGTTAAGTTTAAAAATACATGAGCACCTCCATAAATTAAATCCAGAAATTCCCGTGAATGGTTTACATGACAGATTAAAAAGATGTAATTTTCTATCAAACTAATATATCAAAATATTTCAATTATAGTACATTGACATTTATTAATGACATTTGTATTTCTTTTATTTGTTACCCTGGATGTAAAAATCAAAAGATTTGACGAAAATGTGGGTTTTCTAACCTTTTTGGTATTTATACAAAATAAGTGATGATGATGATGATGAAGTACCTTCGCAGATACTACGAATATGTCCTCAAACGAAGGCTTCACTGTAAAGTATTTTAGTAAGCGCAACGCAACGCAGCGTGTAGTTTTTTTTCTTTTAATATAATACTTAAGAAAGTATCCTTTACCTTTTTACTTGTTAATGAACCACTTTTTATATTAAATCTTGGCATCATTAATATAGTTGACTTAATCAATATTATGAAACATATATCTAGGCTGTCTTAAAGGTAGTTAAGGAGGTGAAGCTAATTAATTAATTCTAATAAGTCATTAATTGTAAATGTTAGAGTATTTTATTAGCCAAATTAATTAAAAAATAATTGTACTCAATCCTAATTATGTTCTATTAAGGGAAATTAATATAATAAGTGTCAAATGTAAAATAAAAGGAAAATCAGATACTTTTTAACATTTTATTAATACAGTCCTCTTTCCGATCTTCTGGCGTATCGTAGCTCTAGTACGGATGAATAGTTTTTTTTTAATGTTGGCGATATAAGCTAATAAGCTTCGCTATGTTTGATAAAAATCTGCTTAACTTTTTAGATTATTATTGTTTTAGGAATAAGATGTCAGTCATGTCAGTCATGTCAGTCAGTCAGTTAGTCAGTCAGTTAATTCGGCTACAGGGCCAGAGCTCGAAACCTAAACAATTGCAGAGAAGTGTTAGAGAGGGAGACGTTATCTCTACGAAATTGTTCACTGCTGCACTAAGAGATGTCTTCAACTTCTTGGACTGGAGCGACTCGACATCAACATACGCAGCGAGTACATCACTCACCTTCGGTTGGCCGGTGATATAGTCATAGTGGCTAAGACTACTGAAGACCTGGGTACAATGCTCGATGAACTCAGTAGAACCTTTGAACAAGTAGGCCTTGAACTGAACAAGGACAAGACGAAGCGGATATCTAATGTTCATGTTGTGCTTACTCCAGTAGTTGTCGGAGGTGCAAATACCCGCAAAGTTGTAGACGATTACATATAATTGGGACAAACAGTCCAATTAGGCAGTTCCAACTTCGAGCAAAAGATCACTCGCCAAATCCAACTCGAATGGACGGCGTTCGGGAAGTTCCGAAACATCTCCACGTCCAAAACACCGTAATGTCTGAAGGTGAAGCTTTTTGACCATTGTGTGTTGCCTGTGTGACTTATGGCCCTGAGACGTGGTGTCTACGATGGGCCATTTAAGTAGGCTCAAGTCACCCAGAGAGGCTGGAAATGGCTGTGGTCGGAGTTTCGATGCGAAATCGAATAAGAATCGAGGAGATCCGCAGAAGAATCCCGATCACTGAAATAGTTCTAAGAATTGCTCGTCTGAAGTGGCAGTGGGCGAGGCACATCGTTCTTGCAACCGATGGTTGATGAGGCCGGTTCTCCAAGGTCGACCATGAGCCGGTAGACGCGGCCTGGGTAGTGGTTAGTGGACTCCACTAGATGAACCGACCACATAGGTCGTGGGAAGCCGCTGACGCGGGCAACACCCGGTCGATCATCATGGTAATCCACAGAGGAGTCTAATGCCTTGCAGTGGGCGTATACAGGGTGTCCAGGAAACAATGGATATCCTCTGAAAGGCTAATAGTAAAAGTTTTAATTTTGCTAGTATTAAATAATTATCCCATTTTACACATTAATAACAATAGTTCAATATTTTTTCATTACAATAACGATATGTTACATTTTTTTAGAAACGCCATTAAACCAGGAATATTTAAAAGAGTTTGGTCACTGTTACTTTAATTTTTTTTTACACCAGAGCTATTCAAAGTTCCACATCAAAAATATTTCTTCAGAAATTTTACACAAAACAGTAGTATAACATTATTTAAAAAAAAAATACTACAGTTAGCTATGTTATTTGATAGTTATTCACTGATACGGTTAATAATAAATATTTAAGTATAAAAATAATTATGATATTAACTGATTTGACCTCGTTACGAGTAAAAATATGAAATCAGACAAAAAAAATGATGTTTTTTTTTAAAGCGCCATTTTTCTAGCAGTGTAAGGGGTATCATTTTTTTAATTTTTTTATGTGCTTGCCTTTAGTTCAACTATTAGCTTTTCAGAGGTTAATCATTGTTTCCTGGATACCCTGTATAGGCTGACAAGAAGGAGGATTCCTCCTTCTATATTAGTTCTTTTTTTTTTTGTTAAAAATTTTGATGACCTCTAATTTTGTACTTCTCTAAACACTATGTTTTTTATCGGATGTCCAATTATAGTAAATGAATATTTGCACAGATATTACTGCGATTTCCAGTGACCAACTTATTTTTGATTATATTTTTTGATATTTTTACTTACAAGAGTTGTTGTTCCGACTGTCACTGCTATTACATCCATTACATTCAAGTAAATAAATATGTATATATTTGTTAATCGCCTAGGAATCCAACTTTAAAGAGTTATAAAGTTATTTTTTTTTATTTTTTGTTATTTGCCAGATTTATGCTGCGATAGGAAACATCGGACACGAGGGTAGGATCATTTAAAATTTAACGAAAACAATAAAAAATGACAAAAGAGAGGAAGTGTTTTGACTCATACCAAACCAATTAGTCCTACAATAATGAAATTACAGAATGGCGGCGGCTAAAGGACTATTATGTGAGCTGTTTCCGTTGTTCGTACAATGCGTATTGTGACTTTGTGTAGGAGCAAGGAAGAGTGGGATTCATAGGTAATGGTTCTCCAATTAATAAAAGTTAGAGTTTATTTATTAGAGTTATTTTTAGAAACAGTATTATATAATTACCACTAAAAATTAGTAAATTTAGTAGTAGTGGTGGTATTTATTTTTATTCTTTAGGTAGAAAATGACTTCAGAATACAAATGAAAAAGTTAAATGTTAAACATGTTTAAAAATATTTCTTATTTTCTCTTTTCACGGAACCCCAAAACACAAGACGCACAGACAGACGGACGCCGGCCATTACATAAGAACCATCATTTCCGGAACCGGAAGTGGACAGTAAACAGATGAATATTCAGATTTGGATTATTTATTACTTCCTTTCCATTGATCACCGGTCCCAGAACCACTTTTGTGTTAGTTTTTGTTGTCTGGGACCTCAGAAGGATTATGACTAACGCGATTTTCTAGTTTTTAAATGTATTTTTTTATTACTATAACTGTTCCAGTCAAAGTGATTCATTAAATATACCAAATATATTAATACAGACTACTTTTAATTTAACGAAGGTAAAAAATATTTTATAAATAAACCTAATTATTACCTAAACCTAAATAATATTTTTATTTCACAACTATAGGTAATGGTTAGCGTACGACATAACAAACGTACCGGTGCGGTGATAATATATTTTTAACCAAAGACAGGAACTTCCCTTCAAAAGAACGCTAATAAAATTTAAACTATTCAAAATGTAAGACTTAAAACTAACATCCCGTTTAGAATACAAAGAATTAAATAACTTATTAGCTTACGAGATCAAATCTTCTGACCATATGAAACCTCCTTCCGGTGTAAAAAAAACAACTGTCAACGGAAACGGCGGGAAAAAAACTTCTTTTATGTTGGTAACAATGAATAGAGTATTTGAAAGTAATCTTGCGTCAGACGTGTCCCGGCTTGCCGCTAAACAGCTTATTTTTAACAAAATAAGAAATTACATCCGCTAAGGTTAGGTTAGCTGTCACTTTTGGTACAATTTGGCGGCCGCCATTGCAAAAAATACACGTCTCGCTAACATTTTATCAAATATTTCCAAATATTATCCGGACTTTTCTTAATTTATTAGCTTAATATAATTTATTATTTAACCAAAACTTTTTAATTATAACCAATACTTTTTATTGTAGACACAGAGCATGCGGCTTTATAACATTATAAATAAGCAACAGTAATACATTCTGTATTACCTTAAAATGTAAAATTAAGTAATTTTATTTGCGCGACACTTCATGCATATTAAATTGCACTACAATACTAAGAAATAATGAACTAAACAGAAATGTTGACGACACCTACATTTTTTAAATCGGCACAGGCCTTCCGCTGCACGTGGCATCTTTGAAACCATCTTCACCATAAAAACTCTTTAAGGATAGAACAACTTAAATTTAATCCTAAATCTGTAAGAATAGAATCTATTTTTGAATGCAGCTAAAGAAATTTCTTTTAAAGTTATAGGAAACATTGCAATTTAAAATTCAACCTTAATACTATTAATATAGAGTTTATTTTACGTGTCTATTATCTTGACTGAAGTGTCATCTTATTAGCGTCCTTATTCGACGTACATTGAACACCAAACTTAAAATGTATGTATAGTTTTCATAAGAAATCAGTTAATGTATTCTGAAATAGGAATATCCGAATTAACACATTTAAAGTTTTTTTTTTATAAACCGATACCAATTTACAAATTCCTTTTCAATTAGTGACAGTTTTTTTGACATCCTGCGATAAGCGGAAACGGATACTTTGGACATATTATTAAATTAATAGACTACTATGTTAATGTTTATAAGAACAAAGGTATATGTTTAGTGTTCATTTATACAGTAACATTTATGTATATGAATTAAATACATAACACAGTAATTAAACTTGATTGTCCTATATATAGGTAATTGTCTTTTATGAGATATAGTTTCAATAATATTACTCTTGTGTTTTTTATAATAAAGTAACAAAAATTGCTATTTAACCTAAAAAAATAAGATGCGCGCGATAATTAATAACAAAAACCTGTCATTGCAATCCTACGTGATGTTAGCGAAATTAGTAGTATCTTGGGTGTGAAGGCCTAACGACATCAATAAACATCCCAAGGGAAGACCTACCTGACAGAATATATAAATGACAACAAATACGGGGTAATCTATGATATAACTTAGATTTCAGGAAATTTCGCAAACTAAATGGCAAATAATTATATATTACTCATATTAAATAGAACACCTTTACCGTCCTGTACTCGTAGCTATTAGCTTTATTTCCAAATAAAGGAATAGGAGCGTAATGTTTGAATGTTAGCTTTGAAAAAATTGAAGGGTTAACTGTTAATTCATATTGATGTTTTTTGCATTTCATTCTAATAGCTCTTGCCTGCAACAGCGTTATTTCGAATAATAACCCACAGTACAGTCAATAAATGATTGATGTTGCCGAAAAATTATAAGAGCTGAATTTGTTAATACACATACATTACGGCGTTTTACTGAAGATGTGAAGTATTTACATCGATATTTAAAAAGTTTTTAAGGTCAAAAGGTAACGAAAATCAGTTTACCGCGAATATCTCGCGACTTACTGCTCGGAGGTTATTACGAAAATTGATTTTCGTGCAGTTGTCTGCCAAAAATACCTTTTTAATTTTTCTGTAAAATTAACTGTTTTTGGAGTACAGTCACTGGGTCATTCCGAGAAAATCGTTCCAGATGAGAAAATTTTTCTTCTTTTTTTCCTACTGTTTTGTAGTCCTGTTTTTAAAGGGAAAAGTATAGATATTTGCTTTAAATGTTAAGTGAGTAACATGGTATCTTAAAATTTGGTTAGAATTTTAAAAGATATTGCGGTTTCTACATTTTAAGTGTGAATGGTAATGACAGCAGTCCGACGTTAAAGACAACACTGTTAATGGCAATGACTTCATGTAAATGGTAATTACGTTATTAGAAATAAAATACCTTTTCATTTGTTTATTTTATTTTTAATCATTCAAATATTTCAAGATATGACGCATTATTGGTTTCCTATCTTGAAATTTCATCTTATTATTATAGTAGTGTATTTATTTATTTAATGTATATATGTAGTTTTAGCATTAGAACACATCATACTTAAAGTAGTTTACCAGACGTTTAATTAACTTACATTACATTACTTATATATTTATCCTTCTTCCTTATCATTTATTTAGTTGTATGTGATTTCTTATGTCTGATAAAGTTTTTATGGACGATGTAGATCCACGGCGTGAAACATATCACAGATTGAGTAAATTTTGCAAGATGTCTATATTTTTTGTTGTTTCCAAGAGAACGACGTCATTTTTCTTAAACTATTATTGCCAGATTGTTTATTTTTTTGAAATCTTACATGCTCCCACGTACACATATAATGTTATCCTTACAAGTGAAACAACTTGCATTTCGAAAAGTTATAGTGTCTTTATCTTTTTGTCAAAGAACTTGGTGAGCTCCAAGACCACCCTTAAAAGTTTTCAAGTCATTAGGAATCGATTCTACTCTGTCTTCTCCATACTCTATCAATGTCTTTCTCATTAATCTCTCTATTAATCTCTTTCTCAGTAAAAGGAAAAATTATCACATTTTCCACGTTCTTCTGCTATAATGTGACGAATGTAGAGAAACTGTTAACATCCGATCCATATTTCACAAGAGCATCAGCAGTTCTCTTAAGAACAGCACCTACACCGCCCGGTGCACCCTGTCCATGTCCTGACTCCGTGTAATTCCAAGTTATTTTAGAGATTTGATGATAATCTTCGTGTATTTTTATAATTATGTAAAACATATATTTGTTCCTACACTGCGAAGAAAGGGAGTCGGATTGAAAATTTAAACTGTCAATAACCGGTTTTATTTTAAGTGTTTGACAAATCAGAGAAACGAGGTGAGCCCAAATAGCAGCCGCATCATGTATTCGCTGATGGCACAAACTGAAAATGGTTAAACCGCACTCCTTTGAAAATCTCGTAGTTTATCCATCGTACAACATTGTATGTATATTTTGCAGCAATAAATTGATTAAGGCCAGTGGTTTAACAGTCAAGTATTCCTTCTTTGTTATTGTTGTTGTTTTGAAACCTTTCTTGGTAGTTATATTTTCTCTGCAATGCTGGATGCGTGCAACAAGTGCTTGAAATAAGTAATGGATTCTTCGTTGTTAAATTCATTGTAATGTATTATTTTCTTATTGCTAAATAATATTATTAATAACTTTGGATTTTCTTTTTCAAACATTATCTCTGTTTTCTGTAGTTTAATTATTTTCGTCACTTTAATGAACATTCTTCGCTACCTACGAGTAACTATTAATCTATTTATTTTTAGTCTGCAGTTGCATTTACTTTCCAGCAATGGATTGTTTGGAGTATCTTCATTTGTAACATTTTCAATATTTTATGGTTTTACGTTAATAAGTTCTGATAATATAGGCATCTTACTTCTCTCTTCTTTCTTCTTTTGCCGATACTTTTTAACTTCTTCACGACAGTTCTTTCTTTGGATCTTTTGCTCTCTGGGTGATTCATCAGCAATGCTTACTATTTATTTCTTTTCTTTTTCGATATAACTCATATAATTTTACGACATGTATAGTAAAACTGTATATTTACCTTTTTAATAAAACGGAAATGATGGTGATTTTGGTGACACCTACATTTTTAATTTTTCTTTTAAAATATTTTTGCAAACAAACGTAAACCCGATACGGCGTTACTTCAGGAGTGAAGAAAGGAACAGAAAGCGCGTGTTTAACTGCTCCCTTCCCCCTTTTCTCAGAAAATAATTACGGAACTTTATTTTGACGTTCTTAAAATGGTGTTGATGATTCTTTGATTACAATTTTTAAAAAAATTAGGAAGATTCTGTTGATTCTAAAATTCTGATTTCTTTATAAAATCATTTTGTGATATCATTATTTAAATACGACATAATCAAACACGGGTATGCATTCGTATATCGAAAAAAATAAGACGATTATTATGGAGTCCGAAGAAAATATGCTAATTGTGATGATGTTTAATGCGATTTTTTGGTGATTTATGTTCAAAAATCATATTGGACTCTTATTTATATCACAGTACATCAAGAGAGCAACTAGGAGTATAAATTCATAATATTTTTGAAATTATCAAAGGTCGTATAGAATTTTAGGACTTCGGTCAATTAAAATTACATGATTTTCTGGAATCACCTGTCTACAGCACACTCACATACGGTATCGTATACGTACAACCAGGCGTTAATTCTTGTTGTTATTCATGTTTTTAAGTATCTTTCAAACTTTTATCTGATACTCGGACGTCTGATGACTAATATATTTATATTATTAAGGTTTCGGAACTTAGTAGAATCTACTATATATTATATAACCGACCTCGACTTGCAGATGTTTGGTAATTTATGGTTCCGAGAACCGCCCTTTTCAGCACATTTGGGATTTAAAACGACTAAAATGACTGGACTACAATTATAAAAATTAATAATATTATTATTACATTGTATATGTATCGTTATAATAACATATTATAATATAAATCAATTAAAATATTATAATTTTATAATAAGTACGCCTGTTCCAATACTACATATTGTAACCTACCATATGTATTATCTATTGTTTTGTTTATTTTCATTTTGACATTTCATTATCTGAAGTTTGGTAGTTTGGTGCCGGATAATATTATATTATTTAAAACTTTAATTTTTGCTAGTAGCGCTAAGTAATACAATGCAATCCCTAATTTTTGAATTATTTAAATTATTAGATATTTGAGTTATACTAATCAAATTACTTATTTATAATAATGGCTTTATCGTTGTTTTCAAGTGATAGCGACAGTGATCTGGACATGTTATCCCAATTATCCGATTGGGACAAACCTGAAAAAATTGTCAGACGCGCCCGTTCTAAAAGAAAAATCAGGCGAGAGAATTATATGCTAACTCTCAATGACGCCGACTTCACTTTTAGGTTTAGATTACCAAAATCTGCAGTGAGTTCTTTGTTAATTGAAATTATGCCTTACGTTCGTGTAACTATGACAAGGTGAGTACTGAGTGAAAATATGGATTGAGATCAAATATCCTCATAATACTTTAAAGCCAATAATATATTTCAGTTTATATCTTTTTAGAAATTATGGAGTTTCGCCGCTTCATCAACTATTGTTGACGTTACGTTATTATGCTTTGGGAACTATGTTGAAATCAGTAGCAGACTTTGTAGGAGTGTCCAAATCCACAGCCGGCAGGATAGTGAAGGACATTTCAAGAGCTATCACTAAATTATATGACAAATATATTTTTGTGCATCAACAGGGAGCAGAACAGTTTTACCAAATTGCTGGCTTTCCCAGAGTCCTTGCAGCAGTCGACTGCACACATATTCGCATACAGTCTCCATGTGAGTAAAATTACATTTATTTATAATACATAGATAAAAGTTGTTTTAAATATCTACTCATAAACATTTTTCTTTAAGCTCAGGCTATAAGCGAAGAGTTCAGAAATAATAAAGGTTACTTTTCCTTAAATGTTCAGGCGGCTTGTGACGCAGAGTTAAAGCTATTGAATGTGGTGGCACATTGGCCCGGCTCTACTCATGATGCCACTATTTTTAATAAATCAACTTTAAAAGGTAATCAAATAAAAAGATAAATTAGTCAATCCTCAGATTAATTTTTGTAACAGATTTTTTTGTCTGTAGAATATAGCATTATACACATTTTATTCCATAGTATAGTTACCTGAGGATAAAAAATCTGTATAGTATTTTGGTATATTTTATGGTTGACTACATTTTATTTGTAAATCTTTTGCAGATCAGTGTGATTCAGGTAAATTAGGTAACCGCTGGTTTCTAGGTGACTCCGCTTACCCAAATAGGTCATATTTGTTAACACCTGTTTTAAGTCCAAGTACTGCATCCGAGTTGAAATATAATGAAGCACATGCCAAGACCAGAAATACTATTGAAAGGTAATCAACACCAAATGGAAAATAACTTCTGCTAACATATCTATGTGGTCTTACAACCCCTGACTGGTTGAAATGTTTTTTAATGTTTTTGTTTGTTTGGTGTTCTCAGTTATTATTCAGGAAATTTTTACACTTTACACTTTAACATAATTTTTTTTTGAAGGATATTAATAATTATTTGCCTTTAATAATTATTTTTTATACAAAATGTGTAAGTAATGTTTGTGATTAATTTTTTTTTTTTTTTTTTTTTTTTTTTTTTATGGAATAGGAGGGCAAACGAGCTGGCGGGTCACAGATGATTTGTGATCACCGCCGCCCATGGACTCTTGCAACATCCGAGGATTTACAGGAGCGTTGCCGGCCTTGAAGGTGGGAGTAAACGCCTTTTTTGAAGGTACCCAAGTCGTACCGATCTGGAAATACCGCCGAAGGGAGTTCGTTCCACATTCGAGTGGTACGAGGAAAAAATGTACTTGAGAACCGCACAGTGGTGGATCGCCACGCATCCAGGTGGTAGGGATGGTATTGGAGGCGATGGCGCGCTGTGCGGTGATGGAATTCGGCGGTAGGCATCAGATCGAATAGCTCTTCGGAACACTCCCCGTGGTAAATGCGGTAGAAGACGCACAGAGATGCAACGTCTCTACGCAATGCCAAAGAGTCCAGCCGTTCACAGAGCACCGGGTCCCCGACAATCCGAACGGCTCTCCGTTGTACGCGGTCAAATGGTAGAAGCTGATATTGGGGTGATCCGGACCAGAGATGAGAACAGTACTCCATGTGTGGCCGGACTTGCGCTTTGTAGAGCGCAAGTCTTTGGCCAGGATTGAAGTACTGCCTCGCTCTATTGATCACGCCCAATTTCATCGAGGCCAACTTGGCCTTGCTCTCCAGATGACCACGAAACCGACAGTCACTCGAAATGTCGAGACCCAGTATTCTGATACTTGGCGAGGCAATAAGGGGAGTGCTCTCGAAGAGCGGTGATACGACAAATGGGGTTTTCTTAGTGGTAAACGCGCAAACCTGTGTCTTCTGGGGATTGAACTGAACGTGGTTCAGTTCACCCCACTCAGAAACTATCCCTAAGGAAGTGTCTATAGAAGACACAAGTTTCTTTCGGCACTCGTCGACGTTTTCCCGAGAGAGACCTGCACGGCCGGAATATACCGCATCCCCAGTACTGTCATCCGCATAACAATGTATGTTGGAGATATCCAACATATCATTAATGTGCAGGAGGAACAGAGTTGGGGATAGCACGCAGCCTTGGGGTACACCAGCGTTCACGGGCTTGGGGTCCGAGCAAAAACCGTCGAGAACGACCTGTATGCTCCGCCCAGTGAGGAAGCTGGTGATCCACTTGCATAAACTCTCGGGAAGCCCATAGGAAGGTAGCTTCGAAAGAAGCCCCTTGTGCCATACACGATCGAAGGCTTTCGCCATATCCAGACTAACTGCCAGACCCTCTCCCTTGCTTTCAATAACAGCTGCCCAACGGTGCGTAAGATATAACAGAAGATCACCAGCCGATCGACCATGGCGAAAGCCATATTGCCGGTCATTGACCAACTGGTGATCCTCGAGGAAGGTTAGGAGCTGCTTATTGATGATACTCTCCATTACTTTGGAGAGAAGAGAGGTAATGGCGATAGGTCTGTAGTTAGCTGGGTCCGAGCTATCACCTTTTTTAGGGATCGGATGGACAAGGGCACGCTTCCATGAGACCGGGACTACGCCTTTAAGGTAGGAGTACCGAAATAGACGCGTTAGCACTGGTGTCAATTCAGGGGCACATGTTCGTAGCACAACTGAAGAGATACCATCTGGACCACTCGACTTATGAACTTCCAAGGAAAGGAGGGCTTTTCGGATGAGTTTTTGCCGAAAAACTATTTCCGGCATTAAGCTCGGACACCGCGGGATGATAGGCGGTGTCTTCCCCTGGTCGTCCAAAGTCGAGTTTGAGGCAAAAAGAGTGCCCAAGAGATCGGCTTTCTCTTTTGCCGTGTAGGCCAGAGAGTCGTTCCCAGTGTGCAATGGCGGTAGGGATGGCTGACAAAAGTTTCCCAGCGTGGCTTTAGACAGCGCCCAGAACTTGCGCGTGCCAGGCGGGTACTTTGCCAGCTGATCCCCTATTTTGACGACATGCTTGAACTTTGCTCTAGCAGTTTTCCGTTTGAAGAATCTGGAGGCACGATTATATTTCCTCTTCAGAACTCTAGAGTTCGGATCCTTAGTGACTAACGCATTAGCCCAAGCTTGATACGCCTGCCGTTTGCCAGCTGCTGCAGCCCTGACAGACGCATCAAACCAAGGCCGCGATCTGCCACCAAGTGGTACTACAGAGCTTGGTACAAATAGTTCCATGCCCTGAAGTATCACATCAGCTACAGCCGCAGCGCAGTCACTAGGATCATTGGAAGAGAAACAAATCGGCCCCCATGGGTAGGATGCAAAAAAGGCCCGCATTCCATCCCAATCCGCTGACTTGTAGTGCCAAACGCGTCGAGTCGCAGGTCTTGTGCGAGCTGGGCGTTCAATGGGCACTACACTCCGTACCAGGCAATGATCAGAGGACCCTAAGGGAGCCTCGACAGTGACCTGGTACTTTCCGGGATGTGTAGTCAGCAGAAGATCCAACAAAGAGGGCATATGGCTGTCCACGTCCGGTAGACGAGTGTGCGTCTTTACCAGCTGGGACAGACCATTTGCCAGAGCAAAGTCAAACACAGATCTCCCCGCGTAGTCGGTGGCACGTGACCCTAGCCAATCGGCATGGTGCGCATTAAAGTCCCCGAGGACTACGACTTCGGCGGAGGGAATCTGTGAAAGCAGATCGTCAATCTTCGCCTGAACATGGCCCAAGAGTTGAACCGTTTCTGCATTACCACTATGGGACCTGTAGAGGCACGCGTAGACTCTGACATGGTCGTCCATGTCCACGCGCAGCCAGAGTACGGACAGGTCCCGACCTTCAAAAACCTGAAGGCGACGGTAGCAGATATCCTCCCTTACGAACACAGATACCCCGGCGTGTGGTATAAAATGGTGTTCTAGTTTATACCCGGGGTATGACAGGTACGCTGTGTCGCTAGGTTGAGATATCTGCGTCTCCGTCAGAAACAACAAGGCCGGCTGCGCCGTCTCTAGGTGATAGTGGACGGCGTTCAAGTTGGAATGAAGTCCCCGGATGTTGCAAAAGTCCACATTTAGAGTGGGTCGGGGTGCCGCTGCGTTGACTCGTCGTTTGCCCTCAAAAAACACAAAAGGCGATACTTTGCCCGCCCCAGATACGACGGGCAGCCCGAGCAAAATCCGAGAATCATTTCCCCGATTTTGCTCGGGGAGGGGGTCCCCGGCTTCATCAAAGCCGGTACCCTCCTGGGGTATTTTTCTTGTCGGCATCGCTTTCATGTTTGGCGGGGGGGGGGGGGGGGGGTTGGGCTTCCGGATTCTCTCACTCACCGACGGAACATAACCAAATGAGTTTGATTACTACACGTCGGTCTTCTGTGAGAGGGTGGTCCTTCCCCGGTCGAGCCAGCCCAATACGAGCTGCAGTCAGTTAACTGCAGCTTGGCTCTACCACCAGAATTTTCAGGACATTTGAAGTTTGGAGACAACGATTTCCGGTTGTAGCATTCTCATTTAGGTTGTCATTAGTAACCGTTCAAGCGATCATAACGGCTACAGCGGTGCTACATAATATATGCAGGATTGAGAACATGGAGGAGATTGACACTGAAGTTGAGCTGCCAGTGGAAGATACAAATGACAGTGCACTTACAAATATATATAGTGAAGACGATACAGAGAGGACTCAACTCATAGAAGGTTTTTTTGAAATGGATGATCAAATATGAAGGACACAATGGACTGGCAACTCATCCAAAGTTATTAAAAACTTATATAACTTATTGTGATGTTATTATATTATTCTAATGTACAGTTGTAAATAAACTTAATTTTTTTTAATTCACAATTAAATATTAAAAGTGTGTCTGAGTGTGTGTGTGTGAGTGTGTGTCTACTTTATCTGAAATAATATATTGTTTGTGTAATATACATGTATGTGCAGACACTCTGGTACCATCCCTGTTAGAATTGCTTTTGGTAATACCAATAGTTTAAGTATCTCTAAGAGGTATTTTGAAATTAACACCAATGATAGAAAAGATGAGAAGACTGTGGTATGGTTGATGATGCTGATGATGATGTATAAGTTGTGAATGTGGATTTATACGATAAGAGGATGTCCGAGGAAGGCACGGATAGAGAGTGTGAAAAAGGCAAAAAAGGTCTTCACTTGGATTAGGCATGGTAGAAAATCGTGGAAGGATTCAAACAGTTAAGATAAGAATAGGATTGGTAATTCACGTTCCTCGCCATGGACTGTAAAGCTGAGTTGAAAAGTACAAATTTCGCATAACGGGTATAAAGCATAAACTGTTGCATTGAGTGTTTAAGTTTAAATGAAATATCCTATAAATTTTATACGAAATCGTCAACAATTAGGTACTAAACAATACGATCTGCATTTCATACTCGCTTAGCAAGACGGGATTGTCTGTCCCTTCCCTAAAATAAATTACGTCTTCGTACTTCCCTTAGGTTTATAAACTTAACGTTATAAGTCAAGAGTGATTTGAGATTGACTATGCCTGTCTGCAAAACACTAAACGGGGTTTACGAGCTTATTAGCCTTATTACACATCAATGTAATATGTACATCTTGTAACCTTATTCGCCGATTATCATCAGGTAATTTTTAAAGTTTATAATTATTATTTGGCGCAAAAAACCTTTTGCTTCCTAAGAACAAATCAAAAATTTTGGCAATAGGTATATGCAGTGAGAAAAACAACTAACTCATACTGAAAACTGATATCACAGCTAGATTGGTTTATTTTGCATATTTTCATAGTATTTTGTTCGGGGAACAGCGACAGATATCGATCTAGAATCTATTTTCACGGAAGAATCATGTGGATTCATGTTATTTACATACATGAATCCACATGCATACTGTAATCTACATACAGCTGTTCAAGTTATCCTGAAGAGTACACTTCCAATCTGTTGTTAATGCATTCTTAGTCTAATAAAGGCAGTAAAGCACACTAATTATAATTTTGAATGTAAAAAGTTAGAAACCTCAAATCGTAGAATAGTAGTGAGGTGGATAGTTACTCTAGTATCCTTTTTATTGCTAGTGTAATATGCTTACTTGACCGATTTCTTCTCACATAACACTGACGCTGCCAGGATTATTTTCAGGGAAGTGAGTCTGCATCTATACACACATAGAACTAAACATGTACAGCATGTGGATAACAGAGCAGCGAATATTAAGTACTTTTTCTACGATCTGTCTGACAAATTGAAAATCGATCTGTCCTATATACATATACTAGAAAAGCATTACTCTCCCGCAGGTTCAGTCGGTTAAAATAAATGTCATTTATCTATGTACCGGACATGTTTCCGGACTTAGGGGTCATAATGCACCCCGCTGTCGACAACCATACATAATAATCGTGACTGAGTTGTAAATAAATACAAGAAATTATAAACTAATAATTAACTAGTTGCACTAAACTAGACTCTAGACTGACGCTTCAGTTTCATACATGAATAAATCTAAAACTGATTTGATTGATTTACACTTGAAAACTTTTTATCTATATAATTCATATGAAAATGTTCGATTTGCTCTTACTATAATAATATTATAAGAATAAGAAAATTGAATTAGGATACTAGTTTATATATAAAAATAATTTATCTATCAATGTAAGATCAACATCAATAGTAAGATAATAGAACAAGTTAATGAAATGGTATATTTGGGAAGTATGTTTAGCAGAGACGGAAGATACGACATGGATGTGGAAAGGCGTATTGCTGCCGGTAACAAAGTCAACGGTGCTTTGGCTGCATTGTTGAGACGGCAAAACGTCAGCATAGCTGCACGTTTGACTGTACACAATGCGGTTTTGCTACCGACGCTGTTATACGGCAGCCAAACGTGGGTAACACAGAAGAAGAATGTAAGAAAGATGAATGCTGTGGAGATGCGATCTCTTCGCAGAATATGCGGAGTCAGTCTAGCTGACCAAATCCGCAATGAAGAGATCCACAGAATGGCAGGTACTAGCGAAGATGTCACTGTGAGAATGAAGAAGAACGTGCTCAGGTGGTTTGGGCACGTCGAACGAATGAGTGATGAAAGAATGGTAAAAAAGATATATACAGGAAAAGTAAGCGGTAAGAGAGACAGGGGGAGGCCTCGAGTGGCCTTCGAAAACACAGTATCTATGATACTGGAGGAAGGTAACGTAAAAAGCATGAGGACCCCCCGGAGGGCATGTATAAGGAAGTTGGTGTCTGTGGCGGAGGCGAAAGAGGTATGCAGGGACCGTAGCGTTAGGCGCTCCGTCGTCTCTGGCTGCCCCGCAAGGGATATGGCGTGAAGCTAAGCTAAGTTTAGTTATCTATCAATTACTATAAAAGATAATCTCCTGAACCAAGTCATCCATTCCAAACATTATTTTCATTCTATTCACCTTACCTATAACGTACCTTACATTATAGGTAAGGTGAATAGAATGTCGATAAATATTGTTACTGCGGCGCTAAATGGTTTTATCGACGCAGGCAAAGTCGCTATGAACGGCTAGTTAATAATAAAATAACACCCAACTAGTAATGAATCCCAAGTCCATTGTAAGTTAGTCCTGGCACCACAAAGGATGTTCTCATAAAGCGCCTTCCGAACAATTAACACTTTCTTCCTCCGGAACGGGATGTCCTTTGTGAGTGCACGTCGTTACTTGTATAACAAAATGTATTTGTGTGTGTTTTACTTATTATGTAGTTATTTTGCCGGTTGCGACTGCGTCAGACGGTACTTTTAAATTAAACTATATTGTAATACATTTTTTTGATTAGTCTTATCATTATATTGTATGAAAAATATTGATAGTCCACATTGGAATATCTGAAAGCATAGCTTTAGTTAAAGTTAGACAACTAACAGACTAACAACTGATCTTCATTAACATTCAACAAAAAACAAGTATTGAAATTTTTACTTTAAAAAGTATGTTTTAAAACGTAGTTCTTCACGTAAATTAAAAGCTGGACTACTATAAAATTTGAAGCAGTTTTTTTTTAACGCGTTAATTTCAGGAAGTACATAAAATCTGATATAAAGAGATATGAAAGGCTATTTATATTATTGAAAAAGTAAACTATACATGATAGTTAGACCATAAGACTATAGATTAATGTAATGGACAAAAATATGGTAGGAAGGATATGCCTCCTCCCGCTGGATCAGCCTTATTTCCTTCTGCAGGCGACGATGAAGGATTCGTGAAGTAATATTTTGCCATCGGGATGCAAATAAAACAACGCGTTAATAATTTACTCATTTCAATATATATTCTATCATAGAAATCTGTTACTTTACACAATAGTTAGTGGGCGCGCCCGCAAACCGACTCACATTAAATATCATTATAATTAAAAATAATAAATTAATTAATCATTAATACAGCGATTCAACAATTTAGCGATAACATCTTTGGCTAATAAGATTCTTGTGAAGCCCCCACTCGAATGACTAAACCGACGGACACGTCACCTTGACAGCTGTCGAACACTACAGTGACAGCTGCCGCGCTGACAGCCGCCAG
The DNA here is from genome assembly GCA_918358695.1 of Melinaea menophilus ssp. n. AW-2005. Classification (NCBI taxonomy): domain Eukaryota; kingdom Metazoa; phylum Arthropoda; class Insecta; order Lepidoptera; family Nymphalidae; genus Melinaea; species Melinaea menophilus. The sequence continues at coordinate 19,221,030 of OU911038.1, forward strand.
GCACGGCAGTGACAACTAATGTCAGCCGTCAAAGTGACGTACAAAATCGACAAACAGATAAAACAGACTGGGGACCGATTAACAACTATAAACACAACACGCATAGAATTGAAACACACGAACTGATATAACCTTCAGTTTGATATAACACACAACCCGTCAGAGCGCGCTACTGTTGTGTGTTGTGACGTCATCTATGCGCGTCGCGTTTATATCAACAATGGATAAAATTATTAATAATAATAAAACTCAAATGGGCAAAGCTCACTTAGCGACTCGCGCCGTCGCGCGAACGTGTACTTTAATAATACACACCTAAGGTCCACTCTCGCTCGCGCCACGGCCGCGGCCATTGGACGATTTATAACATTCTAAATTATAAAGTAGAACAATTCCTTGTCAGAACAATCTATATATATATATATACATATATATTTTGTCCGTCTCTGTCTGTCTTATAAATTGTTCTACCTTACATCACATCGTTATATATTTAATATCAATATTTTGGTGAAAGGAAAATATATATTTTTAAATTATTTGTAATTTTTAGTAATATTTTCCTTCAACCGTTTCATGACTCCGTCTGTAACGACACTCGACACGCAACTAAAATGTTTATACAAATTTTAATATAAATAATATATCACTGTGACTACATTATGAAGCGCGGACCGGAGACAAAATATAACCAACATGTAAATATAAAAATATCAGGCAACAATCAATTTATAAACCAAATTAATAAAATATAACATATACATATATAAATATAAATTAATTTATGTTATTTTTAATTAACACACATAATTAGAGGAACGAAAACCGCGTTATATTATTTGTATATTTTTCTATAAAATATGGCTTTTTGTAAAGTATTTAGATATTTTTTGTTGATTAAACAAATATATATATATACATATATGTATGTGTGTATTAACGTTCCTCTAAACCTACAAGTGTCATCAACCGATATTAATCAATTGTAAATGTCTGCGATCTCACACAATTATAAAAAATGAAAAAAAACTTGAATGGTCATCAAGTCATCATTTTATTACAACAATTCGCAAAACATTAAAATATAAAACATACATTTAGATATCACGACACCGGGACCTCCGCCATGTCTTCAATAACACTCGTAACAGGATGATGACAATATTACATTTTAATAAAATAACAAATCACTACGGAAATAATAAATTCCTCTCAGATCTGTGGAAAAAAAAATTCTGGGACAGGGAAAAATGTTTTGTAAAAAAAAAATATTTAAAATCGCCAATATACAATAAGATACGGCGTGTACTTAATTTATAAAATTAAAAATATCTTTTGACAACTGCGGGCTCTACTTGTATATTGCAACATTACTGTCAGCATCCTGTACGTAAGTCCCAGGCGAGCGATCTCCGAGATATCGATAACATAATTTAAATTGCAATAAATTTAATAAAAATGTAATAAATAATTTGCACAAATATTGTTGTAACGTCCGTCAGTTGATCGGCTTGGAGTTTTTGATATAACTGTATAACACATTAACGGGGCTCGAGTCTAACATAAATGCGTTCTTGTCCGTCCGTCCGTCCGTCTGTGACAAACTAATAATAATAATATAGATGTCTATTTGTGTATAAATTAATCAAAAACTCCAAACGATACATTGTTCTAGTTGAGGAGACAGCTTACGACCTGGAATATTATAACATATTAAATATTTATGTCTGTGTGTAGTTTTCCATTTGTATAATATAAAAAATAAATAGATCTGTCTGTACCGCAACGACCCCCAGTCATGCTATCTCGCTCACACTAAAGTAATAAATATCTAACCATCTCACTCGCACTAAAGAAACGAAATTATCTATATTTCTTAAGCTATAACCATCGGATCTCATCTCGCTCGCACTTAAACCTAGCTCACATATGTTTTTTTCTCTTCTCTCTATTTCTCCAACTACACATACGGTCACAGAACCGGTCGGCTCTCATCTGACTCGCATTTACACCTTACACACATCTCTCTCTCTCTCTCCTTGTCTCTTGAGGTGTACATACCCACAGCTACGTAGCGAGCTCGTAGAACAGCACGTAGGCCTCCGCGGAGACCACGTCGCGGGACCGGATAGGAGTCACTCTGAGGACACGGCACATTGTAAGTAACAAACAACTATTCTACGAGAGGTTCAATGATACACTAGTTACGTCACCTGGAGTCGTTGTACTCGTGCCAGTCCCCGGTGTACGGGTGTTTACAGTACGCCGTGTAGTGACCGGAGTACGTCGTGCCTACGGACAGACATACACTTATATATATTTTATACCAGTAATCAAATGTGAGTGTCAGGACTACTGATACCATATTTATATACTAACTTAAAATACGGCCGAGTTCTCAACGCGGCCTGGTGTTAGAACCGCACGACAAACTCAACTGGGCATTTCATTATTTTGATCACTGTTCTATGTATATTAGGATAATTAGGGCTTTATTGGATTTTTGTGAGACGTCGCCGCCATTCACCGAGTAGTTTTAAAAGTACCCCAATGATTTATCACTGCTGCGTAACTGAACCGACTTCTGAACCTATCGGGTGTGTGTTAGTCCGTTACCCGAGTGGTTGCTGACGGCATACAGGTTGTAGGACGCGTGCGTGTGCGCGGCCGCGTACGGGGACATGTCCAGACCCGTGAGGGGGAACTCCACCACCACCGACAGCTTGCCGCGGAACCGCTCCGTCGGAGAGAACCTGGGGTATTGGACAGACAAACACACACGTCACGACGGTCACTAATACATATTTAAGTTTATACGTTACTTATAAAAATATCTTTGCTTTATATTTTGTTATGTCTCTCTGTCTGTCTGTTTGGTTCGGCTTATCTCTGAAATTGCTGGACGATTTTAACAGGCATTTCACTGCTGATAACTGATGTTATACGGAGTAGCTTAGGTTACTTTTGTCTTAAGGAACATTCTGAACGAACAAAGCCGTGGGCAGAGCTAGTGTATGTACATGTACATGTACAGTACCGTTTGAGATGCAGCACCAGCACTTGCGGGAACTTGTGCACCGTGAACCACTTGAGGCACTTGCGACGCACGCCGCACTTCGAACACGTCTGCAAATTATAATAATATATATAATATCAAATACTGTAAAGAACATATTAATAAATAATTAAAATTAAATTCAAATAAATAATCGAAGCCAAACATTATATACATATATATAGTAATTACAGTCCGTGTTTATAATTATTAGTGCTTCTAAATGAGCTGTGGATTGAATATGTAGGAAATGGTAAGAATAAATTTCAATCTCGGATTGATTATTAATTTCGAAAATCAAACGTCCCACCTTCAATTCATAAGATCAGTAAAGAAAAAAAGAAGACAACAAACAATATATTATTTTTGTAATTGATCTCTGTAGCATATTAACTTTAAAAACAATTCAAATCACACAAATACATATAATATAGTAAATATAAAACCCTCACCGGTTTCTCGTCTCCGTCCAGCTCCTCCTCCCTCACGAAGTGCTGCAGACACTGCTGCAGCTTCAGGTTGCCGGTGCGGGAGGGAATCGGCAAACTTAAATTATATTAATAATTATTATTTGACCCAACAAATAATTAACTAATATTTATAAACTTAATACATTATTCATATAAAAAATCATATAAAGTTGCTATTATAAGTGATATATTATATGTTACATATACGCGGCGTTGCCACAATACCTGAGGTCCCAGAAGGGGTCGAAGGTGACGCTGTCGTGGAGGCAGTGCGTGCAGCGCAGCGTGGACTTGAGCTGACCCACGAATATGTCCCCCACGCGGGAGTCCTCCGTGCGGAGGTAGCGGCTCCAGGCCTCCGCAGCCTTGGCCGAGTCACTGAAGACAGACGTGGATCAATTTAGGCCTCCGCTACCGTTGTTAATAAGGATTACAACACTCCGTTCCAATGTGTAATTGTTTAACGCATTTATAATATAATATGTGAAACGCCTTGTTTATTATTTATTTAATAGCTTTAGTTTTTTGAGGTTCAAATTAAATAGCATCTATCTTATGTAAAATATACATGCGATAAAATAATATATATATATATATATATATATATATATATATATATTTAAGTTTACCTTAAGTTATCATCAATCTCAGTGAGGATGGGTTTGGGCTTCACCGTGACCCTGTTCACGTCCTCGTGCAGACCTTCCAGCAGGTAGCGTAAGAACTCCTGGAAAGTAACAAATAATATAAAAATAATTATACTATTGTCAGGATACACTGTTAAGTATAAAGTGAAAGATATCACTAACAGGTCATTCACAAACATACAACTACATATTTATAATACACTTTTTAATTATATATTATACCTTCTTAGATACATTAATGTATGTTACACAGTGTATACAATTTGTTAAACTACAATCACATTAGATCCCAATGGTGTTAGCCGATAGCAATCAATGTGTGTGTAGACTATAAGTATATGAGTGTGGTTATAAGTACGGGGGTGGGTGGGTGTTAAAATTAGGGGGTGCGTACTGTATAAGTGTACCTGTGCGTCCTGTTGGCTGTACCCCATGAACCGCGGCGCGAACCTCTGCACCTGTGACTTGAGCGCGGTGGTGTTGACGACACAGTCGCGGTCCCCGCTGCGCCACAGCTCCTTTATCACACTCGCGAACGCTAACAACACACACACATGGATTCAACTTCAACTTCAATATGGATTTATCAATTCAATCCTTTGTTCAAATTCACCCGTACTGCTATATACTACTATATTTACAAGTAAACATTGCTCGTCCTCGCTCATATCCGATATATCCGATACATCCGATACACTCGAGGCCTACATCAATTACAACGATTATTTAATTAAATCGCTTCGGTTAATTGTTTCATGCATCATTTATATTTACAATTTCTTTATCTTTTTTTGTTACCGTTGAAACATGTAACAGTAATAACGTAATAAAACAAAATACTACTCTAATTGAACACCTGACCGACCTTTAATGAGCGCTCCCTTCATACACGACAGCGTAGTGTTAATGTCGGCGTTGTGCTTGTCGTCAATTAGGTACTCCAGCAGCGGTCGCGTGTTGGACAGACACTGCAACACGCTGTTCATGAAGCACGTGTTACCGATGTTACGGAGACCATTCAGACCTGGAATTATTAATATTGAGTCAATGATGAATATTAGAAAAAGTTATGGCACAATGTGGTGACCCTGAGGAACACCGACACTTGGGAAACTTTATTGTAACATGTAGTAGTAATAATTTCAAAAGATTATAACCTTGGCTACATATAATATTAAATTGATTTTAAATTAAATAATGAATTAATTAAAAACTGGCACATTAACGATTGCATTTTATATGTCTATTAACAATATAATTAAACTACATTTAAATGCCAAAATAATGTATGTTTTTTGGTTCTACTGTTTCTTAGATTCTTGTATATTATTATCCATGTCTTTCTATTAGACTACCGACATACCGCTGGTCTGACTGGACTTGTCGGATTTCTCGCTGATCTCTCTTTCGACGCTGCGGCGAAGTCCGCTCGGACCGCTCTTACCCCCGGCCAACTCCTACACGATGTTTAGAACATTTGTTAAGTCACTAAGATCAGTTAACTGATGAATTGTATTTAAAAGAAAAAATAAATAACCAAATTACTATTTTTCCAATTCTTATAGCAACAATGTATTTGTTTCTTTTTTATATTTTTTTAAAAGCTCATGACAATGTTGCAGTTATACGGCCATTGTCACAAATGAACAGACACTTGAATGCCTCGGTACTTTGGTAACAGTTAATGATTACGACATATATTCTTTATGATAATTTGAACTGTAATTTTTTACAATTCATGTCAGTAATAGAAATAATACTAAAAACAAAATTTTAATATAATTGATTTCATGCTTTATTTGTCTTAAAGCAAAATGGGTTAAAAATATTAACAATAAACTAAATTGGTTTTAATTTAATAAATTCTATCTAACTAGCTACAGCATGCAACCGCAACAAGAACACAAAATGAATAATTGCATTATGAATGATTTTGTACAGAAAATACATTCAGAAGGTTGTTTTAAAAATATCGTATTGGCAACGAAAATTATCGGATCTGTTTTTAATCTACAGAATATAATAATAGTTTTTTTACATATTAATTGGACATTTAGGAAGAAACACTGTGAAGAGGTAGGGTAACCAAAAAAACCATACACCATAAAAATAATGACTATTAACAATTGACACGGACAACGGTCCCCAAGTCCTACAGTCATAATGAAAGGGCGGATGTGACGTCATAGCAAGCACGCACACGAGTACAATCCCAATACACATCTACAATACCATCCGTGTGTATGTCACCGTAGATAGTTCCACGGGTCTTCTAGAGGGTAGTTGCGTCGCGGCCGCGCGCTCTGACGGACGCATTAAATGTTTATTAAATGCTTTATTATATTTAGTAATTTGTAGACTCAATTGCGGTGCAAGCAAAATGTATTGATTAAATTTTGATTATCCTCTATTAATTTTCAATTGATTTAAATCTAAGTTATTAGTGAATATTTTATTGCACGTTACATAAAATCGATGAGTTGTGTTTTACTATATAAGATAATAGATTGAGATAACTTGTAAAAATAAAAGATAAAACTACACGAAAATTTATAAACATTTAATTGACGTTATCGATTTTTAACGAACAAGTCAATTAACAATTGGAGTTGATTGTTATAATTTCTGGACCATCCTTAAACGAGACCACTTATCTAAATCTAAGAATTTAACAAGAAATAATGTTTATTTATTTATAAAGAAGGAGACCTGTTGATAGTGTAGGCCATAGGTGGGTAGCTTTGGACGGACCCTTGGCCGCGGCTCGAAGCACCGACGGCAGCCACACCTCATGACGAAGGGCCGAAATCATGCCCGTGGTCACGCATACCAGGATCACCAGCTCCAGGTACCAGAGCATACAGTCGAGCAGTTCCACTTTTGGGATCCCTTTCCTCTTTTTTCAAAACTGCAGCGTACTTTCTGTCTTCTATTATATTGGCAGCTTCCTTGTTTTCAAGTTTGTCTTTTGTATTATTAGGATTTTTATTATTAACTTGTACACTATGAACAATCCAACCACTTTATTAATTCTGTCCCAGTTATTTAATTTATTTAAGTTTTGTAAAATTTTTTGTTTGATTGCAATTATTGATTGATTTCCGTTTGCGTTGTCGATATATTGTATAGTTATATCTATTACCTGATTGCACTCTATGAAGATTTACTTGTAAGTGTCACACAACACACACAGACAACTCACAATTGAAACATAGAAGTTATCACTGTTTTTAAATAAAATATATTTTGTAATTTTTCGAGAAAAGTTTTAATTTGGATATTTAAACCCAACGATTCGCTCTCACTCAATGGTAATGATTTAAATATTTTATTTTTTTATAGGATATTTTTCTCTGGCCACAACGGACAAATTAAAACATATTAGAACAATATCAAGTAGAAGTACTTGAGTAAGTAACAAATGTATTAAAAGACTAAATAATTAAGGAGTTAAACGGTTAAACGCAACAGTTACGGACGTCTGCCCAAAAATATTTGGAAGATGTCGAGTCGATAGCGTTAACAAACAGAGTTTATGAGTTTTATGTCCAAGAATAAACTGTCATTGAGACTTTTAACATTACATGAACGGTTCAGTTTAAAATGGATGGCATAGCTTGTAAGTCACATCTCAATCATATTCTATTTTATCACTTCAATATCATTGATAACGACGCAACATAGTTCTTATTGCATTGCGGTTAAGAGTCCACTTTCAATTTCCATTGGCACGGCCTAGCGCGACAACTCAAGGTCACTTTCGATAGACAACAATTTTTAAGTCCATAGTTCATTTAAATCTCGATTTGATAAAACACCCAAAAAATTACAAACGCGATCGCGACACGTATAGAAGCTGATTATATAAAGGACTGATAAGTGCGGTAGTTTTGAAACTAGGTGATACCCGCGGGAAAATGCATTTCGCGCGAAGTTACCGTGACGTCACAAAGCAGCCATTGCTCGCTCGGCGTGCACTGAGCAGGCGCCGGGCTGAGAGGATAAGTCTTGCCAAATTTCACAATCGCAATACGTAATCTGATTTGATATAATCATTTATCTGTCTCCACGAGTCGGGTGTTATCAAAAGCAAGGTTAGAAAAATATTGCACTTTTAGGGCTTCCCACGATGCGGTACTTCTAATAATGCTTAGAAGACATAGTAAGAAATGCACACGTCTAATATTGTTGCGTAATTTGTTTAGGATAATGTTGATTAACGTTATTTATATTCAATATCCATATCAGCCAAAACATATTCATATATCCATGGCTTAGAGGGACACGCAGTTTTAAATCGTCAATTGTTACATTAAAATGGTCAGTGTGGTCAGTCCGTGAGTCAGCTACCACCGGCTCGGGATGCTGATCTGTTGAGAAGAGCCGACCAGCGACTCAACAATTGCCCTTTTTAAAATAAATTTAACAACGTTTGATGTACATTATAATATCAGATCTGCAAATGAGTCAACCCTAAGTTCCACAAATTTCAATCTACTAAAAACTCTTGAATGCTATATATGATATGATGCTATATATAATATAATTTAACCAATATACATAAGTAAGAAAGTTCTCGGAACACGATCAAAGGATATTAATCCAATCCAAATCCATCCAAATAAAAATATCCAAATAAATATTAATGAGCGGTTGATTAATTGATTTCACACATGTGACAGGAATTTGATCCAATAAATTAGAAGACAAACTCTTAAAGATTTGAGGGCGAAAACCATAAAGATCAATAGTAAAAACAAAAGGCCGAAATATATTAAATAATTTCAAAGTATTTAAGAAATTTATAACTCTACATTTTAACATGCTGATAGCTGACGTCTAGACGGGCACGTCCAAGGTCTCTTCTAATGATATATGCATTTATCCTACTGTCAATGGACTTTTCGTTCAGACTGGTATCGATCACCCAACTTCATTTGGGCGTCTCGTCCTACACACCATGACAATGATGGTCTAAATGTGTTACAAACATCGATACAGTCCCTCTTAAATGGAAAAGACATTTGAGTGTTTTCGTTTGTAACACTCAAAAGTGCTTATATACTTTTACGAATTAACAGACAGACATCAAAAAAACACTAAAGCAAGAGTGTTGTAATGGCTCTAGGTTTGTTCAGACCTCTAACACAGCCTACGCACAAACATTAACTTTTAGATTTATCGTAAATATATCCAATATATTTAACACATTCATGAATAGAACATTTGTAACTAAAACATAATCAGCTTCTTTTACGATCACGACGCACTCACAAAATAAATCACCTCAAAATTGTATATATAACATCTAAAATATTTGCTTTACTGACATTTCGCTTTTTAAAAGATTTGACAGTGTCATATAATAATGAGGTTGACTAAGTTTACCATTATATTTGGAAGAACCCCAATGTCCAATTATTATTAAAAATTTTGTAATTAAATCAAATAGGGTTTCTATTTGATTATCTATGATATAAGAACATCAGTGGCACATATTGTCACTGGATTTACCAACTTCAAATATAGGTGACATTCCTAACAAAAATCAACAATGTTTAGGGATTTTTATAATAGAAAAGAGAGTTAGAGATCGTTTAATTGAAACCATTTCAGACTGGGGGGAGAGGGGTGTAAAGGCATAAAGTACTGCCTGCTTTCTAGTGTATGACACTAGTCATAAACTCTCGTCTAGTGTCTGGAGTTGCCAAAATCAGCGTCTGAGTCGGTACACAGGTGTGGTGTATTTTAAGGAATCCTTTAAAGGAAGTGACTAATAATACTAAATATAACTAGTCACTAATTTACATTAAAAAGATAACTATCCACCTCAAATCTTAATTCGATCTATGGTAGATCAACACAATCTTGGAAATATACGTTTCAATAAACGACACTTTGAACTACACAACATTTGAACCATCAACAACATATATATACGAGTCGTTCTTGCAATAAAAATAAGACTTGTCACTTCACAAAATGGCGCGGATGAAACGTCAAATTTCCCACGTGGCGCGAAAAGTCACCCGGTCGACATTTCCCGCGTATTTTATTTGTAGATATTACATTTAGCGATATATTAATAGATTGAGAATCTCTTGAGAGAGGATGCCCAGCTATTGATACAATTTTATGATCTAACAATGGTACAATATGGTTTTATTTTTAATAATTATTTCCTGAAAAATGGCAATTATATTTCGTTCATTTCATACATACTACCATTTTGGTGTAGATAATAGTTTCACCAACCGTAACCCATAAAAGCACCTACTGTCGAAATAAATACAAGAATTTATGTTTGTTAGTAATATCATACTCAAATAAGATAAAATTGTAGTTGAATCTTCTGAGGTACTAAAATTCCACAGAGATGTGTTTATATTAGGGATGAGTATACAATTAGGAGCATTTCAAACAGTGTAAAGAACTTTAAGCTATTTTAAAACAAGCAAATAACTACGAGTTGGCAGTGGCCGATGAGGCGTGAGAATGCGTTTTGATCTTTTACATTTACAATATGGAATTTGGAAAAACTGAATATTTATTTGATTTGTCATGAAGGGTACTGATTACAAGTTAATTTTATATTGCTGCATGGAATATTTGCAGTTAGTACATGAAAAGTACGTTCAGAAGAACATTTATTGAAGTACGCCAAATCAAAATGTCAAAAACTAGGTAAAAAATAAATATAACAAAGATGTTTTAACAGAAAATCTATGTCCGGAAAAATGTCTTATAAAAATAGACGAAGACAAAAATTTTCATCTCATACGCACACATGGATGCGTCACGCACACAAATACACGACCTCATTGTAAATGCCAATGAACTCCGTTTTTAAAGACGTGCAGACTTCAGAAGATAGTATATCTTGAGACGAACGCACGAGAAATGCTATCTTATATTACATAATGATCAGATTAAAATTAAGTGGTAAAAATTATAGTTTTTGCTTGGCTACTGGTTGAATCTACATCTCGAACTTCAGGTTCATACACTTCAATTGTGGAAAGTCATCTATCTATATTTCTAAACTCTAAAGAGTATTAGCTTCCATATCATTACAAACGAGAGCACTTTCTAAGTAGACATAAATAAATTGACCTCAGCGAATCGAAAAAAAACAAACATTTTCTAGATCCTATAATTTTGTTGCCAACACTTGTAACGGAAAGGTAAAGAGACTTAAAAATTAAATAAAAATATGAATCTTACCGTTTTGATGTAGTCATAGTCCTTAATGTCGAGGACGTTTCTTCTGGCAGTTGGGGTTTCGGGACTCGAATCTTCTGTGGACTCACTAATCGTACTCTCCGTACTGGTTTCCATCGATTTAAGGGCGTCTTCTTTTTCTTCTGTTTCACTCTTCTCCGTTCTCTTCTTTAGGAAGTTTTCGTGCTCAAATGTTTTATTTTCGAAACCTGTACCGCTCGGAGATTCTATATCATTTTCCAGTATTAGTCTATCTTCTTCGGAATCAATATATTTAATAGATTTTTTAGTTTCTTTTTTAACATCGTCGTTAACTTCTGCGTGCTTCTTGGGAGCGGCGCCGGACGCGACGGGTTGAGATATTTGTATGTATGAAGCGAAATTGGTTGTATGTTTTGGTGTTTTAGTTTGTTTCTCAATATCACTTTTTAAATCCTTTATCTTAACCTCGGGACTATTCCGTAGTTTCTTACGTTCATTGTAATCTAAATCACCGTTTTCTACTTGGATGACTGTTGATTTTTCTAGAATCTTTCCTATTGGATTATTAGGATCTAACTGACTTTTAATACTGGCTAGTCTTTCGGATGGAAGCTTAGAGGTTAAAGATACTGACATTGAATTATTCTTATCTATAGAAGGCTTAGCTAAGGACACTGGTTCGGATATCGTCTTACTAATAGTCAGATCTGAAATTGAACTATTTCTAGAAGTGGGTGAACCCTCCCATCTATGATTAACGCCATTCTTCTCGACGTGCGGCATATGAACAGGCACTGGCTTATCGTCTTTACAATTACTTTTAACATAACCGATCCCATTTTCGCACTCTTTCAATTGATTTAAATAATGTTCCATCGTTTTTGCATATCTTGTATCATTCGCCGGCAGCTTCGTGACTGTCATTTTAGGATCGAAACGCTTCCTAATTTCCGACACAGAAGGCACTTCGTTGCCATTACTGTCCTTAATACCATTGGACATAGAGCTTCTTTTGCTGTAGCTCGGCGTTGGAGAGCTTTCTTTGTATCGTCGACTTTCGGGTTTCTGGTTTTGTTGAAAATTTACACTTAGCGTATGGTAATCTTAATGAATATAGCGCGATGTGTATGTGTGTTAGTTCTAGTCCGCACATGCCGACCGATTGCTGTTACTACGATGCTTGAAGGGTGCCGAGCGAAAGACTTCAAGCTGGCTCCAAATTACTCAACAAATATACTGGACTGTCCAGGAAGAATAACTTTTAATTTAGAAGTGTTTCGTTCGACACGTGACTATTGTAAGCTGTATGGCTCGCTTAGTGCGATGGTTAAGAACATAAACACACAACACACGCGCACACATACTTGTTTACCTGCGGGACTTGCTTTGCAGCGATCACGGGAGACGGGTGATCACGACTCGCGGAATTATTAATTACAGTTTATTACGACTTGTCCGTCCAACGCACTTTTTTATGTTATTGGAAATTAATTTTAAATGTTTAATTTCTATTGTTTTTCAAGACAGAATTCTATTTGCAATGAAGCATTAAGAGAACTATTGACTATGATCAAGTCTATGTTTCTTATGTCATGGTGTTTTTATTTACGGTGTATTATTATTGTGTATAAAAAATGGCATAATTGCAGGTACTTTAGCTTTCAATACTTCCATTCCTGAAACTACTGATTCAAGGACTAATTGAACAGATTTTTTGTCTAAACGACAATATTATAATTGTATACATTTTTTATATGATCTTATCTAAATTTATAAATATAAAACTCAATTTACTATTTAAATTTGAAACATGACAAATTAATATATTTTTTTATTGCATCAATGCCTTAGAAGTCTTAAAGAGGAATCTCTACAGGGGTCCCATAATAAAGTAATATGAAGACTTAACATAAACTTTATCAAGTCACTCGTATTTTTATAGTCTGAAAAATGTGTTGCTACCAGACAATGGACTAGTGATGGTAAAAATCACCTTCATTGAGTACTTAATATTGACATTAACAAATCCCGAGGATAAACAAATCAATTTGGACAAGTGAATTGTAATAGACTCAGCGGAGTACCATTTTGAAATCAGTGGTAATACATATGAACTGTGATACTTCAGTGGCTACAGATGTCTAACTACCCACAAATAAATGTAAAGATTTCAACAACGGTACTCCCGGGCTCTCTTATAGCTATTATTACCTCAGATATGGTATTCGCTGAGTTTCTCGCTTTCCTCACTCTGCACTCCGGCGCCGGCGGCCTGCCGATGTCATTAGATATAGATTTAGATCTAGATATCTCCCCGTAATTGTTCTGACTCTGCTGCTGTATTCTCTGCGTGAGGGGCACGTAGTTAGCCGGGCTGTACTTGTTGTATAGCTCCGCGGTGGACATCGCCAGAGCCGCGGTACTTATTATATTTCTCTTCCCCCTATCGTTTCTTGAACTTTCACTTCTAGTAGTTGATACATCTCTAGATCTAGATTCGCTCCTGTCCGATCTATAGCGACTCGGTATCCCGTTATCGGAATCCGTAACACTCGGTGCTCTCGAACTTCTCGAATATTCTACTAGTGATGTCTTTCTTTCTCTCTTTCCGTCAATATCACTATATCTAGATCTGTACTCGGTGGTTTTGTCACCGTAGCTGCTTCGAAGGGTGGATGTAACATATGTGCCGCTGCTGCTCCTGTAATATGGCTTGTCTATGCTGGATGAGGAGGTGAGAGTGGATCTGTAGGACCCCGTGAGGGTGGAAGTGGTCGGAGTATAACGAGAGGGAGATACAACAGGCATTTTGTTTTCCCTAATTCAATCCTTTTTTCAATTTTGGACGCTTCCTTTGCATTTTAGTATCACCTGAAACAATTCATGTATTAACAGCCGCGGCATTGATTTAAAAATATGCACAACATTAATCATAACATTTTACAACTTAGTTATTTTTAAAGATTTAACTCATCATTTTGTGGCAACATAAATAATGCAATTCAAAGTAATTTTGATAATTTAAATTAATTTTAGTTATTTTCCTAAAACATCTGAATTTTAGCATGAATAACTTTCAATATTGTAAATTTGTTTCAGACTATTGTACTCAAAATAAATTTATATTATTTGTACAGGTCATTAATAAATAAAACTTAATAATTTGACACAGATACACAATCTGAACAACATTGACAATTTCATCTCTCCAAACAGCATCATAATTACAAGTTGTACGGAGAGACTACTTATAGATATTAGCCAAATATGAGTCAGAATGTGTTTAAATGTTTTATGCATTCTTGTTTTAAGACAGTTATCCCGGTGTGAGACTGAGTTCTGTTGATTCATTTTTGGATCAAAATAACAATGGACTATAAAAAACTAATGAAATATATTTGTTACCTACACATGCTTATTACCATATTTTTTATTGACACAAAATATTTTTAGGATAATTAAATTAGTTTTTTCACAAAACTTATCTCATCGAAGCGTTCACGACATATGACATAATCTGTGCTAATTAATTTATTATCTGTATCGTCAATAAATCATCAGAATTTCAAACTTACGAAAGAATGTCATAACTCATATGTCAATGTTTACAATGACCATTATTTATCGTGTCAAGGTTATGGAGGTATCGTCATTGATCCGGGCCGTCTACGAACTGCTGATGCGTAGTTTTACCCACGATTTATTTTGAACACAATATGTAATCCGACACCGTGGGCGAAAAACTCGAAGGCCAAGGGGTCCGACCTTCTGGTCACGAAATCTCAGATATATCACTTTCACACCACTCACCACAGTCCGTACTCGCGGAATCACCAAATTCACACCGAAAATACTCTTGTTTTATTTTTAGCGGACCCAAATACGATTTCGCATGACGGCGCACCGTACGAAAGCTAATTAAATTGTTACTAATAAATCATCACGTGCTAAAGAATCGATCGCAAATTACTGCATTAGCTAATATTATTATATGGTACTCACGAATTACTGTGATCTCCGTTACCAAAGCAACTGATTTCCAACATATAGCACCCGTTTTGCGTATTTCACTGATATTTTATTTACAATTTCACTCGCTCCGTTCACTGACCACTGTTCCACTTACATTACTTCGTGAGATACCTGAAAAATGGAGCGTAAACGTCGAATTAATATTTTTCGTAGCTCTCATGTAATTTTAGAAGGCTCAAGGCTCTATGGCACCATTCGTGTGACGTCACTCAAATTGTTGGCAATCCTATTTTTGTCCGACTTCCGTCACGAATTCTTCAAGGATTGTAATCCTTCCTGCGTTACAATAAAGTTTATAGTGCGCTCTGTGACACTTGATTGACTTTTTGTGCAGTGTTGCCACATAAAAAAAGAGATTCGTTGTCTCGTTCGTACATTACTTTAATTAAATTATGACGTAATGTATGAGTCATCTGTCAGCTGAGCAAAGAAGTTATTAAATTAAACTTGTATATAATTAAAAAGATTATTTTATTATTAACCTTTAATTTAAACTTTACTCGATGACTAAGTACTTCGAAATTATTTATTATGTAATTTAAATACTTTTTAAATTGAGCAAGTAGTTTCACTACTCTCCGATAGATGGTATAGAAATAAATTAAAATTATTAATTGAATTAAAAATATTCTACTAGCACATAAAATGGAACTGAGATTACAAAAAAAACAATTTTTCACATCACCTGGATATTCTTATATGAGAGTCTTACGAATCCACAAGTATTGTATATAATTCATTAGGTCTATACAGCGGCACCTATAGGATTATGAACTAAACTTTTACGTTTGCAGTATTCAACTGTTCACGGGTAGACTCTCACTTTTCCCTTTTTTGATATTCAGTCAGCTTATGTCACCATTTACCAATATTGTAACATAAAAATATAAGAAAAAGGTAAAAAAATTAAATCCCTGTTGGGGTTATAATAAAATATTAATAAAATCTTATTAAAATTTTACAGGTGCCGTTTTATAATAAACTTAATGTTGTGGGTCTGACATATCTGGTTTAGTGCTTAAATATAGCTCTTATAGAATATTCATTATAACAGACTGCCTCGAATTTAAATATAAAGTTATAAATGTATTAATATCATATTTAGCTCGACTCCACATAACTTAGAGATCCATTTACTTACGAGAAGAAAATCAAATGCACACAATGACACTAAGAAAAGATAATTAAAATAAAAGTTACTATTAATAATAAAATGTTTTATCCAAATTAATGAACTACTCTGCTGTTCTCTGATAAACTTATTAAATAATAAACATTGGGTCTTGTATAGTGTCAAACTATTTGATTCAGTCCGTGCATTCTATGATGTGCTTCATCAATTATAATTAATGTGTTTGTTTGTTTGTTTTCTTATATATTATATTTCTGTTTGGCAAATTTGTATGTATATATCCTGATAAGGATATAACATTGTTCCATAATATGTATTATTTATTAAAAGTACACACACTATGTTTCTCAACTCCAGCTTTCTCCTTCAACATGTGGTTTTATTAAGGTTACTATTAACCCTTGCGTTAGTTTGTATTATGTTCATATACGACTTTATGTTTTTGCCTCAAAAAACTTACATTTCTTCAAAGTACCTATTCCTTTTTCATTCTATACTGATAATTTATATATTTAATTGGATTAATATAAAATATTTAATTTATTTTGTGATCTTTACTAAATATTAGAATATGATACAAATCAATGGTGGTTCAATATATTTATTATTATTAGTAGTGTCGGTGTGCAAGTCGGTTGGATTTTTTTTTTAAACATTTATAACTGCCGATACGACACCACACCACACCACACCACACCACACCACACGACGCGACGTCACATCAGACGTAGTTTTTTATATTTTTATGAAAGAATGAACTATAGATAATTAAGTTTTTATCGCAAATCGAACTGGCGAATTATTTGTCGAAGCAAAAAAAAAACACAAAGGGTGCTTTTTAAGGGTAGGATTAAAAATTGAATGCATTTTTTTTACTTTTTACCCCATTTGACACCTGGCAATGGGGTTACTTTTGTAAAATCGGTAGAAATCAAGCGGAAATAAAATGGTCTCTTTTTAATACAACGAGCTTTATTATTTTACTAAAAAATGTAGTTGTATTTGAAATATCATTTTACAAATTATCTCAATTTATAGATTTGATTCCGCCCAAAGCGTAGCGAGTAGCGGCCGATACGGTGTTTATATTTCATAGATAAAGAAACAACAAATGGCTTTTGTACAAATTTATTTTAATACGAACATTACGGTAAAGAACCGTTTACTTACATTATATATTAATAAAAAATATTAGTTCTTACAAAAACAGACTTAGACACAAACTGAAATAGTCATAGATAATAAACACATACAATGTGTAAGTGAGTACAGACGGGTACGTATTTGATAGAAAGAGCACTTTGTTATTTCTCTCTATATCTAATAAATATACCGTTCTTTCATACCATATTATATTTTACATACAAAATATTATATATATTTATTTACACAATATTAAGTTTGAAACACGTGTCAACGACTCCGTACATGATATAACATATTCGTACGGATAAAAAAAATCATACATTTGGTAAACAAATAAAATTACCAACATTTCAATTATTAAAAGACAATAATAATAAAGTTAAATGGTTTCTTCAAACAAAAATACAATCATTTACAATCAAAACAACAGATATTATATTAATAACACATGTTATACGGCAGCCATGTCGTCACACACTGCCAACGTAATAAGTTCCTTCTTAAGTCCCGTCTCGTCCCGTCCTGTCCCGTCCCGTGAGCGCCGCAGCCCGTCCCCGTCGCTGTGTCGCCGGTTAGGAAAGTTAGCAGGCTATACAGTTTCTCCCAATAGTTGTAATGCAGTACTATACAACCTACTACCTCACCGCACCGGCGACTCACCCGGCTCTGCTCGGCTTCTCTTCAGTACACGTAGCACTAACATTACACTATACTATTTACAGTCTATGAATAACAAATATTGTTGGAGTTGAAAACGGGATGGTCAATAATACAACTTAACGTTAAAATAAATCATAGAAATAGATAACTTAAAAAGTAACACGGGAACAAACGTAAGAAAATTATTAAAACTTAATAAAATAAACCGAAGAGACGACGAATTCCCGCCAAAACTGCGCCCGCGTATCACCAAACTTGTGAGGGACAGACCTGAGACTAAACTGTCGCACGACTTATTAATCGCATTTATATATATTATACTAAAATAGGGTAAGATTCTTTATATTTAATTGGAAATATGTTTGTTTGTAGGATTCCAGAATAGTGATCTCGTGGCCTTGCGTCAGAATTGTCGCAGTAGTGTCTCCAAACGACTCTAGCGCACAAGTTCGGATCTACGGGTTCCAGTTGAGGGGGCCATTGCTAGAGATAGCAATCCCAAATACATTGGCGTTGCTATACAAGACAAAAACAAAACTTAAAGACAGACACACAGAATATAAAAGAAAAAAACACTACCGGGGAAAAAAGAAAAGTAATTAGGAAAAACTCATAATTTAGTTAAAAAATATATGAAAATGGAAATAATGGTGCGGGAATACATTTTTTTTTATTTTACCTAAATATATATATATATTAATAGTACAATAATAATCTATTAAGACAATAAGTTTAATATCCGGTTGAATGAAGTATCAATTTTATATTTTAGTCAGTTTTGTTAAAAACCGACAAAAATAAAAAAGTGATAACACTTATGTTACAAATATAGTCTTCTTCAACTTCTTCTTCTTTTTCCTTTTAAAACCGATGCACTTCCAACCTAATTCCACGGAACAAATGTAGGTTGTTTTCTTCTTTTACCAATATCAATAGATTATGAAGTCACGTTCTAAAGTAAAGCTGGAAATAGTAGTAGCAGTAGAAGTAGTAGTAGTAGTAGTAGTCTAGTACTACTTCTAATCTAATAATAATATTTGCTGAAAAATTCTTGTTTATTAAGGAGACACGCGATGTAACAAATTCTGAAATATAAATATGAACCATCTTAATTAAACAGATTAAATGAAAATGCTTCTTTCTCTCGTAATGTGTGTGTGTGTGTGTGTGTGTGTGTACTGCACACGCACAGACACGGGAAAGAACAAAACTAAACACTCGACAAATGTGAAATAAATAACACTAACAAAATAATGCACCGCAGTGGAGTCTAAAAATATTAAAATATTAGAACTAGAAATTAAAGAAAAAAAAAGTCGTCTGTGACATCGTGTAAATAAAAACACTTGCTGAAAATGGTAAAAATAGAGTTAGAAAAATTCAAAACAGTTGAAAAAATACCAAAAAAAAATCCGTTACTGAACAACAAACAAACTTACAATTATGTTGTTTATGAACGAAAATAAAACAAATAAAAAAAATGATAGTATAAAATATTTTTATAAATAATTTGTTAACAAATAAATATAACAAAGTAATTAGTATCGGAAATCTGAGCGATATTTGCAATATAAGTTATTTTGTATTTTTTTTTATTATATTATAATTATTCCTTTTTATTGATTACCTGTATATTGTTTACCAATCTTACCGTCCTCACACATCCTCACACATCCTCACACGTCCTCACACACCATGCGGTCTCATTGATTTCTTTATTATTTCCTTCCGTTCATGTGATGTTCCTCTTACGTAATGTCGTCTCCGCGGATCTGAAACTGAGAACAATAAATATAAGTATACAATAAATATATCTGAATAAAGACATCTTGTGGGGTCATAGAGTATTGATATTTTTTTATTCTTTTTTTAAATGGATGCAATACTCTGTAGCGAGTCTTTTTCCCATAATAAAAACAAACAGTTATTATGTATGAAGATATATCTGATAAATAAATCTTTAAAATCGCCGTCGCTTCCGACACGTATCAACAGTTTTACAACGTCCGGAATATTAATAATATTAAATAAAATTATTAATAAATAATCAAGTACGGTTAATAAATTATCTGTTAATAATAAAAATGTCGACACATAGATATGTATTTGTCAATTATCTTAATTAAAGTAATATAAAACGTAATTATAATTAACCTTTCCTTTAAGTGAGAGGAGCGAACCAAACAGGTGTCTGATGCGAAAATTTTTGTGTAAAAAAGTTAAAAAACCGCGTGAGAATTTTAACAGCTGTAGTGATTCAAAATGGCGTCGTTTTTTATGCGAATTCTTAATAAAACATTACCTGTATTGTCGTGAGTAACTGTGCTAGTGTTATATGGAGTTTTTAAAAGTTTTTTATGGTGTATTTGTAAGGCATTATTTCTAAGAAATAGATTTTTTTATAATGATTTCATTGTTGCTGTTTCTTAAATACTTCGTAAATATATTTTTAAAATCGTATATTTCATGTCAGTGATGTCAGTGATGTAATAAAATGAATACTTCACTAGTTTATTACCAAATTCACGTAAATATTAAACCAGAATAATAAATAGGTATATTATAAGATTGTGTAATAAAGTCATACCACAACAAATTATTCCAAACTATACCGAGTGGAATCCAGCTCATTTGATATCACTTCCTTAAAGGTGGGGAAAGGGGACAGATCATTACAAATTCAAATACTGAGCGTATTACGGTAAATAGCAAACCGTCTACCTTCATAATGTTAAACTCTTAGAACTATAACAGTATAACGTTAATACATCACTACGAAGATATTTAACATTTGTAACATGTTTATATATTTATCGTGAAGAACTCGTGTAATATATACGTATTTGGTACGAGTGGTCTGAGAAGATTAGTTATTTATTTCACAGTAAGAAATATAATAAGAGTACATTAGAGCAGACGACTTCATTTAAGATTATAAGAAAAACATTTGTATTGATATGTTTTAATTGTGATCGCTAAAAATAAAAATACCAAGGTATCTGTAGGGTGTCTATAGACCGTCTAGACTGAGGGGTGGGGGGTTGTTGGACCGGGAGGGGGGGGGGGCGTCTAGACAGCTGATCGACTTGTTGCCGAGTTATATTGTCCCCGGTTGAGGATTTCGAGTTAAAAACGATTATTTAATGTGGATGATTCCTTTATTACTTGCGGATAATTAACTATTTGTCTGGATCAGTGTTTCATTGTCGGGATATAGATTAAGTGTATTGAATGCTTACTTACCAATTCAATATATATTTTATCTTTCCTCGGTCCATGTGACGTCGATGTTCTCGTCATATCTCGGTTCTGAAACAAAGGAATCACCTATTAATATTGGGAAAAAACAGTATTTTTATTAATTATTGTTTTCAAGACAATAAGATATACAATTACTTAGAGGACTGTCTACGAAGTGTTATCAAGGTAAGCTTTTAAATGAGTGGTCCCAGGTTCAATTCCGGACAAAAATATTGTATGATTTACCGATACAGATAAACACTCAGAATCACACACAACACACAATCTTTAGTTGATTTAAGTCTAATACTTGTTCAAATGACACGGACATAATAACCTTTGTTACTTCTCTAAATAGAAAACCTGCCTATTTAAAATATATATGAAATGTAACCCACCACGCACCAGTCTTGTGAAGTGGTGGTCTAATTAGAGTCCCAGCAGTGGGACAAACATACATACCGCCAAAACAGTTTAAAACATTAAACCTAATTTAACACAGAAAATAAATATAGAAATTAAATAAAATATTAGAAATCGTATAATTGATTGATAGCGAGTTCTCGAGATATATGAACGCATGTAGACGTACATACACTTGGTAACAGGAAGCGGAGACGCTGAACGACTCTACACGATGACACGGAGAGCGGTGCGAGGTACAGATATCTAGAGTCGGCATCTGGGACTCTACTCTCATATAAAATAAATATTTTTTTTTCTTGATATAGCAAAAATAATAATAAAATAATTATTGTGTATTTCTTAAGGATTTGTTATAATTTTTTTTTTGTATAATCTTATATTTAATTTAAAAAATGTATATTACGTAAATTAAGTTTCATTTTTTAGAAATAAACTGTTAATAATTAATAATAATAATAATAATATATATATGTAAGACCGCTATATCTTGTAGTTTGTTCGTCATCCTTCTAAACCGGTTCCGCCGTAAGATAAAAAACCGTCTAGTGGCAGTCTGCAGACGACCGACTAGAAAGCTTCACTTGCTACCTACATACCGCGGCGTTGCTTGTATTTACAAATATATTTAAATCGTAATGACAACTTAGGACGCTTACCATTTATTTTAATTGTATTATTTAAATATTGGTATAGCCCAGTAATAATTATATTAAAGTAGTTATAATAGTTTCCGTATAAAAAAAAATCCATTCGTTTAAAACTTTTTTGTTTCAGTCTGTTTAATATGAATTTTTGTATTCATTAATTATTAGGTTTTTAAACATATAAATATAATATTGAATTACCAAAATATAATTAAAAACAGATTAATATTCCACTGTACAAAATAATATATGAATAATAAAAAACCGCCCCGTAATTTCAGCTCCGCACAAAGAGTTTTTAAAAAGACTACAACCTCTTTGCACGCATCCTCCGTGCTTTGTAAAAACGTGAACAGCTGATTGTTAAAAAAATATGGCCGACATATTTCGCGTCTGCTTCAAATATACTTTTATTTAGCTTTCGTTTTTACAACAAATAACTGAGAGAAATGTAATTTAATGGAATCGATATATTTTTAATAGAATACTTTACATAAAAAATCTTTCCCCATCGATACGTCCACGGCTGCATTGTTAGGGTTACATGAAAGGGCTAATTTATAGCACAATGCGTTTTTTGTCAACAATCGCATCTGCTCTTGAAAAAAACTTATTTTAGTTCCGGTTACATCACTTTAAGGGGGTTAGTTAATGTTACTTTTACACACTAGCTCTACCTCGCGGCTCCGTCTGGGTAAAATATTATTAATCCTGTTTATTTTCTTATCCTTTGTAATATACTAAACTATGTATCTGGTTCTAGCTGTGCTGTTTGAGTCGAACACTATCAGTGTGGCCTCCTTTTTTTTTTTTTTTTTGATACACGTTAAAAGATAGCTTCTGCTCACTTCGAGAAATTCTACTAAAACATCGTTGAAGTAATTAAAAATCGGCTAAAAGTAACTTTAATGGAATTTCGCAAAATATTTTCGCAATTTTTAGAGCTTAATTATATGAAGCTTTATGTAAAATTATATAATCACATCACAACTAACTAATACTATCCATTAAAAACTATACTTATGAATGTTGTTACAGCCTCTGCAAAAAAAATTACTGAAATAAATCTGTGTAAATGGCAGATATTCTTTTCAACTTAATACAAAGAATAAAAAAAACATATATTTAACGAATATCATAAAAAAATATATACAGAAATACGGGTCCATGATAAAAAAAATTAAAAAAGAACAAAAATAAAACAGTTTTTTAACAATTATTCAATAGTTTTTTAACAACTATTCTAAAAAATGACTTAAAATGACATATAGGTATAGTAGGTTGAGGCAGGTCGCGACCTGATCACATACATTGATATCACTACGAGCCAATGATTTTTAAAAATCAATACAAATCAACAAAGATATTACAGCTAGTTGGTATATAATATATCAAAACTATTTTATAATTCCGTATTCATAAATAATATTATATTTTTAAATTTCACAGACAATACAAAATAACAAAAAAAATAATAATTAATTAATCTTAAATATTATATTTAATACAAAAACTAAATAAGTTTGGCGATAATTCAGTTCACTCAACAATATGTTGCTTGAGGTAGGTCTGACTCGCACACTACACACTTTACAACTGCTTAGAATCTATTTAATATATATTTCTATATTATTGATGATAGCTATTACAACAATTACCTCGATATTATTAATGAATCTTGATACTTTGATGTATTTCTTTTGAAACAACAACTGTTAAATATATTCTGCGGGCTACTTATTTGGTTACTTTGTATTACAACATATTGTTTCCGTGAAACTGAAAAAAACTGAAAGCGTTCTTGTTAAATTTATAAATACGCTGCATAATAGTATTCGGTCTCATATTACAAATACAGTAGGTACATGTCATGTCCGTCTGTAGGTGTGTTTGTATTATATCTATTCGGTGAAGCGTGTAGCTCGGGAACCTTGTCTACGACATGTCTGCAATTCCAGTGTACGCTCTAGAATCTGGATTTAGTCCAGACTGATCCCGGGATTAATTTGGATTATTGCCACAGACTTACACAGGAAATGCAGGATATTATCTGATATAAATTTGGCTGAAGACACGTGTGTGATTTAAGAGAATGCAGTACTGTAACTGCAGTAAACACACCAGAAAGGTATATTTTAGGTAGGTTTTATACGTTACCTCTCTGTGGCGCCGTTTTGAAAATATTATCTTCATCGCTAACCCATGTATAACGATTTTAATTTAAAAAAAAAACGGTTGCATTTCTTAAATATTTTTTCACCAAAGGACTGATAGAAAATCTATCAATACTAACAAATTCTATGACCACGCACCACTTACACGTAATTAATAAAACAACAATTATAATGTTTATCGTAACTAAACACGTACAATTCGAACACCAACGACACAACCTCCGCGCACGAGGGCCCGCGGCAGACTGATCAGTAGTGATGCGACTCGAGTGCTGTTTCTACTCGAGTCACTCGAGTGAATTAGCCAAACTCGTACTCGAGTAGAAAAAAATATTACTCGAGTCTCTATGCACTCGAGTCACCGAGTCAACTCGAGTCACCGAGTCAACTCGAGTCATCGCGTTAATTCTGTTGCTCTGTGCCTATTAGATGTCACTTCACTACTCTATTTTACTTATCTATGCACAATTATTATTAATGATTTGTCTTGAAGAATCTATTTTTATTTGTTTTCTACAAATACTATATTTTGTTTTGAATAAAGATTGATATAACTTTATTTAGTTTAATTTTCATTAAATATATAACTTCGGATTTTTATATTTTTATATATTTTTTATTATCAAATAAAATTTGATTGTAAGTTATAATATACAAAAGTCTGAATCACTCTGGTTTAATATAATTATTGATACTAATTATAAAAAGAAAACTTAGTTACTTGTTGATATTCCATAAAATCTGATTGTTATTATTAATAATTATTTTAACTCTCCTTACATCTTTAGCATGCATTTTTACTTTGTTGATTAGTATTATAAATAATATGTAAAAACTCTTATAACGTATTTTATTTCATATGACAATGAACCTTTCTTAATGTAGGTATTTGTTGAAAATTGCTTAAAGAAATCTTACTCGAATTGCAAACTCAACTCGAGTGAGATGTTTTTACTCGAGTGACTCGAAAACTCGAGTATGACTCGAGTGAGGAGATAAATTGTTCGAGTGACTCGAGTCACAAAATCCTATTCGAGTCGCATCACTACTGATCAGTGATCACTGAACAGTTTACAGTGGTAAAGAAAAAAACTGTCTGTGATATAATACATGATACCAACCTAACAATAAAAAGATTATTCTGATTTGAATCTTATTTTTTTTCTAACTAGAAAAATTGTGAACAGTTTTTATGCAAAAAGGATATATATATATATATATTTATTTTTTTTATTTAGTTTTATATATATTTTGATATTCTCAGTACGGTTCACGGTGTAATAGATCAATACGACCCGTCCACTAGTGGGCTAGTGGGCAGGCGTCCCAGACGCAGACAGTCGTACTTGCAACTGCAGGGTCGTTCACCTCGTCTGTGTACTGCAGACGAAAAAATATATTATCACATTTTAAGATATTTTTTATTTGATCCCTGTTAAATATAATTTGCTTCAGTCTGTCTCTCATTCACTTCAACGGATTCTTCTTATTAAGATATTTTACGATTTCTGTTACTGAACTTGTTATTTTTATAAATCTCGACTGTAATGAGAATATATCACATTTTAATTTTATTAATATTATATTACATTGTTTGTTAAATATTTTATATATTGAATTAAATAGTTTTATTTTTAAATAATTTTGGTAAAATCTGTATTGAACATACATATAAAATACCCATTACTTAAATTGTATTTAGAATATGTTTGTGAAGAAAATTGAATTCAGATTTATAGAGATTTGTTAAAAAAAATATTTTAGTTTAATAAAATGACATTATATTAAGAGTAAGTAGATAATGATCTAGGGAGTGAATTTTAAGCTGAGCTCTCTTCGCGAGAGATACTAATACATATCAGGTCCAACTTACACTGGTGATACAGACTAGTTAAAAGAAACATTTAAGTGAATTATATATAAAAAATTTAATACTAATAATATATATTATTAGTAATATTTTTTGCCGACGGTACAGATCATCCCTTCCCGGGCACCGAACCGGCGCTCCTCAGACTGCAATCAGACGCCTCGCGCCTCGCACTCCACTATACCATATAGGACACGGGATTTAATAACATATCTTATAGTAACTTGTAGTTTCACATCTAATATTTTGTAATAATCCTCTTTTTATGGAAATGATATCAATTATGATGTAATTATAAAGGGGCGAATCAATAATCAATATGAGATCGGTGACCACTTCAGATAGCTTCTAACAAAATCAAACCACATCTTGGTTACTTGCGATGTAAACAACTTATTATTATCTTTATTAAAAAATGGATCAGGATTGAATATTAGTTTCCGTTAATCTTCAAAATAAAATATTATTAATAAATATTTTAAATGAGAGTCGTGGAGACCTGACGTCAAATTAATAATTGCATTTATATACACACTTATATTCAATAATTTTTTTTAATTCAGACTTTTATCAAGTGACTGGTAAATTATATTTTAACCAGACATTACTTGTACCCCGGCTTTGCTTGCTCCATTTTAATAATGTTTTCTTTATTTTCACTCTCGTTTTTTATTTTATCAGTTCTCCATATTAGTGGTTAAATTAAAATTAAAAATGTGAATCATTTGTGAGTCGTTTATTAATTATAATTAATGTTAAACTTTATATTATATAATATATAATTTAATTTTCCTACTTTTAAGGAAAACTTTTAACGACTTTTTCATTTGAGGAAGGAAAATAAAAATTGTGTCTTTTTGATTGTTTGCGTCGTAAAGAGACGAACTGACATCATGTTATGTGTCTTACGCGTGATATGGATATACAAGGACTCATCTTACAACTAAAGTGTAACAAGTATAGAAAAATAATTATAAATAATATACACAGTGGGGTGGACATCATTTTGACGTCACGGTGACGCGACCTGGGTCACCGTCGAGTCATAATTATGACCTTATAATGACCTCGGTATTGGACGACCAACGCAATATATAATTAAAGTACCGGGCGCTCATAACGCGCGAGGAGTCAGAGGAGTCAGGTACTCGGTCAGGTTGAGAACGTTTACCCTGTCACCTACATCGACTCAGGGGTGCCACCGAACATTATATATTATTATATTATATTATTAATTAAGACAATTATATGTCTGGAATTATTACTTACTTTATATTGTTAGTATTTTTTAAATTGTCCTTTGTTTTTGTTTAGTTCAGTTTGAAAATAGTCGGTAAATAAAATTTAATTAAATATTTAAAGATGCGTAAGCGATGACGTGAACCATTTCAGTTTACGTCATTACGAAATAATAGATTGACTCAGCGAGAAAACCGCAATTAATAATACAAATAGTGAAGGTTTAGGTTAGAGATAGAGATACATAAACTATACTATGCTCGGGGCCTGACTTTACCTTACTCTTATCTAATTTACTAATGCTGCTGAAAACCGGTACACTCCTACATGATGAGTCCCGAACAACAATACAGTACCTCCAACCACGGGGTGACTACTAACAAATGACTACAAGTATTGTCTCCACACTACTCTATTGTATCTCTATCTATCTATCTAGATGATAATAAATGGACCCGCATAGGACTGCACTCATCATCTAACCTTTAGTAATCACACAGAGATATCACATCACCTCATCACCTCGTGTGCACTGATGATGTGTTGCATCAAGGTCTCTCATGATGTAGATTTGGTGAAGTAAACTGAAGTGTAGATTATGGAAGATATTGATGAGCCTTACTATATATTTAAACTACGAACTAAGTAAACAAATTTATCGCGGGACTCCCGTGCCATGAGTGATCTTGACGTGGAGCTCAGCAGGCTCGAGTGCGGTCTGTCTGCTCCTGGTAAACATTATGTACTCACTTTTAGTTGCTACCAGCACATTAAAACGTTGGATTGGATTAGATACTGATAGTTTCAGACAAATGAAGGAGAATTAGAACGTAATCGAAAAGGCCAGCGATCAGTTCCTATGACGCAAAGACGATGTATGAACTGGTTCAATGTTGGACCTTCCTCTTGGTAATCTTGTTGATAACCTGAATGTGGATGGTGTGATGATGAGCAAGAGAAAGTATTTCCATTCGAAGAAGGAATTTTGGATGTAAAACGTGACCATCCTAAGATAGGCTTAGCATTAATTATAATTTAATAGTCCAACTTCTGCTGTTATATTTACTGCCAGGTCATAATAGATAGGGTCAGGTCAGGGTCGGGTCAAAGGTCATCATCTTAATTTTGAACACTATATTACCGCAGCCATCAAGATCGCAGAAGAGAAAAGCGACCGTGTCATATTCTGCCTAAACTCTGATTATCTTCCTCTGGAACGTACAATTTATGAAATATATTTATAACTAACAGATCATAATAATAATAATAATAAAAAAACTTGAGTATATAAGATAATAAATACGAAATTAATAGAAGCCATTTAAAATAATAAACGATAGACGAGTGAACCAGACAATAGTGTAACGGGGCGGGATTTGAACCTGCGACCTTCATGACATCCGGTGCTTTGAACCATTCTTACTTTAAACCATGTTTAGAATTACATAAAAATATAAATCAAAACAACCATAACCTTAATAAATCTATCGATGACACCACCTCGGAGAGATTTTATGTACCTCTGAAGCAACACTATAACAAAGTCTCAATTATAATGTCTTTTTTGTTATATTTTACATAAAATTAAATTAATCGCATGTTTTGACGATAATTTAAAGAAATAATGTATTTCCCTTAACGTTGTGGTCGGAACATGTTGTATAACACACAAACACACAAACACACAAACGTATAATGGTATACAATCAGAGAGCGGTCGCAACTGTTCCTAAGTGAAGTAGAAATTACATAATAATAATAATAATATTAATAACACAGACGCAACCCTACGGACACGCACACAGAGGACCGCAGACACACTCACACACCGACAACACTTAATCGTCACGACGCCAGACAGCACACTTGCAAGATTATAACTATATATGGTGTTTCTATTCTGTGTTCTTACTTCTTGTATGAATCTTATTCTAATTACGTATTTCTTATTGGTTTCCAAATTGATTTCCGCGCAGAGCCTTCAAGATATACGTATTTACAAAACAGAACATTCTAAAAAACTAAAGAGAGGACACTTCATTGTATGGAAAGAAAGCCGATAAATCAGTATTACATACAACTGACAAATATTATTTTATTTTAAAACTGAACTTCTATACCCTACTGTGTATATTTTGCACACAAGCAAACGTGTCGCCACTGGCTGTTCCACGTACACACGCGCAGTGTTACGTAGGCGCACGCACACACCTGCACGCCACCGTGTACACACGCGTCTGGAACGCCAACACAGAGACAGGCCTTACATAAATCAATGTAAAGTTCGCACACATCAATAAAGTTCGTCGACCGAACGCGTGGCGGTTTTTGCGATACTCCGAGATTCAAAAATGGATTTCGATTTTCTTTAAAATAATGACTCTTACGCCTTTCATAATAAAGTTGACTTTGTTGTTAACAAATTGGACGGCAGCTATAAATTATATTTAAATCATCTTATACCATTATTATCTTTATTGGTATAACATTAAAGTTTATTTCGGCTCGCAGGTGTCGCCTGCAAAATGTCAATTATTGTTATGTCAAGGAAGTTCTTTACGAGGCCGAGTTCCGTTTTTGGAATTTTTTAAACGTTTAAAATTTTTTAAGCTAATCACAGCGCCATTGATTACGGAGAGTGATTTTAAATTGAGACGTGGACGTGGACGTGGACGTGGACGTAGCGTCTTACACTTTAACATGGCACATACATTAATCGTATGTTTAAAAGTAATTTATATTTTAATAACACATGTAATAGGGTGAAAGTGTAGAATGAAGTTGAGTATCACATACGGTACAGAGTAGAATACCGGGTGCAGTAATTGTAATTGCAATATAATTACATAAAGGACCCCATTGGTAAGAATGAGGGTGAGCCGGCCAATAGACGACTTTCACCCTCACGAGGGTGGCATTGATTATTTCACCCTACGATTATACTTTATTGTATATGTTTTTTTATAATTTATACTTAAGATATACTTGTTACATTTACTAAGTTTTTATTTAAAACATTTTTTTTCGTAGTCAAGGTGTTTCAACTGGTAATATTTTTGTTTGGTATGTCTGTCAGTGTCGTAACTCCTTAACTACTTGGTCGAGTGATATCATAATTCACATAATATAATAGTTTCGTAGAGGCGGCGGTTCCGACAGGTGGCGCTGTAGTCAAGTCAGTGATAGTAGTCTCAAGAGTAGTTCTTATAATACTACTCGGAACATTATTGTAACATCTTAGAAACAACGAACTTCAAAAATGTTAGTTAACAATGTCGTCATTGTCGCGTCACATCAAACGTTTAATTTAACTATACCGCTATTATTTATTGTAACAATACAAATATTTTTATTACTTACTATGAATGTGTGTGTGTTTTTTTATTATCTACTGTGGGTACTTATTATTTAAACTTTGATCATAAAAGGATCATGGAGTAAAGTTAAAAGAAAAGATAAACTCAATTATAGTTTTTAATAATTAAACAATCCTAACTCGTCCGAACATGTCTACAGACACACCAGCCTACAAGTGTTGACTTAACGTTAGCTGGTCGAAGTGACTGGTGACTTTGAGGTTTTTCAACAAACACTTCACAAAACACAGATACTAACTACATTAAAATAGAATTAGGCGTAATGAGGAGACGTTGAACACACGCGACCCGGGGATGTAGGCTATGGCGGGATTTGCAAACTCCACGCACACATGCGCCGGCGCTCGGTGAGCGTGTGTGCGTGTGCGTGCGTGTGTGTGTGCGTGTGTGTGTGTGCGTGCGTGTCAGCGGTCCGGGCCGAGCCGGTCCTGCTACCGCATTACGCGTCTCCGTGCTCTTTGTTGGAAGTCACGTTTTTAAATTTATATATTTTTATATTATTATTATTATTAATTAATTCAACCCAGACTCACAACACTTTCTTGTGTGTATTCATTACATTTAATAGAGTATTTCGACTGTTACCATGTTTATATATAGTGTATTATAATATATTAATGTTTCTGATTTAACCAAACATCGATATTGCATTTTAACACGTCTGTCTGAGCGTTCGTCTAGTTAGTTATACGTGAAATAAAAAAGATAAAGCTTTTACAACATACATATTTTTTGTATTATATATTTATAGTTATGTTCAGGACGGACAGACAACAGATAGTTGTAAATTACAATATTATATAATATTAAAAACAAATATACGTATTTTATTTAATTATCTATTAAAGTTAAGAGGTTTAAATTAATATAATAATTGTAATGATCGCGAGGCGAGACACGTTGGTGACGTCACAGCGAGTGGACAGTGGACAGTGGACAGTGGACAGTGGACAGTGGACAGTGGACAGTGGACAGTGGACAGTGGACACGCACTCCGCGGCGAGGCAATGACATGCTCCGGGACTAATCTCACTATATGTATGTCTTTGTACTTTATAACATATAGAGTGTATCATCATATCATATTGCAAATAAATTAAACATGCTGCATATCTGTGTTCGTATTTTTGTTTATTATTTATATATTTTGTTAAACATTTTCTTAATTATACATTGTTTTTCTTATTATAAATACATATTTTTTTGTTTATAAGAAATTACAGGTTTATTAAATATTATAAATAGTTGTATACAAATGAAGAGGCTCGTCTCGAACACCGTCGTCTCGTTAATGCTGCAATTAGAACTAGAGCCAGTATATTTATTAATTATATTTTGATTGAAATAATGTTTGGTTCAACGACGGTAAGACATCGATCAAATAATAATCATATAGATATTATAAAAAGTTTAATATATACATTTAAGTATCAACGGATATTTTTTTACATTTCCCCTAAATACCGTTTTGTAATTAGTGTCTGTTTGTTTGTACGTTACAATAAAACTACTTAAACAGTTTTTATGTAATTTACAATATGTAAGGTAGTATATTGTACGTGTTAAGTAATTTCATTATAAAATGATCAAGGTCTGTTTTAATCACAATTAAAATATAATTAAATTAATATAATTAATAATTTTGTAAAAACAGTGTTATTCGATGCGGAGGAAAATATGGGAACATTAATATATAGGGATGACTGTATCCAGGTTATCATTTATATAAAAAGCAAAGATCTACAAAGCAAACATAATTTAATATTACTAAAGTATATCAGTCCCACCGCTGGGATACAGATGTATTAAGTTGGATGTTCAACCACGATGTTACAATGTGTGGTGGTTGATAATCCTATATACTCGTATATATGTCGATTTTTCTATCAAGTTTTTTTTTATTGTTCCGTATTGAATTGTGCTCTTCTGTGAGGAAGATTTTTCCAGAATTCCTAACGTAAAAACAATCTCAATGAAGCAGACCCTGACCCTTGCTGGTATGAGATGTGAGTAATAATATCCTCAAATATAGATAGTTGCAGTCAGCCTTGACGAATGGGGAGGGATGGAGGAAACTAGGACAGGAAGGGGGAGGGAGGGGGTTTGGGCATCCGACGTAATCAATAATAATCTGTGGGAGGGTGGTACTACTTCGGTGGAGATAGTCCGTATAGAGTTAGACTCTACCGGTAGAAGCGATAGAGCATAGCCGAATAGAATACGTTATAAGATTTACATTTCTTCGATAAAGAAAAATTAAGAGACATATGAGTTGTATTAATTATAAAGGTCGTTGTAAATAGTATATGGAATATTGGATTTTTTATTTACAACTACTCGTTAGTTCCGCTATCCGTCCATAGATGGCGCAACGTGTACATTGAGCTCGGGCCAAAATCGTTTTCACGGCAATACTTTTGTACGTAATGTTTATGAAAGAAAATATTTATTTTTAATAAAAATATCAATGAATAATTGTAAATATATTTTTATTAAAGTTACATAGAAATGTATATGGAGGAAATATATATTTTATATTTTTTAGTCCCGTCAAGTTAAATTGTAACGGATAGTAAAAATAAATGTAAGAATATTGAAATTGTTTTTGAAATAAACCAATTATTTTATGAACTAAGCTCCTCCCGGGGGTTTGTTTGTTGTGTCGATGGTAAATTGGTCGTCCTACATTTTGTTGGCGATATTTTTGTCAATAAGATATTTTATTATAAAGAATATCAAACATGGAAAATGATTTTCGTAAAGTAAACTATTTTTATCACAATGTCTGATCGTTTTCAGTCCAGGTTCAGGAACAAATTTGTAATGTAAATAAAAATTTAAATCTTTCACATTTTTAATATTAAATACTTATATAACTTATATATATATATATATGTATATATATATATATATATATATATATATATATATATATATATATATATATATATAGTATTTTAATAAACAGATACATCTAAAAAAAACTTAAGTACTAAATACTAATAAATAATTTTATTAAAATTAGTTCATAATATGTACTAATAGAAATTTTGTGAGAAACAAAATTGTACAAGAAACTAACAATAATCGAATATTGGATTAATCGATACACACACACACACACGTGGTTAAATATGTTTAGTTAAGTAACAAGTTTAATAAGTAAGGGTTGGATTGGATCAGTAGATTAGGCGATTTATTGTTTTCTAATTAAATAGTTTTAACTCTTTTTTAAAACTAAATTGATTAGTTTTGTGAACTATTTAGCGGGTTTGGTTGAACTAAATAGTCGATATAATATTAATCTTTAAAATACAACAAAATTGTCTGAAAAAAAAAAATGTTTATAAATTGGTTGCCAGATTTTAAAAAATCTTTGTACATCTCAAAACAAAAAACGGATCAAACACAATGTAAAAGTAATCAAAAAACTAACAACGCCCCGACTCCTCTCGCCAGTGAAGCTATTGAAACTATTCAATTGCACGTTATAGTAATATAATAATATGATACATATTAGGGTAAATGCGTAAAAACTCACCGAAATCCGGGACGCGAGCTTAGAGAGAAAGAAAACTGCTCCTCGCAGACAAGGACGGCTCGGAGCATTTGGGAGTCGGTTCAAAGAACTGCCGACAGAGACGGCTATGGTTTCTGACATTCAACCTTAAATTAAAAGTTCAATGCACCTCCTAACGTGGGCGCCGGCGGCCCGTCTATCCGTCCCGCTCGCACCTGCGCGAGTGCCGCGCGCGAGAGAGAGAGCGCCGCGGTCTACTTTTTGCTCCGAACTTGAATTTCGATCAATATAGCGCGACGCACGGTCTTGGCACTTGAGATTTTTTAGAAGATTTTGGTTTTATTACGTTTCCAGAAATTAAGGTGTTTTTTTATTTAACTTGAAACAATTAGGATAAATAAAAAAATATACGAAATAAATGAACGGACACCATTCATTTATTTATAAAATTTATAGACAAAAAAAAGTAAAAAAAAATTGCACCTTATATTCTAGATGAGATAGATCCATCACAGTCAGTGGAGTGGAGACACAGAGGTCGCTGAAGGCAGCGCGCTGCATCGTCTGCACTCGCGTAGCAACACACCGGCTATTTATAGACGATTATTTATAGCACTGAATCATTCAATTAAGGTCTAGAGCGAGTGCACGTCAAAATGGCCCCTGTGTCCGTGGTGGTAAGGTGCACCGCCCGGCGCTCGCGAGACACTTTTTACTGCAGGCATTTCTCAGTAGAGACAACATTCTTCGTGGAATAAAGGATATCCTCAACACTGGTTCAACAAATTACAAATTAGCAACTTATTTTTTTACTAACCCTTTTAAATTATAAATAAAAATCGAATTTCGTGGAATAGTGGAATGTAACGAGGGAGGGGGTGGGACATTTAAATTTATACATACTTTAATGTGCATGTGTTGAGTTCACACACACGGACACACGTAACTGTTAAACGTGGCCAAGGCTGAACCGTTGTCACGTTAAATGCCAAGTAACTTGTCAAAGGTAATGAAATCCGTTGAAGTACTGGAAAATTTTTTAGCCGAAGGTCAAATTTCAGATTCATTAAATCATTTTTTTCATTCATTAATCGTTTTAATGATATTTTTTTGGGGTTTTTAAATAAATGATAATTTTTCTTAAAACACTTTTAAAAATATACATCTCTTATCGTCTGTTTGTTCGTCATCTTGAACTGTTAACAGTCCCTGGTATATCTTCTCTGTGGTGTTTAATTACAGCGTAGTATAATTATAATTTATATCATAACTGATCATTCTTTTTTTGTATTGTACTCTATGTTATAAGTTATAATTTTAATAATTGGAGTTTGTCGACGTGACGTGACGAGACGTGAATCAATCTGTGTACTTCGTTCTCTATAAGTATCAATGAGCACTTGAAACAGTTGCACCTTTTCTATTTAATCTGAAGCGTGGAATCGGTCTGAATTCGTATTGATGTAACTGTATTTACCCCAATTTTCAAGGTCACGAGACCTTTCACGGAGTTGCACACTTCAAGTATCAAGATCTACCGGCGCAGTACGCCCGCGCCTCCAGTGGGCGGGGGGCGGGGCCTGCCGGAGCGGGACAGCTGCGAGTCGTCCGTTTCATATTCGAGTAACGGTATGCGCGGGCGCCGCGCGGAGACTTCGGCTCCGAACGAATTATACTCAAACTGACCTGCTTTATGTAACCGTTGGCTTTTTGTTTTAAGGGTCACATTTGTTTGGATTTATGGGATACTTATGAAAAGAAATGTTGATACTTATATATACAAAATAATGCAATAGTTGACTTGTGGAGAGCGATAGAGAGCGATAGAGAGCGGCTTCACCGGAGAGCTACGAAGTGTCACATGTCGAGTCGCTCTTTGCAAACCCAAATCCAAAGTAAATTGGCCCGCTCAAGGTCGCGATACAATTACACTGACGTAGAGATGGAGTGTCATCTCACTTTGTATTTCGCACACATTCTCTACCAGGAGACGAGGTGGTAGAGTTTCTATAAGAGTAGTTCAATGGTAGAGTCTCTGTCGACGGTGTGATGAATGACGTATCATCCACACATCAAGGAGCGTCCGGAAAATTAAAAATATATATATTTATAGTCTGCTTATAAACTCCTTAATTCAAAAATGTACAGACAAATGGATTTGTACATTTAGTACCAGCTAAATTACAATATATACAATACAATTATTATTAAATGCAACTATTGCTATTGCTACTATTGCTACTACTGCTACTGCTACTACTGCTGCTACTGCTACTACTGCTACTGGGAAAGGAGACCCCGTTGTTCGACTGTAGTACATGGGTTACATATTATTTAATATCTTCCATTATATAAAAGACAGACAAAGTAAATAGGTATTATTAATATAAATATTAGTATCACGGCCGGGGATCGAACCCGGCACTTGTTAACTGGAAGTTCAGTAACACCGCTCCGCTAAAAGTAAACCCCTTAAATACAATTAAAACAAAACATAATCGACATACAGCCTGAAGATTAAAATTGTGTCCGGAGCAGCGTTACACCGACAACAACAGAATATAAAAAGAAATAAAGGAAAGTAATTGTAGCGAGTGTCTCCAGGTCATTGTATTGTATGCAGCTGTAAGAACTACTGCAAGCGGAACTTCTGTAACTATCCAGAGGAGTCAGCCTGCTCTCAAGCTTTCAATTGGCTATTAATCTTTAGCATTCAATAATACACACACACACACACATACATACACGTGAAAAATAAATATATTTTTAATTGGAAGAACTCAAGACAACATGTAGTATAATTTCTTCTAACGATTGTTAAAAAAAAACACTTTTTTTTTAAGTTTCTAATGTTTTAACACAAATATTTTTTACATTATATGGTTGAGTTATAACAAACACTCCTTCACCAACAATCATACACACGATGCAGCCTACCAGCCGACCAGCCGACGGAACTCACTAACTATGACACTGCCGATAAGAGATGTGCCCTTCTAAATAGATACATCTACATATGTACATGTGTGTGTGTGTGTGTGTGTGTGCGTGTGTGGCAGATAATTAGAGCTTGTTATTAATTTATAACATGTTTTTGATCATACGACATATCATGTTAAATAAAATTCGTCAAAACCATTTTACTTCTAGTAAAAATTATTGGTAGAAAAGTAACTTGTCCGCGTCGTTTGGTGTATACTACTAGTAACAGTGAAGAGTTATATAATTAAATGATAACTTAAGTGTTGGAGTACATCTCTGGAAAACGACTACACGTGACCTCAATAAGTCAGTCAGTCAGTAAACGGTCATACTGATATGAATATTTATGACTATGACCAAATGACATTCCTTGACTTCGTTTACGAGTAAAGCTCTTATTAATTGGATATCGAGAAGAAGGTCACGTGTGTGGTTCTTCCGCAGAAGAACAGGGTGGTAGACCTTTAAGGAAGAACTGATGAGGCTTCATTCAGCCATGTAAACCAAGTTTGGGTCGAGCAGACTGACACCTTGAGCTTAGGCGCTAGTCTCCAGTCTCCAGTATATTACTAAAGACAAACATGGGCATTACTTGGACTAGGCTCTCCATAATTATGACTTGAACTCTGACCCTCATTTTACCAAGTTTATTATTCTAGAGTAAGGAGGTAAACATTGGTCTGTTTTTTAATCGTCACATTGACGTTTGTTGGACAAATCACATAATTGACGTTTGTTGGACAAATCACATTGGAAAATAAGCTTCCAAATCATCATTTCTTCATGTCAGGTACTTCTGGTGCTCGTAGTTCTGCAGCTCTAGCCATCAGATATGTACATGTTGTAGAGCTGACTGCTCTGACCTTTAGGATATATTTCCAATCTCATATTATCCGCTAAATATGTAATATTTCTCTAACAATTTTTTTTTTCAGATCCTCTAATTTCTGTAAGGTCTGTAAAATACTTTTGGATTGAAAACTTTGTGACGAAAAAGTAATATTGTTCCCTTCGAGGGTTCGATCAATATTTCTCAGGGGTGAAGCCGTACACTACTGGTCAGAAATCTTTGTGGAAGTTTGAATCCAAACTTGTCAATATTTCTCCAATCCTAAATCCGAGGATTATGGTGAAGAGAGGGAGGTCTGGCAACAATCACCTTATTAACAGTTCAGTTCATACAAGTCGCTTCACCGTAACCTCTTCCAAGGCGGTTTATAGTAGCATTATTATTTCAAAAATATGTCATTATATAAATATTAGTATTCCAAATGCTTAATGTTAAAATCCTGAAACTCTTATATATTGCTTCACAGCCAGTGATTGGTCGTGTGTTGGATCACGCTTTATTTGAATATATTTTGTTCCCAGGTGTCAACTAGACTCAATAGTTAAATATAAATGAGTCAAAAGAATGTCTCTGGAGTACTTTGCCTGCTCTTCTCCAAACCCTAACCTGGCCTATCCCTTGGAACTAGAATCTGACATTCTAAGATATATGCTAATAAATGAAATGTAAAACTTTAACTTCGTTTTTGTAAATAATCTAATACCACTGCTCCAAGATTTAATTAATTGTCTTGAGGATTACACACAGCGACATATTGTTATAATATATCTATAGATTTGCAAACACAAAGGAAGATACTACACCACACCCGTACCTCACTGTGCGTCGTATTTACGTTCCAAAAAAACACGACGCAAATTGAAACGACGCAAAGGGAGTTAAGATTCTCAATAGCAAACCATGTAAAGATCGAAGATAGGTTTCAGGGTCAGCGGCTAACGACGCCCGGGTGTATACATCTTATCATCTCTATTCACAGCCCTAGTGGTTGTGTAAATCAATTAATAATATCTTCGTGGTCGCTTTCGTATATTTTGAATGCAGACAATTTGTCACCTTGATAGAATGTAACTGTAGAGTGCGTGCATCGCGGGTTTGGTGCACACTTGGTACATTGAAAAGATAAGTATCGTATGAGTTAAGAACCTCGAGCTCGTGGAGAAACTGTCACTGTAGTACCCACAGTGTAGTATCAATTAACGATCATTAATTGTTAATTAAATTCATTTAGACAATGTATTTACTGAATGAAACGTAACTTCAAAGTGCGTTGTGTATATTTGATTAATTATTTTATCACTAGTTGTCTGTTGATACCACAATAGTCCAAAGGTCCAGGGTGATAGCATAGGGTGTAAGCTAAGTGGTCCTATCCAGTCCACACATCCGAGAGTCCGATGTCGTGGACTGCACAATTTTAAGTAAGCTGGTGAAGTGAATTTAAAATTTAAATACCGTCTCCGGGGTCATCGCCCCCTCGTACACGCGGGTCACTGACCTGTCTTTTTGATTTTATTTTTATAACCTGGCCTCGGATGTTCTCAAAAAGGTATTTTATGAAGGACGTAAGAGGACTCTGCCTCTCCGCTGTTATCTGCCACAGTGCCGGGCTTAACTTTTTCTCGCCTTTAAGATCTTTATCTAAATACTTAAATATTAAGATTCTGAGGGTAATTTAGATATCTCATTATTAAATGTATTATATAAATAACCTGCATTAAAATCGATACAGCAAAACCTGAAAAGGTGAACAAACTAACACTCTCGGGTTATAAAAAAGGTCACCCGGTATCATCCCACTATTGAAAATTAATGATATATATCTATAGATATACATCAAATTGAAGTGTCTGTTTGTAATTCAAAATTAACAGGTTTTCACAAAATGCATATGAAAGTAAATATTGTACTTACGTATAAAAAAAGATTGTCTGTCTGTTTGTCTGTTCTCTGCTTAGCTCAGCACTATCACTGGCGGATATCTGGTTTTATAAGGAGTAACTAAGGCTTCTTTTATAAATAAAAAACATATTTTGCGCGAGCAAAGTCGTGGGCACGGCTAGTGCTTAATATAAAATGAGTTTGATAACATTAGGACGTTACCATTGCGGGCCGTTGTCCCTCGACGGTTGGTTCATGTTGTACCTATTATATTGGGTGTTTTTTTAGCTAACCCTAAACCTAAATTGGGTGTTTTTTTAGCTAACCCTAACTTTAAGTTGGCAATACTGTTTAATATGCGCGCTATTTTGATAGCTGTCACTTGTTTTGTGTTTAGTTTGGTTTGCCATTTTATCATGAATAGACTGACACCTGAACAACGCCTGCAAATTGTGCAGATTTATTACGAAAAACATGGTTCAGTTCGAGACACTCATCGCGCTCTTCGTCCATTTTACAGTCGGCATAATCGTCCATCAGAGCAATTAATTCGAGCAACCATGGATCGCTTGCGCACCACTTTTACTCTATGGGACAACACGCATCCTCAGAGACGTCGTACAGTTCGTACCGAAGAAGCTATTGCTGCTGTAGAGCGTAGTATCGAGGAAGACCCAAATGAGTCCATTCGGCGTCGTGCTCAACAATTGGAGCTGTGTCCATCCACTTTATGGAAGATTTTGCGGAAAGATTTGAGTTTGCGAGCTTACAAAATTCAACT
The DNA here is from genome assembly GCA_918358695.1 of Melinaea menophilus ssp. n. AW-2005. Classification (NCBI taxonomy): domain Eukaryota; kingdom Metazoa; phylum Arthropoda; class Insecta; order Lepidoptera; family Nymphalidae; genus Melinaea; species Melinaea menophilus. The sequence continues at coordinate 19,262,359 of OU911038.1, forward strand.
CACGCAAGAATTGAAGCCGCACGACCATGGGGCACGCCGTACATTTGGTGAATGGGCTCAAAACGAACTTACTGTTGATCCTGAATTTCACAAGAAAATTTTGTTCAGCGATGAAGCTCATTTTTGGATGAATGGGTACGTTAATAAGCAAAACGGCCGGATTTGGAGTGAAGAGAATCCTCACGCCATTATCGAAACACCGTTGCGTCCTGAAAAAGTCACTGTTTGGTGTGCTTTATGGGCCGGTGGAGTCATTGGTCCGTATTTCTTCAAAAACGATGCCGGCCAGAACGTTACAGTTAATGGTGACCGCTACAGGGCCATGATCACTGAGTTTTTTGTTCCACAATTGCATGCCCTTAATGTGGAGGAGCTGTTGTTTCAACAAGACGGTGCAACATGCCACACAGCGCATGTCACAATTGATTTATTGAAAGAAACGTTCGGTGAACGAATAATTTCACGTAATGGACCCGTCAATTGGCTTTCAAGATCATGCGATTTAACACCGCTGGACTATTTTTGTGGGGCTATGTGAAGTCTCTGGTTTACGCCGATAAGCCACACACGATTGATGCCTTGGAAGAAAACATTCGCCACGTTATCACTGATATACCGGCCTCCGTTGCTGCAAAAAGTGATTGATAATTGGACTTCCCGATTGGACTTTCTCCGAGCCAGCCGAGGTGGCCATATGCCGGAAATCATATTCAAATAAAAATGGCAAAGCATTAATTTTCGAATAAAACCAAATTCATGGCAATTAACGCCATTTAACTGTGTTTTATGTACCTAAAATTATATAACTCTAAAAAAACACCTATTATAATTAAATTAAATTAGTATTATTTCACTTATTTTTGTGACGTCACATTCAGGCTAAAAGACAATGATTATTTATTTATAACTTGAATAGATTAAACTATTTATATTATTATTGCAATTACAACTTCCTTCACTAGATTACATTTAACACATTATCTAATATGTTTATGACACTTCTAACTTGACTGTGTGTGTGTGTGACGTCACGTTCAGGCACAACGGAACATCAATGTTCGTTTCAAAGGTAGCTGAAGGCAGGCGTTGTCGTCTCCAGTATGTGTATGCTCGAAGGTATGTCTAAATTTAGTGAAATTGATGAAAGTTAAAGTAGGCGTAGTATATATATATATATATATATATATATATATATCTTTTTTTTTATATTATTGGTACATTTGTATGTAACAATTAATTTTGATGTTTTCATCGAATGATTCCAAAGCTTTGTAGAGTTTAAAGATTCTCCAAAGTACTTTTTGAGTAAAATAACAATAAGCCCTAATGAAATAAGAACATTTGATAAAGAAGTGCAGCCTCCGTAGTATAGGAGTGGAAACAAAAATATTTATCGTTTCAGCGGAATTTATACAAGAATCAAATTATTTGACCTTCAAAGGTCGCTCAGATAACGCTGATAAGAGCACCGCACGTGGCACGTCGTGTCCCACCGCTGGGACTACCACGCGATCAACTACCAATATCTATTAACAATCACTTTTAGACAGTTAATGTAAATTTGTAATATGATGAGTGTACTGTGAGGGACACATTACACAACTCACAATTTTATCTACAAAATAAGTCCTAATATTATTATTATTAAATAATTAGGTAGTAAAGTATCAATAAAACTTACATTTCACTCCATCAGCTCGGAAAAATCTGAAAAAATACAATTATTTATGAATAACGATTTTTTTGTTTACAAGAGATTATAATTTTAACGAAATCTAACAAAATATATATTTTAATACATTATTTACTTCCAAAATTTTTTCGTCGAAATGTTAAAATGCCACAAAAAGGACGCGAGACTTACAAACACGAGCGTTAGATACACCCCGTGTAGGAAACAAAAAGAGTGTCTAGGAGGGTGTGCCTCTCGCTCGCACGCGCACCCGTCCCGCTCGCACTGATTAAAACGATACACGGTTGGCGATATTTTTTTTAATTTTTTTTCACCGAGGGTAGATCGGGATTAATACAATACACACCGGATATATGTTTGTCTGCCTTTTAATTTATTTGTATATATATACATGTAATAATGTCGAATTTTTGAATGTTTTTTTTTATAAATTAAAAAAAGGAAACATGAAAAGCAAGTTTATTTTGGATTTTCATCCACAAAATGTATCACCTGCATGAAAACGACAAAAAAATGTCTCACATGGAAAATAAAACAATTCCAAAAAAGCGATACAGTTATTATTAATATTTTATCTTCTACGAGAGGAGAAAGTAACAGATTTTTTTCCATCGCCGCCATTACAGCTGCACATTGCAGTCTCAGTGGCGGCTTAATTAATTAAAGTTTTAAAAAAATGGAGCATTTTTATATATTTTTTTAAATAAACTAACTTTAAATATATTTTTGTTAATATTGATTAGAAAAACTATGAACCTGGGATAAGTATTTTTTTATATTTTCAAATTATTAACTGTCTGTTTGTTTCTTGCAAATACATTCATTGAAACTTATTTCATGTGAAATTAGTTAGTATACCGTGCCAGGGTAGAGATCTGAACGGTTAAGTGTCAGTGACTCGAGCCGTGTGCCTGATAGGTTAGCGACTATCCTAATACGTTCTTTTAATTATAATCCCTGGCATATTGAATTGAAGTCAATAGACCGGCCCTTAGTAAAAGGACTTAAAAATTTACTTATTTTTACAACATTACCTACTAGGTAGGTCCTAGGTTTATATTAGTTATAAAAAAGCTAAAATATATAATCTGATACAAGACATCCTGCTCTCGATTCAGTTTATAAACTTCAATAAACAATTAGTTTTAAAATTATCCAGTTGAAGAGTTAATTAAAAACGTAGGCGATATTACACTTTTAAATATAATATTAATTTATTTATATAAAACCTCCTGACACAACCTTGACACGGCTGAATGGATTCAACATAGCGTTGAATATTTTTTTTTCAAATTTATAATAACTTGCCTTCATTTTTAAATATTGAGACATACTGGTAGGTTAAGATGGTATGAAAATGTAGTAAGTTTAAGTATCTTGTACATACCTACTTAAATAGGTTGTATTATTTAAGTTCATGAGCTGTCATAATCTTTTAATCTGTATCGTAAAAATGTATTGAAAAATGAGATTTGATTTATTTACTTTCACAAAGATATTTCAAACCTTATTATTTCATAATCATTATAATAAATATATATATGTACGTGATTTTGGACTGTAGTACCGTGTGTAATAAAGTTGATATTTATATGACTGATCCGCGACGGGACCGGCGCCAATGTTGTCGTCGTACGAAGTTATTTTGCAATTAAAATTTATAATATTTAAGCTTAGTTCTACTTTAATTTTTAGCATATTTCAATGATACTATATTGATAGAAGCTCGTGATTTAAATATCCAATAGACAAACGAGTTTACAACATGGAACCCACTCCTGAAACAGCCTAATATATATTTACCAAGTTACCTCAGCCTCTTTACTTAAAAAGTAAGAAAATTTTTAAAGATTTTTAGTAACCTTAATTACCGATTTTTCACACAAATTTGAATTTCCTATTGCAAATTCTTAGTTGTAGAATAGGATAGAAAAAAAGCTTATCTTTGACCTCGGATTTTGAACTATTTCCTTGCGAAATTTGATCAAAATCGGTTTAGTAATTTCATCGTAAGAACGCAATAGACATACCATAATTACAATAAATTAAATCGAGATTGAAAATTATATAATTTTTTGTAACAAAACTATAATATAAATAATAAAATAAATATTATAAAATATTTTATTTCTTTTATAATTTTTTTTAGGTTTATACTTAATAAATTAACTAGGATATAATGTTAGATATTGTTTTATATTTTATATATTTTTATTTATTTACTTGATTTAGGGAATACTCAATGGAGTTGAATTCAAAGCTGAGACATGATAATGTTTTTTTTAATATATAATTATTGACTTGTGTTTAAAAAACTTCAATCTTTTTTTTTTTTTTTTTTTTCCTTGCAGTTTTCAGAAAATTGTGTTGAAACCTTAAAACATATGTATAGGAATATAGTAAATATAAACCCATAAAATATAAAGCATTAAAAAAGTTTTGAAACACAAGACCACCACTGGAACATGGAGGTGTGAAATGAAAACCAAAATGAAGCAGAGGCCGTAAAAGAAGATAAAAAGGCCTGAAGGTGCAGGCGGTGCAGGCGGTGCAGGCGGCGCTGCGGCGCGGGCGGCGCGGGCGCACCATTGGCCGCGCGTTGCACTCGCCGCTCATAGACTAATTCTATTGGCCTATTTCTCTCCCCATCGATTGGCCGCCCTGCGGTGCACTTTATCTTTTTTAATGCCCTTCTATTTTATGTAAAGGTTATGTAGTTTTATGGCGTGTGCGTGTTATTTGGTATCGTGGTTAGTGATGTGTTGTGATGTGAGCTATGGTTGGTTAACACCGCCGCGTACACTGACTCGTAATGTTGTTTTGTTTATGGGAAAAGATTTGTTTAATGTTTTGTCCCATGAATACTAAGTCCCTAAAGGGTTCTCTTAAAGAAATAAAAGTCTAAAAGCAAGAGTTGTAATGCTCGTGCTTTTACCTTTTATAAACCAACAACTCTGTAGCACTTCATAAGGAGGTCCGATAGCAAAAGGTCTGACTATGGGATGAAACAGTAGAGAGTAACAGTGGAACTTGAGGATACAGAAATGTCTGTTATAGGAAATAATCAGGCGATGGCGGTTGAATCAATATCCATTTATTTTAATCGCAACATGAGGCGAAGAAAATGTAATAATTTAGATAGTTAGCGTCAAAACTACCGCATCTTATCCGATATACGAGTACTTGGACGGAGTTCAAAAACTTAATCGTCCAAAGGTTGAGGAAAAAATAAAAATCAATCAAATGTCCATTTTGTATTTTCTCATCAAAGCATATAATAATGGATTTCCAACTTATAATTTACATTACAGAGAGAGAGGAACTTTCTAAACCTTGAGATGTCTATCTATTGCTTACTTAAAATGTGTAATCTGATAATCACATATTAATTAAATACATTTAATACGCTCTTTAAGAATTGATGAAATACTTAAAATACAAAAAAATGCATGAAGCTTATCAACAACATATATAATAATCCCGTATATTAACATATTGTATTGCGACCCACCACTGGTAGTGACCTGGATAGCCTAACTCGGCCTAGATGACTCAGCTTTCTAGACATAGACATATCGACACTAATAGAATAGAAAGTCTGCATGAAAGTGCACGTTTTGATAAAGTTTTAGATATTATGCACATATCAGATATAAGCAGGTACATCGCCCACGCGCTATGTGAAGGACGGAGATATTGAGGGGTAGGAGTTAAAGAAAAAAAAGGAAATGTAGTAGACCAAGACACAATGGCTCAGTTGGTATTACTTGCATTGTAAGAGTTAGGTCACGGGTTCGTATCACTTAATTATTATGAATAATATAATTTGAATGTTATTATATAATTTCCGTTAGGATATAATTTGATTAAACAATATTGAGACGTACCTACTACTATCACCTGACTGGTACATTTAAAACAAATTAACTGAAACTACTGAAGATAAAGCAAAGAGCACAAGTCGCTCCAACTCGTGAGTGGTAATCACTTTCTAGGAGTTCCCGTCGGATATTCAGGACAGACAAGCATATTGTATTATATTAAACATGAAATTGAATTGGTAATTTTTTGTGGCAATTTGGATTTAAAGTAAATTTAATTTATACCTTAATTATGGTATATGTGGATATATACCTACTTTCACTTTTAACTTTCATATTGTAGTTTTATTAATCAAAGTTTTCTTGTCGTCGTCACAGTACAAATATTAGTTTAAAAGATGACTATCTTTATATAATAATTACACTGGCCTTGTTTAACTTTTCACAGATACACACTAACAGTAAATTGTTCTAAAATGTTCGTTACCGCAGTTAGGGATATTGAAAGAGACAAAGTTTTAAACTATAGTTTTTACCTTAAAATCCAGATAGTCCATTCTTATAATACTGGTAATTGGGTAAAGTTGCTACTTAAAAGTAACTCTTTAATTTAAATGTTAATCTGTGTTAATAATATTATAAATTAATTTGATATATTATGCCACACTCCAGCTATATCAGCGTGTGATCTACGCACTACATTTCTTAGAATTTGTACACACAATATTGATGGAGTCAGACATGGAGGCCTTCCTCTTAGTGTTAATGCAGTCATTGTATTACGTATGGGTGTCTCGCTGGGATCAATCCTAGGACCTTTTCCACTCTATAGATAAATCGATGACTCGTTAATTGAAATATGACGTAATGTTGAATTAATTTTCGCATTGCTATTATTATAAGTGATGTGAGCATAAGTGTTTTCATCTAGAAATATTTTGATCAATATTATTTAATAGGATTTAATTTTGTACCCTACTTCAAAATATAGTTAAGTACAGAAATCGTCTATTAGAGCAAACGTTATAAAGAGCGTAATTACGGATTGACAAACACACAATCATTAATAATAATAATAATTATTATTATGATGATGCAGATGCGTTAGTCGTGGGGTCAATTACCTGTTATCAATTGCATTCAATAACAGTATGATATATAATGCGCTTTTAAATTTTATTAATTATCAAGAGAGAGAATATCTTTTATGTCTTACTGTTATTTATCTTAAAAGGTATTATTACTTTTTTTAGCGCTCATCGTGCAGTTACTTCGCTTATACATGTCAATCTAAATATGTATGCTTATAAGTACTCCTCGCTGAACAAATAATAATAAGTTTATATCAGAAAAAAAACTATTATTAACATAAATTGTAAAAATGTTAGCAATTAAATCCAATCCGATGTTTCAATTGTTTATTTCATTTTGAACATCTAAAGAGGGCTTCAGTCGTGCCTCCGACTAATGATTTGTGGAAAGCAAATGACTTTATTAAACATGTACATGATATAATTAAAATTCGATTATGTAAAGTCAGCTTCATACGCAAATACTTCATACTTCATACTTAATTATCTAGAAGAACATAAAATACTACAAAAATATGTTCAGTATATTTTTATTGCTGCGAATAAAATTAGCTATTTCGTTACGAATATTTTCTTTGTAAGAAAATTAAATTATACATAAGTGTGTATGGATTGTTATATATAGTACATTGTATAAATGATTGTTAAATCTTGTTGAATCATGCATATTTCTCGTCATATATAATATATACAATATTGTAATACATAAGAGCGTAGGAAAGCGTGATGGGTGCGGACGCTCATTTTCAAAATGGCGTACTAACATATGACGTAATGACAATTTTACAAGATTCCCTCGTTTTTTTACGTAAAGTGCAATTTATATAATTATTTAACAATAAATATTAAGGATTTCAAGGAAATTATACACATATAATAATGATAATAATATTTAGTTTGGTCGACGAAGGGGCGTACGCGATGCCTCTTAAAGACAGCGCCCCGTATCGATCTATTTTAAGCTTAGCATCCGATTAAACGTTAAACTTTAATCCAATTAATAATCCAATTAAATTATGATTTCAAGTCAAAATATATAAAAGTATATAGTTAAAGAGGCGTGCACGACAGATGTTAAATATCGAACAAAGACAGTTTTAATAGCGTGCGAGTGCACAGAATTCAAAAAATTGGAAAGCGACTCACCGTAACAAAATGGCGGCGGACAAAGAAGCTTCATAACGCACCTCCACCACTCGCGGGCTCGGCGTGCACGACTAATAGATTTTGAACACATCGGGGCGGGGGTTTTTTGATTTTTTGTATAATTTTTGGTGTTCGATCGATCCCGCGACGCGAATGCATCCAGTTGAGTGCATCGGTGTACTGACCTAGGGCTTGCATCCGCGCAGGGCTTGCACACACACCCGCAACACACACACACGCGCGCCTGTAGACACGTGCACGGGACTCTCGACCGTACGCCACGGCGTTTAGGAGCACTTTGGCACGACCGCAGCCGGCCGAGAGTGAGACAGTGTCGTTCAATATCCATAGTAACAGTCTGAAACGCTAGCTGCTAAAGATGTTTTATATGCAGTCGTATTATTCCAATGTTTAGATATCATTTTAGTTTTTAATTATAAACTGCTTTACAAATCTGAAACTAATATTAACAAGTATCGATCGACCCGATATTAACTGCGGGATCGCGGATTAATTCATATAATTTACAAAAATAATAAGGCTTTAACAAATATTTAATTGGAATAATAGGTTCGATTATTATTAATACGACCCTCAATTGTAAAACCTAATGTGTGAAGATAGAAAATTGTTTAAACATATTGGTATGACGTACACGCATATGGCGCGGTGGAGTGGTAGAGTGGTAGAGTGGTAGAGTGGTAGAGCCTAGCTGCAGCTCATTTGCAGCTTTTATACGGGCTGGTTCGACCGGAGTATCGCTCTCTTATTTTCGTTTAAATAATCTAGAGAGTTCTCTACTTAACTCCAACTCTACCATCTAATTTAATAAATCTTAAATTTCTATAATCGACTTTTGATAGACGTAATGAAAAACCAGAGTGGGCTTTTCATAATTATAAAGGAGGTTTTACTCCAGCCGCGAGATTTTAAATCTTAACTCTACGCACCTTTGGCTACAAGACGGTGTGTCTAACGACCTGTCAGTCCTCTAATAGTGTCTGCGTGTTTTTCCCACGGGAATGCTTTATTTTCCGGGATAAAAGGTATCTTGTCTTAGTATATCTGTGTGCATTGAATTCAAATCAATCCATTATAGTTCTCTGTATATTTGATAAACAGACATATAATCTTCCATATTACAATTATTTGGTTCAATCGTTACATTGTTTAATAAGTATTCCATATTGTCATAACACGCCATGCCGGGTCGTTGTGGGTTGGTGGATGATATAAGTTACCACGGTCGAGAATCACACCCAAGACACCTCAGTTCAAAGTCAATTCTAGATACCACTACCCAAGAGAATCATACAATACAAAATATCAAACATAATTATAAAAGTTCATAATGATGGTCGTATGAATCAAAATGTTAATTCACCCCAGCGCTGTGAGTGATACAGGTTATACTTAACAGTGGTTGCAGTGGGTGGTGCAGATCAGACCGACACACTCACTACAGACTGTACTCCGACATGGCTTTATATATTAAAACTAAACAACTTAATAGCAACTCTCAATTATTTATTAATATTCAACTCCGCACCTACTCGTAACACAGTCGTCAATACTATAGTTGATAATAATAATAACTCTAAAGGTACATACATGTAGTTTTCCGCCGGTTCTCGATGAATGATATTTCACGGTGCGATGTATAGGTACATGATTTAAAAAAATAATTTAAATCATAAATATAAAATATTTATAAAACTCCAGTTAGGTCTCTATTTATTTAAGACACGAGAAGCTAATTATATATATTATACCTCAGCAGGCTCTTAATTGTGATCTGGAGAAATGTAATCAATTAAATCAATTTACCAATCAAATGTGTTCAACTATTAAGTGTTGTGTTACATCACTTAGAAGAAGCTTAAAAAATTTCAAAAAATGTATGGTTTTCAAACAACTGTATAGATTTTCTTAACTATCACTGACACCACCTTTTAGAACAAAATTGAATATTAATCGGTTAATCGGTTTTGGATTTGCAATGCCACAGATACACACACACAAGTAAAACTATATCATCACTTAAACAAAAAAACAAACACATGAATGATAATAACACTATATTTGGTATTAAACAGTTGGTAACCCCATATATATATATATATATATATATATATGCAATGCAACTGAGGTCACCAGTCACAGGTCACCGTTATCACTCTGATAAGAGTGCAACAGACACGTAGACACACGTCAGCGCACAAGATAACACTTTGAAACTAAAATATAAGGATTCTATTAGATTAAATATTACTTTATTTCAAACGAGATATAAAGACAGTTATCAGAACAAAAAGACATATGAAAAGACACCATTGTTATTAGAAACATCACTAGTAAATGCTGACACATTGTAGCACAGGAACAACCCACGACTCACCACCTACTCTATATTTGTTATATTTTTGTGATCAAATACATATCACAAGAAAGCTCTAATTAATAACTTCTAAATAAATACTTATTTTACCTGTTATTTATTTTAGTTACATTAAAACATACAACACATTTCATCTATCTATTTCAGTCCTTATAATTAAATGTATTTGCAACGTAGACAAATGCCACCCTCTAGGGACAGGAAGGATACAAAAATAGAAGAGTCGGATATTGGACATCCTGTCAGGTGACAGAGGTCAATTATAGACAAGTAACGAGATCAAAAACAATTCATTTACGATCTCTCAATTGAGAGATATTTTATATTCAGCTACAATTTTTTTGTGAATTTAATATTAAAATAACAAATTACTTTTTTAAAAAGGATTATCACGGCTTATAAAGAAGCTATAGCTGGAAAATGATATTACATTTAAGATACTTTTCTTATATATTCATAAGAATACCACATACCAAATAAATAGGACACAGGAATTACATATTCTCTTAGCGAGTTACACGTGTATGTAGTTGTGTTTGGTGTAACTAGATGGCGGTAGTGTACAAATGCAAATCAAACATGTTAGCGCGCTGTTTTCGTCGATACCCCAGATATTTTCGGCAATTTAACAAGCTTTGCCTTCCTCTTAAAATCTTGAAGTGTTGTAATTTGTAATTATTCCAGATTTTATAGTATTTCGTTATGGTAACTTGAACTGATTCTGACGGAACTTTCACGGACCTGCTATTAAAAATTTCAGAGTGAAAATATACATTTTTATCTGTATAGTGGGTGTAATAGTCAGTCTTATTAATTAACTTCAGCTATAATCCAATTAGCAGGAGGATTATTGGAAAGAAATACAAAGAAAAACTAATAATAAAATAATGTTTCTGCTTGATTTTTATTTTTTATTTTATTTCGTATTAAGACATCTTTTAAGGATTAAGATTCATTAAAGATTAGTATTTCTGAAGTATTAAATCTTAATAGATAACAGAATTTTAATAAATTATAAGTTATTTGTCAATAATAGAAAATCAACATGTAAACAAAATATAAATGAATTTAAAATAATTGTTTATTACGAGCTTAAGCAATCTGCTTAAGCTTTCAAATTATTATTTATTAGTAAATATCACACACAATACACGTTCATTATTGATCCACATCAAATAGTTTGAAGCATTGAGTTAAAAATAATAATAACGTACAGGAGTTTAGTTTTAATTTCTCCGATGACGAAGTACTCTGGTTAAGAATGTGACCGTCAACTATATTGTAGTCACAACAAAATAACTGATTGTTTATATACCTTTAAGGTATTTGACATTGTGTATGAGATGATGCACAGACAGTGAATGCTACCGTCGTCTACAGGTATGACAAATATGAAAGGATAAAAATATGGCACCAGCCTTTAGGAGTTGGGTGGAATTGAGATAACTATCATTGTATAGGGCTGAAGGAAGAGATTTTGGCTTTTAATGTATATTTATTATATAAATATAAATGACGGAGCACCAAACGCTACGGTCCCTGCATACCTCTTTCGCCTCTACCACAGACATCAACCTCTTCATACGTGTCCTCAGGGGGGTCCTCCTGCGTTTTACGTGACCTTCCTCTAGTATCATAGATACTGTATTGTCGAAGGTCACTCGAGGCCTCCCCCTGTCCTTCTTACCGCTCACTTTTCCTGTATAAATCTTTTTTACCATTCTTTCATCACTCATTCGTTCGACGTGCCCAAAGCACTTGAGCACGTTCTTCTTCATTCTCACCGTGACATCTTCGATAGTACCTGCCATTCTGTGGATCTCTTCATTGCAGATTTGGTCAGCTAGGGTGACTCCGCATATTCTGCGAAGAGATCGCATCTCCACAGCATTCATCTTTCTTACATTCTTCTTATATGTTACCCACGTTTGGCTGCCGTATGGCTGCGTTAGTAGCAAAACCTCATTGTGTACAGCCAAACGAGCAGCTATGCTCACGTTTCGCCATCTCAACAATGCAGCCAAAGCACCGATAAGTCTGTTACCGGCAGCAATACTCCTTTCCACATCCATTTCGTATCTTCCGTCTCTGCTAAACGTATTTCCAAAATATACCACTTTATTCATTTGTTCTATTATCTTACCATTCACGTTGATCTTAAATTCTGTTCTTTCTTCATTTCTTTCAAATATCGGAACCTTCGTCTTATCTTCATTCAGGTTTAGACCATTATTTTCTCACCCATCTTTCAGAGTGGTAAACAATGCCTGCAAATCACATTCTGATGATGCAACGAGCACTGCATCATCTGCATATAGCAAGCAATTGATCTTAAGGTCATCTACTTTTATTACCATGTTACTGTCTTTCACGCTTTGGAGACAACTATCCAAATACAAATTGAACAACCAAGCTGACATCAACATCATGACAATCTTGATTAACATCCGATTGGATATCAAACCGATGACATGCCAGCTCCAACTAGCAGGCTGAGTGATCTCTGTAAAGAGACTTTACAGCCTGTAGCAAGGGTTCGCTCACATTGTATCGGAGCAGTATCTCCCATAATTTCTTTCTCACAATCCTGTCAAACGCTTTTTCCAAATCCACAGAAACACAGAAATCCTTTTGGTTTAGGGCCAATAACTTTTCTGTGATCATGCGGAGGGAAAATATCTGATTTATACACCCTCTTCCAGTTCACAGTCTATCTGTGAGATACTTAAATCCGTTTTTCTATTCCATGGCTTGACCCTGGCTGTGCCAGTCTGTATATGCCGTTCAATAAAATGATTGCAGGTAGACTCTACCACTTGATTAATTTTACATGCACCAGGAGGTATATGGGTACCAGGTAGTCATGTGATGCTAAATATTGAAATACTTAAGAATTAAAGAAATGATCTTAAAGAGGTCGCAGCTGTGATTCCTGCTTGTCGATGCAATTTTATATTAGTATAATTGAGTTTTTGTTACTGATGTATTGTATTGAAGGTGTGTCTGCAGGTTAAATATCAAATGATATTTTCAGGTCATCCTTTTTGGCTGTCTCCAGTGATAAGTCATCTTACGGGCTATAAAATTGTAATAAAATTAAATTCACTCTACCTTTATTACAATTATAGTTTAAGGCAATTATTGTGATATTTACTATAAAGAAGTTCTGTTATCATAATAATAAACTGTACAGCGGTGTTTCTATATTTATAATTTTGATGATAGACGAGATAATCACAACAAAAATTAAAGAACAATTCTTATGATATTGATTAAAACTTCTTAATAAATGATTTAATTAAAATGTCACAAGTACATAATATATAATCGAAAGGTAACAAATATAATATTATTCTGGGAAACTCCACTAGGAAGAGATAAAATACAAAGTAGCATTTATATTTATTTTCTAGATACGAGGAGGTACATCCGTCTGGGATGATTACGATAAACGTACGGACGGATTAATATTATGTTAGTAGATACTGCTATATACAATTAGGTCATAACACTTCCGTTAAAACGATAAATAAACCAAAAACAAAAACTAATCCATTTCAACCTGATGATTGCAATATTCAGTGGAAATAGAGATTTCCAACTTACAATGTATATATTAAATACACATATAACTAATCTTTAAAAAGTTAGCGAAGGAATAATGTATATACAAGTTGTATTACGTGAAATAAAATCCAAAATAAACTATATATCTAAAGATACTTCAACTTAAACATACAACAATATATATGAAGAGCCGATATAGTAGTTATATAGTGATATAGTTGACCCTCAATATACATATCAGTTAAGAGATTACAAAATTATATTAATACCCCGAGGTCCAGGCAATGTCAAAACAGCTTAAAATGTACTTCCAAGTACTCGGTGCGCGTAGCAACAGCGTAATTTCTACCATACCCCACTTTGTCTTACTTCATCAAGGCCTTTGATACGGTGTGCTTAGATTTTCAGACTTATCTTTATACTATTAAGCTTTATATTCGCTTGTAACGCAAAATTTCACTTACAAGAATAAACCGGCTGTGGAATAATTGATAAGCGAGCAAGTTTTGATTTTAGTTTGTTTGTTTTTTCGGCTGGAGTCTCTCAAGGCACTGCTCTGGGCTCGGTTCCCTTCTTTGTGCACGGCCTTGATTCGCTTGGGGTTGCAATGTAGACATAATTAATTTCGATTTAAACGAAACAACGTAATCAGTTTTAATTTTTTCATAATAACCGATGCTATTTAAAGAATATATCTATCTTTTTATCTTTATTTATTATTTTATCAACAATAATCTTACTGAAGGTGTTACGTTATGTGTATGTGTATTGTTCTTATATCATTTCAATTCTTATATAAATTTATATAAACCTCGTTTTTTATATTAATTATTTTTTAATTGATTCAGAAAAGAAGTACGAAATAAATGTTTCTTCGAAAAAACAGATTCTTCTTTAATATATTACGATAACTGAATATAATTACTGAGATAAATAACACTACCATTAATATTTACTTTATATATATATATATATATATATATATATATATATATATTTAAAAACAAACTTTACTTTAGCACCCATTATCTTTTAACAGAAATGAATTCCACTGTATAATAGTAATATTTATTTGTTAAAGGAATCATTTTGAACTGACTATTAAACAAGGTGTTTTTCGAATCTGGTGATATTTTTGTTAGTACCTACTTAGGTAGACTAACATGCACTATCGCCAATAACTACAGTAGTTATCTCTTTGTTAAAGAGGATAACAGCACTACCAACTAGCTCTCGTGGTTCAAACATTTTACAACACTATTCACGGATACACAGATAGTGCAGTTGAAGTCAAAAATAATATTTAACTACTACCAGAAACGTCGACAATTCAACGTAGTACATTACAACTTGGTATAAGTGTTTAAAACAGTTTCCTAAATAGACTATATGATAAATTAGTTCAGTATAAGATACTTCATGGAGGAAGAACTAAACTAAACTGAACTGATTGTCGTAAGCAGCTCCTACTTATAATTCAATATTAATGATACCTCAAGGTCCCAGAACATCGTATTTTACTACATTTTAGTGTAATGGATATAGGCTAAATGTTCAGACAGACTACATCGCGTCCTCAACACGGAAATACAGCCTTCGGGTCAACGACCGAATCGTCTGTGTGACGTCACTGACAGCGGTTTCATGAAAAACTATAGGCAAATTTTTTTTTAATCCTATCCAGATTTATCTTTTATTGACCTTCTGATTTGTCAAGGGATCATTTATAGATTAAATGTTTTTATTGTTTCTCATTAATATTTTAATTTTGTTGTTTTGGTGCGTGATCTTATTTTGGAAGCTTCTAATAGAAGCATTGTCTTGGGCAGTGTCAAACCAGAATATCTTAATATTTCTTGTGAATGTGTTTCATCATGACTTCAATCTAAGATTTGTTTGAAAGGATATCTTAAAATCTTTTTAAGTAACAATCTTAAATATCAATTAAAAGGTACACATTTATACCTTTGCAAGAAAAGTTTTTAAAAAATCTTCTATGTCGCTTAATCGTTATAAATTTATTAATATAAATGCACTTCAATGATTCTTGAATATTAATGAATTAACTTTTTCAGGCACTCATTAAAGTAATATTGAAGTTTTTATTTTATTTTACGTATTAACACACTTATTAGTTAATATTATCTTTAATTCATAAGAGAATAATAAACCGCTCCGCTTAAGAACCCGCTGCAACTCCCACCCAACCCAACTTCGAGACGGGTCGAGTTGTAGGAAGACGCTCCTTTCTCGCTCTCACCCCAACATTTATGTATATCTATCTCTGTCTCGCAGATGGAATATCAAAATTTGTTGGGAATTGAATTCGGGAACCTTCCGTTATATACGTATATATATATAGGTATATACATAGAATTGAAGTTCATAATTACCTTAGGTTTAGGGACTACAGTGGTCTGAGGTTTTATTCCTTTGTTTGTTTGTTAATATCGTGCGACGCTGAGACACTTGAAATTTATATTCACAATTAAATATGTGTATTGTCACAATAAGATACATAGTAATGTATTTTTAAGGAAACGAAATATTTATAACATACTCAGCATTTGCTTTTAATTTTTATCTACTCGTAATATGTAGTATGGTCATGGACGTCAATGAGGAGAAGGAGGAACCAGAGGAAAGAAAGGAAGTAAGATGGGAGGAGTTTTTGGTTCTCCCTTTTGTCACATCTCAGGTGAAACCCAAGTACCTTCCGTTACAAGAGCGTTACTTAAGAAATATGAGAGCACTCCTCCTCTCTTGAATCCCTTCTCCCCACAGTTCCCTCGCTTGTTTCTTCCCCCAAGATTTATTTTCTAATTAAAATGTTCGTAGTAATACAATTACAAATACGAAATATTTAAGACACGGCACTGGTAAAATGAGCTCGTCCGCATTTTTGCGTCCTTGCCAACTACGCTCTCTACTCTCCGCTCCATACGATATTATATTAAAGCTGTCTCTTATTCAATGCTCACTACTCAATGCTGGTTAAACTAAACAATTTATTTGTAATGTCAAAATTTACTTGTCCCGAAATATAGTTACGGGAAGAAAATACAAACAGACCAACAGTGTAATACTTAGTCTTCATCTTTACAAAATGTTTGAACTTATTCAAAAAGCTTGTTAAAAAACTTTGGCGTTACATCAAAATCGGTCTAGTGCTTCGTGAACACGCTGAGGACAAACAAACGAGATTGTATATTCTTTTACATTATTTATTTTGCCTTGTAACATTTTTTTTACCATCATAGTTATTCTAAATTCTGGCAGACGTGAGAAAACCTACCACAGAGTAAAAAACTTAAAAAATAATATAAAATATATTTTTTTATATCCATATAATATCCCAAGAGCAGTACTTATCCTATGTAGGTTACCGATTACCATCTAACCTATAATATCTACTGACATCCAATAAGATTACATTTGCTCCAAATTATATGCAAATTTCGCGCGTCCTTGATGACGGATTTGTTATCAATATTATCAGTATTGGCACACTTTATACACGTATTAGATCTATTGTTCTAGTTTTCAGAATTCAACAGCTGTTTTTTGCTTTATAATATTAATATTCGATTTTACGTAACAATAAGTGTAACCCGGATAAAATGAAAGATAATTATGTAATTAACGTTGATTCCGATAGCTCAGTTTGTACTGTGACGACACAGTGTTCGAGAGGTCGCAGATTCAAATTCCACTAAGTTAATAATTTCATTTGCAAAACGTTTTTATATGTCACTTGGTACTTCACTCACAGACCTTCTCAACTAATAATTATAAATTAAAACTCAGCGTGTACTGGTACTCGTCATGATGGACAAAGTAACTAGTTTTATTAAATGAAGCATACATTGCTTTTTTACATCATCGGTCAGATTGTAACTATTAGGTAAGTGTAAGTATTAAACATTATAAATATATATATTTTAACCTTTCTATTTTAATTGTCCTTTAAAGTAGACTAATAATCTAACAAATAACACGACACGTAACAAAATTCAAATTACAAACACAATCTTGAAACAAACACAAAACAAAAGCTACAAAGAGCAAAACCTTACCCTATTCCTAGTCACAATCAAATTAAAAAAACAAAGCGTCCTTCCCTCCAAAAGTGTCTGTCAAAAATAAATCAAAAATGGCCGCCGGCGATTGGTCGCTCGTCGGGAGGGGCATGGGCCCGTATCTATTTAACCGTGTGGAAAAAATATTTACTACGGAGGTCAACTATCAACTAGGATAGAGTAAATAAACTGGTTCTCGAAGGGCAGATGTTTTTTTTTCATTCTCATAGACCAATGGCGTTCGATGAAGTAGGGATCGCTCGTCAGGTAGAAGGAGATTTTATAGCTATGAAGTATTAACTTCGGCTTTTTAATTGGCATTTTAGTTTGAATTTGGAATATTTATGAGGGTTGACGCAGATAACATATGTTTTATGAACATTTATTTTTTTTATTTCCCAGTTTGTGTTTTATGTACGGACAGTGTTTGTTTTTATATAAGACCGTATAAAAATAACGAAGTAATAAAAAAGGTGAATAATGTTTTAACTGTACATAAGCTGAACTCCTTTTACAGACCGTAACAACACTATTATTCAATTAAAGGCTATTTTCCAATCTACAGATACTTCAGTGATAATTATCGGTGGGATAGATAAATAAATAAGTCTGTATATTATATATTTATACTGCATTTAATTGTCCTTCACCTTTTAAATGTCTAATAAATAGATTTAAAAAGTATCGTATACTGGTATATTTCTTAGGTAATCCTTCCTTTCACTATAAAATCAAAATTTTATCCACCAAACCTCTCCTATAAATAGTTTACATAATATCCTCAGTCCACACTAGCAGACACATTTCCTTCTAACAGCATGATGACGTCACAAGATGGCGGTTCATTAAAATAGTTTTTCCATTGAAAGTCAGTACGTTTCAGTAGTTTACACGTGGGCGAGTGACGCCGGCGCGGTCAACGACCTCCGCTAACCCAAATACCTGGGGAGGATATCACGAATATCTTACGAATTGATTCTCGTATTAATGAAGAAGAATGCGTTCAAAACACACGATCACCTTCAGATAGTATATGCTTAAAGAGTTTTTATTTGCACCTCCAAGCTGTTCAGACCCGGGAACCAACGCGGTCTATGGATTACACTTATTTGAATTGTAAGGCGATAAGACGAACATCATAATAATTTC
The DNA here is from genome assembly GCA_918358695.1 of Melinaea menophilus ssp. n. AW-2005. Lineage (NCBI taxonomy): Eukaryota > Metazoa > Arthropoda > Insecta > Lepidoptera > Nymphalidae > Melinaea > Melinaea menophilus. The sequence continues at coordinate 19,281,303 of OU911038.1, forward strand.
ACACCAAAGTGATTGATTATTTTCTACTCGGAATGTTAATTATATTCCAGAAGAGTGTGATCCAGTGCTGCACTGCTGCACTGCTGCACTGCTGCGCCACGACAGCGCCATGTCACCTTGACTCGTGAGCGCTGTGACGGTGATCGGTAAAACGACTTTGTCGGTATCTTATCTACAAATTTGGGGCGCCGATGTGTCTCACTACATTAAAGACGGAATTATATAAAAAGAAATACCCTTTCACTTACTTCACATCGGACAGATATACATTTTCTTATAATTTTTAATATGATAAAAATATATATTTTTATAAATTATATCCTATATATCAGTTATTATAAATTCTATTCGCAGTACTCAGTTATGATCAACTTTAATATATATATTTAACAACAACTCCCAGTCACACAAAGTACACACAGACTCGTATCAACAAATGAATCGCACAAAGACTTGTCCCGACTGGGGTCGAAGCCGCAACCGTTGTTTCAGCAGTCAAGGTCGCCAACCACTGGACCGAAAGACCGTCCACGTTATTATTAAAATATTAATAGCAGCTTATCATTTGTTACCTCTTATCAATTAGATTATCCGTAATGACCACTCCAACCGTTAACTTGTATTAACTTCAATAATTACTTAAAGTCATAATTATTTCATTTAATTCTATACTAATCGTTTAAGACTCTTCGGCTATCGGTATTAATTTACAGATCTACATAATTACGTATAAATATCAGAAGGCCAAGCGGTGACACTACAGCTGAATTGTTATAATGCCGGCAAAATAACAAACTGGACGTAGGTTCTCTTTAAATTTATTTGAACTTAAGTTAAACGTAATTTTACATGTGAAGTGAACCATCTCCCTGGTCAATAGATGAAACGTGTATAATGTAAATGAAGACTCGTAAGACCGTTTCGCACTTGACTGATGTTATCAGTTATCAATAAACAAACACGGGACCCCAAATATCTCTATGTCTGGCGTAGACGTGAAAAAAACTGTCTGTGACGTCACACGCGTGTACTCCTTCCTACACGACGTTTTGTTACTATAGAATCTAACTTTGCAATAGTTATTCAGTTGAATCTCTCTAATTGGGAATATCTCCAAAAAAAATTCCTTACAATGAATGTTTTATAAGCAGTTTTTAACGGTCATATAGTTGTGGCAAGTGTGTTTTCAAAGTCTGAAATCTATTGAGATATTTTTGAAAACTTAACGGTATTGATACCGTGCTATTGACTCGTTCGTTTTGTACTACTCGTAATTCATGAACATTGATACCACATCCGTCTCACAGCTGATCAATACACATTAATTATTAAAACCATCACACGACTGAGACCGTTACTTGAGTGGCGTATTGTCAAAACTATCCCCGGAGGTTATCCTCTCAGCCATAGTTCTGATTTGTATCCGAGTGTATACGAATCAGAATTATGGCTTGTGGCTTAGTGACTTTGCCTACACCTGTCTCATTGTGACGACAAAGTGTATCATCTACTTTAATACAAGTCCCTTTTATTTTACATATAAAGTAGTATGAGCTATCACCAAGTTGTGCTATATACATACATATGTAAATTTCATCAAACCCATCCAATATTTTCCACTACTCCAAACACTGACTTTCACATTTGTAATATTGTTACAATGGAATTAAACTACCGCCCTGGAAGAATATTTACAATTAGGCCTGAGGCAGTCCATACTTTGTTGGGCTGAAGATTATTAAATCAAATGATTATAAAGAGGTAATTAATAATATTGTATGACGTCACCGTGACTCCGCTGTTATATCAAGTATGACTGTGACTGTAACTATGAATTACACGTACACTGATGACGAACATGCTGTTTATAAAATGATATTAATTAGATAATATTAGAATATTATATTTTAAATCATAATTAAATTATTAATGGTAATGTCAAATAAATCTGTAATGATTTAAAGCAAACTAATTAAGCAAATACATTGTAATAATGAGAGATCAAACTCTAGTTGCAAAGTTCCCAATCTATTGAAAAGAACAGACAAAGAACTTTATAGATAACTTTTAAATATATACATTGTACAGACATACTATATTAATATCGTTTGAGAAATAGAAGCTACCAAAAAATCTTTTACTGAAGGAAAGTGTGTAAGTATCCCTCATTATATATAAATCTTATTTATATAAACATAATAATGTCCTCCAAAACGTACACTAGCCTCATCCCTCCTCTCCATCATGTACTCCCGACGAAATGGTAGACTTCAAGGATTCAACCATCATCATAATCTATAAAAATCTGTCTCAGCACTTCGCGGTATAAATAATACTATTAAAAGCTTTCAATAATAATTAAACCCCAAAAAGTATAGATATAGTTAATATATAAAACAAAAAAAATCTTTTAATCTATTCAAACCGTATCTGTTAAAGATTAAAGGAAAGTGTCAAATAAAAGATTGGGACAAAGACAAGACATAGATAAATTGATAGACAGACAGATAGATTTATAGATACATATAGATAGATTTATAGGTAGATAAATGCAGGGTATGTGAGAGAGTGTTAATATTCATCGCGATACTCCAACCAGTAACATTAGCATATTAAAGAAGCTATTTTTATTCACACATTCTGTTATGTAATATTTGGATGTTAAATGTATCTCATACTGCCGTAACTCATCCACTATCTCTATCTCTCTCTTCTCTATTACTCTCACTTTCTCTTCTCTATTTATTTATTAACATAATGTTATAATAATAATCGTTAATAATATCGTTTTTCTTTATATATATATATATATATATTAGTTCAAATAAAGCTTCGCTTTAAAATTGTTACCTAATTTTGCATTACGTACAGTATATGTTACCTTTACGTGCAGGTATGTCTCCAGACAGTGCAAACTATTAATAATAATAATAATCGTAATCTCAAATATATCTAAACATATAGATTGAAAAAAATCATTAAAAGAAGCAGACGAGAAAACAAATTTCAACTCATTAAGACAAGTGGACACTATAGCTTAGTTGGTAAAACGATCAGGCTGAGTATTGGTCGCAGGTTCGATTTTTGTTGGCTTGATGAATTCGTTATTAATTAATTAGAATTCAACAAAAAATAAATTCGGTTTATTATTAAGGACAAATTAAATAATAGATGTACAAGTGAAATCAATATTTGATTGAAGATTGACACAAGTCTTGGACGGTTTCTTACAAGTCATATCCAGAAGTTAATTATTGGTATTGACAACTGAAAAACCCTTTATGTCAATGATTCAAAAAATCAAATTAGATCGGGATCGATTATTAATTTCGGAAGTAAGAATCTAGGTACTATTTAAAATATATTAATTTTACCTCAGATTAGTTACGGTATTGAATAGAACAGGTCTCCAGCATTTCAAGTTACATCAGAATATGAACTTAGCAGTACCTCCTCGGTGAGGTGACCTTGTAACCAGTCAAGTTGTTACCAAGACATACGAAGGGCTGCTTTGTATGAATACAGGTTCTGACCTTCACAACTACCCTTCTAGTCAAGGGCATTCCCACACTGCGAGTAGACCTGTTCGGATTAAGGGTGAATTAAATTATCACATTATTATGTCTATTGGTCTATCCCGTGTCCCCGGGGATCTATCTACTAGATATCTTTACTATTTCGAAGGGTTACCTAATAGATTTATAGTGTATGTATCAGACCCTATGTACTTAAGAGTGACTATTCCGAAGGGTTCCACTATTTTACCTATTACTATAATATAAGGGCTATTACACATAGAGACGGTGATCAAAAGTTCTACTATGTATAATTCTTCAATTTTTATCTAAAACATAATTGGACTATTATTGTTTATAGTCCAAAAAGTATATAACATTTCTAGTAAAAATCATTTGTAAACCCACGACAAATACAAATAAAGTCTATAATTGAGAAGTCTAAATAAACAGTTTACTGGAAGTAGTCCTCATAGTTAGTAGCTTAGGTCAGACATGGCATTTTTGACATAAGCTTGGTTAGTTTAGTTCTCCTCGGCTCGGTCTTCACACCCTCGCAATGGAACAATATATACAGTCAGTTACAAGCTTATAAGATGACGTCACCGTTCGAGCAACGTAAAAACGGATCCGGGAATCAAAAAAAAACTAAACTAATGAAGAATGTAAGTGAAAAAAACTAAACTAATAAACACGTGACGCTTTTTAAAATGTTCAGTCGATTTGGATGACGTTTTTTGTAATGAGATGGTTGAAGAGGAAAATACTTTTTTATTTATATAAAAATAAAATGGGGGTAAGTCATAACTTTACACAAGTGTCTAGGTAAGAGATCAGTGTTAGAGATACTTCTATGAATGAGTCGAGATTATTTTTTTAAGTGTGGATAATGAATGCAAATTAATAGTTAGCTCGAGGGGAGCTGCGTTAAAAACTAGTATGTGTAAGTACGTCCTTCATATTAATATAATATTATTTTTGACATAGACGTTATTGATGGAATATGAGCATTTTAAAAAGTATTGAAATGGGTTTAGTTAAAAATGATATAAAGTACTTGTGTTTTTTATTAATATTAACGCGTAGCTCGATAACACAGTGTTGCTGATAAGTGATCAGCTGATAATCACAAGTGGTCAGAGTCTGCCATTACAAAAAGTCCTAGTGTTACTTCATGTAAGTCTATTATATATTGAGTGGATGAAGGTTGACTCAATAGAAATGTATTTGAACGGATGTCTCAGATTCGATGTCCGGTTGCTAAATATTTGATAGCGTAATTTGTCAAAATTTGTTGTAATGAAAAATATACACACTTATATACTGTAAAGAAAATTCTAAGATGTAACCCACCTACCCGTAATGGAGTCGCGTGGCGGGCTTATTAAATACTGTAACTGGTCCAATTATATTACATTATTAAAAGACATACATACAACTAGAACTAGAATATTTTTTAGAAAGTTGTCAATATAATAAGTTGACTGACGGGAATTCTCATTTAAACTAATATAACACGGACAGACACACAGACACACGGACAGACACGATTATGAGCAGATTTATAAACACATCGATTTAAATAGTGTAATAATGAGTCATTATGAATGTATAGTCTCACAATCTAGTTTATACACGGCTAATAGTCCGTGAATGTGGGTGTGGCTGAACACTGAACACTGAACACTGAACAGTCCTCACTCGTACGAGTATAGTCCGAATACAATATAACAATATTTGGTAATGCAGTTACTGTAGAAAATGTTGTATCGCCCGGGAATCAAACCCGCTAATATTTATTGTCTATTTTATTCTTACTCTCTATTTATCAGTAGTGCGATATGGGATCACAAAATTGTTAAGGTTACATCCAAATCAGTTTAGTCCTTTTAAATAAGGTCGGGATTGAAACATAAATTGAGAAAATACTTATGTTATACGTACATGAAAATAATCATAAAAATAAAGACAATATTATTTATTAAATAAACAATACATACATACATACATACATACATACTTTCATACATACACGGATACTCACCCGTATCTTAAATTATATTGAAGCATCATAAACAAATAGTCCTATATATATATATATATATATATATATATATATATATATATAAAGTATGGTTGCAATCACTATATATTTTAAATTATAATTAATATTGAAGATGTATTAGGGCTGTGATACAATTTTAAATATTTTATATATTAGTTTGAGTTCTACACACACACACACACACACACACACACACACACACACACACACACACACACACACACACACACACACACATATATATATATATATATACATAAAATATATTGTGATTATAAGTTAAATGTTAGTTAAATGTTTTACTAATAAACTAGTAAAAGCTAAACCAATTTTGATATAACTTGGCCCAGTATATATGTATATATACAGTGGAATGTGTAAAATGTATAAATTAGTGTTAAAATAAATATTAATTTTATTTATATTATACCTATTAAATACAAGTCTAAATATTATATTATTATTAGAGAAAAAGTTATAAAATAAATATTTATAATCAAGCTTATGATGTTAGCCATTTTTTTTTTCACTTTTTTATTTTCTATATTATTTAAAATATTTATATTTATAAGAAGGTTGTACATATTAACTATTATGTTATATTTTAGTTCATTTATTATAAAATCTTATTCATAAAGATTTCAAATGCAATTATTTTAAGTTAAATCAAAAAAATATTTACGAAATTTATAAAGTATTTAAAATGTAGTTTTTGGACTTGGAACTAATTAAATTAATAATGGAACTAACGTAATCCCGTGATAAATTGCTATAGGCTTAATTATTATATATATTTATATTGATGTAGGTCTCAAATGTAACAGACATTACATTATACAATTTATTATACATTTTGAGTAATTTTAAAGGTTTTTATGACTTACATTACTATTGTAAGTCACAACTACATCGTTGTAAATGTTGAGAAGAGCCGAGAAAGAGGTGTTTTTAAATAAAGTATAAATTATTAAAATATGTCTTAAAAAATTCGTGTTTTACAAAAAAATATAAAAAGTTGAACCAAAAATATTACATATTTTCTTAAATTAGATAATTTTTATTATTTTTTGAAAATTAATTTTAGTTATTATTATATTATAGTGAGAGAAAAACTTATTATTTTTATACATTAATTAAAGTGTCCTTTAAATAACACTTTGAAACCTTGGATGAGAAAATAAGATGGTTGATATTGTGAAGTGTCCATAGAATTATAAAAAATGGTATTTCTATTTTTTATAACGATTACTTTACTTAAATATTATTTATTATAAGTAATATTATTCTTAACACGGATACATACATGCACTTGTATTAATTAAAAGTATTTTTTGAACATTTACAAAATGTTTGATAATAAATGTTATATTTATGTGATTTATTTGTTATTGTGCTGTGTATCTGTGCATGGATTTGGACTTATAACATTTAAACTACGAATATATATATTTTGCACAGAATGAATAGGATTTTCTACTTAAAACTCACAATACCTAAACAGACAACACAACGTTTAAAACACATGTTATATTTACTTCAAATTGAATTGTAGAGGGTTATATCCTCTCTGCGGTGGATTATTTTTATAAATCTGTTCAAATAATTGTATCGTAAAGAGGTAACGATCATTATTTTTATCGTCTCACTTGTGTGAAACGGAGTTTTGTGATATTTCTTAGCAAGCGAAACTACTGGCGCCTCCGCGCGGTTTTAGATCCTTAAAATACATGAAAATACAATTTTTAAATACTGATATGTGTAAAAATAGATAAATTATTGAATGTACTTACATAAATAAACAGCAAACCACAAAAATATCCATTAGAAATAGTTTCCAGTACACTTTTACATTCCGGTCCGAGTCCGCTCACTGGCACTTCACAAAAACGTTAATTAAATATATTTAAGTTTCGATTTTTAGATAAAAGTCACATCAATCACACAGTAGAGGGTCCGGGGGATGCAAAACAGGAATTTTCTAAATAGGCCTATAAGAATCTTATTGGATAATATGAGTCCGCAAGTTTGCGAATTTTTCGCGAGAACCCGCGTTTGCCGTACGTTTAGGCCTACCTCTGCGTCGCGCGCGCCGCCTCAGCCGACTCGATGCTGTCGAACGTATCCCAGCCAGTGGTGCGGCTCCGATAAAAAGGATAAAACCGAGATAAGCGCGACACTAAAACTTTTAGTATTTAGCAATCGGATACCGGAGCACGTGTGGGTCGCGTCGTCCCGGCGGGGGTCGCGGGTGCGTCGGTCGGGGGTCGGAGGGTTCGTTAGGGGTGCGAGGTGGTCGTGAGGGAATGTGTGGTGCGCGTGCGAGTTGCTCCAACGAAATGGCGGCCGGCGAGTCTCGCGCGCATAACCTCGCCGCGCGACCTCGCGTCCAAAACGAACCATCCACTCTGCACTCGCTGCCTAACGCTCACCCGACTTTCGTTTGGGAGAATTTTCCAGAAACTTTTTTTATAAAATCATTTCATTTTTTATAGGTATATTTTTTTTTTATTTTGTCTCCAATTAGGGATACGTGATCCGGGAATTTGAGTATATTTTTTCAGTATTTCAGTAGATATATTTTTTTATTTTTTTAATCTGAAAATATATAAGCACATAATATATATGTTTAAAATACACATGTTTGTGTGTATTTTTACATTAATTGATACAATGAGGTTACGCTTAATATTTTTACACCTCACGAATTATTATTTTGTTAATTAGACACCCATTTCTATAAAGAAAATGATGGTTTATTGTTAAAGTAACTTTTACTGCGACTAACTTGTATCAACACTTTTATAATGAAATACTTTGAATTTTGCATTTTATAATGAAAAAATAATATTAAGATTTTAGTGCGACTTCAAAATAATATATATAATAAAATAATATGAATAATAATAATAATAAGGTTAATAAAGTGAGTCCTAAGGTTTTTTTTTTAACTTTTTTTGACATATTCTTAAGATGTAACACGTTTGTATTTTTTATTTGTTTTCATATATTATAAATAACAGTTCCCTTCTTTTATCATTCTTACTTTGAAGATGTACATCTTTATATTTTTTTATCAAAGTAAGGTTATACAAAATACTTTAATGAAACATTTTTCATGAATCATTGTGGGAAAGACAAAAAGATTTAAGAAAAAAAGTTTAAAAAATTATATAATAATATGATTTTTTTTTAAATAAAATTTCTGATATAAAAAAATATGCTAAACTTGGTGTGGTGCGATGTTAGAATTAATAAAAAATATATGAATGATAATAAGTCAGTCGAGTCAGTCTGGGTCTCTCGACTTATTCAACATTAGACACATTTGCAGATTATCAAAAATGTAATATTATTAGTTTAAACATTAATTAGAAAAGCCAATATTCTATGTCTTTGTAATATTCTTGTTACACACACAGACATCCTTATATATTTCTAATAGATATATATACCAATGTGGGGTGAAAACTAAACTGGAAGCAGCCTGTAATTTCATTTATATATTTTCACCCCCGGCACAGCCCCCGAGGGATGGTTACCTATTGGTGGTTGTCTAATTAAACTACAATATTCTATCGATTCTAAAGTATCTGTAAAAACCTCTGTAAAGTTGTAGATTTAAAATAATATACAAAATGACTAGCATTGACTCAAATATCAATTAAAGTTTATTTTATTTGATCAAGATGTGTGTGTGTGTGTGTGTGTGAGTGTGTGTGTGTGTGGGTGTGCAAAACGAAGGTGTTACTTGACAAACAAACGAATACTTTTATATAATATTTGATATTTTGTTAATTGAGGAACGAGCGACATTTATAGAGAATTGAAAGAATACGTCCTGACAGACATATATATATATGCATTATATGGTACATGTAACGCATATATTAAAGACCTCCCCGAGGTTTTAGAGGATTTGGTTAAGGAGCGTTGTTCAGCTCTAACAGTACCTACAAGTACAATTAATTATCTTATTTACCTTCTTCTTCCTTATTTTTATATTTTTCTTTATAATGTATATTTTAAATAAAGCAATATCAAAACCAACAGTAATTAGTATAAATTTAAAACTGAAAACAGTACTTTAGTAACAAAATGAAAAAATGTGTATTTTAAGTATTTTTTGACATTCAGTTACTTTAATAAAACAACAGCAAAACCCAATTTTATTATACTTAAGTAAATAATTGAAGTCTTATTAATCTTGAGAAAAATACGACTAACATTGTTACCACATCACCGCTGCGCTGCTATACCACCAACTGGTCATTGTAAGAAAATTGAAAAGAGAGAGAGAGAGAGAGAGAGAGAGACTCAAAACTACCTTCATACTTTAAATAATATCAGTTTGAAAAACATCAGTATATTATTTTTGAAAAACAAACTCGCAGACGGACGGAGGATCCATCGGATGAGAGTGAGCACCGCACATGCACGATGCAAATAAGGGTAGCTGCAGATGCGTCGCCACCCCCGAGGGACAGGGACGGGGAAGGGGGTTGCACTGCCGTCTCTCTCACTCGCAATAGCCACTTCACACTGATCTTCCGTAGGGTGGTACCACCCCGGTCAAGGCAATCAATTGACTACAACCTGGCCCTACCACCCTAAAATCATTTACACAATTGTGTCTCTAGACATTGATAACTTTGGTAAATATTTTTGATTTTTTCTGAACCCAAGACTCGTTGTTGCGACACAACCTAAAACTAACCTAATAACATCAACCCACTATTGAAATTATTCTCCCTGTAATATTATTGGCGATTGTTCAGTTTTTGTTACAACATACTCGTACTATTCAATCTACCTCTAGTATCTACTAATTCTACTAAATGTTGTATCTTTTCAAGTCTATATATTTTTATATACAGTTCAAATCATACCAAATATTAAATTGAATAACTTATAACACGTTATACGTTATACGGTAGGTGAATACATTTATATTTGTCTATGTTAGTTAATTTAAAAAATGATGGATTACGTACGGTATGCTACAACTGTAATAAATTAAAAATACATGTGTTTAATTAAACATTCTTTATCCAGGTAATTACAATTTATTTTTATGTTTTTCATCACCATTTATACTTATCATATAAAACTATTCAATGTTGTCTGTTTCACATTAAATGATATATTTGTGTATAATCAAATTATTGTTGTACGGTTTCTTGTGTTAAAGGTTATTAATATTACTTCGCTTGCCGCCATTTTATTTTTACTTCTTCGTAGCCGTGCTTTTAAAGATTATTTTAAACTCAAACACACACACATACATACGAATCTATAATATTATGAAATATGTAGATTCCTGAAAGATATATAATGTGTTTATATTATATATACGATATATGTATAATTAACATTTTTTTGAAGTAGTAAGTTGACATTACACATTGCTTTTAATAATCTAAAAATAATGAAATCAGAAACAGATTAAGACATGATTTTTACTTTGAAATGTAACAAAAATATTTTCTCTTTATATTTCTCACACTAGCAGATATTTAACAAAAATATCATATTGTCAAGAACGATTAATATTATTAATTTAAAAGTGAGTTTAATAAGACATCATTTTATTACTAAGTTACAACGAACTGTATGTAGCTATTGATTGGGCTATTTTTAGTATTCTCGTTAGTTACTTTTCAGTGGAACTTCGTTTAAACTTCATAAATCACTTAATAAGATGTGTCACACGTGACAAAAGGGGCCTATAGCGCAACTTAAAGAAAATATGCTAGGTAGAGCTAAAATGTAGAGTTCAGGCTAAACATTATTTGGAGTGTTCTTAACGCCACCTATATAAATAAATAAAAACAGTGTTACATCTTTTCCATACTAGATGTCTCTTTTCTGTTACTGTTGGAGTGGCTGAATAAAATAATTCTTTGCATTAAAAAGTTAAATGTTCTGACATTTATGATAAAGGGCTAACTTCACATCATTACTTGAAATAATTTTGAAACATGGCTACCGTAAAGTTTGCGGTTGTTGATGCAAACGATTATCTTTCTAAAAAACAAGCAGCTGAACCAGAATTGGCCTCGGATTGGGCTAAACTAGAGGAATTCTATAATAAGAAGTAAGTCACTTTTTAAGTGTTTATTTATATAAGTTAATTATACTTCAATAATTATGCGGCATCATTGTTTTCAGACTATGGCACCAACTTACCCTAAAACTACAAGATTTTGTAAAGCATCCGTCATTACAAAGTGGCGACAACTTGATCCAATTGTACAACAACTTTTTAACAATATTTGAGAACAAGTAAGAACATTTTGCAAGTCATCTTTCGTTAAATATTATGAACTCTGGTTTGAAAGTTTTTCTCTTAGTTAACATAACATTGACTACAAATAATATTTTTGCTATTAAATATTACTAATTATCTCAGAACTGTTGTTTAGTAGTAATAAATCCAAACATTGTAGAGTATACAATGATATAAGCATTGACCAGTTCACAAACATTAAGCCTCTTAATTTATTTCACTTTATTAATCTAAGTGACATTTAAAACTTCCAGAATAAATCCTCTTTCACTGGTGGAGATAGTAGCACACATTGTAGGTCAGTACACAGACAAGAGAGAAGCCGTGGCATTCTTGGAAAAGGTAGAGGCTAAAGTGAAGATGAATGCAGAAGCACTCGCTTTGTGCAAGGTAAAGATCTAAGTAAATACAGGAGTATGTATTTGTCTTATACAATATTTTAACAAATTTAGTATTTATGGCCATAAAGTGTGCAACTGATGTTTTTGGGAATTTTTCACTTTTGGAGGAAGCCAAGAGTGTTGATACCATTATTTTTAGTTTAAGTTTTTTTTTAAGTTAAGATTTCTATCAACTTAATTGTGTTTTTTTAACATTAAGATAGAAGAAGGAAATCTGGCATAAACAATTGAACTAAACATTTCAGGTACTCCAGGGCCAGATCTATTTAGAGCATCTAAATGACCTTGATGCCACAGAGAAGATCATAGATGACCTTGAAAACACATTAGAGGATGCTGACGGGGTGACTCCAGTGCACGGCAGATTTTACAAACTGGCTTCCGAATATTACAGGTATTTTAATTTCCCTAGAGTATAATTAATAAAATTATAATGATTGATCCCCGGGGCTCCATGTAGATGGCACACAGTAGGGTTGTAAGTGGTAAATTTTGATTAGATGAAACATAACATAGTATATTTTGTAAAAGCTAATTTTTAATATTGACTGTAAAGAGTTTATTTTGTTTTATGTCTATATAAACTTGTAGTTTTATCTTATTAAGTAAAAGTATTTAGGATTATGGATCTTAAAATATCCATATACATAAAGTTGTTGACTGCATTTTTGGTCCCAATCCCTTTGGAAACATGTCAACTACAGTATCCTTCTTATGTGTTATGATTACCTGTATTAGGTTTCTTCTTATACAATTACTATTAAATGACTAGTAATGGACTACACTATGTACTAAGAATGGATTCAACTACCACTAGGTATTTCTTTTGAGTTGAAAATTATTGACATCTCTCAAAAATTACAGATGACACTAAATGATATATATGAAACGGACGACACCTAACGTACATTCATACAACAATGGTTTGTGTGCAGGGTGCGCGGTCCGATGGCGCGATACTACGTGGCGGCGCTGCGGCACGTGGGGTGCGCGGGGGGCGGCGCCGACCTGCAGCCCGAGGAGCGCCGTGCCTGCGCCCTGCGGCTGGCGCTGGCCGCCGTGCTGGCGCCCACCGTGTACGACCTGGGGGAGCTGCTGGCGCACCCCATCCTGGAGTCCCTGGAGGGCACCTCGGACGCCTGGGCCTGTGAGCTGGTCAAAGCGGTGGCGGCGGGGGACGTCGTCGCTTTTGAAAAAATTAGGTAATTTATTATTTATTGAAGTTCTTCAATAATTTTTTTAAAACTAACACATCTTGTTGTTTTAAGAAATAAGGTCATAAATTTAAAATAATATATCAAGTTACATCTGTTGAGTAACTTTAAGTGTATTTATCAGTACACAAAGGAAAAAAGGTACTTCTTTTTACGAAAATCAATTTTCGCACTTAAAATTTATTTGGAGTCTTCTTTAGTACAGAAAATTAATATTTTTATACACAATGCATTAGAAGTACATTAAAAGACTAATAAATACGCACACACACGCACGCACGCGCACAAACACACACACACACACACACACACACACGTACTAATCAATACCTACCTACTAAAGAGTAGCTCACAGTTTGAACTACAATAGTTTTAAAAAAATACATATGTTACCTTATTATCTTCTGTGTATTTAACAAACTTAACTTAACTTTTATAATTTGAAACTGAATGTGAAAATGGTTTCAAGCAATTGTGTTCAGGTCAGTCTGTCAGTAGCAAAATATAAGTGAGCACATTTAATAAAGTATTTTGTTTTTGTTATATTAACAACATAGTTTATCTTATAATAATGTAAATCCGTGACCCCGGTTCCAGAGCCCAGTCCCCTCACCAGGAGCTGCATCGAGCGGACAGACAGCTGCGGCAGAAGATAGCCATATTGTGTCTCATGGAGGTAAACGAGTTATATAATTATTACAAAAGGAGTAATATTTTTTCAAAGGTTTATTAATAACAGTATAACTAATAGACTAGACCTAGACCTAGACTGGTATGTCTGGTGTCCGTTTGCATCAATTAATATGAACAGCTGTTGTATCCATTAGTCTTACTTTAATAAATAACAAGATATCACCAATCACACAATTACACATTTTACTATCTACACATGTCACATGTGAAGAAACTTGTCTTCACCGGTTTGTTCAGGAATTAAATGAAACTCATTAAGATAAGAACATTAAAAAATATATATATTTTGTTTTTAAACATTGTATTGCATAATATGTAAGTAATTACTTGAAACGTAAATTGAAAGTTTATAAGAAACTGACTGTAGATATTATATTAAATTTGAAACTTTGTTTGGATTCCAATACCTGATCTTCTGATATCTTTGTAATTAATTGAAAATTAGATGCATTTCCGGGTGTGTGTGTGTGCAGATGGCGTTCAGCCGCTCATCTACGCAGCGCCGCCTGTCATTCAGCGAGATCGCGAGCGCAGCACGGGTGCCCGCCTCCGACGTGGAGCTGCTCGTCATGAAGGCACTCGCCGAAAAACTGGTCCGGGGACACATCGACCAGGTCCACACATACCGACATACTACACTAGATTGTTTGTTTCAACACTACGTGAATATTTATTAAATGCCAGTTCCTGCGCGGCTACGACCCTTGTAGTATATTAACTTATGATGTTACAAGTGTTGAATACCATGTGAGTCAATGTGTAAGATATCTTCAAAAGGGCAGCAGTGCGAGTTAACAGTTAGCGTATGTCTATTTCCATGGCGGCACATCGACGGTATAGAACACGACGCATTTATGTAACTAAAAGTTCATCTTAACATATATTCCATGCGAATATTATTCTATAGTAGTATATCAGATGGCGTTCGTCTAGAAAATATATATTTATAAATACAATGTCATAATTACGAACAAATCAACCTCTTTATAAATATGTAGGTTTTGTGTGTAAATATATATAAACTACAGATTTATAACAAACATTCATTTCATGGAATCTTGATGTAAATTATGATGTAGTGAGAAAGTGTGATTGCGTAAATTAAATCATTTTTATAATACAATGGTGGTCGGGTGAATCCGCCGACTGAAGCTAGTGTGTATATATATAATAATGTTAGTGTGTGTGTGTAGGTGAGCGAGACCGTGAGCATCACGTGGGTGCGAGCGCGCGCGCTGTCCCGTGCGGGCGCGGGGCGGCTGGCGGCGCGGCTGGAGGCCTGGGGCGCCGCCGCCGCCGCCGCCGAAGGGCTGCTGCAGCGGACCGCGCCCGACCTGCTCACACTGTAGCGTACACCACCACTTACATTTATACATACATAAATAAAATAGTAAAGATAATATATAAATGTTTTTAATTGTATTAAAATCTAAAATATTTTTTATTTTTATTTTGTAAAGGAAATACAGAATACAATATTTGTTAAAAAACTAACCTCAAAAATTTAATTTTAAATATAATTCTTTAATACATGAAGTTCAACATCTGCAGTCACCGATTATTATTAGTTATTAATATTATATTATAAGTGTGTATTCTCTATGATTAATGGGTGTTGTTTGTTTCAGGTGAAATAGCATTATAATAAAACGTACACACACTGTTTAATTACTAATATAAATAAACATTTCATTTATTTTGTTTTCTTCACTTTATTGCTCAGATGTTGAACAACAAATACAACAAATTAAAACTAACTCGTAACGCCTAAATTAAACAAATCTTTCATGGGCTCGAGTGTACGCATATGTAATAAAGTTCCACATATCTTAGACCTTCCTTTTCTTAGTTTTAAATATAAAATCAAAAGTGTATTATTAAATAAATCTTATTATAACGTTCAAGAGTTTTTAGTTGATCGAAAAGTATTGTTGTTGACTCATTTGCAGGGTTGATATTATAATGTATATCAAACGTTGTTAAATTTATTTAAAAAATAGCAACTGTTGTTCCGGGCGGCTCTTCATCTGAGCGGCCTTCCGAGCCGGCGGTGGCTCACTCACACTTACTGACTACACTCACCTTTTTAGTGTAATAATTGACAACTCAAAGGTGGGTGTAAATGGCCACTTCTATTTGTTAAATTACACATTTGTGATAACTATATTTGTGTTAAGAAGATCAATTCTGTGGGATCAAATATCTATATTAGAATGATATCGTGCAACTATACTAATGTTTTACCATGTAATTTTCATTAGCGCGGTCAATGCCAAAATGAATTTACCACAGTGGCCGAAATAATAACGGCTCGTACATGACATATATGTATGACACCATAACGCGATGTCGCGTGATGTTTCAATGAACGTGACTCAAAATACTCGATATAATGTCAGTTCAATCTAATATTGACTAACATATCAACAAAATGAAGAATTTCCGTTCAAACACATGTAACATAATTAGTTCGGAACCACGTCTGTCGTTCAGATCGGCGTCATCGTCTCATCAGTCATCACTTAATGAAGCTCAATCATTAAGTTGGTATAAAAATAAAGAAAAGAAAAATATCAACTTATTATTAGTGTATTGATGGAATTAGTAGATACATATGTATTTATACTTACTTTACATACGTTAGTGTTATGTTGAGACTGTGTCTACTTACTAATGATTTTGTGAAAACGATTGTTCTGTTTATTAAAACACAACGCGACATGACATTTCGCATTATATAACGTTTTTCCGTTGGATGAGGACACTTGCAGTGCTGTCTCCTCTGTCTTCATGTCGGAACACTATTAAATCATGCCCTCTATCACGACTTACATCCCGAGGGAGAAGGTTTGCTGCATCAGATTTTCCAACTAGACCGGCCCCTTTCTGCATGTTGAAGATTAAAATCTTCCAGGAATTGGGCAATCAAATCTTTGCCATTTTGTCCTTTGTCAACTGTTCCAAGTGATGGGATACCTTGTTTGGCAAAATAAGAAATTAATTCAGATGAGGTGTAGTATTTGTAAATATAGTAGTTCGTGTTATATTTACGTGTAATATTTCCAATTGTGCCCATATCTCGAGGTAGCACAGAAAGCTTATATCCCCATTTGTTTATTCGGATGATATTGGACCAGACAATTTGTAGCACGTTTGAATAACGTCTGCTAGGTATATTCAATGAAATTTTAGTTACGTAATTGATGGCTCTAACACTACATTTTATTTAAATTCTCAATCGGATTGCAGGATAACAAGTATGTATAATCTTAAATATCAATGTGAATTGTGTCTGCTAAATTATATGCCATGGAAGAGTATAGAATCATAGTTGATATCATGTCGAGCCATAGTATTTGGGAAAAAAAATGAATGGATCTGTTTTCGAGCCCGATTTGAATTGTACATGTAAAAACAATTAAATGGGCGAAATTTGGTCGTTACAGTTTTATGATCAAATTTTCTCTCAATATCTCAATAAAAAAATATATTAAATATAAATAAGGTCCGAAAAGTCAGATACGTGACTGTTATTTAGCCCATTTTCAAACACACCGGTGGACGACGGTGTTTACTTTAAAAATAAGGACAAATCTGTTTTACTGGGTACTCTTTAAACTCTTATATTTTTCAAAGATTTTTCTTATCAAAATATGACGTAAATTTTTTGACAAAACTAATATTAGTATATAAACCTACATTTGATTTACCAATGGTACTAACAACGATTCTACCTGAGAATTTACAAAACATATGTAATATTATTTACAGTAATCATTTTAAGTATCTTTGTAATTTTTTAAATTCACAATAACTGTTATTATATATATTTATTTTTATGATTTCCGAACTGGCTATCGGGTTTTGAATAGAAAAAGTTTTGGACATTTATAAAATGTTGCCAGGTTTTGTTGCGTCACTATAAAATTGATACGTTTTGGGAATGTAACTCCTAACTTCTTAATTTTATATGTATCTGGTTCAGTTTAGTTATTATTATTGAATATATAATTATTATGAAATAAGAGGACATATTTAAATAATGGGGACACATTCTTATTTGACAATTAATTCAAACAATCTCTTATCTGGATTAAAAATGACAAAGTGTAAAGCATAGATATCCATGATCAAACTATAGACTAGTTTGTGCTTTGTAGCCTGTTAATGGCGGCCTCGTGACGGATGACCGCTCGCCGTCAAAATGCATTTACAATATTTTGAAAACATTATTAAAATCTAAATAGCAAATTGTGAATCTTAGAAAATAGAGACACAGTAAGTAATTCTTTGTGTTCATCTTTTATTAAAAAATACATCAAAACATTTTAATAAATTCATCAAGCCATTCCCTGTCTCTCTCGTTTGTTATGATTCTTTCAGTCATTATTTACAATTGACGACATATATGCATCTCTTTCATTCAAAGTTTCCTTGCAATGAGTTTTTCATTTTTAAGTGTCCGCGCGACTGAGACCACCAGAGGACAGTAGGGTCTAGTGGAAAAACATTAACAATTTTTGCTCTTAGCAATTATTGATTTTTCATAGTTAAAAAACACGAGACGCCGCTAATTGCATACAGCATACGTGATGTGTTTCCGCGCGGTCGCTCACTCCCGTGAGTATTTTATAATATATCTATTTTAGTAAATTTCCCATATAAGAGCTTGTGATCGTGAAAAGTCTTTTCAGCACTTGGTGAATTGCCATTCCGTAGAGCCGTGCACGTCGCGTCGTCGGACCTCTCACGGCATCTAAACATAGATAGGAGTAATTGTTTAAATATTGATTTTTTTATTGGGGGCTTGCATGTGTGAGTCAGTCGCTCGTACACGAATGTTTATAACATTACTTGGGGCCTGTGTATACTATTTTGGGATCGACCAAATGTTGGCTTTGTGCTCATGTTTTAACCATTATGCTCTCGTATAGCGCTCTAGAGTGCATGAAGAAAATTTCAGTGATTTCAGTGCTTTTTTTCCCTCGTGTACAATAATAAATATTGGATTATTTTGGTGAGTTTTCTCCATACAATTATGTTTAAAAAGCTTTGTCGGTCAAACGAGCAAGCCTATGTTTACAACGTCGCGGAATGTAAAAACTCCGATAAGATATTTGGTACTGATCTTAAAATGTGAGAATTTCATCGGCGCAGCTTGAAATAGCCGTACGTATTGTTATCAGAAACCCTTGAAAAGATAAGCCTCAATGTTACTTCGATTATTAGCAACGTTCCGTAGATTAAAGATATCGTGATTCATTGCTTTCTGAGGATCACTCCTTCAGTTCAGCCGGTTCTGAGAGTTCTGTGATCGAAGCGACCCGTCTTACTTAATAATGAGACACAAATGTATTGTATTATATTTTTTCAGGCGTCTGACGTAATTTCAATCATAATTTGAATGTCAATATTCGTCGGTACGTTGAATACAATGATAAAGGCAGGTGTTATTCTAACGTGATCTATTTTGTCAAATCCAATTAGTCTTTTTGAACGGGATCCAATGAGAGCGAACTGTCTTTTTTACATATTTTTTTTAATATCCTCTTTTAAAAATACCTTAAACTTATAACACGTGAGAATCGACCGGTTTGTTATTTTTTAAAAAGTGCGTTGGCTTAACATTTTAGTGTCGTGGAGTACGAAGACGAATTGGAGTTCATTATTATGTTAATGGGGTGTAGTTGTTACAAATCACGACCATCGCTGTTTATCTATTTCTATGAGAATTTCGACCAACTTCCGAGTGTGACTTCGATTTAAGACTACAAAACTGTTTACCGGCCTACGTTGTCTCTCTACGTTGTCTCTATCGCAAATATTGACTGAATAACATTTTTTGTTCATATTTTGTAGTAAATGAAACCTTTTATCCACCAAACAATCACGCCACGATTATACATACTTCAAATTGGTCACACTTGGATTGAATAATCTATTGTAAGATGAAGCCGAACTGAAACTGAATAGGTTTGGCTCAACGATTAAGAAGAGTTGTCGAAGAAATGATACTATATTGAGAAGATTCGTTAGCCATCCACCCACGGGCCGTTAGGGTCAATTAAAATGACCATGAAGTAAGCAGAAAATAAAAATAAATTATTTTTCTGAAGCTTCCTAATATTATAATTTTGAATAAATCTCTCGTTTCGTATCTCTCTCTCTCCCTCTCTTTAATCTTACTCTCCTCAAGTCATATACCGCATGTCCGGATGAAATAGTAAAATGACAACCAACTCCCGGATTATTCTTGTGAGGTCATTTTATTCTCAGACGGTTGGCCTCAAACGCTTCCAAATATAGCCACATATATACAAGCGATGCACAGGCGCTACAGACCCCCGTGCAGACTATTTTGGGCGCGCCCCTAGGGTCGATGGCCCCAGACCCCCCCGCTAGGGAGTTTTTACTTATCTCTCGAAGACACCGCTCCCTTCTCATCCGCTAACTCAATTGATATATATATTTTTTTATTTCTTTCCAATTCATTACTATTTATGCATTTAACATTATATTTTCTTTTATTGTAAAATTATATATTGAGATCATTATTTGAGGTAATTAATCTTTTTGGTTTATTTTTTTGATGTACCTCAGATAAATATAACTTACGATAACATCTTATCAACTTGATGTCAAAAATATATTGCGGCAGGTGAAATGTTTGCCTTTTTAAGCGAGATGTGCTGGATTTGTACGGAAATTGTAATATTTTCTGAATTAATCTATATTTTGTCAGTGACTTAGGTTATTAGGGATGACATTATTGATCGTCCTGTGTCCAATTACAAAGGGTCTGTCAGGTCATGGTCCATATTATATAACATTAAAGGACAATATATCTGGTGACTATTCGTTATTTGGAGTTAGCGATTACTGTTTGAGTACCAGAGAGCAAAGTCAAAAACATAAGTTAGTTGAAAATTTCATGGAAAAAATGCTAATATTTAAAAATTATTTATATACAATTACAATATATAATTATATTAAAATATCAATACGTGAGCGGTGAATATAAATGGAATCAAACAGACGGTCGAGTGGCACACGTCTCTATGTACACGAAGTCCTCGGGTAGGGTCGTCCGTCCCCTGTTTTACGACGTCCGATATTGATTTTTTATGTTCAAGCTACTTTTTATTTGTAACTTTTACTGTAGGGGAATTTTCCGATGATGCCGTCTCGCTCGCTCTGCTGGGAAAACTTAATTAATTACTCCCGATCATGTAGTACCAACGATGGAGGAGCGGAGGAATCTTTGGATGTTTTTTATCATTTATTTATTATATATAGAATGTTAAAATGATTTATATTATATGATATGGTTTCTGAAGTCCAACTCTGCAATTAATAAAAAAAATCGGTTCATTCTGACAGAAATTCAAGATATTCATAAACAAGATACCATAATTAAACATTTTTTTTGTTGTACCTTAAATTAAATCTTCTTATAAACAGATGAAATAAATAATTAAATATTTTTATGTCAGATAGTTGGTTTCACTATTTACTTAAACAGATTAATATAAAAAATATCTGTCTGATAGTGTACTTAATTCTTCTTTATGCATAAGATAAAAAAAATAGAAGGTTAAAATGTAATTAAAAAATATATATATATTTTTTTTTTTAATTGACACTACCGTGATTCATAATTGTTATGATATATATGCAACAATGGCGGAACCGCAGTTCTTTCATGTTCTGCGCTCATGAATAAGAACCCGAAAAGGGTCCTAGTTGGACAGATTCCGATACTAAAGTGAGTAGAGAAGGTTAAGTAGAGAGTCAAGAAACATCATCGGTCAATTCTGCAAAATGACTGCAGGAAAGGGAACAGTGCCATATGTCTATCTCCTTTTACATGGTAATAGAAAATTATAGGTTATACGAGAAGCTAATTTGCCCAATTCGCAAATACTGTCATCATTTAATATAGATTAAAATTATTATATGGTCCTTCATATCGTATTATACTTTACAATTACTTACATAGCTATGAATACCTTCATTTATTAAACAAGACGCTTTCCAAAAACCGTTTTAAAGTTCTTGACGAGATTTATGAAACACCTATTATAAGATGAAGTTAGAAAAATTATTCGGAAATCATGTAATTTAAATTAATATTTCAGATGATGTCATAGGTTCCATAATCATTTTCGACAAAACTAGGCCGCATTGTTGAAAAAAAAATGTTAAAAATAATATTTTATCAATAACAACCTCATACGAAAAAGCTAACGAATAGAGAGATCTCTATTCTTATTATATATTATTGTTTGAATTATCGAACTATTATGAATGTTGGGAAATTTTAAATTTTAAATGGCAAGTTTTCGCTGTCATATTTAATTTCCTGTCATGCCAAATGCCAATTGTCATTGGAAAATCGGAAAATTTATAGAAAATGAAGTTTTATTTTTATTGTATTGGTGTTCCTTAAATAAATTCCAGATTTGCCAAATAAAATTATTTCCAAATATTATTGAAACTTGTGTAATACCACTCTTGCAATTCCAATCGTTTGATTGTAATATTTATTGAACGTTTCCACGTATTTCATTACTTTATTAATAAAATATTTTCTTTACAGGTACCCAAAGAAAACTATCGCATGTTCCAGTATTTTAAATACGATCTAGTCTAGAGTTTCTATTTGAATTTATAATCAGTACTTAATGTTTAGTAAATAATCTGTGATATAAAACCTTATTGGTGGACTTAATAGTTTATGTGTGCAATTTATATGGACTGAAGGAGTATTGGCCAAAGAGTATTATGTATTTTATATATTAAAAAGTTAAAGTGACAAGATGGCATTACCTCCGCAGCAGTTTTGTGTGAGGTGGAACTCTTATCATACTAATTTACAGGTAATTTTAAAGGTTTTTGGACAAACCATAGTAGAGGTCTCTATCTTTATCACTATATTTTATCTCTACAGGCAGTATTCCCCCGATTACTTCTAACTGAACAATTTGCCGATGTAACCCTGGCATGTGAGTCCAAACAGCTACGATGTCACAAGCTAGTGCTCTCAGCGTGCTCGGCATACTTGGAGAAGCTACTGCTGCAGAACCCGTGCAAGCATCCCATTGTACTCATGAGGGATATGCGGTATGTGATTATGATATTTCAATTGGATTACTAAAATAATTATAATATATTATAATATTAATAATGCTTGCAAAAATAAGAGCATAGTTAATTTTGCTAGATTATATACTATAAAAACTTTTTTTCGTTTGTCTTTCTGTTACTCCTACTAGTTGTCAGTGTCACTAAATGAGGACATTATAAACAGTCATAGCTGCTAATGTGAATATAATATAAGTTTTTTATTTTTCAATAGGTTTAGTGAGATGCAAGCGTTAGTGGACTTTATGTACAAGGGTGAAGTGAATGTTACTCAAGAAGAGTTGCCGAGCCTGTTGAAGTCGGCCGAGGCATTACAGATTAGAGGTAACTTAGTTTTATAATCATATAAAATATCTACAATGATGTTTTTGGATTATTTTTGTGACGCTAAGACTACATTTTTGAATGGGCCTCTTAATATTTTAAAATATAATCTAGATAAGTCCTTTTCTAGTCAGTACTTCATCAAAATCAATTTAACCGTTATAGTATGAGTTCCACATTTGCATTTCAGCAGAAACTAACAGTTTTATAACCAACTCCTCTCACTGATTTTGAGTAAAATACCCGAGTTCTGCTATAAGATATGGTGAATTTATATCCTATATAATGATTTAAGGTCTGGAATTATTGCTGGCATTGCGAGACAAGCCCTCGTGGAGGCCACAGTTGTGGAAAGTATAGATGTAAATAGGTCTTAACGGTGAAATTATGATCCCCAGGTCTGTGTTCGGGAGAAGGGGGTGGTGGGGGTGCTTCCGGGGCGGGGGGAGGGGCGGAAACTAAAGATTTCTCAGTCGCAAGCGACGCGCTACTTGCGCACGCGCATCGAGATACGTCTACTGGTTAGTTGTGACAAGACACAGTATAAATTAATCAATTGCATTAACTGTGATTAATTTATTTTTTTTATTGATAGTACAACAAAAAATTACACCAACAAAGAAGAGTAAATGCGAGGAGAGAGAGAAACCCGAAGTGAAGGAGGAGACTGTGGAGGAGGACGGACTCTACTACGGAGAACTGGAGAATGAAAATATGGACTATAATGAGGTGGGTTTTATATGTAGAGCTTCGAAAAAGAAAATAAAATAATTTTAGACCCTTTGTTCCGTCTGATCCTTTCTCATATTGAATTTTCATTTGTCACCTTAATGTGGTAGAGATCAGGATTTGGGAATGTTAGGGAAGGGAAGATTGAAAAGGGGATTACAGTACAAGAGAAATTAAATATGAGTTAAAGTAATATTATAGTTACTAATGTTATGTTATATACCAAAAAAGGGGGAGTTTTCAATTATTATTTTTTTTAATTTGTGATTTGTATTGCAGGACGAAGAATCGGGAAAACCGAGCAGTAGCTTGGGACAGAGTTCCGGTGAGTTTGTTAATTGTTTTTGTTTATTTCCGTTTGTTTTTTTAAACAATGTTTATTTGCAATGTGACTTCCTCTTGTCACTTGCTTGAACAATATTTTTTTTTTCCGTGTCGCGTCTTGTGAAGTGAAGATCATATTGTGAATGGACATTAAATGATTGTCTGTAAGGTAGGCCGAGTTTTATTAGTAGAAATATATTGAAAATATCATTGTACTTTGGTAGTTGAACCATGAATGTTAAAAAAAATACTAGTATATTATTTTTATTTCGAATTATCTTACAGACATCATTTTTTTTTTAAAGCATTCATGGTTCATAGAGTTTTGGACATTTTTTTTATGTTTTATCGTTTTAGGTCGGTACATCAGGGTGAAGCCCGAGAGCGAGCTCTTCTTCCAAAACAAACTGAACCTCGCCAACACGGAGTACGTGAAGCGACTGTCCAAGATGAATGCCGCCGAGATTCAAAACGAGTTCTCGAAGTACGGCCTCACCAACATGGAGGAGTTGAACAGGAGCGAGAACGACTACTACAAGTCGTGGCTGGAACAGAACGGGGAGCTGGAGGTGTCGCTGCTGAAATCGAATCAAGTCAAGAAGCCGAAGAACGACATAAAAAATGTTAAATCCGAAGTGGAACTAATACCCCGAAATAGGGAAAATTACCCCAAAATCGGGGAGAAGCTGACGCGGAAACGGGGAAGGCCGCCCATCTTTAAGGACAAAAACGTCGATATAGGGGAGACCGTTCTGAAAGCTGATCTCGATCAGTTTCTAGAGGGTAAGGAGGTCAGCTCCTCCGGACTGTCCAGGAAGGATCTGGAGAGGGTCATGATGGGTAAATTTAACCCTAACAGAAGATATTCCAACGAGGCGATGTGGGCCGCCCTGATGGACGTCAAGAAGGGAGGAAGCATATATCGGTACGTACATAATAATAAATAAGACCTATCCAACGGTTCAGTTTACAGAGCACCTCATTACACTGTAATACATTTGTCGTGTGTCGGTTTCAGAGCGGCTCAGACTCACAAAGTCCCCCGCAAGTCCCTCCGCAACTGGATGAAGAGGTGCCACATCAAGTCGTCCTTCCCGATGCCGCAGCAACTTAAACAGTTCGTCGAAAACAGCAAAAAACAACGGGATTACCAAAACCAGGAGGCGGAGAAAACGGAAAATATCACCGACAACGACTTCGGGAAACATTTTCTATTCAATCAGATGTCGAGCGAGGACGAGGTGAAGGAGAAGACCGACGTCGGCGACGGCGCCGCCGCCCTCGCCGCCCTCGACATGTCCCTGCACGAATGAGTCCGGTGCTCACGACTGACTCCTTTAATATAGTGGTATAGAGAAGTGGGATACTATTTTTTTTGGGTAAAAATGTGCAATTTTTTTAGATGGCAACAATTTTCTATATATAATATTACAAATGTAACAAACATCTTATTATATTTTGAGCGCTGCCAAAGAATACGCAAAGATATATAAATATACATATATAATATTATTTTATTTTACACCGAAGACAAGACACTGTCGCAATAATATATCCAAAGAAATTTGAAATGTTAAGTTGAGTGTTGCGAGCACACAGGAATAGGAAACTACCCTCGCGGGAGAGAGAGAGAGAGAGAGTTGTTTGTTTAATTTATTGATATGTTATTTGTAGTGAAATAGTTAATTATTATTAAGAATACGAATTGGCCTTTTCGAAATATAGTGTGCTTGTGGACTGCGTCCGGATTAATAAAAGACTTAAATGAAAATTAGCGTAAGTACGATATGCGGTTGACTATTTTAATAGTTACGTCCGACGTGGACGGACGGACGGACCGACGGACCGCGTTAACGTTATATTAAGAGTAATTTATTTGTTGTATTACATTTTCATATTTCTTTTTACATCGAAGTTTTCTCGTAGTGAGTGCTGGGTCTTACGAGCGGTGGATACATGAATTAAATTACTTGTTTTCGGTTTATACTATTTTAGTTTATTATCAATGATAGTTTCTCCACAGCTCGTTCGCCCCGGCGCCGCCGCGGACACTACTTATATGTTCCTACATTGATATATCTCGTTTTAATTTTGACTTCCCAAACCTGTGCGGTGTTTGTACTGAACCTGACATCTGACATCAGCCCCTTTCAATTATTAGATATCATTAAATGATCGTTTCTCAGTCGTCAGTGTCAGTCGTGTAATGTTCAGCGCAGAGGCCGCACCAATCCATAAAGTGCCTATTAGTATAATGTATACATAGTATTAGTTTAAGGCCTTGTAGATATTATCGGTGTTGTTGCAGTATTATTTCGCTATGTTCTAAGTCGGCTCCACTCTCGGCGATCACAGACGAACGCGGGGTCACTTTTATATCAGTTTTGTGTTTAAAATGTCGCCGACCGTGTTGAACCGTTATTATTTTTGGGCGACGTAATCGTCGCTCCAACGATGCCAATATTTATTTACCTATGATTTTTTGTTTTAGTGCTGACGCCAAAAATATATTTTTATCTATAATTTTTACGAAGTTTACTTAATTTAATTTTACCGTTGATTATTAAATGTACTTAATTATTTTTCATGATTTACCACGAGCAGCTCTACGCAGTGTTTTATTAATTAAAGTTAATTTATTTAGTATATTTCGACGGTGTTACGACCGAGCACCGTTCCTCTTCCGTTCAGATCACTGAATCGTCCGTATTATAGATTGTATGTAACGTGTATCAGTTGTATTGAGGTTTAATAAAATATATACAACATATTGTAGTTTCATTTTACGGAAAATCCGATTGCCGTTTGTCATGAATCGTCAGATGTCGTCGTGAATCTTTAACTAGTACATTATTTTTTGTACCGTTGACTATATTTTATAAAATATTATATTACTATAATATACGAGCGGCTTTTCCTCGCTTTTTACGCTAATCCCGTCCCGTCCTGTAGGAAGCCAGGAAAAGAAACGCCCTGTCAAAATGACAGTTCAGTGTTGCCACGTCGTTAATATCTACCAAAAACTACTAAAGGGCCGTTTCTTTCCCTCGCTTGCAGGTGTGCGGACGTCGACGGAAATAGTGACGAGACATTACATCGACATGGAACACGGTATACCTTTAAACATACACGCGCGACCGCGGCTCGTGGGGCGGCGCCCTAACGCCATCGTCGACATCGAGACGGACGTGTTCCAGGAGAAGTCGTACAAGCAGTACTCGTCGCAGCACCTGAGGGACGCCCTCATAGCCGTCAAGAAAGGTTACAGCGTGTACGCGGCGTCCAACAAGTACGGGGTGCCGCGGAAGACCCTGAGGAACTGGATGGCCAAGTACGACATCAAGAGCCAATTTTCAAAGGGCCGGAGAGGGACGAGGACCAATCCCATTCTGGATCCACTGGATCTCATGGTCGAAGCCAGATCGGAGAGATTCGACGGCAGCCTGTAACGATCTCGAGGTCAATGTCCTCTACGGTCTCGAGCTCGGAAGACAGCGAATTATAATTTACTTAAATAATGTCTGTACATAATTAACGGTACCGTAATTTATTTATTTGTACTTAATACTTATTATTTGGATCGCGCTGTTTAATCTGTTTTAGGATTCTTTTAAATGTTTCATAATAGGTGTTCCCGCGTCTACTCGCGCGTCGGTGAAGCTTTCAATGATACCGATAATTAGTAATAATATACGAGTATTGTTATTAATGAGTATTGCTGTTTTTCTTTTTAATAAAAAAATTATGAGCTCAATAATTATTTAGATTTTATATATATATAGATTTGCCAAAGTGTTTATATTATTCTAAAAGTGATATTAAATATTGTGGACGATTTTATTTATTCTCCACATATTTAAAATATGGTTTAAAGTGGGACAGGTCTTGTGTAATAGTTGTAAACAAAATGTAACGATCCCGAGCAAAAACCTCATTTTATTCTAAGAAAATATATTTTTTTATACTTCGGCGTCTGACGAGATGAGTCAGGACATGTATTCATACGAATGCTATCAAAACAAAAAACTAACCATGTTCCCGACGCACAAGTCCATTTTGAATATAGATTTTGGTTTGTATTTAGATATACATATAATATAGCGAATAATTATATAAAATGTGTTTCCAACAGAGGGAGTCGGAGGGGGGGGGGGGGATTAAAATGTATACGAGTGTATTTTTTCTCACGCCATTGCGTATATTTTGGGAATGAATACAAATATGATAGAATACAATTTCGTTTTTACATTAAAAAATAAGACTTGTGTAAATATACCTAATAGTAATAACAATGTACTATCCCGTATGATTTATCGTATAACTATAACTATAGCTATACCTAGTCTAATTAGTGTTAAGATTGTGTCAAATGTAGTATTAATGTTATCGGATATTGCAATAGTTTTATTATTTTATATAGATATTTTATTTTGTCAAACGTTGCCGAGTTGTAAAATTATACGAGTTTATGTTTTTGAAATGATTTTGTGCCAATAATTTATTATTAAATTTAGTTCCTACACCAAAGTAAGTCCAAATAATATACGACTTAGTGTCTAGTTACTCTAGTGCTAGTGAATCACAAATAATAATATATTTTTAAATAAATCATTTAATAATGATTTTGTATTTTTATATCTAATCCACGTTTTTGAACGTCGTCGCGATCGCGAAGACGCGTCCTAATTTATTAGTCTTCTGTCAGAGACAAACAATTTTGAAGTGTTCATAAACTGCGAAACTAACGCAAAAAAACTATATTTCCTATGCACTTATGAATATTTCAATTCCTATAAAGAAATGTTTCATATGTATAATATTTGTGACAAACGCGATGTGAATGTTCTATAGAGTACGCGATAGCGAACGTGCAGTGTCAGTACGAGGAGGACGCGGAGGGCGACCAGCTCACGACGCGGGCGCCCAACGACCACAACTACGACACGAGGGACGAGCCACCCGCCTTCATCATACACCAGATACCGGCGGTATTTTACATTGTATATTAATAATAAATACAATGATCTACGTAATCATATATTTTCATACATTCAGTATGCTTTCATCTAGTTTGTACCTCATCGAAATCATGGACTGAACTGGCACCGTCCTTGATATTCCAAGTAAATAAAACACGTGTCTTGCTAGAGATTATACAAATTTAAACAATGCAATTATTGCAATGAGACTGTCAAAGTCATGGATTGTCTTGATTGTAATGCTCTGTGTAATGTCGGAGCTGTGGAATCGATTTCTACGTCCGTTCAAAGAATATATAAATATATTATATTGTTATATATATATTTATATTGTTCCTCAGTCCTCCACCCAGGGTCCGTTCGTGGAGGTCCGTCCCAGCCTGGTGGCGCTGGCTCCGGACTGTCTCCCCGCCGTCAACGTCATACACATCGCCGACAGGTCACAGGTAATCAATAATATATCATAATGTCTCGTTACTCGTCGGCTCGGTTTACACTCGTGGTGGACTGCCCGGTTCCAGTCCAGGTCGGGGCGAAATTGTATAATTTTAGGTTCGAGAAATGACTTAGTCCGCGGCGAACTTTCTATATGGCGTGGTCACAGACTCACTCTAATCTATCAGTGTGCCACAGACTGCGTCTGCGCTAGAGGTTATATAAAATATACAAAAAAAAGTTACATTGAGACAGTTCCATAAGCGTATGTATATTTATAACCTTATGAAACTATAACCAGGGCTCCCGAGGGCATAAGGGCCGCCAATATATTTAAGGGCTTTGAGAAAACAGGCGTGTCTGATAATTTAATAAATAAACATACGTTTTCATAACTGAACATTCTAAGAAATGGAATAGAGAATTATGGGTACCCTGACAGTTCAAAAGAAAGTGACAACTTTTTCTCCCCTCCCTCAGCAAATGCACATCCCGCCCCCCTTGGGAGGTGAGTGTATGAGTAAACGCGTCCGCCGCAGCGAGGTGGTGCTCCGCCAGGCTGCGGACTGCGTCTCCCGGGGCTCCACCTTCCAGACCGTCTCCGAACAGTTCAACATACCTATCTCTACTATACGGTATGTATACACACACACAGACGCTCACACATACAATTTGCGCACACACATGCATACATACACAACTTATACACAACAAATGCCGAAACTAAATGTACTAGGATCCGCCCATCGTGCGTGGCGCTGATTGAGCTGAACGCAGGACAACCCATTAGAAAAGAATTAAAGGAAATAAATATTTAATAACAATAATAAACAAATAATTGAAAATTTTGTCGCCATCAAAGTTAGACTACGAGCGACACAATCACGAGTCTCTTGGTTTTTTTCTTCATGTAGAAGCCCGTCAATAAGAGAACATCGACTGAGTAGTTTTTGTGATGTGGCGACATAAAATTGATTCCCAAACGGTTAAGAGCTTCGCTTACGCTCAGCTCAATAATTCAATGAGTTTAGTTTACACACACACGCTCTTAAATATACAATTCAGTCGCACACTTACACCGAAATACACAATAACACTATTGAATTACAAACACACGCGCACACACACACACACACACACACACACACACACACACACACACACACACACACACACACACAGAACACACTGACTTATTAACTGATACAAATATTTCCAGATTTAAAATGAAATTTGGATTATTGTAGTAGTAATTAATAAAAGATTTGTTTATAATGAATTACAATATGTGTTCTTATATTACAGTTTCTTCATGGCGCGCAAGGGCATCCTCCCGCGGCGGAGGCGGGGTCGCAGTACGCAAGTTGGTAATCTATTATATTTAACACTTGTTACACACACACACACACACACTCCGTTAATACATTTATTATTCTTCATCAGCAATTTAAATTTTTTAATTCATAATATATTTTCCACCCAGGTGACTAGGTCGGGCCGCTGCAGCAGTCCCGAGGAACCGCCCTTCGCGATGCAGCATTTTAAACTACCGGAGATGTTGGCCCTGAACGACACTCTCCGAGCCGACAACACCTAATAGTGCACTCTGCGGTCCGTTCAAAATGGCGGTAAAATAATAATTGCAAATTATAATATATGTAAAGGAAATAGTCAATAAATGTCCGGTAGACGTGTTATTTATTCAATTGTATTATTATAAGAATAATATATATATATATTTTTACGTAAACACGAACAAAGTGATGATCTTTTTTTTTTTTTTTTTTTTTATTCACAATAAACAAAGGAAGCTCGTCTCAGTTTTGTAAATAATTAAGAATCTCAAAATGTTTGAATAGTGTATCTAGATTAGTGAATAGCTCGCTTTCAACTACATATATTATATAATAAACTACGGCGAGACTATATTACTGCAGCTTGGTAGAGTAGAAGGAATAGACAATATGTAGACGTAAAAATATTTGTTTGTATAATTATATTACATTACATTACACTGCACGCGTCAGTACAGAATGCATTTTATTAGTGTCAAAGTATTTTTATAATAATATCAGCCCGGCAGCCTGGCAGCTGTCGTGAACCCGATGTACACTTGTGGTAGCTTTTAATATCAGTATTATTTATGTTTTTATAACTTTAAGTTTTCGTATTGTGTTATTTTTTTATAAATAAAAAACATTACAATTTTCCTCAATATTTACTTTACTCATTTTACTATGTTTTTGTAATAAATAATAAATAAATCAATTGTTATTGTTACTTTTTAGTAAAAGGGATGAGTTTAGCATTCTCTTATTAACGTTTAAATGTTCTCAACATAGTCACAATAATTATTTTGTTAACCGAGTTAAGGAGACCATCTTTCAGAGTGTCATTCAGTCACAGAAACAGTTGACATGTCACTCACTCTGGTGTTGTTTGTTTTAATTAAAGTTTTTTTTAACTACAGCGCCGTTCCCCAGTATTCTATCAAAAGTCCTAGAGTATCTTTAGTGTTTTAAAGTCGTCTCAATATTTTAATATGTGGTTCCTAAGCCTTTAACCGTGTAAAACCAAAATTCAATTAAATAAATATTATCTAGTTGTACGAGGTGTGTCAGTGTCAGTCGTGTCAAAGATATTTATTTAACTTACTCGTACGATACCTTTAACGATACAGTAAAAATTTCAAATGTAAATCATAACGAAATAAGTTTGTCCCATTCCAGTGTTACTGCGACGGACGTGATAAAGTTTTCCCATCATCAATATGTTTATAGATTGAATATTGGGACGGTCATTAAGTAACGAAGTTTACAAAAGGAGAGTGTAATTTTTAGGTGTTCCAGTGAACCGTGTAGCCGTGCTATATTTTTTGATTGAATATCCTCATAGAGCACTAACATGGATAGAATAAAATATATTTTAGTACGCCTTAGGGAAGTAAGTGAATAGTGTGACTTGCCGTAGTGATATGACACTGTAGATTGTATATTTGTCTCTGTACATACCATAGGTAGCGCCGGGAGTCGTGTATGTGTGTAGACGGACGTAATAAAGTATTTTTGTCTATTTTGATTTTTATTTTTCAAACCCTTTTATTCAATAAAACATAATATGCAAAGCTTTAGGAAAACCAACTGACACTTGGTGTGCTGATTTTAATAAAATATCACTCTCCCGTAACACAAAGTAATGTAGTAAAAATGAAACTGGTATTTTTAAAATTTATTACATTTAATTGTAATTTAACTTCTTCATGTGTTTAAATAAAATAAAAAGTATTTGTTGTTTGTTGGTTTAATACGGCGATTATTTCTCATGGGAGTAGGTCCGCGGTAACGACAATACTGAGAAGTTAAAAAATGACTTCAACGTGTAGTTTAAAAGTAACCTTGACGATTAATGAATAAACTTGCCGAGGATTTAACCGCGGGTGGCGGGACTTGACTTTTACTTTATTTTTATTCTTTATTTCAGAATTGATTCGTGAAATAAATACTAATTTAATGATTGTCGTTTAGCAGTTATACGAGCTTTGCAATGTGTTTCGACAATACTGATCTGAAATATCCTTAAAAAAAAATAATATTAAAATGATAATAAAAATGTTAACAAAAATAAAAATCTTTATTAAAAAGTCAGTTTTATACAAACAATTCTTTGATTGTCAAAGCTACCACCGGCGCGGCAAGCTATTTGACAGTGAGCTGAGAAGAGATGGCCACTAACTCGGCGACGTGCTTGTTCTTTTTATTTTAAAGCTGTTCTTAAAATATGAAATACGTTTAAGTGTAATAAATGTTGAAGTCCCTGCCGAGTGTCATGTCAAGTCATGTCCAGGAAGCGTCACGTTTTAGATATTTACGTTCCTTAACAAGTTTTTTAATTTATTAAAGGGTAGTCTTAACGTTCACTCGGAGCTTGTCGAAGCAGGGTGTACATTTCTCCATAAAGGAATTACTCACGGTTTTGAGTCGAGCAACAGGTAAAGCGAGCCTGCGTTCGTTCCTCGTATTTATACGATGTACATCAGTGTGTTTCATAAAATTATTCTTATTTTTTTGCACATATTTGTGTTTTTCAAAAATATACTGACCGGCGACCTTGAGCATATTACATTGCTTAAACTTATCTCGTAAGGAGTCCCCGGGGCCCGAATTGTACATTGCACGGACAGCTGTCCTATTTATGTCAGCGGCGTTATTTATTGATGTCAACCACTTCCACCACTTCACCACCACCTCATCTAACACCTGTTGTACATTAAAAGTTGTAAATCTGACAAGTTTAGTCTTTTTATAGTAGAGTGAGACAAATATCTTTAAAGATATACCGTAATGTATTTTTAATATTTAAGGTCCTAAAACATTTTAATAATGTCTTTTAAGTCTATTTTTTGAAAATTGAAATTAAAGTTCAATATTTAATTTTTTTTTGTAGTATTAGGTCTACAACTTTGCTCCCGCCGTTTTCCAAAAGATGGCGCTAGTAGCCAGTAATAGTTCAAATAAATAAATCACAGTTGTTTTCCATCAGTTTTGACATCTATAAATATAACCTTACATCGATATTAGTTAATTTTTGTTTGCGTCATATAGTTACACTTAATTAAATATGTCAACTTATAAACCGAATTCACGTCATTTGCGGGAGATTTTACTTTTTCATTTCAACATGAAAAAATCGGCGGCTGAGGCTCATCGGGTTATTTCAAGTACTTATGATGATGATACTATTAGTGAAAGAACGTGTCGCGAGTGGTTCCAGCGCTTTAAAAGCAGTGATTTTGTTGTTGAAGATCGGCATAGCGGTGGCAGAGAAGAAAAAACTTTTGAAGATGATGAACTGGAGGCTTTACTTAATGAAGTCTCGTGCCAAACTCAAGAACAGCTAGCAAAATCATTGGGAGTAACTCAGCAAGCAGTATCAAAACGCCTGGAGCAGCTGGGGATGATCCAAAAACAAGGATACTGGGTACCGTATCAGTTGAAACCAAGAGATGTTGAGCGACGTTTATTTGCTTGTGAACAGCTGCTTGAAAGACAAAAACGAAAAGGATTTCTTCATCGTATTGTTACTGGGGACGAAAAATGGGTGCACTACGACAACCCTAAGCGACACACATCATGAGGATTGCCCGGCCACACTCCTACGGCGACACCTCGACAGAATATTCACGGATCCAAGGTCATGTTGTGTATTTGGTGGGATCAGCTTGGCGTAATTTATTATGAGCTGCTAAAACCTTCTGAAAAAATTACTGGTGCACTTTATCGAACGCAATTAATGCGTTTGAGTCGGGCATTAAAAGCAAAACGGCCGCAATACGCTGATAGACACGAAAAAGTAATTTTGCAACACGACAATGCTCGACCTCACGTGGCGAAAGTAGTCAAGACGTACCTCTAAACACTGAAATGGGAAATTCTACCTCACCCGCCATACTCTCCAGATGTTGCTCCATCTGATTACCATTTATTTAGGTCGATGGCACACGGCCTGGCGGGCCAGTGCTTCGATTCTTTTGAAAAAGTGAAAGAATGGATCGATTCTTGGATCTTATCAAAGAATGAAGAATTTTTCCGACGCGGGATTCGTTTGTTGCCTGAAAGATGGGCCAAAGTAGTGGAAAGTGACGGACAATACTTTGAAACATAAACAAGATACCATTTTTTTAAATATAATTTTTAAAATAAAAAAAAAAAACGGCGGGAGCAAAGTTGTAGACCTAATAATAATTCAGCGACAGCAGGAGAAATTAAAATATTAAAATAAGCTTTAATTCGGAATTTATTAACTTGAAAAAAATGTTATATTTTTTTAAATCATTTTCCATGTTTCAGGAATGGGCATTCAGTTAAAATATTAGTTCTAAGCTTTCCCATCTCCCTTACAATTGTAGAGGAGTAAACACAATTTTTGTTATTCATTGCTACTAATTAATTACTACTTAAATGGCGCTAATCTCCCACAATCAATCAGAGGTAATTAGAATTTAACATATTTTTTATTTTTTTTGTTTAGGTCAACAGTTTGTAAAATATTATCAATACAGTTCCATGAATAAGTTTTAAGGAGTATATAATTTTAATTATCTGAATCGAAAAGTGTTATAAACAGCTGTCAGTCCTCAAATACAGTAATGTTTTGATTAGATGAAACATTCTCAAGGACAAGTTCCAAAGGATCACATAACGAAATGGGGGTTTATATATAATCCACAATAGATCGATCGCTCCAGCTCTGCATAGGCCATCTCGACAGGCCGATCGACGGACGGACGACTTTCACAATACCTTTGCGTTCATTACATTGTAAGTGGTTTTTAATACTGATTGGCAAAACTAAACATATTATGATTTTTAAACCGACGCGTTCTAACACACATTATATGAATTTCATGTTTTCATAAAGAGCTCCATTCCCGTTCCTTTACCTGTCAGTCCTCGAGTGTTCGATGCACCCTACGCCTGGTATTAAATTACATTACTTTTACGATTAGAATAGCAATAGATGTTTTTTTTTGTGAAATTAATTTATAAGTTTCTTTATTATTATTACATATATATTTTTATTGAACTGCTCAATCAAAGCGGTAGCCTTATTAGCCAAATACTTGGCCGAATTAAAATGAAAACAAACAGTACTCATAAAACAAAAGTTTTATTAAGGTGCACGGGAACTAGGGGAGGTTGGAAGCAATGTACTCGTATTTAATTAAAGAGGAAATAAAACAAACGTATAACATTATGGAATTGGAATTGTTTATTAAGATATTATTTACAAGATTTAAACTTTTACAATGTGACTCTAACTACTCTTATGGCATACAGTAGGATGTCTACCCTACGGTCATTGTACAAAGTACAAAGTCGTCCGACGCGACGCACACCTCTCGTGCAACATTTTATATTCCGTACACTAAAAAAACCTATTTTAATTTTATCTTCAATTCCGTCTTTCCAATGCAGATTAAACAAAACCTTGTACTGTCGAGTTCTTAAAACGATATTTACACTCCTAATTCTAAAATGGAATAACCTAAAATATATTTTGGAATAAATAAAACGATATCAACACAATATACAAATATATAAAAACCGATATCGTTAACTTTCAAACTGAATCGGGCAGTCTATGTACAGAAATCCAGAATTCATTCGAAAACCGACCGTAACACCGCGACGGACGGTTGAAAATAACAATTCAAATATTTACATGAAAATATCACAAACGTCGGATAACATTTCAAATAATTGGAATGAAATTTGGAACATCACATGTTCTAGGAAGTCGGAGAGCTCGAGCGCGCGCTACACGGTGAGACTCGTGATCAGCTGCTGGCAGAGCTTCCCGTACTCTCTGTGGTCTCCCGATATCCTTCTCATCTTGAGTCCCTTCTTCTCTTTGCTCTTGCTCTCGCAGACGACCAGCTCTATCTGTATCCCGCCGGAGTACTCCAGGTTCAGAAAACCCGTCAGTGCCTCGGAGTCGTCGTGCTTGTGCGTCTGGTCGCCCGTCTCAATGAATATATTCTGCGGCGGCACTCGGACGTTGATCGTCTCCTTCAGCAGCTCCACTATCCTGTGCGAGTCCAGCTGCGAGCACACCGTGGACAGCGCCACCTCGTAATACTCTTGAACGCACGAAACTTTTTGAGGACTCAACAGTATTGGTATGTTTTTCACTTCGGGTCTACAAATTTCAGATAGGCGGAGGTCCATCGTCGATCTCTGTAACTTCTCTATGTCGCGGGAGTGCGGGCTCTCCTCCCTGTTCTGGTCCAGTCGCACGTCCGTCGGCATGTACACGTCTTCGTTATACTCTTTCACTTCCCCCAGCATGCCCTGAGCGGAAAATGAAGTTCTTGGAGTTTCGCCCTTTTCTGAAAAGCTTCCTCTCCCAAAATCGCTCCTTTCTGAGATCGAGGACCTCCCGTAGTCCCCTCGCTCGGAAAAGCTACCGCGATCCGAAAACGAAAAACTACCCCTATTCTCGCTAAAACCAGAACTAATTGACACTATGTTGGAGTAAATCGATTGGACGTTCTGCTCGCAGTTGGGTGACGCGTTGGCGGAGTCGTTGCTGAGAGAATCGTCGCTGAAGCCCAGGGACTTGTCGCTCCCGCGTCGCTCTCCCGATAACAACTTGCCCGTCTCGTCCACGCTCTCCTTGGGAGACTGCATCTCGGTGTCCTTCGAGTCCTCTTTGTTATCGACCGCCTCCGTCTCTTGGCTGACCTTCCTTCCTATTCCCTTGGTGATGGAAGGTCCGTCCAGATCGGACGGCTCGGATATCACGAACTGAGGGAGAGGGTACTTATTTTCCAAGCTATCGACGCTGTCCTCCGAGGACGACGCCACGAGGGTTATCTCGGACCCGAGACAGTCGGTCAGACTGATCTGCGGGTGGGTCGAGACGTAGCTCTGGAAGCCTCTGTCCGGGAATTTGGTTTCCCCGTTCTGAGTTCCGTTGCTTATCTCCTCCTGAATCATATCCAGGGGAGATCCCGGATTCGATATCGGGGAGTTGTTGAGCGACCGGTGAGCCACCACGTGTATCTGGGGATGAACCATGGGGTGCAGTTGGGGGTAGTTTGTGTCCATTTCGACGTTGCTCCTCAGGTCCAGTGGGGTCGCGTTGGCCTGCGGGGTCCCTCGGGTGATAGACCCCGTGTGTAAGTAGCTGAGGCCTTCCGTTATTTGGTGTAGCGGGGAGCCGGGACTCGCGGGACTCGTGTGACCCGATATAAGACCGTAGCTCCCGTACGAGTGAATCGATTTCAGCACTTCTTGCGATAATTGTGGAGAATACAGATTGTTGAGATTTATACCTAGTTTTATTGAGAGGTCCTGTAAGAACAAACATTATATTCACAAGATATTATTATTATTATTGTTATATACTATTCAGATTTACATAATATAATAAAAAAATATAATAATTAGTGTAAGTAGAATTTTTACCTGAGGTGGTTCTGCCGTGCTGAGGTCAAGCGTAGGAGCGGATGACCCAGAGTGGATGGGTGACCCTGAAGAATATTATCTTAATAAGTGATTATTTTAACAAAATATAATATCCATTTTAGGATTATCAGAAATGAAAGATATTAAGAAACTAAAAAAGTTCCTATAGTAGTTGAGTAGGATAATGAAAGAAGAATTATTTTTAAGTGATAACGTCTATTAATAAAATGAAAAATCTGAACGTGTTTTATACATATTTGTCTATTGAAGGAATTATTATTGGAACGATGGCACTACAATGATTAACAGTATTAGTTCAAGTTCGATTACTTTAATATAAAATGATAATACAACGAGAATTCAACGAATGATCGTTATGTGGTGGATTGGAAGAATGTAACCGACCGGGCATGGAGGCAGACAGCGTGTGCGGCGTGAAGGTCGTCTCGGACGGAGGCGAAGCCCCGCCGCAGGCCGCCCGCCGCTCCAGACCCCGCTGCGGAGAACGGTCATTATAATTATCATTGAAGAATTACAATTGAAGTGCACGTGTGATGAATGATTATTTTGTTGAAGGCGATAATGTTAGAGTGTAATAAAATATAACATTAAGCCACCGGTCGCTGTGAGACGGGTTTTAATAGTTTAGTGATCGGATTTTTATGTAACGAGTGGTACGGAGCACTCTGATGTGTGTGTGTCACCTGTAGCTGCTGGTACTCCATCCTGGCGGTGGCCAGAGGGTGCGCGGCGCGAGGCGGACTCAGCTCCGCGCGTCGCACGGGCGAGTAGCGCTCCGCGTGCTCGCGCGCTGCACACAGACACACATACATACATACACGTACACTCCGCCAGCCTCGTAAATATATAATAAAAATTTATTTATTAATAAAATATTAAAGTAAAAAAACAATTAAAGATTTCTGTATTTTCGGACGGATGCGGGTTGATATATTAATATATTAATATTAGGTGGCACGTCGCCCGCTCGACTTACCCTTAAAGTGAGTTCAAGCATACAACATCACACACCGTGCAGAAAAACTACAAACACTGATGCAAAACTAACAAACTAACAGATAACCAATAAATAAAACTCACTGACCTGTGCCCGGTAAAAGATTTCGAAGTATCAAAGGAGGTTTTGATAAATTCTATAACTTACCCAACACCCATAATTAAATATAATTACCCATTTCCTGTACGGTCGCCAACATTTGTAGTTTACCGCGCTGGGGGCCAGAGTACTTGCGCTGGCGGGGGTACTGTCCCTGGAACCCCCCCACGGGCGTGCCCGCGGTTATCGACCCCGAGAGCACGTTCCCGCAGGAACCGAAGTTATAGGGGAAGTTGGTGAAGTGGGTGGTATCGATCGGGATACCGGACGTGATAGAGCCCTGGGTGA
This sequence comes from Melinaea menophilus ssp. n. AW-2005, assembly GCA_918358695.1. Taxonomy (NCBI): domain Eukaryota; kingdom Metazoa; phylum Arthropoda; class Insecta; order Lepidoptera; family Nymphalidae; genus Melinaea; species Melinaea menophilus. The sequence goes on from OU911038.1 coordinate 19,321,786, forward strand.
GGTAGTTTTGGTTCTGGATCGGGGACCCGGAGAATACGGAGCCCTGATTGGCGGATAGGGTCGGGAAGTTTTGGTTTATGAGCGGCGTACCGGACATTATTGAGCACTGGTTCTGAATTGGACGCTGGTTTGGTGGGAAATTTTGGTTCTGAATTGGGGTACCGGAGATTATTGACCCCTGGTTTTGTAAACAATAATTTTGACTTTGGATTGGCGTACCGCACATTATTGAGCCCTGGTTTGGCAAAGAATTGAAAGTTTGACTGATGGGGGTTCCGCCTAAAATGGACCCCGGATTTGAGATAGCGCTAAAGCTATTGGGTTGATTTCCACTAAAAGTTTGAGTCATCGGGGTACCGATCACGATTGACCCCTGACCCGCCTTTTGGGTATCATTAATAATTGAACCCGTCTGGGACACCACAGCCCCGTGAGTGGGCGAAAATTGGGACAACGAGGGGGTGAAGGGAGTAACGACCTGATTCGACCCCATTATACTCCCCTGAGGGATAGTTTCCAGTACTGGCTTCATAGATTTGGTGTAATTGGGGGTGCCCGCCGTTATCGACCCCTGGGCGGGAGCGTTCCCGGGGGGTGGGCTCTGGAACCCTCCCTGGATGGAAGGGGGGAGGTAATTGCGATTCATCCGAGCCTCTACTTCCATTACTAGCTCGGGACTAATAACTAAAAATGTGGACAAATATTAGCTTCATGCACTAATTAGGTGATTCGTATCTGATAGAAGAAATATATTAAATAGATCCATATATTATAGCATTCATTGTATTTACTTAAATATCGTCAAAGGCTATTGACTATTTTGTATTTTTTCTATCAAATCAATAAAAATTGCATTAAAATAATGTTGCAATATTAAGCTTTTTGCAACCAAAAATAAAATGAAATTTATGCTATTGTCTACGAAAACATATCTTTTAATTATTTGAAAGTCATTGACTCTTCAACCCTGGATAAGTTAAACTTAAAAGTTATAATATTTAGCTCTGTCTATTATTATTAATACTAGTATTACAAGCCGAGGAGTTTTGGTTTATTCAAAACGAGGTGGTTATTTTTAATTACTGTAGCTTCGCACTACACTGGGGCGTGCGCGGTTCCAACCACACGAGCACGTACTCATGTGTTAATAACACACTCTCAGAGTTCAATGTGTAGATATATTTCGTAGACAATAATATTAAAAACACACATTATAAAAAAAAGTTAATAAAACAAATTGGATTATTATATAATATTGTATGATTGTTTCATTTAATATATTTAAGATAATAATCCATCTATGTGTATGCAAAACTACAGACAATAAACAAACAGTAAAGGAGAGCTCGGCTCGCTCGCGCTACTCACCGGGGGGTCTCTCCGTGACGGTGAGCAGCCCCGAGCGCCGCACGCGGGGCGCGCTCGACTGGAAGAGGAGGGGACGGTCAGAAAGTTGCTTTTTTAGTATAATGGTTAATGTAGTTGATGTGTGTTTGTGTCGCTCTGTGTTCGTGCGTCTGCATGTACATATGTGCGCGTCTCTCTCTGGGTGTCTGTGTGTGGGCGTACTTACGGCGGCGGGGGTGACGCAGGCGGCGGAGACGGAGGCGGCGTCCTCGGGCGTGGCCATCGTGTGTCTCTTGCCGCTGCCGCGGTTCAACATGTACCTGCCGCCAGACACCACTGGTGACTTGCTCATTGTTAAACCACTACGGTACAGAGCGGGGACAATGGGGGAGATTGTTCCAAATGAATAAATAACTCTCTTTGCATTGCCGATGTAAAATATTAGTATTTGACACAAGTACGTAATCATTTTATTATTTAAATAAATGTTAAACTGTATACGGTACCATTCATATAACACAATGATACATGGTGTATACCGCGGACGTTAGTTGGTTAGTGGATGCTCCGTACCTGCACAGGTTGTTGTTGTAGGCGGAGTCGCTCGTCTGTTCGTCCGTCTGTTCCGTAGATTCCGCGTTTTCCGAACCACTGTCGGATATCTGAAACGAAGGATTTTATTTAAAAAGCTGAGCTAAGGTGGCGTTGTATACATAAGTTTGTCTGAGTATATTCACTTTTGTATGTGTGTGTTTACCTGTATGTGTGCGTGTATACCTGTGTGTGCGCGTTTACCTGTATGTGTGTGTGTGTGTGTGTGTGCCGGTGTGTACGTGTTTACCTGTATGTGTGCGTGTGTACCTGTGTGTGCGTGTGTGTGCTCACGTGTCGCGGTGGCGCGGGTGCGTCGGGTGCTCGTCGCACGTGTGCGCCACCGTCCGATGCTCGACGACCGAGGAGAGACGCTGCAACAGATAGTACAAATATAAGATTACTTAGTCAAGGCAGCTTTATGAGATTTAACAATTCAAACGCTTGGCTGCATTCGAGCTAGGTGAAGCCAAAAACATATTGATATTTGCTATTCTTATATTATCAGAGATTCCGTTACTTTGAGTAACTAAAGTAGTTTCTTAAATCAATAACACCAACTCTCTAACCATGCTATGGTATACTGTCCCTGTATAAAATAAAATAGTAACAAGGCAAAAAAGTATGTATTAATTTTAGTTTCCATTTAGTCAGGTGTGTTCCTGATAGACTGTCACTGTAATTTGATAACGATGCACTAAATGTATTGTGATTTGGTAAAATTTGGTGTTGTCATAGTTTTTTATGCTTTTCTAAAATAAAACTAATTATTAAAAGCTTTGCGATAAATTTGGGGCCTTGGGAATATTTGCAGGAGGAAAGTAGAGGTGAAGTATTTTAACACAAGTGACCTTGCGTCTGCATGGCGACGGGCGGCTTGAGCAGGTGGTGGTCCTTGACGCTGCAGTAGCGCGGCGGCTGGTGCTGCACGGCCGGCAGCTTGGCCGCCAGGTTGGTGTTGGGGAGAAGGGACATCTCGTGCATCCGACTGGGCATGGGGTTTTGGTGGGGTTGTTGCTGAAATTTAATGTGGTTAATGTGAAAATAATTCAATTTCGGTTATATTTCAAACGATCTTTAGTCGATAAAAGTAATATATGGTATAAAATAGTGCTTATTTTTTTTTCCTTCAAATGAAATAAACAATTAAATATCTTTATCCTTTTATTTAAAATATTTTATAAAAACAAAAAGTACTAAACATTCCCGTACCGGGAATCGAACCCGAGCCTCCTGGGTGAAAGCCAGGTATCCTAGCCACTAGACCATACGGGAGATGAGTATACATATGAAAAAGCTTATCAATATGTTTCAATAATACAACAATAAAATAAATCTAACAATAAATTATCATACATTTCATCAGAGGTACTTTATAATATATATATATATATATCGTTTTAGTGTAACCTTCAGGTATAACTAATTACTTACACTGAAGTGAGCCGACGCACACAAAGGTACAGTTCTCGAAGATAATTCGCCCGTCTGAAATTATATTGTAAATAAAGGAAATTAAATAAAAAATATATATAAAAATAAAAAAAACATTTAGTAATATTTACAATTATTTTATAAATGACAAAACTAGGAAACAATAAAAAAAATAGATTTCCCGTACCGGGAATCGAACCCGAGCCTCCTGGGTGAAAGCCAGGTATCCTAGCCACTAGACCATACGGGAGATGACAAAGATTCCGAAATTTTCGAATTGACATTCCCTCATATAGGTTTAGATAATTCTAAGTGAGACATTATTTTGTTTTATTAATAACTTTAGTAATACCAATGATCATCTTCGACTTAACGGGGTCCGGGTTACATCTCACTATTGAGAGCATTTTTACAAATGGCTAATGATACGCCGTAAGAATATATAACCAGCTTGCATTAATAAGTTGCAATAATTGAACGTATGTACGTATGTCACCTGTTCGTGCCTGCAGTCCCCGGGTCCCACGGTGTGTCTCCTGGCGGCGGGCGGAGCCCCGGGGCGCTCGATCTCCGCCCCTGTCTCCAAAACGCGGGATGAACCAAACTGGAACCACACCAAATACAATTATTACTATATACAATGACCTCGATCCAATAAGACAAGTATTTAGAAAAACCTAAATAAGATTTGTGATGAAATTTTTAGATTCTGAATTTTCTTTATATCACCTAAGAAATCATGTTTTTGATCGGGGGACACAGTGCCAACAATGTTACTTTAAATAACGCTTATCTTCTAAAGTCGTCCTGAAGGCACACAAACTGACAAACAAACACACCTAGTACTTTAATCACAAGAAAATATGTTTTGTAGATGTATGAAAATATTCTCACACTAACTGTTTTAAAATCTCTCCCAACAATGACGGCTCGGGGAACGTATACTTATCAATATTTCCATTCAATAATGGAAACAATTTATAAGTATATAGTAACTGTATATATATATATATAGAACCATACTTTATACATAGAATAATTGCTTTCTTTAATTCTGAAGTTATCTTCCGTGGAATAATCCATATTTGGTTTTATATTAACCTTCTATTTACAAAGATGATTCATTTGTATTTATAAGTTCACCTTCTCAAAGCTGTCTCCGGAATGTCCCACAGTGAGGTATCCGGGCTGCAGGACTTCTGCGCTGTCCTCGGCTTCCATCTGCTCCTCTTCACTGCTCTGTGATACAAAGTATACATAATATTTTGGCAGATATGGTAGAGATGAACACTTCTTAAATAGATGAACCGATTTTGGTGAAATTTTTGGTATATTTGTTTGGCAACTTATTAGTTTAGATTTACAATTGGACCCAGTAGATGGCTCTACACTCAGACTACGTTTTTGTGTCATTTACAGGAATATTTCTGTCCGTGCGTTAAATATAGAACAAATACTAAACAACACTCAATACTAACCTTACAACTAGTGAGATCTAGGGGTGTGCCCGTTGTCGAATCTAAAGAATCTGAAAAATATAAAATAGTATTATATATTATATTTATAATATCACTTATACAATGCTATACTTATTATCTATAGACACACAAATATTATTTGTTATGAGAAATGAACTCTACGACTACGATCTAGTGTCTAGACGATTTCTTAATTTGCTTTGGATGCAATTGAAATGAGTTATCACAGCATAGATTCTCCTGCTGCAAGTCTATTTTTAGGTGAGAGTTTGGTAAACGGGCAGACGCTTTACCTGCGGTACGTAGTCTCTTGAAGAGTTAGGCTTGAATGGGTAAAGGCGGTTAGAAATGTTGTTTAAAATGAGTTGTACCGCAATCGATTATCGATATGTGAGTTCATGATTAGGCACCAAATGCAAAATATGTAGCTGGATGTCATTGTGAGTCTCACCTCTGTCCATTTCTGACGAGGCGTCTTTCTGTGCTAATTTGTCTATCAATAAGTGGTAGATAGCCGATATGTGGTCGAACCTCTCTTCTTGTACTGACTGGAATGTTAACAAAGTTTTACGTTAATATGTCATATCGGTATGAAATCGTAAGGCACTTTAACTTAACTTAACAAGCAGATCACGCCGTAATTTTGTTTTCAAACGGGAGTTTTTTAGTACCGATAGTGAGGGTCACAGTTGCACGTTATGTAATCTTAAATAAACAAATCTGACGTCCGTTTGAGTGCTAAAAGCATTCAATCTAAGATATATAATTTGTTGTATTCATTTAAACAGTTGTCGATCACCTGCTGCACGTGCTGCAGCGTGAGTCCGGGCAGCGTAGCGAGGCGGGCCAGCGCGGCTTCGTGCGCGGAGCTGTCCTCACGCACCGCTCCCGCGTGACACGCACATCCACCCGACGACGCATCTGAGGACACACACGCGCTGATACACGCACGCACACGCACATCTATTCGACGACGCATCTCGGGAGACACACGCACTGAGACACGCACGCACACGCACACCCACCCGACGACGCATCCGACGACACACACGCACACCTGCCCGACAACGCATCAGATGACATACACAGAGACTTACGGTTCTTTTGTATGCATCTGGTTCCTATAATACTGGTAACTGAATCTTTATTGTTGCACACAACTAAACTCTTCACATACACACGCTCACTCTATACACATAAGAACAGAATTGATCACAATCAATTTAACTTTCAATAGCTAAATTAGATTTCATGACGCACATACACTCAAAAATGTCTATTCTTTATCAAGTTTGTAGTTTATATGTACCGTAGACCCCGGGGCCGGGCCCGGGCTGGTGCGCCTGCAGCCAGCGGTGCCGCGCCACGCCTCGCAACGACAGCCTCCGCTCGGGCTCCACCACAAGCATGTGCCGTATGAGATGCTCACACTCTGTAACATATTCATAGCTTTATGGTTTTTTTTTAAACAGTACACCAATTATATTAACGAACTAATTTTCCACCCCTCAGATCTATTTTAACTTAAAATATTGTTTTAGACATACCATGTATTTTGAAGCAAATCAATATAATCTTTGAAAAAAGTTATGAATGATGTATTTATTTGGCCACTACCCTGCACTAATAAATGTATGAGATAGACACCTTGCGACATGAAGTATGGTATCCTGAACTTGCCGCTGAGCACGACCGCCCGCAGCTCGCTGAGCGTGCAGCCGTCGAAGGGCAGCGCGCCGCACACCAGCACGTACAGCACCACGCCCAGCGACTGCGCACACACAACAACAACAATAATAATCAATATTAATTATTGATGATCAATTAACCTAACGGGACTTATAGTCTTTCATATATTTCTGTAATATTTATTATACGTAATAAAAATAAATTTGGTCAGATTGAATTTAGCCTGTCTCTCGGTCGTCACCGACCCATATATCGGCCTTGGGTCCGTCGTACTGTCGGCCCTCGAAGAGCTCCGGCGCGGCGTAGGGCGGCGACCCGCACCACGTGGACAGCGGGGAGCCCGACGTGTACTCGTTGCTGAAGCCGAAGTCCGCCAGCTGGAACGCGTGTATCGCTTTTTTACTTTTATTGTGTGGTGGTACTTTAATTTTTTTATTAATGAAAGTGAAATAAACATTTTTATACATAATAATAAATAAAAGAAACAGAAGTATTTTCATCGGTCCCAAAATAGTCTATAAAAATGAACGGGGGGCGGGGATCACCTTAATATTCATATCCTTATCGAGCAGTAGGTTCTCCGCCTTGAGGTCGCGGTGCACGACCCCGCTGGCGTGGCAGTACCCCACGGCCGCCACCATCTGAGAGAACGAGCGGGCCGCCTCGGACTCCGGCATGCGACCCTTGGACACCAGGTGATCTGGAAACATCACAATATTGGGAAGCTTTTTAGAGGGTTAACTAGATGTTCTGGAATGTTGAAGATCTTGACAATACTCAAATTATCCTAATTAATATAAGATGATCTTGAATATTAATTCGTGGTTGAATTGTGAACCCCCATCTTTTGTCAAGTCTACTGCGGCCCCTTTGGGAACTGAAGCACTGAACTGTTTTACATTAATAAAATTATATCAGTGAATAATTATGAATCTTTTAAAAACTATGAAGATATAATGAAACATATATTGTAAGAAAAACAAAGAAAAGGGTTTGAGATTTTAACAGCAAAAAGATTTCTCTTCCTCTTTAATGAGAGTTGAGTAACGAACTGTTGAACGTCTCCACTAACACAACCCAACAATAATCGCTACACATATAATGCATATATATACACATGCGTAACATATGGAGTATATACATTTTGAAGTCGGTTAAAAACTACCGAAGCAGTTTAATATAAATGATAAAAAATATTTAATTAAATCGTCTGGTTTAATTGCAATTGACAGCCGTACAGTTTTAATAGCTTAAGATTAGAACGGTCCCACTTCACTAAATCAACCCAATTAATTAAAAATGGGAACGTTGTACAGCTTCGACGTAGTTAATTAGTATTTAACTATTGGAATTACGTGAAAAACATATTTAATTACATTTTATATAAAATTATTATAATGTTTCTTTAGAATTACAGAGCACTGGGTTATACATAGCAAAATGTGATTTTGGTCGGATTTCATCACTTGCAAGCGAGCGATGTCGCGGTTTAAGCCCACGCTAGTCGCTACCTGTCACTACTTGACAGATTGTATAGTCCGTATTTGTCCGCCGATATCATTTAGTATCTATTTGTTTTGACTGCATCAGTGGGATGTCTTGTGTTTAATCATTTAAAATAAATTATAATTTTAGTTAAATGTATTGTAAAGTTAAATCAATTTTACAATTAACTCGTGAGTCCGGACTCACGGGTTAACTGAAAAGTATAATGTCAATTCGTCCCAGGATTAATGTTGATCACAAATAATCTGAACAATTAGTTATATCTACAATCGCATGTAGCATTTTTACTACTAATAACATAGTAAGTTGTGTGAGGCCATTGAGTCTGCCATTGAAAGATGACCACAATGTTCCAGCGGCACCTCTTTCATGAGTATCTTTCATTGACCACAGGTGGAATATACTGTACCCACCTCAATAAATACAAATCAAGACGATTTCCTTACCAAATATTTCTCCATTTGGCGCGTACTCTGTGACGAGGTATAAGGTGTGGCTGCTCTCCATCACCTGCAACCAGAGAACGACATCAACAAGAGATAGTTATACGTTTAGTACTCGTGTGGTATTAAATAAAAAGGAGGATAGGGAGGTCATTACTTAAGAAACCACAAGTGAAGACAGTCAAACCAAACCACGGGGTACTATTAGCATGATTGATATTGACAGACATACAGAAATAAATATATTTTTGTATATATCTTCAACAAGCACTTGGTCGAAATAAACATTTAATATTTTTGGAGACATTCAACGGACCAACAAAATTGTCATTTTCTACAAAACAATTTATAAAGAGTAATTACTTTTTGAACGATGTAGATGTAAAATAATAAATCCCTAAAAAATATAAGCAGAATCCGTCGGCATATGTGATCAAAATATAAAAATATTATCTGACATATTTTAGAACTTAAAATGATTATTTGTAGTGTCCTCTCAGATCAAGGCGTTATCTCCGAGAGATATCGCACTGGTCGATGTTATCGATACAAATTAAATTGTTCCACCATTGCTAGCACTAAAAGAGTTGAAGGGATTTAGCTCCCGCGTAAAGGGAACTTGACCTTTAATACAACACAAACCAACGCATTACACAGAACAATTCTTTGAATTTCATAAATTATTAGAGCAAACAACCGACCTGTGGGTCGAGTCTGCAGGAAGCTATCTATGGCCGATTTTGACTGCCGTGATATAGGAAATAACTAGTATGCAGATCTTATAATGGACTATTAAGAAGTTAATTAGATCACATTTTAAAAACTACATTCTTATGTATGAAAATAACATTGAATGTAAAGCAGCTTTTTGTTATTTAATTAGAAATACTTTTGTTTTAAATATTGTGTATTAGTATGTCTTCTATCAGCTGATTTTATTCCGAGAACTTGCGAGTTAGAAATAAAGGAGCTTTCACATTGACGATACCGCCAACGAAAATGTGATCATAGTTCGCGAAAACGGGAAAAAAAATAATATAAAAAATTTCTTGATTTTTCTTTTTACATTTCTAAAAATTCTTCACAAAGACCCCTTCAATCCAACACCTGGACGTACACAGTGTCCTCACCTGGTACAGTCTGACGATATGCGGATGTCGCAGTCTCTTCATGATGGCTATTTCCCGAAACGTCTTCTTCAGATTGTCCTCATCCAGTCTAGATTTGTCGATTATTTTTATTGCTACCTGAAAATAGATGTAAAGAAAAAGTTGATTTCTCCTCCACGATAAAATCATTAATTCAGGTAAAGAAATAACACACAAAAATGTAACATTTAACAACACGGAGTGAAACGAACACTCCGTGGTCGTGATATCTTCCTGCGATACCGACATTACAAAAGCAATCAAAATACAGAACAAGTATACCATTAATATATATCTAAAATGTCTATTCTGAATGAAAGCTAGGCTATCTTAATATATAAAGCACAAAGACACTCATTCACTGACTCATTCATCGCTCTACAGCCCAAACCGTTATACCTAGAAAGCTGAAATTTGGACACAAGACTCCTGACATATTGAATAGGTGCAATAAGAAAGGATTTTGCAAAGCTCCAAACCATTCCAAAGTTACAGCTAAAAAACTGCAAAGTTTACCCCCTGCTCCCTCTCTTCTTCACTTTCGCCGTCCGTCGCGAAGCACGGGTAACCTGCTAGTATTCATTATATTATCGCTAGAGGCAGGAAGCAAGTAAAGAGCACCGCCTCCTCCCCTGCAGTGGAACGCATTCCGTGTAACAGCTGGTTTGTTTTAATAAACATTGATAGGACTAATGAACTCGCGGATGGGAGTGAGTACTCTATGGTGAGGAAATAAACCAATAACGGAATTCCCGCGTGGTTTTGCGGTAAAATACAAAATGATAATGCTATCAATTATTAAATTAAAATTATATTATATATTCATATAATACAGTCTGGAAATTATCCTCTCAATTAACTGTTGTCATAAGTTATAATACTGTTCCGTCGAAAGTTGGTTTGAGTGATCACGTCGACGTAAAGAATGTATTTAGTTATTCGAAGTGTTCCGCGGCCCTCGGGACGGAGGCCTCGCGAAGGTCGCGGCCTAGAGGCGGCCTCACCCCGCACATGACTAGTCGAAACTGCTACAGAGTGCTTCTCGTCTTTTCGAGCACACAATTTAGAGAGACACTAACAATCCGCCCCGACTTGACCCGATATTAACAACTTTTTACGAATTACTTGATATCTTTCGTCCTTCTCTCGTGCATTATTCTATCCCGATATTTTATTATATCTAACTATAATAATATTCAATTTATCTTTATACAAATTGTCGATACGAAAGAACAATAAAGCAGCATCTAGTATAAGAAAAATAGACGCTTATAAAAATAATATTAATTATATGAAAATAAAAATGCATAAACAAATTGCAGTAGGCGCCAACTTTTTTTGTCTCGCGTTCGACTGAGCGCCCGAGCCACCGAGCCACCGCGCCACCGAGCCAACGACCAACCTTCGCGGTGCAATTAAAAAAGCCTAGCCTTCAGACTTTAAAGATGTCTATGGTTTCATTTAAAATTGTATTATATCTAAATTGTTGTTGTCTATGAATTCCAACTAAACTTATCGTTGACCCTCGACCTTTGAACGGAGCTAAAGGGGTTACGTTACGTGTGGGAGGGATATCTAAGGGGAAAAAACGATTACGGCTACGTTTCGTACGGCGATTAGAGCCGGAAGGATAACCTCCGAAGTCCTCTTATCCGTTCATGGAATAATCTCCGAATCTTTCTCAGTCGAAGGATAAATAAAGAAAGAGAAACTATCTATATTTGTGCGACAGTGACCGCTTACTATCAGATGAATCATTCCGTAATCAGTCGATAACTCGTATAAGAGTTGGCTCGAGCGGTACCGACTCGTTATTGCTGTCACAGCCAAGTTTCGAATAAACTTTGATAAGTACGAGGCCGATTCCTAATCCCCCTTTTTCCTCCGTACGATGACAATGGATAATGGATAGATGGAAAGTAGCAATTTTACATCCAGTCCCATAATCCAACAATCATTTCATTCTGTTGTGTGAATTTGATCTACAAGTCACACATTTTTATCGCCATAGCGAGATTTCTTTCAGCTGCCGTTTGGTGTGGCAAATAGGTCGTTTAAGGTTTCGTTGTGTAAAATGCTTACTTGGCCCTTATTAGTAATTAGTACGAACAGACAAATAACACGGTCCGCGCTTAAACTGATTTATCATATTTATACCCATAATTGCTGTACACAAAAAATATTTAATTCAACATATAGGGTGCCTTGTGCGGGTACATTTACAATGCAACAAAATTACTGGCGGGCTTTTTATAATTGGTGTGATTAGCTTGTTATCTAAGAGAACGTATAAAATGATTCACGTCCAAAAATTCAAAATTATCTAATGTTTCCTAACAAATCCAAAAATTGTTTATTAACTTAATTATAATAAAACTACAAATGTATTATGATACGTCGAAGCAGACGAAGTCGCTGACAATAACTACTACGTTGGACGTCGAGGTGGCGGATATAAGTATAGATAAAAAGTGGGAGACGACTCGCACACTAAGATTACGGGCAATATTTTTATAAAACTGACAAACAACACGACTGACAAACTAACAATGACTGAGACTGTCAGCTTTACAACATTGTGTAGTTTGCACTTTAGATGTAATTCAATGTAAACATATATTTGATATACCACGTGACTTCACCAGTTACTATATATATTGTAATACCAGTAAAATATTCAAGAGGATCGTTTTCTTTCGCATTGAAACCTATTAATGTCAATATTATTTTCGATATACGATAAAGTATTAGTTACTTTATTCATTGTTATCTTCTCTGTGATAAAGATAACTAGCTGTGGTCGGCGGCTCTCCTTCTCTATAAAAATATTCACTATATTTTATTTGTAACTCACACTGATAAGTAGATTTGTTAAACTTTCATCCCTTATTAAAGTCTCGTAAAATCCTATGGAGCGTCTACATCCTACTATGAACATCTGTAGTGTCCGGGATGTCATGTCCGTGATTAGGAATTAATATATATTAACATTTAGTGCTTTATTCACCCCTAACCCGCGCATTGCGTGTTACGTTCCTATAACTTGAAGGAGTCGTGCTTTCGCTCCTACAGGGTACGTTCTGTAGTACTTTATCTTTATAAACCTAATAATTTTGACTTTATTTCTTATTTAAACTTTCTAAAACGCAAAGGGCACGGACAATTTTAATTTTATATATACATATATAATAATGTTATAACAAACACACTCAATTGATTGAAACCTTTCACTAAAATAATGCTAAAAAAGTTTTTAATTTCAGGAAAAACACCAAATTATTAACTAAATAATTTACAGTATTTTTTGTTTTAATTACATTTGACAGATTAACAGCGGGTCTCTGTGGTTTATTAATTTGATGAAATACTTAAAAGTCTAGGAATCACTATTTTGTAAGGGTATACTTTTGACTATTATTTAACATAAAATGAAAAGATAATTTTTGAAAGTCTTAAACTTGTTGATTTTCAATAAACTTACTATTTTAATATATCGTATAACAAATATTTTGTGTAATCTATTTTAATAATAAAGATCAATTTGTATATTTAAAAAAATATATTAATTAAAAATTAATTTAAAGCTTATTATGCATTTCAGAACAAAAATATTTGAATAAAGTCAAGGGTAATAATTAATATTTGTATGCAATGGCGGTACGTTACAGATGCAATAGTAGGGGTGTGTGTTGTCTACTCGGTCTACTCGTTCTACTCGTTCCTGTGTCGCGTGTCACGCAAGCCATACTGATTGGTTTTTCATAAATCTTCGGGTTATTCATATTCTATTAGATATCTGAAGCAAAATATTATAAGAAAATTTAACCCTGACACCCGATAAAAAAACTAACTGGTTAAAGATATATGTGAAGTCAAACTAAATTTTGGCAAAGTTATATGAGACCACTGTTAATTACTCGGTGAATTAACGGACTCGGCTCGCGCATCAACTACCCATACCGAGTTTCATCAAATTCGAACCAACCGACGACGCGAAACAGACAATCATTCCAAGAACATAACAACAGTAATGAGGGATAATGTGTTTGTGGTTTTCCTAATATCTATAAAGATTAGTAAACTGAACACATTGCGTACACGTTATTAACACAATATCAACTATGTTAAAACATTAAATAATTATTATGAGAGAGTTGATTTTTTATACCTGTATCATTATAATATACAGGAATGTTAAGAATTTAGCGTAAAATTTAACTAAATCCACGTAGACACCATTGAGAGCAAAAGAAGCCGTTGCAGTGAGGATGGACTTTGAAAAGACCTTCAGGTCCGGCGTCGGCACATGTATTGAGGCCTATTTCCCCAGATGTTTGCTATTCGTGGTCTGCTTTCGTAGTGCGCCGAATGCGCACATCTTTACTTAAAAAAACTATATCATTATTTGGTTTGGAGATGTAAAAATATATTTGTAAAATTTGTATATTGCAATATAGAAAATACTTTCTCCGTTCACTGAATTAAACACTCTCCAACATAAATTGAAAATATCAGAGGAAGATTTGAATCTGAAACCGAGATCCCTGAAGCAGATTTCACGACACCTTGAGGTAATAAGACAAAATACAATTAATGAAGCTTCTTAATCTCAGAATGTTCCTACAATCCTGCAAAATGGATTTGGGATCCTTGGCATCCACCTTTGGCACCACCAGCATAAACATGGTGTCAATATATTGAACAATGTCCACTATCATACCTTCACAGGAAATAACAATTTGCCTAAAAAGATTAGAACATTCTGAAGAGAGAAAACCAAGGTCTGAAGTGGGTGTTTCTTTGTATCGAGTGCATCCATACAAAGAGACAAGATCAAAAAAAGAATAATCTCTTCAGAGGGAATATCACCTCTTTTGGTGTGTTTTTATTCTTTCATTGCAGCCTTCGTTGCATACATGTTTACATATCATATGAAAACTCTATATAATAGTCTTAACTTTTTCAGTCTGTAGTTCACGCCGGTCATGATGTTTCATGCATGTTGTAAGGACCAAAGGGTTTCAACGAGTTTAAAGGAGCACTTCAAATGACATTTTAAAGTGCCCAGCACTTGAGGCTTGAAAGAAATTGTGCTATGATCAATTATCTTTGTTATATTCTTATAGTATTCATTTGTGAAACAATGTTTTTGTTTTTTTTTTATTATAGGTCTCTAGACCCTAATAAACATGAACTAAGGTTTTAAAAGTTTGGTAAAATATAATTGAAATGAAATCTGAAATCGAAATTCAAACCATTTAATAGACCTAGTGATTAATATTAATATATATATTAATAGTCCATGAATAATAAATTATTTCTTAAATTTTATTAACCTTTCAAGTGAAATGATGTTATAATTAGCGGGCAATTGTATCAACACCATACTCTTCATTCAATAATCCATCAGTCTTAGCTATCCTTGATCTGAATTGAGATATTAAATTAACTGAAGCGATGCCAATGAAATAGCAAATAATATTTATTCTATAAACTTTATATTTTATTTCTGTTGGCATTCAATTGAGACCGGACCGGGCCGATCTCCCTAACACCATTAACGGTGACAAGTAACGACACAGATGCTACAAATCTTATTTGAATTCAATTTCTTAAGTCATATTTATTATAACTCGGAATAGTCAACTTTAGATGCCTATGTCTATGTTTTAGTTTCAGATCTCATATATAGATAATTTATATACATCTTACATTAGTTTACAAATTCTCTCTTTATTTCTCAAGCATCTCTTTATTTAGAACCAAAAGAATTTTACTTTGATCACCTTAAGTAATTCTAAACAACATGTACATTGAAACTGAAAATAGAAGTAGAAGAATATTTTTTTTTTTATTTATCTATAAATAAATAATTTCTAACAAAAACTATATTTAATGTATCTGTTATTTTATCTTGTTCATAAATATTGAATTTTTAATTTTTTTGTCTCCTCGGAGGTATCAATAATAGAAAATGATATGCAATCTTATATGTTAAATATGAGTCTGAGTTGAGAAGTTGTATAACTTTTTTTTGAAATACTAACATATATTTTATTGAAATAAATATGCTCACAAGACGATATTCCTATTTAAATTCAAGGTTATATATTATATATTATGAATTATAATTATTCTTATATATTAATTATAAATAATCAAACGTATTGTCTATATATCTAATAGCTACTTTGTAAAACATAAGTTCAAAGAGAAATTAAGCACAATAAGATTCTTATAAGAAGTTTAATTATTTTCTTCCCATGTGTAGTTTTAATTGTTATCGTCGTCTTCATTCTCCAATAACAAGATGACATCAAAATTGTGTGGACATTAAATAAACTTCCCAATTGAAAATACTTGTCGCAAAAACATTTTGGAGGTCAACCCCTCACTCCCTTTCACATAAAAAGCATAAATAAAAGAAACTATTTTACGTAAAAAGTTTTCAATAGAATGTAGCTTAGGGAATTTTTGATGTTCGATTATAATGCGACTAAGTCTGAAAGTGCAAACATCGCTCCATTGCGTATGGTAAACAATGCACCCGCAAACTGGTTAGGTTGCTACTTATTTTTTTACGGCAAACACGTTCTGTCGTTCTCGCCCCCATCAGTCAGCCAGATACAATTCAGGAAACGAGTTCTTATATTCTCAATGCTACATTGCTAACCTCAGCGTAGTTTAAAACACCCGTGACTCGAAACGAGTGGAAAAAACCGAACACAGCACAACAAACACGCACTAACACTGTTGACAACTCAATCCGGTAGGAACTAGTATCACTTAAGCACACGCAAATATATTAAATGAAACACAGAAATCACTGAAATACGCGAAGATAGATATATACCCACCTTACTCTTAGTTATAGCGTGTGTGGCGAGTTTTACAACAGCGAAGTTGCCTGTCCCGATCGTTTTTTCCAGCTCGTAGTTTCCGACACATACTAACTGGTCAATAGGGAAATGTTTGGTTTTGTGCGGCTTTATATTACTGGCCATTGTACTGGATAAACGCGAAAAGTCCAGCGAGACTCGCGTACTCTACGAAGGATTTCTAGTTACTGTGCGTAGTTCGGGATTCAACCGCGATGGCAGCAGCGTCGCTCACGTCATTCGCTTGGGAGGTGCAATTGCGTCCTATTACATTTCATTAATAAGAACGAACCACCAATCATTGAAATGTATATAACAAGATAAATTGCACCAGAAATATAATCCTTTTTTATCAACTATATGTTCAAATTGCTCTGACATTGTCAAAAAGATAACGTGAGATAATCTTATCAGTGATTTCTTATCAATGTGGATAGTTCAAGTTGAACGTGAAACAAGACCTATGGAACAAGAACTCTATTCACAACATTTACGCGCCTCGCTTCCTTTCACCCCCGACGCTTTGCCGTTTATTAGAGGGAGCGAGACAGCGCTAGGTGTCGGGAGCGAGTGACGTCAGATGACAGATTTACGTCATAGGCGGCAATTTCAAACGTCAGACTAAAATATCGATTTTTAGTTGTGAACGAAAATCAAAGCAATACCTGAAAGGATTTTAAACAAGAACGTATCATAATACCAGAATAAATAAAGACGGTGGCTATGCAAACGTTGTATAATTTTATAAGAAAATGTGGTGACCTTGTATTTTTGCGTATATATTATTGTTTGCTGAGGCTTCTTGTTATTACTGGTTATCAATATTATAAATAAATAGTCTTCATGACTTACTGAAAATATAAATAATCAAGTCAAATATTAATATTTACTTTTGAAAAAACTATTTACGAAATTATTATAATTTATAACGATGGAAAATATAAAAATAAATAAATAAAATATTTTAATAACCATGTATTCAGTAAAACAATTGGTGTATGGAGCCGAGGGCTATTTGTAAGAAGATTTTTTTTTTAATCTTAGCATCAGGAACGGTTCCGTTCTTCAAGCGTGTAAAGCAATTTAGTTTTTTTTTATCTGTTAATTAAGTATATTATAACTACAGTTACTAATATTGTTTTGAAATACAGTTTTCTTAAAGAAGACATGTTGAATAATAGAAATTTATTTCGTAACTATAATAGCGATACAAACTAACAACATTCAAAATTATAAAAATATTAAATTAAAGAATTGCTAATATAATCTTATTATTTATTTGTAATTAAATAAATGTTAAAGTACACTTTATCATACTATGTAGTGTGTACCTAAAAATTATGTATCCAAAAATCTCCTAAAATATATCGTTTTCATCTTCACAAGTGTCACGAATACAAAGCTATTCTTCAATAGACCACTCACGCTTCCGATGAATGAGATCATTTTAAATATCTACGTATTATCTCATGTTCATTCATGTGGGAAGCGTCAGAATCTGGTATTGATTTTACTCTAACCTTTGAAGCTTGAACTTGTAGTTTCTTCTGATAGAGGCACCTATGATAATAGATACGAAGTAAATAAGATTTTTTGACATTTGAAGCTTAAAACTTTTGTTGATAAGAACGCCATCTATTAAATACACTCACAACTGAAAAGAAACATCACAACTACGTAAATGTGTCTTATTATCAGAACACGATCGATTGAATCTTGAATTTACTAACTTGTTAGAAAACATGTAACTTGAACTTGGACTTCACGAGAGTTGTGCAAGTGGAGTACCGACTCTCTCACTGGGCGGGAGCTTGCAGGCCGTTGACGGATTTTGCTCAGACCACAATCTCGTGAATGCTCGTGTTCCCCAAGGTTGTGTGCTATCCCCGACACTGTATCTATTGCATATAAATCATGATATTCCTAATCTTAATTGTTATAATGGTCGACATGGGTACGTTTGAAATGCGCGCCTACGCCCTCGCAGGCCTCTTGTGCCTTTTCGGATATCATAGGAGATCTTGGACAGCAGAACTCGCTTTCCACGAGGTGAGCCGCATGCTCGGGTAAACGAGCATGCATCTGTTATCATTAAAAAATACAATAAAATACAATACACTTCTTTGTCAAGAGAGTGGTTAGCAACTCTTGTAAGTTTCAATAGATAGCGCTGTAATTAATTATTGTCACATCTACACGAAATATTGCCAAAAAGTTAAAACTAAACGCATACGGATACGCGAGTTGAGGCGTAGGTGTTATACAGATTTATTAATAAAAATTAACTGCCAGAGTTCCGACTAATAAATTATTACTTATACATTTTTACTCATTTATTACTGTGTGTCTCAACATTGATCCATAAAAATCATTAAAGTCTCAGAGAGTTAAATATTTAAAAAAAAACAAGAGAAGCACCTTTTTATATAAATAACCACGATGGTTATAACTTTTGTATTGCTAGGATGCAGAATCAACAGGATAACAGAAAAAAAAAACACAATTCTGAAACGTATCTTTATTCAGTAATAATTACAGCTGTAAGGCAATCACAAGGCTGGACTTTGTTGTAACAGTCATTATATGTATTATGGTAGAACTACTATGTCTTTAGTCTACCTGGAATAACAAATAATTAAGAGTCCTTCGTTAATCATAACGTAGCTCTCAAAGCACGCTTCGTTTGACAGCCGACATTGCATTTAACATATGAAATGGCGCCACAATTCACTTAACCTATAATATCTTCAAAAGCTGTGATCTTTGTGATATGTAATTATTATTGTTCTATACTTTAAAGTAATAATATCACGAGATGATGTGTCAAAAAGATTTTAATTTTTCGTTTTTAAGAAAAAAATATAGATTTTGACAACACAAAATATCTCCTGAGACGTATCTCTAGGCCCGTGTATAATATTTACAAACAAAAGATACCTGTTAGAAACTTAACATATTATCACAATTTTAATGATATATATATATATATATATATATATATAATTATATGTTAAATAAAAAAATAATGGCCGGCATGTTAGTAACTTAAGTACACAAAATATACCTTAGCAAAACCTTTGTACTCACAAGTTTGTGTGATATATATATGGTATATATTTACAAATTACAATGTGGCAAGCCAAGTTTACATTGAACTACACGTTTGTAAATGAGATTTAGTACACCTTACCACTAAGTAACTTACCACTAACCGGCTCGGGGATAAAATATTACATCTTAAAATGTATTTTGAAAACAATTTCATTTGAAACAAAACAATAAAGAATTTCTTTTTCCTTCGTATATTTAGTATTTATAAAAAAATATGATTACAATGTTATATAGACCCAGATTTATTTTCACTTATTTATACAGCTTTTTGATTCTACCTATTTACATTTGGTCATTTGGTGTTTTTTACTTGAGGTAGGAAATAAACATTAATCATTTACTTATTTTAGGACAAATAAAAGTATTCTAATACCCTCCAACTGTTGGAAAAAACCACAACCAATTAATATAATTTAAATTTAATTTCAATCAAAATAACTCTAAAAAAATGTTAGGGTCATTAAGTCGCGTCATTTGATGTCAAATATTTTAAATGAGTACAATTTAAATGAAAATTAATATTTACAACATTTTATGGTTAAAACTAAAATATTAATTATATTAGGGAGACGTGTGCGTTAGATTAACTTTTACTAACATTATATTGCATAATTATTTTCTTTTAGACAAGACAAGGCTGATGTTAATACATAGACATGCACACTCTCTCACACACACACACACACACAAACACATACATACGGAGTCGTCTATTGGCTAGACTTAAAATAGCATCTATCAGTCTCAGACTACCATCATAGTTCATATTTAAAAATGTTCAAAACATATTTCAATGTAAATATTTGTAAGTTATTTATAAGTATATCAATAATAATGTATATTAAATTAGTTCGCCGGGAGTTTATCAACCGTCTATGACTTTCAGGTATATTAAAACTTTGAACATTCTTAAAGAGAATAGAGTTTCTGAAGTAAAAGTTAATCTGGACGCGTATCTCAACAATATTCCATAGGAGCAGTGATATTTGACTAGTCAATGTTTTAAGGCACTTTATATTGTTTTATGTAAGTTTCCATTACTTTTGTGACGAAAATGCAATTTATATACTAATTAGTATTTAATATCGGGAGTAATCCAATCCAAAATAATCCACTCAACTAAATAGACTTTTTTCGCAATTCTCCTTATTAAAAATACATAAATATTATATGATCATTTTTAAATGACTCTTAAAATATATACAACAATAATAACACTAATTGTCTAACGAGTAACGGTAACGTGGTATTACATCAACAAATATTTACAATTATTAAAACATACCGACAAACACATTATTATATGTGTATCTTATTTTATTGATATGAATTATCCAAAAATCTGTTTAAAATAATAAAATTAGTAGAGAATATTTTTTTGAAAAATCGAATACATTTCTAGCTTCATTTCAATAAATATTTTTATGTTATAATGATTTATTGCAATGGCTTCATTTATAAAATGTCCACGTTTAAGAGTGTAGGTATCTATCTTACTTGTTTGTGGAAGATTATGTTTTCAAACCACTGAATCGCCATCTTTAAACTTCAGTTAACGCACGCGTCGTCGTACACGGAGTCGTTGGCGTTGACGTCGTCTATGGCGGGCAGGTTGTCTATGACCTCACTCAAATTGACAGACGGACGAGGTAGGTCGTTGCCGTTGTTATCTCCCGATATATAGTTGAGAACGGACGCGTAGGAGGTGCTGTCTCTCGCGTTATCGTTGACGTCCTCGATGGTTCTGTCCGGTTGACTTATTAAGTTGGTAGTGCCGGTGGCTGTGTTGGTGGTGTCGTTGGTCAGGTTACTCCGCGTGTCGTCGAAGAGCGCGCCGTCGTCCGCGGGCTGGTAGGTGTTGGAGCTGAGCCCGCTCGCCAGGTCCTCGTAGCACGGTGGCATTTCGATGTTACTGTTTTCGTCGTCGCTATCGTTGTTCAACACCTCGTTACTCAGATACTCGGGGGGAGGACCAAATTTGTGTCTCATGGCCTCGTTGTAGGGCGGAGGTCGATTCAGGAGGGGATAGTTCTCAAAACTGCCTCCAAAAAGCCGTATGGTCCGTCCGTTGAGGGTGTAAGTTTCGTTGGAGTGAACTCTGACGAACTCCAGATCCTCGATGTTAATTTCCGCGATGTCGGGGGTGTCGGGTCTCTCGTTCCTGAACCTTGGGATGTTGAAGTGGAACCTTCCGAGCTGCAGCGTGAGGGGCCGCGCCGGTGCCTCCGGGGACTCCGCGGAGGGTCGCGGGAGGGAGAAGTCCGTCATTTCTACCTCGCAGCACTGAGATGGCACCTGAGTGATTTTTGTTTTGTAATAATAATCCCAGAGCTCTGAACCGACTTTGACCCTAAATTCACCATTTACTTATATTATGTAGTACATAGGGTTCCTCACCTGTCTGTATCGGGAGCACAGAGCGGCGAGGGCGGCGAGCGGCCGCGCGGGAGCGGGGACTGGGGGGGCGGAGCACGGGCTGCCGGGACACGGGGGGGCGGGACCTCCCGGCTACGGGGAAAAGACTTATTACTATGATGTTTGGATGAAGACATATACATGTATTAAAATAAACTATATTAAAAATAAACTAACAAATTATATATTTATTTACAACTCATTGAGGAGTAACGAAACAACAAACAGACTTACAGAACTCAGTTGTATACTCCGCAGGGGGCTGGAGGGGAGGCCGGGCTCCGTCAGACGAGCCGCCTCGTACCGCGGGGGGAAGCGGGCCTGACGGACAAACAACAATACAATTAACAAAAAGTAATACAATTTACAACGAATAATCACAATCACAACTCTTCAATATCTATATAACATTGTCCGGCGCCTGCGAGAGATAGCGAAGTACTTAAGAGATACCAATTAGCTTACTTTGTATTTTCAGATGTCTACCTCACAATGTAGAATGTTAAAGGTTAATGTGGGAATGTCAACACGTAATCATTGCAGCCACAATATCAATTATATTAACTTAATCAGTTTCACTGTTGTCTTGTAATGAGCACGGTTAGTACACTCAATATACTTTGTCAGACGCTATCCACTCACCGTGTACGTGCGTGCGTCCCTGTGTGCGTGTGCGTACCCTCGCAGTGCGGCGCGCTTCATGTGCATCTTGCACAGTGCCGACACCAGCAACACCACCGCTATCATGAAGATCAGCGCACACGCTACAACAGACGGACACGTCACTGACAGACGACAGTGCGACCGTTCTCAATATTACAGCAAAAAAACATAAAGTTTCATCTTATTATTACTTAATGGTTCATTTTCAATTTATAACTGATTTTCACAAACATTCAAAACTAGGGACGCATATAAAAAGTTTATTTTAGTTAAGGGCACATAATTAAACAAACTAAGATTTGTTGACTACAACTTAGGAATAACGAACATAATTGTCAGGGCATAAAGACACTTAAATGGTTAATTCATGTCTTAACATACAAAATTGTAGAACAAAAAAAACAGGAATTAACCCTTCGACTTCAGCGGACCGTCGGCTTGCCGTCAAATGAGTCGTAGGATTTTAGATCAATTTTGTTCTCTTCATGTACTCACCGGTAACGGTGTATATAGTGGACTGAATGAACCCGTAGTCGTCTGGCGCGTGTCTGTCTTCATAGAGGGGGGGGTACTCCACCTCATACAAACCTGAATAATGCATATATATTTATATATTATTTAAACAATGTTTAAGGTTTTGTGTGCCAAGAAAATTTCGATAAAGTTACGTTCCTCCTCTCCCCGACACTCACCGTCCTGTGAGTTCCGCGGATGTTCGTCGCAGCAGGCGGGTTGCCTGCAGAGGGCGCCCGCCCCCCCGCGCCACGCGCAGCACGCCGCCTCGGGCATGCAGCGCCCCAAGGAACAGTTTAGCATATTGGTCGCTGAGGATATCGAGCCACCACTTTAGGGATATCGCAATAAAGAACCTAATTGAGATGTATGTGCGTGCTCACCTGCGCAGGGGTTCGGTGCACACAGCGGCGGGGCTTCGTCCTCGGCGTGCTCGCAATCGGGCCAGCCGTCGCACACGTAGGTGGGCAGCACGCAGCGGGTTCCGCACCAGAAAGCCCTCCGCGAACAGTGCGGGGGGCCCGGCGGCTGCACCAGGATATACTTAGTGACGCTGAAGGGGGGCGCCGAGCACATGTAGTGCCCGCTATCCGTAAGCTGCAAATCCGTCTTTTCTATCCGACTGCCGGCCGTTTCGGGTATCGATTCCGGTGTAAATGGCCTGTAAATTTCACAAATTCAAATTACTCTTATCGTTTTACGTACGAATTGAACGTAAGTAATTGAATAAGTGATTTAATCACCTCCCCCCTCCGGTTCCGTTTCCGTCCCCCACATAGTTCCAGACGAAGACGCGCGGCGTGACGTCGCCTCGCACCTCGCAGACCAGGGTCAAGTTATCATGCTCTCTCCGGACTAGCACATCCATGTATTCTGTGTCTCCGGGGCTGTACAGGACTAGGTATGCGGGCTGGGGTTCTAATGTGCCTGAAATATTGACAGGATAATGTTAACAGTGAATGTTATTTCAGCCTACTGATTGCCACCAATCTCAATTGCACCAAGTACTTAAGTATCATCACCTAAAATTTGGTTAACCTTTTATTTCTTGTTTGTAATGAAATGAAATGAAATAGTTATGGTTTTACATTTTCACCAGGAGATGAAAGGAGGATAGACTTTTGATTTGTTTCTTGATAAGCACACTTTGTTTATGATTATTGAGTTTTACTAAAGTAAGTTAACAACTAGTTTAAGTTAAATATTACTACTGTATTGACTATTCGGTCTCATTGGGTCACACCTCCGTGAATGCAGTAAGAGTATTGTAATATATATTAAATTTTAAAGTTTACTGTAAATGTATTTAAACAATTTCGATTAAACAAATTATTTCTCAACAACATCTTTTTATCTCAGATCTTAAAACCTGCGTAATGCATAATATTTAATGTAATCCTAATAAAGTTATATGAAAACAAAAAGAAAAATACAGAATAATTGTAGAATGATTTGGATACTTTTTATAGTCATTGTTTATTGTCATTGTAAACTTCAAAACATTGATATTAAATCCAGTATATTTACGACATCCTCATATCACAGCACTTTGAACTTTCACAGCCTTTTAACGATAAGATTGACCCTTTGAAGTGCCGAGGGTTGGAATTAGAGGACAATAACATTGCATATTTTATTTATATTACCAAAGATGGTTAAGAATATACTGAATATCATCAAAATGTCATGGCATTTTGTAATTTTTCTATAAGTTCTATCAATTTCATGTATCAGTGAAAAATTATTTGTAACATTTAAATTAGATCAGAGAAAAATATAATGGGTATTATTACTATTTATTCCATCGCATAAAATAGGTAAAGTTAGCTATATATAACTAACTATACACATTATTAAAAAAGTAGGCATAATCAATTATAATCATTAATAAATACAAATTTACTTTAATTTGTAATTTTGAATTTTTTTGCAAAATATAACTTTAGAATTGTAATGGTTTAAATATGTAAATGAACTTGGTACATTATATATTTTTAAAGTATCAATTAGATGTATCAGAACATATTTATGAGTAATATTAGATAATGAAAGCTATGCCTCTAAACTTGAAAATATTAAGAGAAAGTATATTTGCCAAAAAAAATACCGTTAGAATAGATAACTAGAAATTTTCAAAAAAAGATATTTCAATGTATACTTTTAATGTTTATACGATAGTTATACGCCATCCATATCCATAACCTATCCATGAACAACTTCAAATGATATTCTCCTTAAACAAACATTTGTAATATAATAAACCGTCAAGGCTTTTTTTTATCGTAAATTGCTCAAATACCAATAATTTCAGTAAACATGAGTTTTATGGGACTGGGTTAAAATGTATTGAAATTCAGTTTCACTTACATTTTTCAATGTATAGTACAAGAATGGATATGCACATAAAAACATAATATTTAACTGTACCAAACATTTTTAATTTAATTTACATTTTCACTATCTTTGACATGTAACTAACTACGCCATTTTTGTTTCGTTACTTGCGTTTTGTTACTCTATCGGGCTTCTATTGGTACCTATCTTTATATAATTTATTTAATTATTAAAGGTCATTTACATTGAATATTAAGGATATAATTTCAATATATAAAGGAGCTACTATAATTTTGAAATATACATATATCAATCTAATCAAAATGTGTACTATTATCTGTATTTTATAATCTGTTTCATCTGACATTTCTATCAAGAACGGAATAATTGTGTGATACATAAGTCATAATTTAAATGAAAAACAAGATCAGAAGTAAACTTTGAAATATTGTGATAATATATTAAACAAAATGGATTTAAACAGATTACCCAATGATAAAAAGCTTCAGTTGTGTAGATGGTATTTTAAAGGTAAATTGCCGACACAACGTTATATATCGATTTTTTATTTACTTGTCAGAAGTCAAATCAATATTTAGATAAGAGCTGCATTTGTATTTTGTTAACATTAAGAATTTTAGTTGACTAACAATACTCAAGTTTTACTTCCTACTTAAATAATAGTTAACATTTATTGTACAGGCATTGGAATCATGCATTGATTTATTTTTTCTATTGTAGTTGGTTGTGCTTTATTACCATTTGTGTGGGCCGTAAACGTAGTTTGGTTCTTCAAAGAAGCTTTCATGAAGCCGGCATATAATGAGCAGAAACAAATTAAAAAATGTAAGTGTTAGACCTGACTAGGTGCTTAGTTCCTACTGTCTTCTCTTTTTTTCCCTGCACATCAAGTTTCAAAATATATATTCTTTAACATTTGCATACTTTCCAGATGTAATTCTCAGTGGTGCGGGTACTATCATTTGGGCCGTACTACTGGCAGCATGGTCCCTCGCATTCCAGATTCAACGAGTCTCATGGGGAGCAACCGGGGATGCATTATCATTTGTAGTTCCCTTGGGACACCCTTAGCTTAATTTCCTTATATTGTAGATTTATTTAACTCATTAGGATTATGATATATTGTTTATAAACAGAATGAAGTTTGTTAGTCTTTCTTATTACAAAATAGTGTATTTTTTAAGCTTAAATAAATCAGCAATTGTTATAGTAGTTTTACAATTAAATAATTTGAAAATTAGTTTATCTGTATCAGGTTTAATCTTTGCAATAAATTTATTGAATTTCCATGTATTATTATAAAAGTAACATTTTATAATGTTATTTAACACTTTTAAAAAGTATTTTACTGTTATAATTTATATGAAAAATAAGGAACAAACTACGGTTGTAGGAGTTAAATAGTCTCAAGACACATTTTCAAACCCTCAGGTAATTCTCGACAACAGAATAATTAGTAAATTGTGACTTTACATAAGTAATCTAATTTTGTCTTCAGTTTAAGACATCTTGATGCTTGAAAAAAAAAACCTTAGGAGGATACACTTAATTCATTTATAATTAAATGAAGACTTAACTGGTAAAAGTTAACCAAACATGAACTTAATAAAACTGAATGTTTATTAAGTTAATATAAATGAAGAGTTTATTTTTGTAATTGATGTCATATTTTAATAACTTGTAATTAAAAGATGTTTATAAAAATAAAAGGAATACATTTTATTTAATTCTTTTAATCGTCTTATAAAACATACCTGTACCTGTACATGAGAGAGATCGACCAATGCGATCGTATTTTTTATTTGATAAGTATATACATATTAATAATATTTTAACAAATATTTGACATAATACTGTCATGTTGATTATGGTACAATATTCATTATTGTTTACAGTTGAAAAAGAATGTAGTTTTAACACTGACTGCGGCCTCACGTCGTTTGTGTAGTTTTTAATGCAACGCTGATGCGGCTGCAGCACAACTGTTGTGTTTAATAAAACTATATAAGGACAATGGGTGAAAAACGGCTCGTGTTTCTTTCGTCGTAACTCCGGTACACAATTTCGTATAAATTTTGAACGAATGCCCCTTCGGCGTATATATTCGTTTTTAATGTTGTAATAATAATATCTCAAATTATTATTAAACATTTTAGTCTTTGTTTTTTTTTCCACACCGCGTTTTTCATTGCTTGTCGTAGCAGTCCTTTGTTTTATTTTTTTTTGACCCGTTGCCGTTGTCCAATTTGAGTAAAGCAAAATCAACCCTAAGTTTATTGTCAAAGTCCTTACGTTGACTGCGCGTGACGTATGTTTATAAAGAAGTGAACACAGTGACTGCGGTGTATTGAATATCACAATCTATATACCCTACATCGATATGTACTTTGTACCTTTGAAAATTCTGTAATATATATATAATAAAAAATACTAGAACATAATATATCGAAACAGTTTCTACAACAGTTCGTTTTTGGCACACAATGTAGTACCATTTTAATAGTATTCAATTATTGATATATATTTTTTAATTATATTACTGTCTTAGAAGATCCGTATGGCCGATGCAATAAACTTTCCACAATATTTGTGTTATGCCGCATAGACGTTACGTTGCGCTGCCGACGTCCTGCGCGGGGAGCCGCATCGGCATTACGTTCGCTGCACGAGTGCGGCTCCACACGTTTTGCGTGTAGGAGCCGCATTCATGTAGTTTCAATGTTTTATGTGCCGCAGCCAAAGTGTTAAGCACAAAATGTAATGATAGCGTTTTAAATTATATATAAATTAAAGTCACTATTAAAATAAAAACTTACATAGTACAATATTTCTATTTCTAAAACGTTAAGTTCCGCACGTCGCACGTCACTCGATCCTCACCAGGCGAGGCGACGCCAGGCGTCTCTCTTGTCGTATCCTCGCTACTTCTGATTTCGCTATCCTGTCATTTAATTATAATGTTAACAACATGTTCACTGAGTATATGATATCCATAATGTGTCTCGAGTCATAGGAAACTCAAGTCGATTTCTGGATAACAAGTGATAATGGGGAGTACCGGAGCAGCAGCAGCAGCGCTATGACATCACATAGCACCAGCATGTAGAAGACGTAGGTCCAGCTCCCGGCGCCGCCGGACACCATCCCCGCCACCTGCGGACCCACCGCCGCCCCTATAGTGGGTTGGGGGGAGGGGGTGTTCCTATTACTTTTAACGATTTAACTCTAATATGTTATATTTGATTATATCCGAGATTGATGATTGTACAATAATCGCGTTTATGATATGTGGATGTCTGTGTACAATATTTTTTGTAGTCTCGGAGTATATATTTGACTATTTGTATTTGTATATGATTACAGTACTACCACCCTTTCAACTAAAATTGGTCCGAGGCAGCTGTTATATTTGGGTCTACTGGAAGGGTCCGATACCCTATATTCTTCTCTGCTATTTTGTTTTATGCTCTTTATTTCTCAAATTACAAATTTGAGAGCACTCACCGATACTCCCGGTGCCGTCGATGATGGCGGTGACCGTGGCCAGCGCGTGCGCGTTATCCGACAGGCTGCTGTGGGTACCTGGCACACGGACACACAGACACACATGTAACTCCATTATACAAACATTACACGTATTTTCATTCACTATATTACCCAGCTCCGCGCTAACGGCGGTGGTGATGAGGGCGTAGGGTCCGTTGACGAGTATCCCCGCCACCACCAACAGACAGACGTTCAGTACGTACGTACCGGCGCCCCACTTCAGGTACGCTATTAACTAGAACAATATATATATATTTATTTGGCGTTACAGTTATAAAGATGTTACAGTTATAGCACTCACCGTGGGCACGCACAGCGCGTAGAACCCGACGCACACGAGTGCGGGGCAGCCCGCCCAGTCCGCCAGCAGCCCCGCCAGCACGGCGCCCGCGGCGCCCCCCACGTCGAACGCCGTGCTCACCGTGCCCGACTGCTTGGCCGTTAAATGTGCTAAAAAAAAAACACAATTTCTAGATTAATTGATTTAAAAATGTGGATACAGAATAAAAACAATGTTTCGTAAAAGACGATTTAGCTACGTTTATTTAATTTTGTAAAAGAAAATTAGTGTCGTATGATGGAACGGTGTTTTCTAATTTCTGTTAATTGAAAAGCTATCGGCAATTCGGACTCTATTGTAAATAGCGTAACATTTACCTTCATTTCTAATATACTTTATAAGCTTATCGAGAATTCGACAATTAATCAATTTATTTTAGGTATAATTAGGATATAATTAGGTATAATTTATTTTAAGGATAATTAAAGGCTTATTATCGAATATCTATCTAGACCATACATACTCGTACATACGGAACACTGTTATAGAACCGTTGTTAAGAAGGTTATCTTATTGTACATACGTAACCCTTAATATACATAAAATAACTTGTAAAACTTCGGACTTAAAATAGGGTAGTATTTTAGTTTGTTTACATTAATGACAACACTATTCCAGTGACTGATCAAAAACACGAACAACCACGCTGATAGATTTTGCAGTTAGCCTGCCACCGACATGTTAAAATAATTAAAGTTAAAATGGTACAACATATAAGCCAAACCAAACAAATACTCACTGGAACTCTTGATATACACCGGCAGCCAGTACAGGAAGGTGTAGCTGACGAGTTTAGCAAAGAAGAGAGAGAGGGAGAACTCTATCACCCCGGGTATGGAGAGCGCGCGCGTGAGAGAGACGGCGTCAGTGTGAGACGAGCGACGCGACAGCAGCGCCGTCTCCTCCGTCACCTCATCGCTCCGATGCTGTGAGGTGATGTAAAGACGTCGCTCGTTAATTCAGGGGTAGATTGTAGGACCAATTTAAAAATAATGATGCAAATAACCATTGACCGAGCAATTTTTAAAAGGATCGTCGATGTGGTCGGGGTTGTCAGGTGCAAAGATGATTAACTGATCGTGTTAATGACAGTGTAAAAATGTACACAATCGGTTCATCTTACCGTGTTTAAGGAGTGACGGGAGGGGCGCAGGCTCGCCGTCTGTAACGTGCTGTTAATGAGTGCGGGGGAAAGATAAAAAGATAGAATGGATAAAAGGCAAAGAAAGATAAAATAAAGAAATTATTCATAAAGTTACAATCAAAATTAGACAGAGAAAGAAACGATAAAGATAAAAGAAAAAAAAGGAGAAAAAAAAATTGGGAATATTACATATTTATTTATAAATTCTGTGCGTTAATATTGACATGTGCGTTAACATATCTGAAGATCATGAAGTAGGAACCAACCCTAATTAGAAAGTGCGAAAAAAAGAATTACGATAAATTATAACACTTGATGGTAGTAAATGAAATAATATTACAGTTAATTGTAAAATCATATTCCTCACCTGATCGCCGACGATGACTTGAGAAGGCTCTTCAACATTGGTCTGTCTGCTTGTCTGTTGAGTAATAGTCATTATCTTTAAAAGAGCAATTCTTGTATATGTTATTATTTATTTATTCAGAGTGGTGACCAATGCCTGCAAACCGCATTCTGATGATGCCATGAGCACAGCATCATCGGCATATACCAAGCAATTGACCTTAAGGTCACCTAATTTCACTCCCATGTCACTGTCTTTCAAGCCTTGGAGACAACTATCCAAATATAAATTGAACAACCAAGCTGACATAGCGCAACCTTGCTTAACACCCGATTGGATGTCAAACCAGGGCGATATGTCAGTTGCTACTCGCACGCAGGCTGAGTGATCTCTGTAGAGAGACTTTACACTCTGTAGCAAGGATCCGCTCACATTGTATCGGAGCAGTATCTCCTATAATTTCTTTCTCACAACCCTGTCAAACGTCTTTTCCAAATCCACAAAAGCACAAAAAACCTTTTGGTTTAGGGTCAAAAACTTTTCCGTTATCATGCGGAGGGAAAAAATCTGATCTAAACATCTCTTCCAGGTCTAAAACCTCCTTGGGCCTCCCACAACAGCCTTTCAGATCTCTCTTGCATTCTTCTCGCTAATAACGGGTGGGCCAAATAAGACCTACTAATGTTAAGCACAAAAAACTTTTTTATTTTTTGACATATTTATTTTTCTATTTTTGTAGGTTATAATTGAATTGTTGGAAATTTATTATGGAACCCTACAGTACAATACAACGTGTTAAAATTATCGAGTTTTTCTATTCTTGTCAACGATAAATTGTTTTAACGCAGCGTAAATATCGGCAACATTTTAATTCCAGATCAGCTCCCACAGCCTTCATGATTAGGAGTTTGGTCGGTCGTTTTGAGGAACTGGGTTCAGTGGCCGACCGTCCTGGACGAGGTGCCCATTGAAATATTCGCACTGAAGACAACGTGGAAACTGTGCGGCAGAGTGTTGCAGATGATCCATCTGTCTCAACTCGCAGTCGTTCCAACCAATTGGGCATTTCCAGAACGACATTGCGATTTCAACAATTTTAAAGTTGGGCCTTAAGATGTAACCATACAAAATTCATACAAATTGTGCAAGCACTGCTACCGCAAGACCACCAACAACGACTACAATACGCTATTCGTTTTACACAATTAGCCACACAAATAGATTTTTTAAATAATGTTTTGATGTCGGATGAAGAGCATTTCCATTTAAATGGTTATGTCAACAAACAAAACTATAGATTGTGGGGCTCTGAAAATCCAAGAGCAACACACCAACATCAGTTGCACCCATCTAAATGTACTTTTTGGTGCGTGTTATGGCCACTAGCCACCACTTACAGAACATTGATTGAAAACTTTTTGCGGCCAATGGCGGAGCAGTATCCTAATTTGTGGTTTCAACAAGATGGAGCAACTGTGCATACTGCTAGGCAAACTATGGACCTGCTGCGTGAAATTTTTGTGCGAACGTCGGATTTCCAAAAATTCAGATTTCCCTTGGCCACCTTGTTCGCCAGATTTGATTGCGCCAGACTTCTTTTTATGGGGATATTTAAAAGACAAAGTGTATCTTAATAAATCAGAGACTATTGGACTGCTGAAGCAAAATATTCGAGACGAAATACTGAACCTTCAACCAGAAACATTATGTGGTGTAATGGAAAACGCGTTAAAAAAACGCCAATCTTTGTATCAAGAAAAGTGGTGGACATTTGTGTGATGTAATATTTCATACATAATTTCCATAAAATATATATACATTGAGTATAAAAACAATTAACCAAAATAAATGATTATTGCAAAAGTTATTTGTGTTTAACATTAGTAGGTCTTATTTGGCCCACCCAGTATTTTAGCATAAACTTTACCGCCCAAGCTAAGCAAACTGATAGCCCTATAGCTTGCACAGTCTATCTGTGAACCTTTGCCTTTATACAAAGGTACGATGACTGCACCTCGCCAATCGTCCGAGACCTCCCCCGATTTCCAGCATAAATTGCACAAAAACCAGAATAAGTCCAAGACGAGTGGCCCACCATATTTGATCATCTCGGCAGTTATTTAGTAAGTCTGCTCCCGCAGCCTTACCATATTTCAGACTTCGAATCGCGCTTTTTTCTTCCAAACTGATTTCACCATTGGCTACATCTAGATTCAGCATTTCACTGGTACTCAAGGTATATACTTATATATACTTGTATATGTAAATGTATATAATCTGAGTCTAGAAAACGACCCCAACAATTTTCATAAAATTTAGTATTCAGGTGACTTTGAGGGCGCTACATCGACCTAGCTAGGTTTCATTTTTAGGACACGTCGTTTTATCCGTGTATTAAAAAAAAAGATAAGCAACTCTTCTATCTTCCTGACATCTATTGGCACTATTTTTTATATTAGAGCAACTGACTTCCGTACCGACACAGCGACACTCAATCATCTTCCTGCCTTTATCCCATTTTGGGGTCGGCACAATATGTTTTTTCCTTCCATATTTTCCTGTTACTCGTCATCACTGTACACACTCCCTTCTTCTCCATATCGTCTGTCACGCAATCCATCCATCTTTTCTTCGGCCGTCCTCTACCTATCCATCCCTCCACTACCATACCTAGCACTCTTCTGGTTACGTGTCCCTTTTATCCCTCCTCATAACATGCTCATACCATGAGAGACGGCTACCTCTAATTTTTTCTGTCACTGGCGCACTCCTAAGCTTCCCCTAATATACTAATTTCTTATTCTATCCCTTCTTGTCACCCCACACATCCATCTTAACATCCGCATCTCCGTTACATGCAAACGCTTTTCATACATAACGACAGGTCTAATGATGTTTTTATAAATTCTTCCCTTTAGTGTAAGGGGATTTCTGGCATCACATGTCGTCCCAGAGACTTGTCGCCATTTCATCCATCCCGTGTTGATTCTGTGCTTTACGTCCCCGTCAATATTGCCATCGCTTTGTATCAGAGAACCAAGATAGCGAAACTCCGAGCAGACTGGTAACGGTACTCCGTCGAACAAAATAGGAACAAAACCGGAGACACTGCCGAAATCGCAAAACATGTGCTCTGTTTTGGTTCTGCTCACTTTCAGGCCGACACTCTCCAGCTTTTGTTGCCATTTTACCAGTCTACTCTGCATCTCAATTCCATCCCCGCCGACAAGAACAATATCATCAGCAAATAGCATGCACCAGGGTGCCTCTTCCTGTACGTCCAATGTCAGAGCATCCATTATCAACAAGAAGAGGTAGGGATTCAGAGCCGACCCTGGATGCAAACCTACTGCCACATTGAACTTGTCGGTGTTTCCAGCGACCGACCGGACTTGTGTACTAGATCGACTGTACATTGCACGAACCAACTCCACATACTTCCCAGGTATACCCTTCTCTTTCAAAGGCCACCATATCACATTACGAGGAACCCGGTCGTATGCCTTCTCGAAATCAACGAACACCATGTGCAGGTTCTTGTGGGCTCGTCTGTATTTCTCACTCTACTGACGAAGAGCGAATACAGCATCCGTCGTACCCCGACCAGGCATACAACCGAACTGGTTCTCCGAAACATCACTCTCGTCTCGCATCCTTTTCTCTACCACTTTCTCCCACACTTTCATGTATGTGACATGAGCTTTATTCCCCGATAACTGTTGCAGTCTTGTATATCACCTTTATTTTTTATTATATTTTATTTTTTACCTTTATATTTTATTTTTATAAATGGGCACAGCGACACTTAAGCTACCTTAAGAGATAGTGTTGTTAAACAACACTCATAACTAGTGTCGCTGAACAATCATAATGTTTAATAATTTTGTTTTTGTTTTTTTTTTTTGTATTAGAGGAGTGCAAACGTGCTTGCGGGTCACCGTTTGTATGTGATCACCGCCGCCCATGAACTCTTGCAAAATCCGAGGATTCAAAAGAGCGTTGCCGCCCTTGGAAATAGGAATATATGCCTTTTTTGAAGGTACCCATGTCGTATCGATCTGGACATACCGCCGAAGGAAGTTCATTCCACATCCGAGTGGAACGTGGGATAAAAGTTCTTGTAAACCGCACAGTGGAAGATCGCCATGCATCCAAGTGGTATGGATGGTAAAGGAGATGATGGCGAGCTGTGTGGTGGTGAAATTCGGCGGTAGGCATCAGATTGAATAGTTCTTCGGAACACTCCCCATTGTAAATGCGGTAGAAGACGCACAGAGAAGCCACGTCTCTACGCAATGCCAAAGAGTCCAGCCGTTCGCAGAGCACTGGGTCCCCGATAATCCGAACGGCACTCCGTTTTACGCGGACAAATAGTAGAAGCTGATATTGGGGTGATCCGGACCAGAGATGAGAACAGTACTCCATGTGTGGCCGGACCTGCGCCTTATAGAGCGCAAGTCTTTGGCCAGGTTTGAAATACTGCCTCGCTCTATTGATTACTCCCAATTTCATCGAGGCCAACTTGGCATTGCTCTCCAGATGACCACGAAACTGACAATCGCTCGAAATGTCGAGACCCAGTATTCTGATACTTGGCGAGGCAATAAGAGGAGTGCTCTCGGAGAGCGGTGGTACGACAAATGGGGTTTTCTTAGTGGTAAACGCGCAAACCTGTGTCTTTAGGGGATTGAACTGAACGTGGTTCAGTTTACCCCACTCAGAGACCATCCCCAGGGAGGTCTCTATTGAAGACACAAGTTTCTTTCGGCACTCGTCGACGTTTTCCCGAGAGAGACCTGCACGACCGGAATATACCGCATCCCCAGTGCTGTCATCCGCATAGCAATGTATGTTGGAAATATCCAACATATCATTGATGTGTGGAAGGAACAGAGTTGGGGATAGCACGCAGCCTTGGGGTAAACCAGCGTTCACGGGCTTGGATTCCGAGCAAAAACCGTCGAGAACGACCTGTATGCTCCGCCCAGTGAGAAAACTGGTGATCCACTTGCATAAACTCTCGGGAAGCCCGTAGGAAGGTAGCTTCGAAAGAAGCCGCTTGTGCCATACACGATCAAAGGCTTTTGCCATATCCAGACTAACTGCCAGACCCTCTCCCTTGCTTTCAATAACTGCTGCCCAACGGTGCGTAAGGTATAACAGAAGATCACCAACTGATCGACCTTGGCGAAAGCCATACTGCCGGTCATTGATCAACTGGTGATCCTCGAGGTACGTTAGGAGCTGTCGGTTGATAATAATCTCCATTATTTTGGAGAGAAGGGAGGTAATGGCGATAGCTCTGTAGTTAGCTGGGTCCGAGCTATCACCTTTTTTATGGATCGGATGGACAAAGTTGCCCAGAGTGGCCTTGGAAAGCGCCCAGAATTTGCGCATGCCAAGCGGGTACTTTTCCAGCTGATCCCCAATTTTGACGACATGCTTGAACTTTGCTCTAGCGATTTGACGTTTGAAGAATCTGGAGGCACGGTTGTATTTCCTCTTCAGAACTCTAAAGTTCGGATCCTTAGTGACTAACGCATTAGCCCAAGCTTGATAAGCCTGCCGTTTGCCAGCTGCTGCAGCCCTGACAGACGCATCAAAGCAAGGCTGCGATCTGCCACCAAGTGGTACCACAGAGCTTGGTACAAATAGTTCCATGCCCTGAAGTATCACATCAGCTACAGCCGCAGCGCAGTCACTAGGATCATTGGGAGGGAAACAAATGGGCCCCCATGGGTAGGCTGCAAAAAAGGATCGCATTCCATCCCAATCTGCTGACTTGTAGTGCCAAACGCAGGTCTTGTGCGAGCAGGACGTTGAATGGGCACTACACTCCGTACCAGACAGTGATCAGAGGAACCTAAGGCAGCCTCGACAGTGATCTGGTACTTTTTTGGATGTGTAGTCAGCAGAAGATCCAACAAACAGGGCGTGTGGCAGTCCACGTCCGGTAGACGAGTGTGCGTCTTTACCAGCTGGGACAGACTATTTGCCAGAACAAAATCAAACACAGATCTCCCATCGTAGTCGGTGGCACGTGACCCTAGCCAATCGGCATGGTGAGCATTGAAGTCCCCGAGGACTACGACTTCGGCGGAGGGAGTCTGTGAAAGCAGATCGTCAATCTTCGCCTGAACATGGCCCAAGAGTTGATCCGTTTCTGCATTACCACTATGGGACCTGTAGAGGCACGCGTAGACTCTGACATGGTCGTCCATGTCCACGTGCAGCAAGAGTACAGACAGGTCCCGACCTTCAAAAACCTGAAGGCGACGGTAGCAGATATCCTCCCTTACGAACACAGATACCCCGGCGTGTGGTATAAAAAGATGTTCTAGTTTATACCCGGGGTATGATAGGTATGCTGTGTCGCTAGGTTGAGATATCTGCGTCTCCGTCAAAAACAACAAGGCCGGCTGCACCGTCTGAAGGTGGTAGTGGACGGCGTTTAGGTTCGAGTGAAACCCCCGGATGTTGCAAAAGTCCTCATCTAGAGTGGAGCGGGGTGCCGCTGTTTGTCGTCGTGTCGTCGTCGTCGTCGTCGTCGTCGTTGTCGTCAAGAAACACAAAAGGCGACTTTGCCCGCCCCAGATACGACGGGCAGCCCGAGCAAAATCCGAGGATCATTCCCCCGATTTTGTTCGGGGAGGGGGTCCCCGGCTTCAACAAAGCCGGTACCCTCCTGGGGTATACTTTTTGGAGGTATCGCTATCATGTTTGGCAGGGGGGGGGGGGGGGAGTTGGGCTTCCGGATTCTCTCACTCACCGACGGAACATAACCAAATGAATTTGGTTACTACACGTCGGTCTTCTGTGAGAGGGTGGTCCTTCCCCGGTCGAGCCAGCCCAATACGAGCTGCAGTCAGAAAACTGCAGCTAGGCTCTACCACCTAAAGATATTAGCTATTTATCGTGAAAAATATAAATAAAGAGGTTCTACAACTTCCTCATCTTGGACACAAACTCTTTCTCCTGTATATTAATAGCATACTTACGGACAGTCCGGTGGACACACCGACACACCTCGGCTCCGGAGCGAGAAATAGAAACACGAAAAAAGCCACGACGCCCATTATAAGAGCCGGATACATGAACGACAGCGACCAGTCGTACTCCACGTACCGAGCTGCCATCATTGTACCTGCGGGGATAACAAACGAACAAATGTCATTTTAGTCGAATTTTGTTTAGATTTAAGAGACAATTTAGACACCTACCCAAAATATTCCCTAATGAAGTATGCGAATTCCAAAGTCCAAAAATAAGTCCTTTCTTGGCATTTCCAAACCATTTGCCGACGATGGCCACCGTTCCAGGCCATCCCGTAGTCTGAGCGATTCCAGCTCCCGCCTAAAATATCTTATATATAATACAATTTTGACTTTTAACAGGAATTATATTCACTGAGACTATCCCAGGTGAAACCGGCAAAGTGAACTTACCTGTACTATTAAGTAATATGATATGTTATGTACGTCCAGGGTACGACCGAGTCCGAATAAATAGCAAAATATGGCTGATATTAACATTCCAATAGACAAAAAGTATCTTAGGTCAACGCGCTCCGCCACCATACCTGGAACATAGTTATAAAATAATCATATTTGTATAAGATTGGTAATAAATTATAAAATGTGACGGATTTAAAATCATCTTTAAATAAACCGCGAATAATGTTTATATAAACAGGTGTATTGAGTATAATAGATAATTATTTCAAACTATTACACAAATATATTAAAACTAGCGATGGTTCCGTATTTACCAGATACAAACATAGCTCCAGCATACGCGAAGAGGAACCCTGAATCGAGAGTGCCGAGCAGCGTGTTTGCGTCGTTAGTATCTGAAACAATTGTCAGACTCATCGCATTGCATCGCATGTGCCTTGTGTTTTGAGAACTGATTTTGATTTATGTACTATGTAAATGTAAATTACTAGGTATGGTGACATTTCAATCGGATTATAATAATAAAGCGTACAAAAGAAATTCATTATTTTAAGAAAATTAAAATGTCGGTTCGCGACATCTAATTAACTGTTCCTTGATAAACGAAACAACGGTCTCGTGCGATTGCATATGCGATTAGCTTTTGTACTAATCTCCCAGATTCAAGGTCATTGAATGTATGAGATTATATCGAAACTCAAAGAAAATGATAAAAAATACAGAAATCAATTTAAAAGCAAACTTTAAAGATCTAAATTTTATAATTTGATGCAATACTATAATTATAATAACCAAATTATTTATATGTTTTAAAATAATGTAACAAAATTTAGATGACGTCTTTTACGTTAACGTCAACCTTCGTGAGCTCACTGTCGAATACGATTCTTATTTACATCTAATATTATTGAGGAAGGTTATATAATAACATCACACTATGACCTTCAGTCATCAAATCATATCAAAATAAAAGTCAAATGATAATTACTGTTATAGGTTTAATGGATTTATAGCACCTTATTTGCAAAACATGTTCTTAAGCTATACAGGCCGAGTGAACAGAGTCGGGGACAACCAATTTATATTAGGTATATTTTATAGAAGAATGCTTCAAGTAAGTAAATTAAACATTAAATGCCAGCCCTCTTAATTCTGCTCCTATCGTGAATGACCGTGACATTTTCTACATTGTGCACGTTTTTAGTGCTATTTTTTTAGTAACAAACTTTAAAAAATAATTATTTTCACAATTGTAAGTATATGTTTAGTCAGTCGAACAAAAGATGTTTTAATTTGCGAAATGCGAAGAACAAGGTCAGTACAGTTTTATTACATCCATTTCGTAGGAATAGTAAAAAACTGCATTGGTGTCGAACACAAATTAGATGGACACATAAAGTTTGACAGAAACATTAATTCTGTATATAATAGTATTCAATTATAATTACGCTAAAACTCAAAGAACCATCTTCAATAAAGAGTCTTTTTCATTATCCAATTTCAAGGTCATTATTTGACCTCAAAAATAGCGAGTCAAAGTGAACCAATCACAAGCTCGCTGACAGCTGACTAACTTTATCACACTGCTGTGTGCTATGTGACCTACAACTCGATAGACTGGATCATGAAATGAGTGCACGATCGTTGAATTGAAGATAAACAGGTACTTACTGAACGGCGCCCAGTTGCACCACTGGTCGTCACCAGGACTGACATCTGGTGGTGGCACGAGACCGCTGCAGTTCTGATGTAAGATACTTTTAACTACTGATATGGGTTTCCTGGTCAAGTGGTATGTCATGTATGTAAAGTAGGTGAGGATTAGCACAGTCACTTGGTACCTGGGAAGTTGAAAAATAGTTTATGTAATGGAATTACTATAAATAAGCTGCTTAACATCCCCTATCTTCCCGATGACAACGTATAACGAATGGTGGTTCTCAAGAGGATCGAGGTGAGGAGGGCGGGGATGATGATGTGATATTGTTAAGTTATAAAGTGTAAAGCTGGTCTTTATCTCTCTTGAAATTAAAATTATTACTTTGTATTTGATATTTGTATGTAATTTGAGACTCCTGCTGTGTCAATTGTAATTAATAAAATGTGTCAACATCAAAATTTTGTAGTTTTATAATATTATTATGGTCCTGCATCACATAACTATGGAGGATAAACTTATATAAGTACTGGTATGCAGTATATTGATTGTCCAAGTTTACTTGATTTTGTTCGCGTTAAATATAATTAACTGTATTTTAAATTGCAAATACACCTAAGTCTGTTTTTACACGGTTTTGATATAACACGGTTTGAAAATAAAATATTTTTAATTTTTTTACACGATTTTATTCCATTTAGCACGATTTAAATTTTTTTGGGCTTAATTTTTTTTTGTCAAATTTAATTTCTGCGAAATATGTTCATATCACAAATTTAGGGGAATTACCTTTTTGTGCATACAAGCAAATTTACTGGTCAGAGCAATTGAAATGTGTTAATATTTTGTGAATAATCTTCAATAACTATGCTTGTAAAAATAAACATTGTAAATGTAATTGAACTAAATAAACATGAATACTTATTCTTTAAAAATCCTTGTTTTTCACTAATTTTAATAGGTTTTAGAGATTAGGAACCAATCACCTATTTTTGCATACGATCAATGTCTTTTTTACACGGTTTTTTCTGGAACCAATCTACCGTGTAAAAACAGACTTAGGTGTACTTGCATTTAACAACAGAAAAACTTGCTTCCTAAAACCGGAGATTAGACTAGAGCCGTTGGGATGCGCTGCCGACCGTCTGCTGACTGTATTATAACTGAGAATAGTATGTACCTATTTATTAAAACATGAGGCTTAATACAGATAACTCGGTTTTGGACATAGATGCAACTTTTATAACATTATACTTGCTGTTACCAGAGTATAAGCTTTGTGCAGTTTAAGCATAAGGCGAACAAACAGTTGATCACAACCACCGACAAGAATTTAAAGACAAGTGTTTAGAAGTTGGGTCAGTTTAGTAACAACACAAGCAATTACTTTTACAGATTTAGTCATTTATTATTGTTTTATTATACATATCGTTAAATTAATTATATTTAATACAACATTATTGATAACAAATGTTATCTTAATTTATATTATATTATAAATGCAGACAAAACCTAATAATTAATAATACTGAGAAATGAGAATGAGGTCATTTTTATATATTCATATATATAATTGCTATTGCAGTTATAATTCTCAAAAACTCAACGGATAGTTGGTTGAAGGGAGTTTAATTAATCAATACAAAACAAATAAGGTAGGAAGGACGGAGTGATCTATCAAAGTACAGGAAGTAATTATAATTAACAAAAACAATAACACACCACTATTCAATTAACACCTTATAAACATATACATTTGATAATCTAAACCAGCTGTTGCTAGCTACTATGTCTGCGTCCATGTATATATAATGTATGTATGTAAGTCTATGAATGTTTGATGCAATTCTCAGAGGTTTATAGCAAGATGTATGACTGTAAATGAGTATTTACTGACCCCTTTTTAATACTATATTTAAACTTTAATAAAGATCAAATATGACTCTCAACGGAATGACAGACATTATCTGGACATATGTAATTAAAAGACATGTGCCATCCTACACTTAATAGGTACAAATATTATCAACGGTGACACGTGTTACAGCAGAGGTGTCGTAAATAATGTTTAATATTTATTATTACACCAATTATAATTAATTAACAGATAACCTAAGTTATGTTATGGCCACTTCATATTTATAAAATTACTATCATGTTATCAAATTCACAGGAAGGTACTTTAACTTTTATCTTCTGGAACAATTATTAAATTCATTTTATAAATAGTGTCAAGGGTTATGATTCTCTCGATCACTTCAACATATCCTTAAATTTACAAAGGATTTGATTAAATGAGTATTATTTCTATTATTATATATTTTATTACACTAATATTAGTAGATAATGAATATCTAATACCTTATCATAATAAAATATCCAATTAAATGAAAGATAATTTATATATATACAGATAATTCTGGAAATATCACAATTGAAAGATATTGTTTGATAACAAAAAACAAGATTAAGCTTTTAAATTATGTTCAACATATCATTTATGTAAACGGGGGTTCATCCATTAATCACGTGAGGGTCAATAAAGGG
This sequence comes from Melinaea menophilus ssp. n. AW-2005, assembly GCA_918358695.1. Lineage (NCBI taxonomy): Eukaryota > Metazoa > Arthropoda > Insecta > Lepidoptera > Nymphalidae > Melinaea > Melinaea menophilus. Next base: position 19,364,391 of record OU911038.1, read on the forward strand.
GAGAGGGGTTTTGAATAAAATGTAGAAATATCACAAGAAGGATGGGGGAGATATCAAATTTATTTATTTTTTAGTTTAATAGCCTTTCCATCTTAAAATAAATAGTTGAGAAATCCTTAAACCCTTCACCAAGGGTCACTGTGGAGGAGGCATCAAGACAGCTCTTATCTATTCAATAGTAAACTCCAAAACACTTTAACTACCATTAGTATTATTATTTTGAATGTAAAAAACAATGTGAATCATAATAAAAATAAAATTTAATAAAGAATTAAAATTTAATTAATAGAAATACAACCGAAGATTAGTGTATATTACAAGGCGAGCTAGCGATCTTTAATTTTCAAGTAAACCTAAATACCCGTGTTTAGTGTTTGAATTTAGATTAATTTTTCCAAATTAATTATTGTACCAAATATTTTATGAAATGTTAAGCTTTAGGTTACATATGGATGTAAGCACAACCATATGGAATAGTGTTATTATATTAAAGTTGCTTAGACTTACAAAGAGTTAATGATATTGCAGATGAGTCATAGCACACAGCAGTCCTATTTTGCAGTACTCAATAGTCATACTTCTTGATTGAGGAAATAAACACAAATGCTCTAACATTTATTGATTTAGGTCCTGTGTTAATAATTGCTTGCCAATAATTTTGGATATAATAATAATTCTTGAATATAATATTAGTATGTGTGACTATATTGAACAGTTGAAGAAATAGTGTATCTATTTATTAAGGAAAACTTTCAGCTTGACTTTATTGGATGTTATTGGGTTTTGGGGATAAAGGGAATCTCTTTTGAAAGGAGTTGCAAATATTTATTGAAAACAAAAATTAGTTATGACATAAAAATATACACACCATCGTAATCTATTAAATTGCAGGCGCGGGCAAATCCAACCACTCAGTTTTTGTAAACACTGTATACCGACAGGAGCGTCTCGATTTACACCACTCATTTTAAACAATTTAAGCCACTTTCTTCTCATAAAAACTACTGGATTGGCTTTAGTTTAAGGTCGCACGATTTTTGGGATGAAAGAGGTTGGTCTCCCCTTTCTATTAATACCATTCCCAGCACGCGAAAGCGCGTAGTTTTTTTAAATATTTTTTTGGGCGCAAGTAACTTATTTATTACAAGAAATTATTTTTTATTGATATTATTAAAAAATCAAGTTACATGTATATAATAATTTTATAAAATATATCTTATATTATTGGTTATTATATTGATTTGAAATGATTCCCCTTTCATCCCCAAAATCGTACAACAATAAACTTAAGTTTAGCCAAACTTTTTATTATATACAGCCTCACCGGCGCACACCCACACTGTATTATCACACACTGAATAATATAGCCATTGTATAGATTTCTTTGTTTAAAACCGACAAAATATCGTAATAAAAAATATTTCTAAACACTACAAAGCCTTGTATATAAAATCCATAAATAAATTATTTATTTTACAAAACCGAAGTCATTAATATAATTATGAAACTTATAAAATTATTATACATTAATTATTTCACTTAAGAGCGATATTTTGTTCTTATTTCCAATTTCTATCGAACTTTTGACACGTACCCGTTTAAAATTTTTCAATGAGCATTTGACATTTAGCCTTGTCAAATTACTTTTCAAAAACAACTAGCTAGGGATTGACAAAGAACAAAATGCTATACAGCCAGATAAAGTTTATACAAATGACATTTTAGATACTTGTAAGCATTTATTTATAGTTGTTTGATTATTATAGTTTTCTATATTTATATGATAAAAAATTGTATATATTGATCTAATTAAAAAATGATAGAAAAAGGTTAATCAAAAGTTTAAGTTATAAATAAAAACATTAATTTGCTAAAGATATATATTAATTAAAAAAGCCCATGTTCTTATATCACTACATAATAATTAACAAGTAATTACTCTTTATAACTATTATAATTGAATATTTATGGCTCATGTAATACAGTCCAACTATTTAATTGTATTTTTTATTACATGTAAACAGTAATAATTAAATAATGAAAATAAAATGTCAAAACACTTGGTAAGACTGGAGTTTATTTTTATATCATACAATACTTTATACACAATTTTTTTTTTTTTATATTTACATTCAGTATTAATTACGATGTTTTCAGATAATATTAGTGTTATGTGTGTTGTCGGTGTTAAGTAGTATCAACATTCGTCGCACTGGATGGCTGGATCGAGTGGTGCAATATTATAAGAATAGATTTTATAATGACTTAAAAAAGGCGCCGCTTATCAAGATTAAAGGTCTTATACAGATTGAATACTTTATCTTGTTATCTTGACGGCAACATGTAAGGTTGCGGGTTCGATCCCCACACTGCTCTTTCTTGCTTTCTTGTTTTTAGTTTGTAAATAGTGTGATTCCTATGACATCAAAATTATTCTTTTGTATATTATTAGTATACTTATTAAGTATACTAATACTAACACGCTTCACAATATTTTTTGATAACAATCAATATGAAAGTATATTATATATTAATTTTTAAGAAGGAATTACCTCTTCGAGAAATTTTACAAATGCCGTAGTTGTCGTAATTTTCCAGTTTTAAAAATTAAATGGTTTTTGGAGTTGTTCATGTGTATCCATATTAAGTTTATTTTAATTTAAATATATTTGGAGGGCAAAATTCGTCAACATGACCAGAACTCGAACCTGCCACCTCTGAAACTCCGTCTCGAAATTATAGTCTAAGTATTGAAACACTTTGATAACAAAATCATTATTGCGGCAGCCAGAATCGAACGTCCCCCAGTAGGGTACTCCGACTCAACCCAATGGGACTACGATTCGGTAATACGTCTATTGACATTGATAAGAGAAAGCGAAGATGCTGTAGACGTGAGACGAGCGATCACGCACTCTATGAAGGGTAGTCGGAGGTTTATGTCGATGGCGGAAAGTTTGAAAGCCTTTCCGAGTTTAGCCAAGGTGAGAAGCAAGTATAGATGAAATTTACTATTTAGTTCTTATAACTCAATTATTAAGTACGTATTAGTATTGCAAAAAAAATAAACAAATGACTCGGATCATAAGAGGAATAAATTTATTAAAACCTGTCAAAGGACTAGGTTCTTGCTTGCACAAACGAACAAACAACCTAATAAAAAAAAGTTATTTGGACGACTGTACCATGTTCCAGAACAAATAGTAACTTATAACCTACTATTTCGTAAGATTACAAATATAATACGTAACCAAATTCATCCAGGATCATGCAAATGACTTCTATTACGAAGTAGACTCTGGGGAGTATTATGCAGACGTTCCCAACGAAAACTACAGACCGTTATCTGACGATGACGTCATTGTCGTCACCAACCCCGTAGAGGCGAGGCTGCCCAGCGCCAGGATCAGTGTGCATTTGCTGAAGTACACTTTTGTATATTTATAATGATACTTAGCAATTTACTTAAAAATATTCTTCAATTCGATTATTTATAACCTTTAATAGTTTTTTCTATTCACGCAAAAGCCTATATTAACGGAATAAGACATACTATGTATAACGTAAGTCGAAACTATTAGCCTGTGAATGGAAGAAATTATCTTCCTGTGAATGGACGAAATTATTCGTCTGTGAATGGACTAAACTACCTTTCTGTGAATGGACCATTAAATTCCGACGAGACTTTGTCACACACGACAAGACTCTGAGACACACGACACGACTCGGAGACACACGACAAGACTCTGAGACACACGACAAGACTCTGAGACACACGACACGACTCGGAGACACACGACAAGACTCTGAGACACACGTCAAGACTCTGAGACACACGACAAGACTCTGAGACACACAACACGACTCGGAGACACACGACAAGACTCTGAGACACACGACAAGACTCTGAGACACACGACAAGACTCTGAGACACACGACAAGACTCTGAGACACACGACACAACTCGGAGACACACGAAAAGACTCTGAGACACACGACACGACTCGGAGACACACGACAAGACTCTGAGACACACGACACGACTCGGAGACACACGACAAGACTCTGAGACACACGACAAGACTCTGAGACACACGACATAACTCGGAGACACACGAAAAGACTCTGAGACACACGACACGACTCGGAGACACACGACAAGACTCTGAGACACACGACAAGACTCTGAGACACACGACACGACTCGGAGACACACGACAAGACTCTGAGACACACGACACGACTCGGAGACACACGACAAGACTCTGAGACACACGACACGACTCGGAGACACACGACAGGACTCTGAGATACACGACAAGACTTTGAGACACACGACACGACTCTGAGTTACACGACACGACTCTGAGACACACGGCACGACTCTGGGACACACGACAAGGATAAATAATAAAAAATATTTTTAAGAATATTTAATTTGAGTCCTTGTATAATAAAACAACTAGTAATTTAGAAAAAGTATACAACCACAGATACATACATTTTCATTTTGACATCACACACACACATATTATTAATATGTATAGATATTATTAGTTTTTTATCTAAAGTACTTTAAATGTTTTTTGCTTTTTACAAATAACAACATTCTTTAAAGGGCTAATCAAAACAAAAAATCATTTAAATAAATTTCAGAGCAATTTTAGAAAATCGAGCACAAGCAGGGCGTTATATGACCTCAACTGTAAAAATATTGTAAGTGAAATTCTGTATAATATATGTTATTATAATTTAAAAAATTATATAGGTATTAATATAATGCTAAACAATACTTGTTATAGTTCTTGGCTGCCGATGAGTTCTTCAAAAGAAAACATCACTCAAGGTATGTCGTAAGTAATAACTGATACCTGCTTTTTCTTTTTTCAGTAAAATTATATTTTGTCCAATAAGAGCTTGGTTTGAGGTAGTATTGTCTTTTGCACTATACATGGGTATAACCGGTTTTTCTATATTACGCATAGGGTTTTGATTTGTACTCAAATAATATTCACGGATGAATTAAAAAAATTGTACCTCGACCTTAAATTATTGAAGCACCTATGTTTGTAAACAAGCGACTAATTCACGATGATTTACGTAATTGAAAACACGTTATACGGCGTAAATGAAAAATAGTTCGTGCGACTGAAAAATATCTCCTATCATTAATAATCTCATCTTGACTATGAATTTCTCTGAATTTTTATTTAAGGTGTGTCCAGTTCATCTGCTCCCAACGGCACCGGGGTCACGGGCGGACCCACCACCGCCGGCGCCATTGTCACAACGAAAGCTTAGACAATAAACTTATTAAATATAATGTGTTTTATTGGAACTAACCTGTTAATATTTTATAATTAAAAAGCTACAATTAATATTAAATTACAGTTAATAGTTTTTTTAAATTATTTTTTAAAGAGGTAAAACTATCTTATAACAGATTTATCTTAATTTACGTCTGGAACTCGAGAGACGTAAGTGTCAAAATATTTAACAATAATAAGTTTATAATATTTTACTAAATACGCACCAGTTTAATCTCGTGTGTTTTAGTTTTTTTATTTTTAGTTTTAATTTTTAGTTTTTAACATTACCTACATCTATCCCCAGATTTACACGGTACTTAGTTTATATGTTTTCGCTTTTACACGGTTTTCCAAATAAGTTTTTTTTTGTTTTTACTGCACTCTACTAAACGCTACTGCCCTGTGGAAAAGGTCTGATATATTCTCATAAAAATATGGGCTATCAGAAAATGCTCTGCATTTGTCCACGGAAAACCTCGTATAAACTTATAAGACAATTTTCTTATAACGAGAACTTCAAAGAAGCGCTGTTTTTCATTTTCTTATAAAATTTATCAGAATTTTAAGAGATAAATGATTGGACTTGGAGACTTATGAGCATTTATAAGCAATGAAAATAACAGTTTTTCTAGTCATTGCATGAGATTTGATAAGAAAATTTTTAAATTATATTCATAAGATTTAAAAAATAAATAAAGTTGAATACGAAATTTCGCCATAATTACAACGATAATTATTGAGTAGATTTATAGATTTTAGCCATCAAATTTACCAGGGAATATAAGAAATTTTCTTTAATTCTTAAAATACAGAATTTCGAGCGAAATTAAGTGACGATTTCAAAACCTATATTATTTTTAGAGACTTAATTAGGTAATCAATTTAAAAGATCAGACCAATCATTTTCAGGATAAATCATTTATATCAAAGCTCAAAATTGTACTACTTTTACTAATCGATCATTTCTAAATTTGTTTATCTATAAATAAGAAAATGAAACATTCCTTATTCGATTAATCAACAACATAGTCATAATTATTATAATATTTATTTTCTCAATGAAACTTGTATTAAATAGTTATAAGGTCTGTAATCCTTGAAAATAGAAATGTTTAAAAAGTTAAGCCAGTAAGTCTACTATAAGAAAAATAAAAAACATTAGAATCCGTTTGTAGTTAGTACACTAAACGTAAAATTACAATAATAAAAAATTATTTCGATTATTCTCTTTTGAACTAACAGATATTATAAAATAAATAAATACACTTTATAATTTTAAGAGTTTTAATCTGTGACTTTTTCCTTTTCTTCACCCTGGGTGGACATATTGTTGAGTTCACTTTCGTCCTTATGCTCACTTCGCTCTTGGTTCAATTTTTCCTCAGCTGCATTTGAAACTGCTTCTGTAGTCTCAACTTCATGGTCACAATCAGTCTCTTCATCCTTCTTTTGGTGACTCATTGTATTATCGGACTCTGAGTTATCATTCCGTTCCCCCTTGTCTTCATCGGTAGATTGTCCACTATCTTCCTCTCCATCTGAAGCGACAGTATTTTCCTCAATATCTGAGCTATCAATGTCTTCTGTGTCAGTGTTTTCCACCGGTTTAACCTAAAATAAATATTCATACCCTTCAATACCCATACTATTGTTTTTTAATTAAGAATAAATTAATTATCAATCAAATTTGGAAAATTATAATTTACTTTAAAACAAATTGACCTGCTTTTGAGTTCAAATTTTTTAATATTTTTTATTTCTAATTAAGCTTCTAAATTTTAATTACCTTCGGTACACGTTTGACTCCAGCGCGAGTATCTGTTATTTTACTAGATACATATACGTAGAACTGTTTCATTTGTGCATCATGTTTCTCTTTGTCGAACTCTCCTGATTCTTTTAAATAATATGAAAAAATATCTGCAATGAAAAAATTTTTTTTTTAATTAAAATACCAATTTGATGAAAAGTGAAAAAAGTTTTCTATGAGAAACATAAATTTTGGTTTTCTCAAACACTCAGTCAATATTTGAAAAAAATGATAAGTAGAATTGTTCAAATATTAAGTTGATAGTTAAAAAATTAATTTCAAGTACTGAGGTATTTATACACCGAAATTTTTGCGATGGAATTCAAAGTATACTCGATGAAATACTCAGCAGTAGTTAGCCATTCCAATAAACATTTCAATTAAATGTTTGTGATAAAAAAACTGAACTTTTATACTAAATCGATGCAACACAATATATAAGAAAAAAATTGAAAACATGTTGATAAAGGTTAAGGATGCTTTTTGTGTACCTTTCACGGCTTGTAATCTTATAGGATCCAATCCTCCTTTTTGATTTGCTTGTTTCACTTTATTAGATTTTGCCCCATGAACACTGCAATCTTGGAGTTCTTTTGGTGTAAAGACGGCCATAATCATTTTCCTTACAAATTGTGATGGAGTTTTAGATCTACTAGCTGCAGTCAGGTACGAGTTTTTAGGTACATAAACACCTTGTCCTAAATGAATCTATAATAATTTGTAATGAACTACAAGTTTTTTACCCAATATTAATAGATAACGTTACTAAAGACTTACACTGTTATCAGATACTCGAGTAAAACCGACTTGAGGACACCCTTTTTTTTTCTCCAATTCAACCGATCCATGGTTTGATGGGGTATCTGTAAAAATCAAAACTCCTTAAATTTTTTTGGTTCGAGTATAATTCAATATTACATCGTGTTGATGACAAATCAAGAAATATATACAATGAGATTTACTAACAAACAATTCTAATACCTCTATGCTCGTTCCAAAAGTCCAATATTTTTTGGAGCATTTGTTTTTGAAGTTCCAGTTCTTTCATCAGATCTTTGATCCCTTGTTCAACTTGATTTATTCGCGCCAACGTATCTTCTTTGTTGTCATGGTTATGATGTTTTTTTTTCTTTTTTGATTTTCCAGATTCTGAAACACTACAATAAAAATTAATTTATGAAGTATATTGATTATTGATAATTTCTTTTACATTTATGAGCACTATAATTTCAAGCAAAGAAAATTCTATAGCAGCAGAATAAAAAAAGTTAGATTTAATGAAATGCATGTTATAAACGCGCAGAAAAAAGTTATATATTAATAATAACAAAATAATAATTGATTATAATAAATAATAACTTCTATCATAAAACTATTATTTTTAATTATACATATGAAGAATCAGAACTTACTTCAAAGTTGTTGGATCATTAGATTTGTTAGATTTTTTTTCAACGGAATAAACGGCATATTGTGATGAGCTAGCTCCTAGAAATGTTAATGGTAAAACGTCTGATTCTTCAGTCAGATGAGTCAGTGTTATATCAGGTGAAATCTGTGGCGATGAGTTTTTTGATGGAGATGCCTGACTTTTTTCACTCTTGTTCTTATCAACTTTACCTTCATTAGGATCTGCAGGTATTTTGACTTCTTTCATTTTCGGTTTCACCATAATAAACTACAACAAAATAAGTAATTTAATTCATCATCAAAACTAGAAAATTATTGATTAAATTTTTTTCATAGTCTACATACATGGTTATTAATTAATGTATTGCTTTTGGCAATAATTCCTTTTTGCTGTAAAATGTTATGGGATTAGTTACTAACTATATCAAATAAGTTTTGTTACCTGAAATCTTACCTTAGATAACCCTGGTTCTTTTTTTGTTTTCTTCGGACTTACGGGATTCTATAAAAATGAAAAGAAAAAAACCATTCTTCAAGACATGAGCTTTACAGTTAATTACAACTTTATAAAATCGATCTTTAATAACATACATTTTCTTTATTAGAGGACTCATCATTTTGTGAAGTGTTATCATTTTGTTTTCGCTGTACAAAATAGGTAATAAAGAATATTAAAAATAATATATTAAACATAAATTTTAAAAAGTCTGAATTACCTTGCAAGATTTATTTTTTGAGATTTTGGAATCATGATTAGTCTCTTCACTTGATCCGACCTTTGATACTATTGTATTATTGTTCTCATTACTGTAACGAACCTATATTAAAATAGCAAATGAGGATTAATAATGAGTTTATTTTAATTAATAATTTCCTAATCAATGGTAATATTCATAACAAAGCTTGTTATTGTGTAGACTTTAAAATTTTTTCCAATATTGACTGTACTTTAGTCGCCAAAAACTTTATTCTCGTATTAAGTAAGCTAAAACAATTACATTATTTTGTCTGGTAATTACTTATTACTATCATTATTACTTTTTGTTATTACGAAACCAATGATATATTTTTTGTGAGATAGTGTACAATATCAGATTTATTAGAAAAATAGAAATTCTATTTTACTTGAAATTACTAAATAATTTTACATTAATTTTGACTGACAGACTCTGCGTAGTTCGGTATTACTCCTACATAAACACAACGTTATTCTAATGCTAAAATTAATAGATAAAGATAATAAATAATATATATCTATAGATATTTTATAAAATGTATGAATCCAATTTATAATACACTAACCATTTATTAATATAGTTGATTCACTTGATACTATTGTGAAATGGTGAGAATAATTCAATTTAAATTCAAAATATAAGGGAAAAAGCAGATGTATTGAGAACAATTTATCTCAATAAATATTACTTTGGCCTTAAAATTATGGATGTTTGTTATTATCTTACGATCTCCACAGTTATTAGTAATACGATGGATGTGATCCATTTCAACATTACCTACTGCATAAGGAATAGTATTGAAACAACAGCCATAAATATAACATTGTTCTTGCATAACAAACAAATGATGAATGTGAATGATATCGTTAGATTTTAACTGTATATAGGTATCATTTGTTTTTGTTGTTCGAGTATAGTCTTTACTATGAATGACAGTGTTTTTGTAAACACATTTCTTGTAAGCATTAATCGAAATACGATTATCGTCCATGAAATCTTTAATTTCATTTTCAACTTGTACATGTATGCGTGTTTTCGCTATTAAAGTAATTTCATCGGACAACTTCAAAAAATCCTTTACTTCATCATGACGAAATAATTCTTTACAAAAATTTTTACATTGAGCGGATGTAGTTAAGTAATCTAATCTTGATAGAAGCATTTTTTTCTTCAAGAATTTCTTAGTAATTTGGTGACTAACGCTTCTTGGACCAGTTATTTCTTTTTTGAAATTAAAAATACCGTTTTCAAATGGAAAAGCTGATGTTCCTGTCATTGGTCCAGTTTCTAGTACAGATTTACACAAATGCCCTACGGAGTGTAAATTGAACGTCATGGCTGACTTTGAAAATTCAATTTGAAATGTTCCAACAAATTTAGTTAGATCGTAGTCGGTCCTTGCAATATCTTCTTCTGTTATTTCTCTTTTAAGTAAAGTAAAAACACTTCGAACAAAAAGAGCATACATTTCCAAAAATTCCGGATTTGCAATACCGTCAAGACATAAAAGACTCCAATATAAAAGCCAAGATTCAAATTCAGATGCTTTCCACTTACTCATATCAGCAGTTGGTCGTGGTAATCTATAAATTTCATGTGGTGGTTTAATTGATATTAAACGTTGATCAATAGCTTCACGGTCTTGCTTAGTTAGTTTATATTTTACACCGGGTGTTTTTAATAATTCCAAAATCTGGCGGGTAACTCCTAATAAACAACCGTGCATGTAATCTATTGGAAATCCCCAAATACTATCGAAAAAAGGCAATTTTTTCACGAAAATCATAGATCCTTTTACACCCATAACTGTTGGTGCCTTATTTTTTACTTCAGATGACTTTTTAATTTTTTCTACTTCATTTATATTTGCTAAATGACTTTTGTGAGTTCGTAGGTCTGGATCAATCTCACTGAGTGGATAGTGGACCGCATGCCCTACATAAAAACCTGGTTCATAGCACCAACTACATCCATAGTAACCGCTAAATTTTACTCGATTTTGACAAGTTGCGCGTGCCGGCGTATCAACACAACAGCAAAGTAATGCAAACTTAAGATTAAAAATTTTCTTGCTTAAATGATTAAATAGATCAACACCATTGTTCATTAAGTCTACAATTTGATTACACAGTTCTTCATTATTAATAAAAGATTAATAAATTCTGATTTCGGTTCCGCATTCGTTAAAAAAATACCACCAAGAATAATATGTTTAAATCGTTCCTCTAGTGGTAATTCGTTTATAACTAACTGTTGAGGCCAAAAGCTCTGTTTTGAACTCTTAAATATAGGAGCACCATCAGTATTATAATTTAATGTAAAAACATGTGGATACTGTCTTTTAAAATTTTTATATAAGTTAGAATCTCGAATATCTACAATATTAGATGATTGATTATCAGTTGTTGTGTGTTTTAAAAAACTGTCTTGGATTTGCGGTTGGTTTAGTATTAATTGAATTTGATATCTGATATCTACGCTCATAAAATAATTCGTTGCTTGAGAAGAAATATTATGGTCTTTTGTGCATTTGTCGCAGCGTACTTTTTCTTTCTTAGATCCATGCTGCAAGCTTCGTTTTGTAAGAATAATGTTACAAGTTTCACAAAAAAAATGAAGTGTTATTTTATCATCTGGTACACCAAAAATTTTTGATCTTAAATAGTAACTATAGTCCCATGCTTCAAAATCGGGTCCAGCTAAAACCTTTACTAATTTAAGCAGATCATTTTCACCAGTTTTAGTTAAATTTTTAGAAATAGAAAACATTTGTATCATTAACAATACATCTGACACTTTGAGATTGGCAGCTGGAAACATAATACGATCACCCTCTACTTGGTGAGTTTCCAATAATTTTTCATTATGTATTTTATCATCGATTTTAGGATTAAGCTCATCGTCTGAAGAAATATCATCATTACAGCATGAACAAATACTGTAAATATCACTGCAACTACTGTCAATAGCTGCATCATGACATATGCTTTTATTATCGGAGTAAATATCTATATCATCATCTACAGCAGTAATATTATCATCTCCAGTAATGTGGTCATCTATTATTGTAGACTGTTCAAAATTAGAATTGATTCTATCACACTTTTGTTCAACTACACTCCTTTCATCGGACAAGACATCATCTAATTTGATAAAGAAAAATAAAGATATAATTATATCTTTAAGGGAAAATTGCAAATACAATGATTCTAATAGTATAATACTAACTTAATCGGAAATGTATATTATTCTTTAATATGAAAATTCTAACTGTGTTAATTAATTTCACTTAAGGTATGCAAAATCGATCAAAAAAAAATTGAAAAAATTTACAATAAATACAAGTAATACGATTTTAAAAACAAATTCAAAATGTTTGGAGAGCTAAAGTCCATATGACTTGTAGTTTAAATAAATTAATTTATTAATTAAATGTGTGTAAATAATGTATGACTTTTTACGAATGTATCTTACGAAAAAATTAAATATTCAAAGGATCATAAATATTCATAAATAAAAAGTTGAAAAATGTTTCATCAATCTATAAAGATTTTCACATAAATAATAAGGGAGTAAGTTTAATCATACTATCAGATACATACCGCTAGGTACATTTCATAGAATTTTATTATTTAGAACAAAATAATGTAGAGGATAATAATATTCTTTTCCGAATAAAATAAGGTGTATATTTATATATATATACATATATATATATATATATATATATATATATATATATATATATATACACGAATAGTTTGTTTATTCTGGAAAGAATGGTTTTCGTACCTATTTTCTTTTTCTTAGCAGAATCAGCAAATATTTTTTTCCAGCGAGATACTGTTCGTTTGCTTACACTGCTTTCATCACATGATGAATTCAGCAAACGGTTATTTAATCTCTTCATATTGATCGGTTGAAACAAATTACTGATCCTAGTATTTAGAAGGAAATTTGCAACATAAAGTAAAAATTAGTAGCTAATATTTTCAATACGAATATGTGATGAGAAAGATTTTATAATAAAGATGAATCATTAAAAAGTACACAATAGTTAATAATAATATATATATATATATAATATATATATAATATATATATACAAATATTTCAATGAAACACTTTAAATTCCGTATGCTTTCTAATTTTGAAAAAATTATTACGAAGCAATGTATAAAAAACAAGTTTCAAGGAAATTCTTTTCACAATTTATTTTCAGGATTAAAAGTTAGTAATAAATTGTATTTTAGGACTGGAATTGAAAAATTTTCAATGAGACCATCAAAACAATGAATCATTTTTTCAGTCTGAAAAAAATTTTTCTGTTGTTTTTTGTTTTTGAATTTTCATATTGATCGTAGCATTGTTTGAACGCTTTCAAACCAACTCACGAATTATTGCAGATGTATATATACATATATATTTATTCATAATTTGATTTTAAATTTTATATTTTTTAGACTTTGAATTCATTTCAAAATTCTAAACAAAAGGAATCTAAGAAGAAAGGATAAAGATATTATGGTCAAGTTAAAAATAACTATGTTCTAAATGTATAGATGTTTTAACAAAATAGCACCACAAAGTCTTAATAAAGTAAAAAAAATAATTAGGAGGATTTGTATAGAACATAATTTGTTCGTAAGAATTATACTTATGACTTTGCTCTACGACTCATTATAATATAATATGATTATTGAGTTTCAAAGTGGTTAATAAAGCTATATATACCTATAATTTATAAATGCATGAATTCTTTCATAGCGTATACTGCATTATCAAATGCTGTTATAATAGAAGTATTTATGAGCAATGCTATCCTATAGTATTAGCAAATTTTGCTATGTAATGCCGAAAAATTAGTTTCAAACAATATTCTTACAGAAAACACGGCTGTTAGAAAATTAGGTTTCGTATAATGATAATACTACCCAGCAAATTCAGAATGGTTTATCTCTAATCATATTTTGATAAAATATTAATATATACATATAATAATAATACTTGTTATTTTTGGTCAATTTTTTAAAGTTCATTAGTAAAAGTTTGGCTGTCAAAATTCTTCTGTAATAAATAATTTACGAGTGAAGTATAAAATAACGATCAAATAAATTACAAACTTTGTCACATCAACTACTTTTAAAATTTAAAACAAAGATAATCATCAGATGAAAAATGGAAAACAAAATTTCCATACTTCAAATGAAAAACCAAAAAGATTGACTTCTGCTCCTTAGATTACAAATTTTAAGTTATTAAGAAAATATTTTATTTTTCTGAATTTAGGATATTTTCCGTCATTATAGATAGTCTCAAAGAAAATCGAAGTCCTGAATCAAATGGAAGTATTGTTCAAAAAAAGTTTAAAAATCAAAAATTTTGGAGAAACATACGACTTAACAGATTATAAATGAGACGGATTTCAAAAATTTATCGGTTTAAACCGATTGCCACCATCAAAAGTTGGAGTTATTTACATGCAATGTCAATTTTACAAAAAAGACTCGAAACTTCACGTAGCAATACAAATGAAAAGATAAATTTTCCCTTCTTAATTGAAGAAAATTACATCAACTAATTTAAATTATAAATAATACCTTATTGATTGCTGCTAATTTTTTGTTTAAAATGTCACGGGTGTTATCTTCCACGGGAGCTTTTTTCCCTTTAGAACGAGCTTTCTCCTCAACTTCGGATTGTTCAGATAAATCTGATAATAAAGCTGCTGACGGAAATCGGATTCGTCCACCTTTATTTATCTGCTCTGTCAGTCCGTCTTTGGATTCTAGAATAAAATATTTTTAATTAACAACAATAAATCGGTAAAGATCTTATAAATTCTGATAGAATTTGGTAGAATATTCACACGAGATCTGATTGACTTATAAATTCTATGCAAAAGGCAATCGAAATTTAATCAGAAAATTTTATTCTCAATAAATTTCTCATATTCTCTAACAAACATACGAAATCTGATAATAACTTATAAATTCGCAACCAGTAGCTGTCGATACATTATCAGAAATTTTTATTTTTAATACACTTCTCATAAATTCTCATTACAGTTTTTTTCTTTCTACAAGATTCTATGAGTTCAATTGAAACAAAGGATTCTAAACTTTGTTACGATTCATAAACACTACCGAAAATATTTATCTCCTATGAATATTCTATGAATCTGAATTATTTTACGAAGTAATATAATTAATAAATAGTAAAAAATTAGCATTTAAATATTGAATCCTACTAACAAATGAATAACAACTTATAAACTTTAGATTTTACTACTTGATTGCAATATTTAACGATGCTAAAAAATAAATCCTAATATAATATAATGTAAAATGTAATAATACGTAAAACTTACCATTTGTTAATCCAACTAAACACAGATGGTAATCACCTTTTATTTTCACTTGAAAAGTTTTGTTAGGACGATTCGGTTTGTAACCTTTAATTTGGTTAATTCCAACCGTAGTACACTTCCCACTGCTTAATAATTTCACGTAGGCATACATGAGGATACTTATATCATTCTGAAATTACTCTATAATACTAATTAATTAATAAAAAAATTAAGATGACAAGTAAAATTACACCGCAAGAAGTTAAGGATTATTCTGGAACTTATAACAAAAGATAGGGCGAAAGACTTTCTGAACCGTGCTGTCCTATGCGTAAGTCGTGTGTATACTGTATACTGAGACCTCGAGCCGCGTTTTGTCATATACTGTAAGCGGGAAGCCCTGTGATTGGTTATAGGAAAGGGATACAATACTTACCCATTCCTTTTATTATAATCGTAAAGTACGTTGTGTCGGTTTTCTATCAACAGTCTGCAATATCTACACACACGTGTTCAGATATAAACACACATACACTTAAAACATTTTTTTGTTTGTCAATTCTAAACAAATAATTATTCATGTTAACATAAAAGTCACACATTAAACTCCATTACCTTATGCATTTTTAGTTATTTGTACTTTAATGTTCATAATTTCAATTTTAAATAGAAATTTTTCGAAAATAATTATCTTTTACATTTTATATTTTCGCAAAAAAAAACAAGTCAACATGCTCTTATTCCATCAAATCATTGATAATCATAAATTTTGGTTTTCTCACGATTATAAGAAAGTGACTACTTAAAAATTTATTCACAATAATTATAGATAAGAAAAATAAATTTGTTGTGTGGGATATTATTATTTTCTTATAAAGTCTGACATATTTTTATAAGAGACGGATACACCCAAATACTTTCGTACTTATGTTCATATTTTTACAGATACCAAAAATACCATTCCTAAAGCTACAGCTACAGCTACTGGTAGCGAGTTTAGGGATGCGCCTAATAACTTAAGGTTTCTTCGACTTATGATGAGTAATAAGTACAACTTGAAAAATCTCATAAAAGCTTGTGATTATTTAAATTAAATGATATGCTTTAAGTTTTGACAAGTTTATACAAACAATAAATTCCTTATTAAATCTGATAAAATCTTTATCAGAAAATCGTCTGCATTTGTCTTCGGAATTTCATGTTTGGACTTATAGAATTTGAGAATAAAAATATTGCAAAATTTCTTATAAAAACTGATAACTAATCTTAAGTATTCTATCAGATACTTCAGAAGTGAAAATTCTTAAATAAACTTATAAACTTCCCTTATTTAAATAGAAAATCGTATTTCTGAGATTTTATAAGTATTATCTTATGTAAATTTTCTCTCTATATCTCATTAAATTAGAATAAACCATACCAGATAACCAGAATAAACTCATATAAACTTATTTAAACAAATATTCTCATACGATCTCTTATAAGTCTTCAATAGTATTAACTTATAAAATCTCATGACTTATTTAATCTTGATGGTTCTTATAGAAAAATAGCCAGTGATTCCTCATACAAAATAAGTCTCAACATCAACTTATAGATTCTTATAGAAATCTGTATCAGAAATTTTTTCTAATCTTATAGATTTTTTTTCAACTGATAAATTCTGATAACCAATTCGTTGTATTGTATCAGAATTTATGAGACCTTTTCCACAGGGTGTGACTGAACACGTCCACTGTGTACGTCTCAAGGGGAATCCCGAGCTTAAGTGCTGACTTGCTGCACACACACACTGTGTCTGTATTTCTTCGCATAAAATTAAAGTTATATCTACGACAAATTGTATTTGAGGAAAAGTTTCACAGTTTCAGAAAGATTTAATTTTCCATATACGTAAATTACAAGCGAGTTCATAATTTAGATTATTATAAATTAACGGCTGTGATTAAAGTAAAATTCAGAGGGAAAAAATGCGGGAAATTTTGGAGGGAAATGAAGGCAATTTACCAAATAGGTTTAATTAAAATAAAAAAATTAAAACACTTCATTTTTTTTATTTTAATAAAAGTGCATTTTGGATTGAAGGTTCGAAACCTTCGATCCAAAAAAAAAAAGAATGAGAGTAATTTCTGACAGTGATGAAGGATAATAAAACACCTTTGGTTTTATTTTTTGTTCTTCTGTTTAATGTAAATGTTTCGATTTACACGGTTGTGACTTCAATATTTTTTATTTTCGTTTTACACTTTTTTCTCAGGAATGTATCTATCGTGTAAATCGGGGGATAGGTGTATTTCTATCGAGTTATTATTGGGACTACTCAGTAGTAACAATCCCAAACTGCTTAATATGGTGTTAACCCTATTCATTAATATTTTTGATTCATGTACTAGGTTAAATATTATAAGTTGCGTAATTAATTATTTTTAATACCTTTAATTAATTTTGTTACTGTTAAATTTTATAAATTATATTTTATAGTCCGTAATTTTATGTTCGACAGTTTTGATTTCTTAAAGATGGCAACATCATTTGTAATGAAAAGGCGAACTCGGCGGCGGACGGAAATAAATAAATATGAAGTATCCGTTTGTAACTCCAAATGAATAGTCTACAAAATGCATATGTAAGCATTTTTTAAATTTTTTTCTTCCTATCTGTTAGTCTGTTTGTTCCGGAAATCTGAACCGGCAGAGACTGGCAGATAACTAATGTTGTAAGCAATAAGGTTATTTTTATTAAAAAAAAAACATATTCCGCATGAACAAAGTCGTGGGTGGGTGGGTTCAATAAACACTGTTGCCAGAAGTGGGAAACCAAAATAGAGGTAAATAAAACTGCATTACATATATATATATATTTATGTGGGCGGCCAGTCCAGGTGCACGGCGGTGACGTCGAGCGCCAGCAGGTCGAGCTCAGCGCCCAGCACGGCGCCCAGCGCGGGGCGCGTGCGGCCGACCTCGCCGTGCACCCACTCCTTCACGTATGCGCCCGCAGACGTACGTACCGACACGCGCATCAGCTGCGGACGACCTGTCAATCAATCACACCATATATATATATATATATAACTAAACCGCGCTTATGGTTTTAAATATTAAAAAGAACTTATAGTCTAAAATTAATAGAGAGATAGAAATTATTGTGTTAACACAAATCCATACCCGGCACGGCCGTTGCGGACATTTCATAGATGTCTCTCTTCCTCACCAGCAGAGGTCTCCGGTGCAAGACTCTGATTGGAGTCTTCTGAGATATCGATATTGTGACGTCATCGGACTCCTTGTGCGTGTTGATGAGGTGGAGGTCGTTTGGTGTCACCGCGATTGGACCGTCTTTATTAACCTGAAGTTAGATAGTTTAATTCAGCTTCAACGTCATAAGTATTAAGTAACCTTATTTCATGATATATTTTCGATTAGTGTAATTACAATAAAATGTCAGTGTGTGTGACACACATACATACGTCATCTTTAGAGTGAGATAGCTTGATGCACAACGCCTCATACGTCTTGCTCTTAGTTTCTTCGCCCTTCTTCAGTAGCGCTAGATCGTCTCTGAAATGTTATGTCTGATTATTGTTATAAATTAATGTCGCATAACGACTATTCATTTAAGATATTATTATTACTTAGATATATATTTTATATAAATGAATAATACTCATGGTTCTTAGTACCACCAGTTTAATAAAATGAAGCCCACGACATAAATTAGTATTGAAATAGAAGAGAAGATTATAGCAGCGTTATGATTTTGTAAAAATATATCAATACAAGTACAAGTACATTAGAGAAAATGTAATTATTATAATAAATATATTTTCGTTTCTATCTCCCCCACCCGTCTGAGATTTTACACCCTCCCCTCCGCTACCCAAAATCACCTGTAATTTTAAAAATATTATCCTTAAATAAGGATATAATCTTGTTTAATATTCATACATTAAAGTTATAGATTCTTTTTAAATGACATAAAAATATTATTTGAAGGAGAACATACGATGGAAAATTTATAAACGTAATATTCACTCAGTTCAATACCCCCCACCCTCTTTTGACACGTCGAGATTTTGTCAAAATCGTTTCCCAGTTTTGAGGCTCACGTGATTAGTGGACAACTCCTTTTTTGAGTAGCAGAATAGAATCGAGTTATAAAAATATGTAAACTAACAACGTGTATCACAGTGCACAGGTTTCTAACTTAAACTAAAAATTCCAAGGCCTCCTTTTGCAAAATAGTTAAATAGAGACAATTAGATAAAATGTTCTTTCATGCAACACCAATATTTCATAACGCCCCCTATTTCGCCTCCACCATGTTTCAAGTGGAGTAGAAAATGTTAACTTACTTAGTAATAGGCACCAATGTTTTAACGACCACCTCTCCACTCTTAGATATAGTGTGACAGGCGTCCATTAGCTCCTCGGCCGACAGCTCGCGCCTCGGATCACTTATCTGAAAATATACTAATTATTAAGTAAGAAAGCACATTTTTATTAAAAAAAAAAAATCATTGAATACAATAAATATCCTTCACATTAATGAAAATAAATACAACATCCGGGGAATCGCAAAAGCGTTGCCGGCCTTGGAGGTGGGATAATACGCCCTCTTTGAAGGTACCCATGTAGTATCGATCCGGAAATACCGCCAAAGAGAGTTCGTTCCATATTTTAGTAGTATGTGGAAGAAAGGTCCTTGAAAACAGCACAGTAGAGGATCCTCACGCATCCAGCTGGTAGGAATAAAATTGCAGGCGATGACGTGCTGTGCGGTGATGAAATTTGGCGGCG
This sequence comes from Melinaea menophilus ssp. n. AW-2005, assembly GCA_918358695.1. Lineage (NCBI taxonomy): Eukaryota > Metazoa > Arthropoda > Insecta > Lepidoptera > Nymphalidae > Melinaea > Melinaea menophilus. The sequence continues at coordinate 19,384,806 of OU911038.1, forward strand.
GGCATCAGATCAAATAGTTCTTCGGATTACGCCCCGTTCTTAATGCGATACAGGAAAGAGGCAACGTCTCTACACAATGTCAAAGAGTCCAGCCGTTCACAGAGCACCGGGTCCCCAAAAATCCGAACGGCTCTCCGTTGAACGCGGTCAAAAGGTAGGAGTTGATATTGGGGTGACCCGGACCAGTAATGAGAACAGTAATCCATGTGTGGCCGGATTTGCGCAAGTCTTTGGCCAGGCTTGCAATACTGCCTCGCTCTATTAAACACTCCCAATTTTATTAAGACCAATTCGGCCTTGCTCTCTAGATAACCACGAAACCGACAGTTACGGGAGATATCAAATCAAAGAGTCCAGACAGTTTACGTAAATAATTCTAAATCGTCTGGTCCTCACCTAAAGATGGGTGTTCCACAAGGAGTTCTGGGCCCCTTTTTGTTTTTACTTTATATTAATGACTTGTCCTTTTTTGTTAAGGGTCTGTGTGACATTGGACTCTTTGCTGATGACACCTCGCTTATTTTTTAAGTTGAGCGTGATAGCATTAATTATGACGAAGTAAACAGTATTTTGTTACGAGTCCTGCATTGGTTCAAAATTAATAATTTAGTGTTAAATGCTAAGAAAACTAAATGCGTAGAGTTTACACTTCCTAATGTAAAAAGTAAAAATTTTAACCTGCTCCTTAACAATGAAGTGTTAGAATTGATTGACTCAACAAAATTCTTAGGTATAACATTAGATAAAAAGCTCCAGTGGAACCCCCATCTCTCAACACTCGCAGCCAAACTCTTTGCAATTAGAAAAGTTAGACAATTAACGGACATTAATACGGCTCGACTTGTTTATTTTAGTTATTTTTACAGTATTTTATCTTACGGTATTTTATTATGGGGCAGTGCTGTCGAAATTAATTCTATATTTATTTTACAAAAAAGAGCTGTGCGGGCTATTTATAACTTAAAAGCTGGAGATTCTCTGAGAGATGTTTTTAACACTAAACCTACCAGTACCGGTCAAATTGACCGTTCATAAACTTTTGTAAAACTTACACATTTTTAAACGTTATAATATCGTTATCAAACTACATGACAATTCTTAGAATATGCATATAATATTTTCTTCACTCTTTACTTTTAGTTATTTCCATTATTACCTGCGTTATATAATAAAATAACTTTTAATTACCGTTCAATTCGACCGCGTCCGGTAGGAACAGGTACACGAAAATTGTCGGTAGGTTTAGTGTTAAAGAAATAGGTATTCTTACAGTCGCTTCCCAATACATATTTAATAACATATTATATATACGTCAAAATTTAAATAGTTATATAAAAAACAGTGACAGACACGCGATAAATACGAGAAATAAATACAAACTTGTAATGCCAAAGTTTCGGCTTCAAAAAGTTAATACATCCTTCATGGGTTTGAGTATACGCATATATAATAAAGTTCCACAAGATATCTTAGACCTTCCATTTCTTAGTTTTAAATGTAAAATCAAAAGCTTATTGTTAAATAAAGCTTATTATAACGTTCAAGAGTTTTTAGTGGATCGAAATATGTGGAACTTAAGTTGTTGAATCATTTGCAGGCTTTATATTATAATGTACATCACCTATTGTAATATTTCTTTTGAAAAGAGCAACTATTGAGTTTCTGGCCGGCTCTTCTCAACAGAGCAGCATTCCGAGCCGGTGGTAGCTTACTTACGGACTGACTACACTAACCTTTTTTGTATTGTAGTAATTGACGATTCAAAAGTGCGTGTAAATGCCTACTTGAATAAAGATATTTCGAATGAATTTTGAATATCGAGAATATCAGAATACTGGGATTCTGATACTTGGCGAGGCATTGAGAAGAGTGCTCTCGAAGAGCGGTGATACGACAAATGGGATATTCTGTGGTAAACGCGAAAACTTATGTCTTTTGGGGATTAAACTGAACGAGGTTCAGTTCACCCTATTTTGAGACCATCCTCAGAAAATTCTCTATAGGAGACACAGTTTTCTTTCGGTACTCGTCGACGTTTTCCCAAGAGAACCCGACACGGCCGGAATATACAGCATCCCCAGTCATCTGCATAACAATGTATGTCGGAAATATCCAACATATCATTGATTTGCAGGAGGAACAAATTTGGGCATAACACACAACCTTGGGATATATCAGCGTTCACCCGCTTGGGGTTCGATCAAAAACGGTTGAGAACGACCTGTATGCAGTGAGAAAGCTGGTGATCCACTTGCATAATCTCTCGGATTTCTCTTTTGCCGTCTAGGGCAGAGAGCCTTTCCCAGTGTGCAATGGCGGTAAGGATGGCTGGCAAAAGTTTCCCAGAGTGACTTTGGAAAACGCCCAGAACTTGCGAGTGCCAGGATGGTACCTTGCCATCTGAACCCCAATTTTGACAACATGCTTTAACTTTGCTCTAGCAACTTGCCATTTGAAGAATCTGGAGGAAAGGCTATATTTCCTCTTCAGAACTTTAGAGATCCTTAGTGACTAACGTATTAGCCCAAGCTTGATACGCTTGCCGTTCCCCAGCTGCTGCACCTGACAGACGCATCAAACCAAGGTCGCAAACTGCCACCAAGTGGTACCACAGGGTTTAGTACAAATAGTACCATCCCCTGAATGTATCACATCAGCTACACCGTAAACGAGTGTGCACCTTAACCAACTGGGACAGACCAGTTGCCAGAGCAAAGTTAAACACCTATCTCCCCGCGCAGTTGGTGGCATGTAACCCTATGTTTGTGACCCGGATTCTCTCACTCACCGACGGAACATAAGCAAATTAATTTGGTTACTACACCTCGATCTTCCGTGCGAGGGTGGTCCGTCCTCAGTAGAGTCAGCCATAGAGAAGCTGCAATCAAATGACTACAGGTAGGCTCTAGCCCCCACAAAACGTGTTTTAACTTTAATTAGATCTTATAATTATCTCTAATCCACAATCATTATTTACAGTGGATGACTGGAATATTAAATTAAAACTATAAAACTAAACATAACATCACTTAAAATTATTATATTTAAATGAAAAGCGGAAAAAACTGTATCATAAATAATAGACCGTCAATAAGTTACCTCAATGGCGAACGGTCTTCCATCCCCAAGGCACCTCACGTCCACGTCCTCTCTCCCCGCCGATATGAACTTCAGTCTACGGTCACACTCCTCCTCCGTAAAGCTGGTTATATAATAATAAATCTTTATATAAAATTAAATAGTTATTTAAATACTGTAACACGAAAAAAAACTTAATTACAATTTTAAGTATATAACAGTGTAATATTTCGTATAAAGTTTAGTTACAAAATAATTCCAAACAATGTTTTTATTTATTTTACAAAGTTGAAGTAGCACAGTATAATTAGTAATTCTTTTTTATTAAAAACATAATCTTTTATTTGGATTGAAAGTACTAATAGAAGCCTTGCTTTCTGTTACAAGGAATTTGTTTGTATTAATTTATACGTACTTATAATATTCGGCGATCGGACCGAAAATGATCTCCTGAACGGAGGAAGGTAGGACTCGCTTTCCATCCAAGATCCACGGCGATTGAGGTAGATTTCTGCTTAATTTTATATATCTGTGAAAATGTAAAAATACAAATTATTAACACGCTCGCATACACCCTTACACGTTTGTTCACACACACACACACACACACATGCATACACATCTACATTAATATTACACAGAGGTAGAGTTTGTAAATCTATAACTGTATGTAGGAAGTAATGAATGAAACTTTATAAATATTCAAAATAAAAAATAAATTTGTAAAACATTCGCGTGGACGGAAAGAAAACGTTACAATAAATGTAAAAACAGCCGTAATTCAATATTAAGTTTATTCACTCATTAAATAGATGTTTATAAATGATGCGTATTTGTTCACTGACATACAATGAAATCGACGCCATACTCTGCCCTTATCGCCCGAAGCGTTGGTAGTTGATATGATTATACACACTCACACACGCACGCTCACCTCCCGCACACGTAGATGGGCGCGTGCGTACACACCGCACTGACGCAGTGCGCGCTCGGCACGGAGCGGCTCAGCACGTCTCCTGCCGACATAAGGACAGGCAGCGTGGCGTGCTCTAGAGCCTGAGTAAACGTACGAGCTCGTTAATACAATAATAAAAACGAATTATTTACTATGTCCTAGATTGAACTAAGAAGAAGTAAAAATAACGGGATATTTTCTATACATATGGTTAGTTAAGCCTACTTTCTCAAGGATAAAAAAGACACCAACAATAAAATACAGTAACAAGTAGACAAAAAAAAAAAATAAAATATCCTTTATACCATATATCCATTTATTAGTACATTGAACTCTCATAATATTGGGGACAGACTTCAACGTCCTAGCCCCTAGTAAATATGGTTTTAGTCAGAGCATGTGTTTGTTATGGTTTATTCGATAATATTATCTATTATTATTATTATTTCATTAGTACCTGTTCCACAGATCTCCGAGTGAACTCAGTAGCGAAGCGTCTCTTCTGTTTGCTGCGCTCTTCAAATAATTGTGGGGCCACTTTTTTAAGAACTTCCAATTCCTGTTAAAGATTTACATATTTATTATCTAACAGATCTACATATAAATGTCCCAATTGAGAAACCACCAAATGTAAAGTCAAGATGCAAGATGCTGGAGGGATGTTTTGACATTTAATACCAAAATAGGTTATAATTATTTTTAAGTTATGGGATTGTTAAAGACATGTCGCGTCCAAAACCATACCTGTAAATCATCTACATAGTCAATATTAACAGTGACGAGCAGAGGAGACACGGCTCCAGAGTCTAACGTCTTGTTTATGTGAGTAGCAAGATGGCAGCCAAATGACCATTTCCAGGCTTCCTTCAGAGGCGTGAGTGTCTCTATAAAGATAATACAGTTTTAAACCATCAAGGAAAACTCACAGACAAAATTGTTAGATCTGATTTTAGTAGGGGTGGACAGTTGAATAAGCATCGGATTACTTTATATAAATTATTATTGGGTCTTACTCCCTATTACTTAGTTTTTATTTATAAAACATTTATAAATTAATCTTTCTTCTCAAAAGTATACTAAAACATATTTAAGATTTACGGTAATCAACCCCTAGAGAGATGAAATATCACCAAATACCTACTGTAATCATAACCGGGGAACTTATCAGCAATGTGTAAAGTAATGGCTTTTTCACGCAGCATGGTTGCAATGGGTGCTGACAGACCACATGCAAATGTATTGCTCTTGTATCTGTGGAATAGATTTAATTTAAACTGTGTAGGTTATAAAAGGAGTATTTATAAACGTTTTGTATACAAGTACAGAAATTATTATAATTAATCAATTCTTAATATATACTTTATTAATATATTATTAATATATATATTACAAGATGAATAACTGAAATATTAAGAGTAACTTATCTGAGATTTACAATATTTTTTAATCCTTATTATAACTTATACCTAGTTACAGTTATTTATTTTCATTTAGATTGCTTTGGAAGGTTTTAAATTATGGTGTAATAAATTTCAATAACATACAAAATACTTACTGTTTTTTATTAATCACTTCTTTAACCGTATCAATACTCTCTTGGCAGGTAAATTCTTGTAAAACTCCTAAACAACTAACACAGGTAGCTATTTTACGTTTCTTAACTGGCGGTGAACCATTACTTAAAATTTCATTTTTATTTTCAGAATTATCACTTAAATTTCCATTTTTTTCTTGTACATATTTGTTAACTGATATATTTTTATTAACTAATATGTTTTGTGGTGTATTTTCTCTTTGATCATTTTCGGTTTTAGATTCTGTGCATTCTAAACAGGATTTATTATCCGATATGTTGATCTTATCTGTTGTGCTTTCTTCTGAGGTTGTTGTATTTTCAGCCTGGTATCAAAATAATAAGAAAGAGATATTAAAAGACATATAATAATAGTTTTTTAGGATAAACTACAAAAAAGTTATACAAACTTTTGTTGCAAAACTAATTGAATTTTCGTAGGCGATTGGATTTTTAGTTCCGAGATATCGAAGACAGCAAGCTTCACAACAGCCGAGGCTTTTGCAATACTGAAATATAGCTTTTTGGTCCATATTTAGATTTTTTAAATAAATTCGGCGTACACGTGTTTGATGCAATATTATAAACAAAAAGCTGATTACTGGCATTTGACAATCTGTCAAAACACTGTAATGTCATAGAGATGGACATTTTTATAATTACGTTGTTGAAAACCGGCGACAGTTTACGTTACCGAAATCCCGAAAATTGGTGCGTACGATATCAACGTTGCAGAATATCACCGACAACCTAGCGGTAACAACAATATTGAATACCTAGCGGTAACAACAATATTGCACCTAGATGCGTCAATACATCTGGGTGCAATATTGTTGTAAACTGAAAACCTTTAATAATGATAGTAAAAACGTAATATCTCGTTTAGCCACATCAATAAAATGAGATAAAGAGAATAACGTATAGATATAACATTTTTAACCAACAACAACAACCAAAGATCAAAAACACATTGCTTGCGCATTTTAGACAAGTTTGTAGCTGTCGTGTTAATTGTTCTGAAAAGCACAGTTTATTCTAACTACAGAATATTATTCTCAAAAGAACATTTTATATAAGTATTGTCATTACTTACGATGTTATAGTGCATGACACATCCACAGACGATATAATCCTTCTCGCGACCTCTATATCACTAAAACTTGCAGCCACTAAACTACAAAGGGCCCTCGAGCTGTTGCCGAGTTGGTTGGCGGAGTTTAGGCTCGCCTCTCAACTCAAGCGATCATCTTTAGCAGCAAGCGAACAGAGCCTCCTTCGCTACTCCTGCAAGGCCAGCAGACCCCATAGATTGACTCCGTGACTTTCCTCGGAATCTCTTTAAACCGCCGTCTTTCCGCAACATGGTATGTCAGGAAAGCCGTCAGTGGAGCCAGGGTTGCGATATACTTCCTGCCTCTAATTTTCTGTTCCCGCCTTCCCCTGCTTACTAAACTTTCTCTTTACAAGATTTATGTCAGGCTCCACCTCACCTACGCTACCCCAGCTTGGTACGCCCACACCTCTCCATATTATTCTTGCATGCTCATATTTATGAGCATCGTGAGAGACCACGGTCAGAGGGCCTAGCCCTGAAACCGTTTTCCCACATCGGTTTTTAGGAAACCTAATAAAATTATCCAATTAGGAAAGGTCTTTCTACATACTAGAAGACTAGTAACCAGTTACATAACTACAGGGTCGGCAAGTCGGCAAAATACCACGGACCTAACGGGAAGGGGACCCCGGTCAGAGGAGAATTCCAACTGTATTTATCAATCCTAATATTTATCGTTACCAGGGGCATAGGAACCGTGTGGGCAGGGTGGGCAGCTGCCCACCCAGAAATTTCCCAGGGTGGGCATTGCCCACCCATGCTTTTTGTTCAAAGGATTAAAATTTTGAAATTGAACATTTATTGTTTCAATGGAAATTTGTTCAAGACCATTTTAGAGGCAAAAAGGTAGAACTTTCTATAGAACTTTTTTTTCTTTGACATTATTAAAAACTAGGGGGGGGGGGGTACGATTTCAAACCTGCCCACCCAGTAAAAATTTCGTTTTTTGGGATCGTTACACATTTAGTAAAAAAAAAATATTTTGTCTTTAATTTATTTAAGATATCTGCTTAGCTGCATACACTAGGTTGAAAAAATTCTATGGCCTAGGTTGATAAAATTTTAATTTTGTTGATTTCATTAACAATTGTGCTAAATAGAAAGTCTGAAGAAAGAAATTTTAATTATTAAAAATGTGTAGGTACTTTAAGTTTTGATATGTGATATCAGTTTAATATGTTTTACATTACAGTATTATCAAATAATTAAAAAATCAATTGAATATAATCAATTATAATGTTTGTATGTATGTTTGTATGTGAAGTACTCACACACACTTATACACATTTATACACTTTTAATAGTAAGACTTTAATAATAAATTACTATTTATATAATTTATATAATTTATATTGAGGTGTAGTTACGCCTTTGCTAGTAACTATCTTTTAAAAATTTTGTGTTGAGTTGTTCTGCAGCAAAGTTGTCTGAATGTTAAGAAGAAACAATAATACATTCAATATTCAATCTCATTGAATATAAAATAATAATCAAAGTTATCACAGACGCTAATGGTAACGATTATTGTTTTATCGAGACCGAAACAAGGAATATACGTATATACTACTTCTACAACTAGACGATGAAAATATCAGGTGACTAAGAAATAGGTAACACAGATCATCACTCGGACCTAGTGCTACCATATTATAAAATATTTCAAAGCCAGCTGTCAAGTGTCAAGTCTGTGTATTTATATAATTCAAAAATATCAAAAATTCGAAATTATATTTGGATTTACAATATAAAATAAAACATACTTATTAACATATTCTTTTAATAAAAAAATGGGTACCGTACACGCTAAGGTATGATTTATCTCTTTACTAATATTAGTCTAATAGCAAATCAATCAATATGATAAGGTTATAATAAGTTATAATATTTACATAATTAATTTTAATATTTACATAATAAGGTTTTTTTTATTTTAAATCCTATTATAACACAAGATTTCCGAAAACTTTTAAACTGATTCTAAATTCTTAGTGGAATAAGCATTTTTAAAGGCAATTCTTACTTAACTTACACAGGATGTATCCTACATTCACAATCACATAGACAAAAATTATATGAATGGAATCATCGTGTTCAAATATTTATAAAATATATATAACAGTCGATCAAATTATACACAGAATATATGTTTAGAAACATAAAAATGTAATTATTTAAAAACATACAATATAAAATTATTATTTATTTAAAAATATATAATATAGCATCCATAAAATAACTACTTTCAGGCCGAGCAGGATCCGATGGGGGATGGCATATTTGAGTTTGAGAAGCCAATTCCAATAGAGGACCCCATTCCTAAGCCTACCATCAAGTTAAATGGAGTTCGGGTAAATATTGTGCTTAAATTATTTTGTAGTTGAATGTATTGACGGTTGTGATAACCTTTAGCCTTCTTTGTGGATAATCCCGTTGGAATGAGTTTTCCATTAATACTATAGAGAAGATCATGAATTTCACTAAAATCCAATGGCAGCAGTAACATTTTTCCAGTTACTGTGACATCCTATCATTCAACCTAAGAAACTATACTATAAATATTGATAAAAACCTTGACTGTGTGCGTCACTTAAGTTATAATACAATAACACTGGGTTAAGGATTTTGAATGGCTCAGGAGATGTGAGAATAGAATAAATTTATAAGAATAATAAACATAATGATAAAATATATTTGGATTTTTTATAATTTGTATATTACATTTTGTAAATTAGTAATTATACATATACTGTGAGCATATACTGTGAGCGTTGCCAACTCAACTTGTCAATGTTCAACTCTCCTCAGTTTGCTCTCTATTAGTTATTATCTTTAACATACCAATGAACCTTTAGCCAAATGGCAAATGCAAATTGTCGGTTGCACTAGAACATATGAACTAAAGGGATTATGCGAGATGACATTATTATTGAGCGAAGCAAACGAAGTGAGCGGAGCGTTTTACTGGAGACTTTTTGAATTCTTTGTCACGAATTGGCTCAAAAACTACTTGACGGAAAATTATGAAACTTTGCAAACAAAAAGACACAAATTAGGTGATGGTTTTTAAAAAAAAATTTTTGAAAAATGACCAAAAAAATTTTTTTTAATGTCATGTCAAAAAACTGAGATCTCATTGAAGTCAATGGGAAACGATGAGTCAATACACCTGGGCTCGCTTCGCTCAATATGCAAACGGCACCCGAGATTTCGCGAGCACAGCGAGTCGAAATTGAGGGTTTGTTGGCGCCTCTAGTATGAGATTAGAAATTATACTTCATACTATCATACTAATATTATAAAGAGGAAACATTTGTGTTTTTGCATGTATGTTTGTAACATTTTCACATAAAAAGTACTGGACCGATTTCAAAAATTCTTAAACCATTAGAAAACTGCATCTTTACTGAATGACATAGGCTATATTACATAAAAAAAAATAATGTGCGCGTGCGCGCGTGCGCTGCGGAAAGTATTGATGATAGAACACAAAAATGTGCTACAGTACTATAGAACGCCTTAATCTCTACAAGAAAGTCCACGAAAGTACATATATCCAATATGGTATCATATTGGATATATGTACTACTAATAGTAATACTACTGTAATTATGCCGCTATAACAACTTTTTTACATGTTAAAGTTGATCAAAGTGCCGACTCTAATCAAACCATACTATTCATACCTCTGCACAAATCCTTACATTACGGACATTCCATTCAAAAGTCCACTACCACAAGATCGGTATCTACGCATGTGAAACCGCGGGGCAGTGCTAGTTATTAATGAAAGGTCAATCAACATAATAATAATAGAGGCTGCGTTGACGTTTGACTGCAATTCATTTGGGATGGATCTTCTCTCTCTCTCTCTCGTAAGTGTCAGATGAATAATCTCGTCTTTCATTTCTTTAGGCTCGAGTAGATAGAGTTCACGTGGACGGTCTAAGCCGGACTAAAGACGACATTGTACGTAGTACGGTCAACGACCTCTTCCACGCAACAGACTTTGAAGATGTCATCCTAAAAGCACATAAGGTAAGCTCGGTATACAAATTATTTATTATAAATATAAGGAAACTTAAGGTAAATGTCATAAAATTTATGTAGCTATAAATAGAATATTGTTTGTTGGTAGGTTCGTGGGGCCCTCGAGTCTATGGGGTGTTTCAAGGACATTGGGGTCCTCATAGATGTTTCAAGTGGTCCGGGAGCCACGCCTGAAGGACTAGAGGTCTTACAAGATTTTTATCTATTATTGAAATTAAAATATTAAATAAGATAATATATTTGTTATACAGGTAACATTTCAAGTAAAAGAACTGTCCCAAATTGTCGGTGGAGTCAATACTACAGTCAGCGAGAATGAAGGAAATCTTGTCCTAGGTTTGGAAAAAATATGTATTTTTTAAGTAAATAATATTATATTTGAAATGAAATGTTATATTATGTTATGTTATATTATCTCAATTACCAATATGTATAATTGTATAATTTTTGGTCCCAGGTGTGAAGCTCCCTAACGTGTTGGGTCGCGGGGAGCGCGTGGCGGCGGAGTACAGCGTGGGACACCGGAGCTCCTCCAACTTCAACGTGTCCGCCTCCAAGCCTTACCCCCACGCGCCGCTCACGCCTCTGTAAGTGCGTACACTCCCGCAATTATGCATATGCACGCACAAATGGACATGCACGCGTAAGCGCACACACACGCAAGTGTATAACACACGCACGCGTGTACACACACATTGTCTATATTGTACACATTGTCTGTATTGTATGTGTCTGCAGGGTGACGGCGTCAGTGTACCAACAGAACCACGAGTACCCGTGGTCGGGGTACAAGCTGCTGGACCGCGGAGTACTGCTCGATGTCGCCTTTAAGACTTCGCCGGCGGTACGATGTTATACTTCATTTTTATTAAGTGAAAAATTACAGAGTATTTAGAAAATATATATTTTTATAACTATAATATAACTAGGTGCGCGAACCGGACCTCGATTTTGACTCGCTGCCTCCCAAATTTCGGTAGTGTTCGGCGAATTGAGCGAAGCGAGTAACCCATCTTCAATTCAGCGTTCAAAACTGTAACCGATGGGCAAAAAATATAGAATAATCAAATATCATATAGCGAATTTTTTTTACATTGAAGTGTATGGGACCGTCATTTTGTGGTGATTATTCCTCAACGACATGATTTTTTTTCACTTTTTTTTATAAACAATCGCAATAACCATCGCTATAAATGTGAAAAATTTCATAAAGATCGATAAAGCCTTTTTAATGCCAACCCTAGACATGGGATGCAAAAAGTCTCACATAGAACGCTCCGCTCGATTCGCTCAATAAAAAATTTCCATTACAAGTTACATAACAGTAAAAAAATGTGATTCTTTAGGTCGAAATTAATAATCGATCTACAATCCGAAATTGACATTGTAACTTAGATACATTTGACAAATCCGTTATTTCCACAGATATTTCAAGAAATGGATTGTAATTTTAATCTCAGGTACACACATTGGATCTATTATTAATTTCGATTAAACGTATCGATAGACCAAACACAACTTGCAATGGGAGGGCATGGTGAGGGACGCCTCCGTGCTCGGGAAGAACACCAGCTTCAAGGTCAGAGAGAGCAGCGGTGAGTGCTACACAACCTATCTCTCAATATCCAAAATACTTTACTCATGAAGTCTCTCTACTTGCAATAGAATAAACAGTAGGGCCTTAATGTGCCACGAAGATCGCCAGTTGATTAATGACCGGCAATATGGCTTTCGGCATAGTCGATCGGCTGGTGATCTTTTATGTTACGGACCGTTGGGCAGCAGTTATAGAAGAGGGTCTGGCAGTTAGTCTGAATGTGTCAAAAGCCTTCGAACGTGTATGACACAAGGGGCTCCTTTCGAAGCTTCCTTCCTATGGGCTTCCCGAGAGTTTATGTAAGTGGATCATCAGCTTTCTTATTGGGCACAGGTCGTTTTCAACGGTTTTTGCTCGGACCCTAAGCTCGTGAATGCTGGTGTACCCCAAGACTTCGTACTATCCCCAACTCTGTTCCTCTTGCACATCAATGCTATATTGGAGATTTCCAAAGTACATTAATATGCGGATGACAGAGCTCTCTCGGTAAAAAGTTGACGAAAATCGAAAGAAACTGTCCTCTATAAAGACCTTCCGGGGGATGATCTCAGAATAGGGTGATTTGAACCACGTTCAGTTTAATCCCCAAAACACACAAGTTTGTGCGTTTACCACTAAGAAAATCCCAAGTATCACCACTCTTCGAGAGCACTCTTCTCAATGCCTCGCCAAATATCAAAATACTGGGTCTACACATTTCGAGCGATTGTCAGTTTCGTGGTCACCTGGAAAGCAAGACCAAGTTGGCCTCGATGAAATTGGGAGTTATCAAAGAGCGAGGCAGTATTACAGGCCTGACCAAAGACTTACGCTTATCTCTGGTCCGGGTCAACCCAATATCAGCTTCTACATTTTGACCTCGTACAACGGAGAGCCGTTCTGATTGTCGAGGACCCGGTGCTCTACGAACGACTGGACTTTAACATTGCGTAGAGACGTGGCTTTTATGTGCCTCTTCTACCGCATTTACAACGAAGAGCTATTCGATCTGATGCCTGCTGCCGAATTTCATCATCGCACAGCACGTCATCGCTTCCAATGCCATCCATACCACCTGGATGCGTGGTGATCTTCCACTGTGCAGTTTTCAAGAAATTTTCTTCCACGTAACACTCAAATGTGGAACAAACTCCCTGCTGCAGTATTTCCAGATCGATACGACATGGATACCTACAAAAAAGGCTTATGGTCTAACTCCAAGTTCTTGTGAATCCTCGAATGTTGTAAGACTTCATAGGCGACGGTGATCACATAACATCGGTGACCCGCAAGCTCGTTTTCCCACCTCTATCATAGTCATATTATATGACGTATTGACTAATGAAATGACAATATACCAAGACTAGTTGTAGATACTTTTATATTGTTTGTTTGTTTTATTTATTTATATCTTTGAATCAATATCAGCGATCACTTATGTATCAAATAGCAGTGTTGAGCTATTTTGCTACAATACATATCGAAATAAGCATTTCATGTAAAAAACTCTCCGACTTAAAATAAGGCTAAGAGTATTTGTTTGGTTGGATTGTTATATACAAGAGTAAAGTATAACTTTATCAAAATCTTTGAACACCAGGTCCCCAAATGAAGTCCTTGATCCGGCACATAGTGAGCGTGGACCATCGGGACGAGGCCGTGTTCCCCACCCGGGGAACCTGGAGCCGCTTCACCAGTGAGCTGGCGGGGCTCGGAGGGGGGGTAGCTCATGTACGGACCGAGCTGGAAGCGCAGGGGAACAGGGAACTATACCCGGGAGTGGTGAGCATTAGGAGTAGTGGCCCAAATTAGTCATAAATATTTTGAGGATAGCACAAAGTCCAAAGAATTCCTTTGTTCTTTCCGTCCTCTATTTGTGTCTCTTGTGGTGATAATTTGCTACAGGTTTGTGGTGACTGAGGAGTTGGTCAACCCATAACTATATATTTTAAGATGTGTGTGGTGATGTATCTATTATCATGTTGCAGGTAGTCCAAGTCTCGGGGGCCCTAGGGGTGCTCCACGATGTGTACGGCACAGATATTCCGGAGCACTTCTACCTGGGGGGTCCGACCACCATACGGGGCTTCGGTCAGCGTGGGGTCGGACCGCACGCCGAGAACCACTCCCTAGGCGGTACTGTAAGTATAGACACATACAGACACACACATAAACCGACAAACACAAATACGCACACAGACACACGCAAATACGCACAGACACACACACACACACACAAACACTGGTAATGTCCCATTTCTCGGTAACTTTGCGGAATTTTTCTACTCGATTGTGGGCAAGTACATTATAATCGTCACCGTATTCATTATAATACTCGCTTATTTACCTCACTTGGGTCCACCCCTCTTTTCACAAACAGTACCTTACAATGTTCCACCTCGGAACAGTCTTGTTGAACTTTCCAAAATATCACTACGCCTATTTCATAACAATGTTGCAGAGGATTCGAGTGAAGGACCCTCCTTCTTATTACTAAGGGTTCGTCCCTCCAATGTGGTGCGCTGGGTATTAAGATACCCAGTGTCTTCAGACATTATATAAAATTGGCTCTCAGTATTGCAATATGCCATATCATTGTGTTGAATAACAATTAAACTATTTACTACATACATGCTATATAATTATGGTTTGTATTTATTTCCATTCTGTTGGTCGGTCGGTGGTTCAAACAGATAGTAGGCATTTACACGCACTTTTGAATTGTCAATAAAAAGGATTTGTAAACTTTTTCATGGCGTTACGAGTTTATTTTTATGTTTTTGTATTATATATGTGTCTGTCACGTTTAAATATAAATATTAATATTTTTGCGTATAAATATTATGTTATTAAATATGTATTGATAAGCGACTGAGGGAACAGCAATTTCTTTAAAAACATCTCAGGGAATCTTTAGCTTTTAATTTATAAATAGTTATTTTTGTTAAATAAATATAGAATTAATTTCGGCAGCACTGCCTCATAATAAAATACCGTAATACAAAATACTATGAAAATAACTAAAATAAACAAGACTCCTATTAACGTCCGTTAATTGTCTAACCTTTCTAACTGCAAAGACGGCTGAGCTGACTTTGCTTGCGAGCGTTAAGAGATAGGGGGTTTTTATTTAAAGTTACACCTAAGAAATTTGTTAAATCGGTCAGTTATAACACTTCATTGTTAAGTCACGAACTACAATTTGACTTGACTTTTTACCATACATTAGGAAGTGTAAACTCCATGCATTTAGTTTTCTTAATATTTAAGACTAAATTTACTATAGTATAGATATTAATTTTAAATCAATAAAGAATACGTGACAAAGTACTGTTTACTTCGTCATTATAAGTCCTATCTCGCTGAACTTAAAATAAGCGAGGTTTTATCGGCAAAAACTACAATGTCACATAGATCTTTTACGAAAAAGGCCAAGTCAATAATATAAAGTAAAAATTAAAAAGGGACCAAGAATTGATCCCTGTGGTACACCCTTTCTTAGGTGAGAACCAACCAATTTAGAATTGTTTACATAAATCGTCTGGACTCTTTGATTTAGTTAAGAGGCAATAAGATCAAGGTTTATGGCCTACGCAATCAAAGGCTTTGGATAAATCGCAAAACACCCCAATTGCATTCTCCTATGCGTTATAAATGTGCTTAAGAAGTGTGGCACCCGCATCGTTTTATTTTCTGAATTATACTTTACTTACAGATATACTGGGCCTCCGGACTTCACCTGTACACCCCTCTCCCCTTCCGGCCCGGCAAGGGAGGGCTGGGAGAACTGTTCCGGTCGCACCTCTTCATCACCGGCGGATGTTTGGCGCATCCGGGTAAGTTTGCTACATAGCATAATAGGAGTGTACCCGTGGGGTCGTGACCTTTTCCGTGCGCAGAGGAGGCGGGCGTCCCGGCGGTGGAGGCGCTGCTGGAGGCGCGCGTGTCGTGCGGTGCAGGCGTGGCGCTGCGGCTGGGGGGCGTAGCGCGGGTGGAACTCAATTACTGCGTGCCACTGCGGGCTCGCCGCGGAGACCACACTGCGCACGGCCTGCAGCTGGGCGTCGCCGCGCACTTCCTCTAGGGAGGGGAGAGGGGGTGATGATGATAATTGAAATATCTTTATCCACACTTCAAAATACCCAATGGTACGATCGAAACGAAATCGAATGGATGTCTCGGACTTCTAAATTACACGACGCTGCGATATTGTTATAATTTAATTTGATTTAATGTGACTCAGTACTACGGATGAATTTCATGATTTGTAAATCACGAGCCTAATTGTAATATTGTATACATCTAGTGTTAGTTTTGTTGAAATAAAATGTTATTTGATATATTGTGTTATTTTATCTCCCCGCGTTCCCTCTGCAGCCGCTTAGACAAAGTCGTTAAGCAACTTTCAACATCTTTTTTATCACTTCGTATATATTGGCGTCAGGCAGGCGGCCGGCCGTAAAACAAAGCCAAATCTTTAAAGCAGTATGGTAATACCGGTACCACACCAGAAGCTAGCCCGGGAACAAAGGGATGTAAAACTGAGATTTGAAACTTGGAATGTTGGTACGATGACTGGAAGACGAAGAGAAGTTGCGGATGTGTTGAAGAGAAGACGAATAACTGTAGCATGTTTACAGGAAACGAAATGGAAGGGATCAAAAGCGAGAGAGATTGGTGAGGGATACACATTTTATTATTGTGGGAATGATGGAAAAAGGAATGGTGTTGGAATTATGCTTGATGAGAAATTAAAAGAGTGTGTGATGGGTGTGAACAGAATGAGTGATAGAATCATTTCTGTGAAAATTATTTTTAAAAGTTTAATCTTTAATGTATTAAGTGTGTATTCTCCTCAAACCGGATGTGATGATAGGATGAAAGAGAAGTTTTGGGAAGATTTTGATTCTGTGATGATGGATGTTCCGGACAATGAGCAGATATATGTAGGGGGTTATTTTAATTGGCATTTGGGATGTATGAATGATGGTTATGAAAGAGTACATGGTGGTTGGAGTTTCGGTCACCGTAATGACGAGGGTGAGGTCTTGCTGGAGGCCGCGCTAGCCTTCGATTTGGCTAAATCCAACACTTGGTTCAAAAAGAGGAAAGAACACTTAATTACATACAAAAGTGGTCTCCATAAGACGCAGATTGATTATTTCTTAATAAGAAGAAATAAAATCAATTGCGTCAAAAACTGCAAGATACTGCCGGGCGAAAGTGTAGTCTCACAGCATAGGCTTCTCATCTTGGAAGTTAAACATGTAGTGCGTACAAATATGTTCAAGAAACGACCCCTACCTAAAATAAAATGGTATTTGTTAGAGAAGGAAGAATGTGCGAGTAAATTTAAAAAAAGGAGGGACAGATAAAATTATAAATATGAGTAATATAGAAGAAAAATCCTTGAATGATAGTTGCAACGAAATGGCGGGATGTCTAAAAATTGTAGTAAAGGATGTATTAGGCGAAACGAAAGGAAAAGGTGTGATAAATAAGGAAACGTGGTAATGGAATGGCGATGTGCAAAAGATTCTGAAACAGAAGAAGAAAATGTTATATAAAAGATGTAAGAAGAGAGCGAAAGTAGCTGTAGCCATTGCTAGAGCTGAGGTGAAAGAGTAGTTATATAGGTCGCTAGTTTCCTGCAGGTCAAAAGGAACTCTACCGGATAACAAAGCTTAGGGAGAAGAATGCTAGAGATGTTATATATGTAAAATGCATAAAAGATGATACTCGAAAGGTGTTGATGAGAGATGAGGATATAAAAAAGAGATGGAAGGTAGATTTGAAACATTGATGAATGAAGAAAATGATTGGAGTGGAGCTTTGAAAAACCAGCCGGTAAATAAAGGATTAGTGAAAGAAGTGACCGATGATGAAGTGAAAGCAGCTGTGCAAGGTATGAAGAATGGAAAAGCTGTAGGACCTGATGCGACATCAGTGGAGGTATGGAAGGTTTTAAATGAATATGGGTATAAGTGGCTGGTTTTATTTTTCAATAAGTTGTTGCATGAAGAAATGATCCCTGATGAATGGTGCAAGAGTGACCTAGTGCCGATTTATAAAAATAAAGGTGATATACAAGACTGCAACAGTTATCGGGGTATAAAGCTCATGTCACATACTATGAAAGTGTGGGAGAAAGTGATAGAGAAAAGGATGCGAGACGAGAGTGATGTTTCGGTGAACCAGTTCGGTTTTATGCCTGGTCGGGGTACGACGGATGTTGTATTCGCTCTTCGTCAGTTGTGTGAGAAATACAGACGAGCCCACAAGAACCTGCACATGGTATTCGTTGATCTCGAGAAGGCATACAACCGGGTTCCCCGTAATGTGATATGGTGGGCTTTGAAAGAGAAGGGTATACCTGGGAAGTATGTGGAGTTGGTTCGTGCAATGTACAGTCGATCTAGTACACAAGTCCGGTCGGCCGCTGGAAACACTGACAAGTTCAATGTGGTAGTAGGTTTGCATCTAGGGTCGGCTCTGAGTCCTACCTCTTCTTGTTGATAATGGATGCTTTGACATTGGACATACAGGAAGAGGCACCCTGGTGCATGCTAATTGCTGATGATATTGTTCTTGTCGGCGAGGATGGAATTGAGATGCAGAGTAGACTGGTAAAATGGCAACAAAAGCTGGAGATTGTCGGCCTGAAAGTGAGCAGAACCAAAACAGAGCACATGTTCTGCGATTTCGGCGGTGTCTCCAGTTTTGTTCCTATTTTGTTCAACGGAGTACCGTTACCAGTCTGCTCGGAGTTTCGCTATCTTGGTTCTCTGATACAAAGCGATGGCAATATTGACCGGAACGTAAAGCACAGAATCAAGATGGGATGGATGAAATGGCGATGAATGTATGGATTTGAGTGCTGGGCGATGAAGGTGATGGATGAAAAGCGTTTGCATGTAACGGAGATGCGAATGTTAAGATGGATGTGTGGGGTGACAAGAAGGGATAGAATAAGAAATGAGTATATTAGGGGAAGCTTAGGAGTAGCGCCAACGACAGAAAAAATTAGAGGTAGCCGTTTTTCATGGTATGGGCATGTTGTGGAGGGATAAAAGACCAAAAGAGTGCTAGGTATGGTAGTGGAGGGATGGACAGGTAGAGGACGGCCGAAGAAAAGATGGATGGATTGCGTGAAAGACGATATGGAGAAGAAGGGAGTGTGTACAGAGATGACGAATAACAGGAGAGTATGGAAGGAAAAAAAAATACTGTGTCGACCCCAAAATGGGATAAGAGCAGGAAGATGATATTTTTTATACTAGATATTTTTATGCTTAGAAGTGTCAATTTATTTCTCTATTAAATGTTGTTTTAAGAAAGTTTAAAGAAAATAATCATCATGTATTTTTGTTATAATTAAAATACACTGTATGCTATGTTTTTATTGAAATAATAATCTAACCTACTACATAACAACAAATCATTTATTATCTAAAACATGAGTTTCTTATAATATTGCCAACACTAAAGAGTGAAAGATAGTGTAAGGTACTATTTTAATATATAACAGACTAATTTAAATCCTGTTTATACAAGTTCTGGTAGTGTAGCTTAGATATCAACATGTCGTTCTCATTCATATCCAAGTGCAGAGGTGGTATCAGTGCTCCGGCCACTGATCTGTAAATAAATAATATTTCAATATATTTGCCTTGTTAATTTGTGTAAAATTGAAAAATTGCTGAATATTTTAGTAGCTGGTACAGCTGGAATCTTATGCACCCTACTTTCCTAGTCTCCCTCTCTCGCCATTACTTATATATATATATATGTTTGCAACTATATTTGCAGATGTACGAGTTCCAGTGCTAGAGATCACAAGGTGGATTATAGCATCTTTTGGCCAAACAAAATTATATTAAATTTTTAAGAGAAGAGCATTTTAATCTCACCTCCCTTCCGAGTTAAGAAAGTTAAAAGTAGAGCAAGCATGCTCCGTGGGTTGTATCTCAACATTTAACTTTGCTTCCCGAGCTGCTTTGAACACTGACTGGACTCTGTTTCTGTCATTTGATTCTAGCCCTAAAATCTGCAAATTAAAAGTATAAAATATTGTCATTCCTTCACAATGACTACCAAAATAGTCTTTGGAGGCAATTGTGTATAATTAACCACTATAGAGATAAATATTTAATTTTAAAATTAAGTTTTAAATATTTTGCAGTATCTAGAGAGAGATATTTCTCCATCTCAACTTGTCACTAAGTTAAATTGAAGTAAAATGAGTGTCAATACAATTGCAGAAAATGCCGAGATATTTAAACACTCACCAGCAAATCAATTTTTGGCTCAAGAAGTTTAAAAAATCTTAGTGAAGCTTCTGTTATTTCATTTGAATTGCTCACTTGCCATGATAAAACTGTTCTGTAAGCAAGAGTTACAATTTTTTTTTTATATATATAAAATAATAATTATTGATTTTTTTCCCTTATAATAATTTAAGTTTAACAATGACAAGCAAATCTGTGTTTAAGTTATATAATAGATTATAATGCAATTAACTAAATATTAAATTATAATATACCTTGAAAATATAGCAATGGGTCCCAGTACTGTGATTCCATTATTTAATCTAAATCCATACTGAAATTCATGAATAATTCATTCATTAATTAGGTTAATTTTTGTAATGTTTTGTTATTGCTTCATGAATGTTGTTTACCGTTCCATAAGAATCTATCATCAACCCCGAATCGATTTCCTGGTTAATAACCCGCACTGTCGTTTTTCCGTCTCCCTCGTATGCGGCTTTGTGGCGCCAACAGGTGCTGCAATGTTTTTAAATTTAAGTTAATAATTAAGTTTCCTTGTACAATCAATAACAAAAACTAACCTTAATGATAATTGTCTTCGACCTATTACTCCCAAGGGAAACAATCGGTGTATTATCATTATGTTGTTTAGAATTAAAATCTGACGTTAATTAAGGCTTATAAATAGTTGCGTTGTTTTATTTAGAACAGAAAAATATTAATTTCGTTTTCAACCGACAAATGACAATATTGTCATTTTGACAATGACATTGTATTTTCTTAAAACTCAAAGATTCTTATATTTACATTTTATATTTTTATACTAATTTAACTTTAAGCATTTCGGTCACTACTCCTACAGAAAGTAGTAACGTAATATTGGTGACTCCTAATGTTAGCTAGTGACTTAATATAAAACTGCAGTTAAATTATCATATTTTTTTAAATATTTTCTATTATTTGGATAAAATGGATTTTGTGAAATGAAATATAAAGGCCTAAACCGGAACGTTGTCTCGACGTCATAATATGTCAAATTGTAGTAATGCAGATGCGCGGGCTTTTAAATATTAACGTTTGTAGCATTGATTTTCCTAACATTTTGCAGTATATAAAAGAATTGCTTCCTAACTGCTCTTAAAAATATATATATCGTTTATATTTATTAAGATAAATATTTTATAATTAGTAAGAAAATAAAGTTACTAAAATACATAACGTTTTAAAAATGAATAATGTTAGTGCGTCCACTGTCGTTGTGTATGCTCAAAAAAGGCAAAACTTGTATAAAAGTGATTACAATTTAGATTTTTGGAAGGAACTGAAGAGACGTTGGATGTTACTAGGAGTGCTAATAACGGTTGCCTTGTCTGTTTTAACATTCCGTCAAGGATACCCCGGAGGCAACTATGCATGTTCTCGTAGAATCTAGAAAGCATTGCACCCCATCGCCCATGTAATATTTTTTCACAAAATTTCATATTTAATCCCAAATAGGACTAGATTTTTCATATTTCATTGATTCTTTATGTAAAGAAAACAATTTCAATATTTTACATATTATTAATATATGTTGGCTTATGCTTATAGTTATATTTTGAGAATATAGAAATAGAAATTTATAACACTCATATCAAAAGAGTTTTAAGAATAATAATCACAATGGTTTAACTCGTCTGGCACAGAGGCATGTTAGTGAAAAATATTTGAAGATTGATTTAAATTAAAAATTCTGCATTAATTCATTGATATTACTTTAAAGTTGGAATATCTGACAGGTCAAATGCAATCTAAATTCAATCTTTACCTATTAATTTAATATACAATATGTTCTTTATATAAATAATACAAAATAACAATTTCAACAGGTGTTCTACGAACAGAATATTTAATATATCTCCCACTGTCCTACATATACTACACTGCGGGACGCACACATGCACAGCCCTGCCGGCTACGTGTGTACATACTGTGCATTGCACACACACATTGCGTGTCGCTGGCTGTGTGTGTGATAACAGTAAACACACTATCACTTGCATTGGACAGAAGGATTGTAGAAGGGTAATGATTTAATTTTATTAAAATATATTAATATATTTATAAATATATTGATTTGTATAATTTTTAAACTAGAGTTGGAGTTTTGATTTGTTTTATTTTTCAATATTCATGTTATAATTAAATATTTTTATATTTGAACTATTCACTCTTATATGGGCATGGTATGCTGGAGTCTAAATGGTTCAGGTGCTAATAATATATATATAAAATTGTCTATATGTTTATTTCAGAGCAATACTAACATCAATATCCCGACCGTGCGCATGGCTGCCGCTATCACTGAGTTCTGACGGTGTGACTCCAGCGTTAGCTGTAGCTAGCTACGCTGCCTCCTATGTGTTTCTACCTTTGACACATGTCTTTTTGGTGAATACATTATATTATTTTACTTTTCCTGCTGCTGTCCTTATCATTGGTTTTGGTGAAAAAAGTGACAGCAACATTTTGTTCCAGTGCGGCCGGATACCAATACAACCTGTAAAAACTTTATTAGTGAATGCAGTAACAGTGTTAGTGCCATTCTCACTTGGCACTTTGTCTCAGAAGAACGATATCGGTAAGTAGTAAGTAGACTGTAGAACAATTGTGATATTTATTGATAACTTTGTATTTGTAGCAGGAAGTAGTTTTTGTCTGTTGTAATGGTGGTTTTGTCATTATGTATTCTTTAGAATGATTGGAAAGAAATATTATTTATTAAAATTGTAATTTATTCAAACATAGAAAGTTTTTTTTAAATTTGAATTTAAATAAAATAATTTAATATTTTGAAGACACAACAAGTACAATAACGTCTGCGTTGCTGGTGCTGTACGTGGAGTGCTGCAAGCTGCTGAGAGAAGCGGAGGGCAGTCTGTTCATCACCGATGTCATGGCGACATTGTTCCTAGGTGAGGTCATATGGTTATGCAATTTAAATATTTACAATCATTGTTTAATAGCATGGGTCTAATTATTACGGGACCCTCATTTGACCTCAAACATATTTTATACAGTCATCTGTGAAATAATTAATTGCTCATTAATCACCGATATGATAAAGGACTGTAATGTCACGGTCAGATTTAAATATTACTTATGTGACATATTTGACGTCGCTATGATGTCACTGTGACGTAATAATATTGATTCTTCTCTCGGTACTATTTCTAGTTGTATTTCTGTAAAGTAAAACGCCTGTATTCGGTAATTTATAAGGTTGTCACTCAAAAATGACGGCTTCATTCAAAATTGAATCCTTTTAGAGGTATTTTATGAAGTAGATAAGTTAGGTGACGTAATGATCTAGTCGTGAGTAGTGTCTTGACCGCAGTGGTGAGTTGGTTGACGACGGTGGCGACATCCAGTTACATATACGAGAAGTGCGGGATCCTGACGAGGGACGAGACCGCCGCGCTGCTGGCCGTCGCCACCTCCAGGTCCAGTGACGTCGGTGAGTCATCTTCAGATATATTAAATATAATATGCATCCGCTCCTCGTGCTGACGTTAATGTTTCTTTGGATTAGTTCTTGTTTTATTTTTTTTTATGAGTGACGTCGTTTGTTCTCGTATATTAAATTTAGACACATTTTTTTTAAAGAACATCATTAGACATTGACATATGAACCGACATTTACACTAATTATTAGTATTTAAATAATTTTCTTAACTCAAACAACCTTGTAAATGTTAAAGACGGGAAATGACAGAATTGTCTTTGAGATAAGAGCTCAGGCTCGTGCGCTGACACCTAACTACTAATAATTAAATTAATTCTTATGTTACGGTGACGTCATCCGAGGTGCACTGGCATGTGACGTCACGGAACAAATAATACAAACAACTACACTATATATAGAGCGGTGTGTGTGTTTGTGTTTGACACAAGGTTAAAAGCTGAATTTTCAGCTGAATTTTTATGTACAGGATAAAATATTTCAGATAATGAACGTTATCTGTAGGTGAATTAGATATTTGGTGGTAATGTGTGGTCCCGTGTGTTCCAGAGCACCTCTCGGGGTGCTCCGCGGGGGGTCTGGCCCGTCTCCCCGCGGTGTTCGTGTCTCCCGCGCAGGCGCTGCTGCTCGCGACCCTCTGCACCACGGACTCCAGACAGCCTACGTAGTGGACTGAAGACGATCTCTCTGTCATACACCAAAAAATTAGTTATAATTCTGATCTCAAGACATAGTTACGTAGTTGTTAATAATTGATCCTGATCCATTAGTCAATGCAGATAGACACAACACGTGAGTTGATAATAAATATATTGAGTGTAGGTGATGATGGATGATGTGTCATTATCTGGATAAATAAATATTAATTAATTAATAATTAAAGTAATTCAAAGAGTCGTTAATGGTTATAATCGTGTTGACTAATGTAGGTTGTATGTTTCTGTTACATTCGCCTTCCAAATGTGTTTTAACTGTTAATAATTGTATCAATAATATAATAATATTATGTTATTTATGTGTTTTTCGAAATAAATAAAATATATATATATATTGATACAGTCCATGATCGAATCTTGGACCATCGATACAACGGCAATTCTTCAACACCACCGCGATAGATGCTCAAATACAACTTAATTACTTGAAATATGTCTTGTAATGTACGGTAGGTAATATATTTTATTAATAGAGGCCTTAAATGTCTCCAAGCGACGGTCGTCAGCGAGGACCGCGAGGAGTATTGAGGAACACCTCCCACACCTTAGATACTGCCCTTAGGTTAGTTAAGATCAAATAAGATATTTTATTAGTATTAATTATTAGTACGTTTTCTGTCCCAGATATGTAAGTTTTACTATACTGTAGTATTTAAGCAACATGGCAGAGAGAGAGAGAGAGAGAGGTAGAGGGGGAAGGGGGTAAAAAGAGAGAGATAAAAGGGCAGAAGGGGATAGAGAGAGTGAATGTATGAAGGGTGTATGATGAATGATAGTGAGAGCAGGGAATGACCAAATGGCGATAAATATATCACAATATTATTTATTTAACAGTTAGTTAGTTAGTTAGTTTGTGATTACAACGTCTTGTCACTGTAACTGTAAGCTCGTTTCTTGTTCGAATTTGTTATTATAAAGTATTGTTATTTATTAAATTATCAATATGATTGTGTGTTTTATTTCAAAATATATGTCATGAATGTACACTAACACCTCACTAACATCACTAACATCACTAACCCTACCGACGTGGGTGTCAAAACAAGTATAATTTTTTATTAATAACATCTTAGTTCTCACTGAACGGTTGTCTTGTTGTACTTAGTGGTCACACTCACAGGACCCGGATACGGAATTGTTAAATATAGTTTTCACTTTTCTTTTATTATTATTCGTCACAAAATATAAATATTACTGTTAAACATACATAATTAACAGCGACATTTTTTAGAGATAAGAGCTTCTTAAAAATGGTCGTGTATCCAACTTTTTGTTGAATAATCTAAATAATTAATCATCATGAAAAAAGGATTTATAATTCTTTATTTACTTAACTGTTTTTTTTAAATGACACGTAACTTAAACTGATCAAAACTAAACCAATTAAAAGGGCGCAATGACATGAGAAGATGTCATGTCCTTGACCGTCACCATAAAAATAATTTGAAGTCTATTTTTACAAAGCGACACTATATACATACTATAGATAAAGTATTATTTCAAACTATCGTACGGAACCATGAATTCAGTTGTTCCACAGATTATATACATACTAGTGATGTAACGAATGACAGTATTTGAACAATGAGATTCATTCAATTTCATTTTAAATTTGGCTTACATTAACTATGGCTCGGTGCGTTAAAATATATGTACACACATATCATAAAGCCTCTTTCCCGGAAGGGTCGACAGATACCAAAGACTTCCACATGCCGTGATTTTGACATACTTCTTACGGTTTTTCTAGTCTTATGAGTCTACCTCACTCTGCATTCACTCGCCACTCACCTGCATTCACTCGCCATTCATTATCCTTCTCAAATCTTCCATTTTTTGTTCAACTGACTTGATGGAGATCAATCAAAATATTGCATTCAGTCAAATTTTATTTTTTTTCAAAAACCATCACTTTCGTTCGACCACTTACACTTACCCTCATTCCTCTCTCCGTTACAGCAGCGGGCATTACTTGGTCACGCATAAAACATTTGATTATTGAATCGTAAAAGAGAACCACGGAAGTCTCTGCGCTGCGTTAAATAAATAATACCAAATGGCACAGCGAGGTTACGGTACTTTTTGTTGTTTTCTTAAAAACATAAGAAATGAACGGATTTTGATTATATTCACCTTCTATTATCTTAAAATTGATTTAATTCTCAGAAATTTGGCAAATATCTGCGAATGTGGATGTGAATATATGTTGCGACACTAATACATACTATGGTATAACCTAATAACTCATAGGGTTGGTCCAGATCTAAACCTCTTTATATGTTGAGGACACTTAATACCACTGACATTAGATAATGACCTTGTCTTTCTTTGTACGTTTTTTTAAATTAGGGAAATTAAAAAATAATAACAAAAAAATATTATATTTAATTATTGTAAATGTATGTATGTTCCACTTTAAGAACTTAAGTACACTTTAAGACTTAATATGTAATTAATAACAAAAGTATAAATAACATCTTTGTAAGTAATGTAAATTAATTTTTATTTATTAATTAAAAACTTAATTTAAAATGACGTAAAAGTACTTTATTATATGAATTAAAAAACTCTATACATGAATTTTATTAAATTATTATTTGGTATATACAAAACTATAACACGACAAGTAATACGTATTTTGAAGTTTACGATCACATATCATTATGGCAGCATTTGAGCCTTCTAATGCCAGTGAAAGACACAGTGGCAGAGCAGCAGATAGGCGGAGGCGACGAGGAGGTGTCCGACCATGACGGGGAAGCCGATCTTGAAGAACTGCATGAAGGTGAACCGGTACCCGTGCTGCTCCGCCACGCCCGCGCACACCACGTTGGCGCTCGCGCCTATCAGGGTGCCGTTACCTGGAACGGACATACAACACGTAGTAGGACAAACCCAACACACAGTAGATTGTATAGGAGTTAGCTCACCGCCCAGGCAGGCCCCCAGCAGCAGCGCCCACACCAGCGGCGGCAGGGGGAGGCCGAGGGCGGGGTTGGAGCCCAGAGACACCACCACGCGCACCATCATGGTGGTGAGGGGGATGTTGTCTACGAACGCCGATATCGCCCCCGACGCCTAGATTGACATTGAATTCATTTGTATATGTTAATTAATTTACCATAAAACTTTGTATGTGATGTCCAAAGATTTGTTCATGTATAATAATGTTTTGAGGCTGCGCATTACATGGTAAAATCTCGAGGTTCAATCTTAGGGTTATTTATCTTCCTTGTTTATGTGTATTCCGGTGATCTAGAACATGAAGCACCCGGGGCATGAAGCGCTCACTGCCACTTCAGTATTTATTACAAATGTAATTTAGGCTTTCAGAGCGGCTTAAAAAAAGAGTAAAAGACAGGATGATAAACTTCCTGTGGCCATCTCTTCTAAAGTCCGTGTTAAATAACATACCCAGCCGGTGTAGTCTTGATAATGATTAGTCTTGTATAAAACTTATATTTTTCATAAATATTTTGTTTTGTTGATAATTATGTAAAGTGATATATATACTTTTAAATTATTGAATTATAAACATTTTACAGTATCTTTTTTTTTAAATTGAGATCTGTGAAAATTCCATGATATCTTTAATTATTAAACATGTAACATCAATGAAATATACATTATAAGGAGATTCATTAGCAACTAGTCGAGTATATCTATCTCTTTTCCGTTAGTTGTTCCGAATAGAACGGAACTACTCACCCACAATATAAGCATCAAAGCTACGCCCAGTCTGTAGGCCTCGTCGACTCTGAAGATTAACTGTTCCATCAGACCACCGATGTACGAGATGAGGCCGAGTTTTGATAACGCCTGTAAATAACGAAAACAATTAAAAGATGACTCTTATAAAAGAAATTAATAAAAACGTTTAAAATATATATATATATATATATATACTATATACTATACCTCCATAAGAACAAAAAGAGAGGCAAAAAACAATAAAGTAGACCACTCTACTCTATGAAGTATGGGCTCTAGGTCGGCTCTATCTGCTAGAGTTAGAAGCAAAATGGCGCCCAATAGAGCCGTCATACCGAGCGATACGCGATCTGTAAAACGGTTTAGTTAGTAGTCGTCGTTTAAAATAATAATAATAAACTAATCAGAGTTATGAAACAATATTTTAAACAAGTCCTCATCTTGTTTGATATGCCACCTTAATATTTTATTATATTTTAAGTTTTTAAAACATGAAAAAATGTAATAGGTAGGTATAAAACAAAAACTTACTGAGTTCAGGAATCGAGTGCATAAAGAATACGATGACCACGAAAGCAATGGACACCGACGACTTTAACAACAGCTTTTTGTCTCGTATTTTATACTGAAAATAATAAGTTAGGGAATTTAACGTGATGATCCTGTTATAGTTCTGACTCCCGTCGAGGAATTTTTATATCAAACGTTCTAATTTCTATCGACATTATCAACAGAACACTAACTTTATAATGATTTCGAAAAAAAACTGTCAAATAATTGAGCGAAGCGAACGAAGTGAGCGGAGCGTTTTACTGGAGACTTTTAACATTCTTTGTCACGAATTGGCTCGAAAACTACTTGACGGAAAATTATGAAACTTTGCAATCAAAAAGACACACATTATGTGATGGTATTAAAAAAATTTTTTTTTTAAAACAGACCTCAAAAAAAAATAAATTTTTATATCATGTCAAAAAACTGATATTAACTGATATAAACGATGAGTCAATACAGTGGGCTCGCTTCGCTCAATATGCAAACGGCACCCAAGATTTCGCGAGCGCAGCGAGTCGAAATTGAGGGTTTGTTGGCGCCCCTAGTCTTTAGTATTTTGTATAACAAATTGATATAGCATAGCATATAATTGATAATAAAATAAGGGTTTACTTTAGCTTTCAATTCCCCCAAGGTTGTGACAAAGGTGTCTTTAGAGCACGCACGTTTCTTGCTTTGTTTCAACAATTTCTCCAAACTTTTATTTAATTTACTTATTTTCCTCTCAAGTCTCTCTCGGACCAAGTCGACGCCATTACTTAAATGAGGCAACGAGTCAGCCGCGCGGCGCCATATTGATATTTGGTGCTGGAGATCTGTAATTATAATTACATTATAAAATCTGATGACCTTTGCTGCAAAAGCTATTTGTAAAGGATCAATCAGTTTTTTCAGTATTTCTTTCCGTTCAAATAACAACTACAACTAGCAAACGAACTGAAAATTCTATATTTATACATACATAGAAACACAAGTCGGCAATATATAATGAAGTGCTAATCACGCTACCTTGTATTTCTCTGGGTACTCTTATTCTCAGTTTATTGGTGTCTCTGAACATAAATCTTATCTGTAGCGACGTCTGCACGCACACTAGAAGAATAGCGAGCGCCATGTGCGCCGTGAAGTTTGTGAAATTTATGCCCTAAAAAAGAAAGCACTTTTGAATGATCTTTGGTTCGGTAACACTATATTGTCGCCACGTCTTGTATTGACATCCACAGAGTTTATAATATAATAAGATTATCAGATGCATTGCCTTCCTTATAGATCTAGTGGGGATGAAAGTAAGTAGAGCATAAGTAGTAATAGGACTCTCTCATTCGCCGTACGACATATACCTACTACCTACCTAATGCATGTAATATTTTGTGAAAGGTTGGTACAACCCCGGTTGAATCAGCCCTTAGTGTGTGCCAGTCTAGTAACTATGGGTGGTTTTTATTATCTATATATGTATGTTTGTATGTACTCACAGCCTGTACCACGGCCTTATTGGAGGCCACTATGACGTTCGGAGGATCGCCCACGGGGGTCGCCGTCCCTCCGATGTTACTGTACATAGCCATCAGCATCAGGATGGGCACAGGGTCCAGATCCATGACCTCACACAGTCTGAAATTAATAAGAAATGTTGGAATTTTCATTTTATTAAAAC
Source organism: Melinaea menophilus ssp. n. AW-2005 (assembly GCA_918358695.1). Classification (NCBI taxonomy): domain Eukaryota; kingdom Metazoa; phylum Arthropoda; class Insecta; order Lepidoptera; family Nymphalidae; genus Melinaea; species Melinaea menophilus. The sequence continues at coordinate 19,415,560 of OU911038.1, forward strand.
AGACAATATCCAATTTATGTGATATGGAGCTAATCTTGTCTATCTGTTTGTCTGTCTAAAATCTTATTCATTCATTATCAAGATAATAATTATATTTTACATTGTTTAAGTAACTTAGATAGATTTCAAAATGTATGCAGTCGAGTGACAAAAAGTTCAGAAACCTGATAGTAACGGGCGATATTAACAGAATAGTAGTGACGTTATCCAGGAACGTGGACAGCACGGCCGTGATGATGCACAGGAGATAGATCAACGGCCACAACCTCCCCTTGGTTACCTACAACAACAAAATATAATGGATGGACCTACTTCATCATTATGACAATAATTATAAAATATATAATTCATATTTATTTATTTATTTATTTAGCACGCCATATCCCTTGCGGGGTAGGCAGAACCGACGGAGCGCCAAACGCTACGGTCCCTGCATACCTCTTTCGCTTCGGCCACAGACATCAACCTCTTCATACATGCCCTCCGGGGTGTCCTCATGCTTTTTACGTCACCTTCCTCGAGTATCATAGATACTGTGTTTTCGAAGGTCACTCGAGGCCTCCCCCTGTCTCTCTTACCGCTCACTTTTCCTATATAAATCTTTTTTACCATTCTTTCATCACTCATTCGTTCGACGTGCCCAAACCACCTGAGCACATTCTTCTTCATTCTCACCGTGACATCTTCGCTAGTACCTGCCATTCTATGAATCTCTTCATTGCGAATTCGATCAGCTAAACTGACTCCGCATATTCTGCAAAGAGATCGCATCTCCACAGCATTCATCTTTCTTACATTCTTTTTCTGTGTTACCCACGTTTGGCTGCCGTATAACAGCGTCGGTAGCAAAACTGCATTGTGTACAGACAAACGTGCAGCTATGCTGACGTTTTGCCGTCCCAACAATGATATAATTAAATATATAATTCCAGCACTTTTTTCATCTGGTTTTCTTTATCTTTATTTTCTCTTACTGTTTTAAATAATGTTTTTAATACTCATCAATTGAAAAATTTTAAATTATAATATTAATATTATTCAGCAAAAAATTATAGTGTGTCTTACGAGGTGTGTTCAAAAAGTATCGCGAATTTTAAATTTTCGCGGGTTACGTATATTCGAATTTCGATTTTTTTGTGGCGTTATGTTGGTACTCATGTCTCTCACTTATGCCGACAAGCTTTGAATGTTCACTTAATTGTTGACAGCTGCTTTGCTTGCACGTGTTTTGGATCGTCTTCGATTTTTACCTATTCAAAAAAATGGAGCAAAGAGCCTGTATCAAATTTTGTGTGAAAAACGAAATTAAGTGCACGGATGCATTCCGAATGTTGACTGTGGTATACGGAGAAGCTACCTTGGACCGAAGCATCGTTTATCGGTGGTACAAAATGTTCTCAGAAGGTTGAGAAGATGTGAAAGACGAAGAGCGTGCCGGACGCCCGAGCACTTCAACCACAGACGAAAAAATTAATGAAGTGGAGAAAATGGTATTGGCCAATCATCGAATCACCGTTAGAGAAGTTGCTGAGGACCTAGACATATCAATTGGCTCGTGCCATTCGATTTTTATCAATGATTTGGGCATGAGACGGGTCGCCGCGAAATTCGTACCAAAATTGCTCAATTGCGACCAAAAACAGCATTGCATGAACATTTCTAATGAGATGTTGGACTCTGTCCGCGACGACCCAAATTTGCTCCAGAGGGTCACAACTAGTGACGAGTCGTGGGTTTATGGTTATGACGTGGAAACCAAAGTTCAATCATCTCAATGGTAGATACCGCACGAGCCAAGACCGAAAAAAGCACGCCAAGTTCGGTCGAATGTGAAAGTTTTGCTGACAGTTCTCTTCGATTGCAGGGGCGTGGTGCATCATGAGTTCTTGACACAGGGTAGAACGGTCAATAAGGAATATTACCTGCAAGTTATGCACAATTTGCGCGTAGCAATCCGCCAGAAAAGCCCGGATTTGTGGAAGAACAAAAATTGGCTTTTGCACCACGATAACGCCCCTGCTCACACATCGTTGCTTGTGGGCGACTTTTTGGCCAAAAACAACACACTAATGATGCCGCAGCCACCGTATTCCCCAGATCTGGCCCCCTGTGACTTTTTCTTGTTCCCTAAACTGAAGAGGCCAATGAAAGGACGACGTTACGCTACACTTGACGAGATAAAGACGGCATCGAAGGAGGAGCTGAACAAGATAAAAAAAAATGATTTTTTGAAGTGCTTCGAAGATTGGAAAAACCGTTGGCACAAGTGTATAATATCTCATGGGGTTTACTTTGAAGGGGACAAAATAGATATTCATGAATAAATAAATAATTTTTGAAAAAACACAAAATTCGCGATACTTTTTGAACACACCTCGTATTATTAACATAAGTCTAATAACTTCTCAGTTACTACTTTTTCTTTGCAAGACAAAGAATAATTTTAAAGCTTTTTTATACCGATATTTTTATATACAACTCTCACCTCAAAAGTAAAAACAGCGAGGTAGTCGAACAACCCAGTCTCCGCTACGATGGAGACGAGGATCATCATGCTGAAGAGCAGCAGTAAGGTCTCCACGTCTAGCCATGAGATTAGTTCGGGGAGGGAGGGACGCTCGCCCACCATGGCCAAAACTGCCAACGAAGTTGTGGAGATGATCATGGCAGCCATGGTTCTGTTGATGACCTGGGAATTGGAACTCAGATTGCTCATTTGGTAATTTTATTTTTGGTTGTTTGGCAATAAAGAAGCACACAGTGCGAACTTAAGGCACTCTTCATCCTCCCTCAACTGATAGCTGAAAGAACAAATGAACGGATAAATAATGAAAAAAAAGTGTACAAATCTGAAATGCATGCTTTGAAGATATTTTCAGTATTTTTAGTTATAGCTCCGGGTGAGATTAATCATTGGTAAAAGTTTTATGAATTACCTCAAAAATAATAAGTACATAGAGTCCACACAGTAATATCACTGCGTACACCACTCCCGTACTTTCAGCACGCGGATTTTCCTTATAACTCATAGTGAAAGGGACGAGTTTCTGATCGGTGCGAGCGCGGATGGTGCAATTTGTCTTTAAATTAAACATCTTGGTGCGCAGCTCTCCATTGTTCATATCTGTTTTGTTTTCGAGGGCTATTCGCCAAGGTTGCGATTCCTAAAAAAATATCTTGAATAATTAATATAGAAGATTTTTTTAAGAATCTTATAACCGCAACAATTTTAGGGGGTTTGTTTTGCGAGGAGTATCAACTGCATTCGAAAATTTGTCCACGCTGTAAAACTAATTAGCTTTTGAAGTGACTTTGTCTGAAATCCCAAACTTCTGACCGAAAAATTGAATATTATTGTAATTATAGTTCAATGATTTTTGGTGTATCTCCTAAAGTTATTTAGATAAAAAGCCACACAATATTTTTATTATGATTATAGTGCATATTCGATTTTGTGTTTTTTTGTGCAAAGTGAAGAATGTGAAGACAACTCTCCGGACAGATTTTTTGCACCATATTTACCTAATTATGTTCGGGTTTCCTAATTTCTATGGTCAGCCTTAACTTATGAATTTGGTACTTTCTCCTTCTAAATATAAAGTTTACAATATTTTACAATCGTTTCAAACACTTGTAGAACTGTTTTAAATATAACTAATAAAATAGATAAAATAATTTTCCCATTTTTTTTTACCACGATTATAAAATATCAAACTTCTTTGTTTGATTCCAAATAATATACGAACTTTATCAAGGAATACGGACGGAAACGATTATATTTCGGATGTTGTAATATTCTTATCCCAAACTCAGTGTAACAGATTTTGAAGCCAAAACAAAATTCTTAGGATGTCACTGCAAATAACAGACTTGGATTGAGTTTTTAAGAATCTGTCCAAGATTGATTTTATTCTTTCAATCTCGGATGGCAGATAGACTTCCGGTGGCAAGTTTCCAAAACCTAACTGTAACATTAATATGGATTGGGGATGAGAAGCCTCGCAACAACGTCCATAACTACCTTAACATTTACTCTTGAGGTCTTTAATTTAATAATTTTAATACCTGTACACGACTACCATCACCATCACCGCATGTCACCCAGACGACGAGATACGAGGTCGAGTGGTTTGAATCGATCTTCCACTCGGCCTGTTCAGAGAGGAACGGGCCCGAGAGCCTCAGTTCAATATTGTTGGAGGACACGTCGACCGCAAGATCTATAGGAGTATGAGATAATTTTCTTTCTGTTGTTTCATATTTACCAAAATACAAAAAAACTTAGTTGTAATTATTTAACAAAACAAAATATTTTTATAATAATTTACCACATATTAATAATAACGGGATCTTTATTTATTAATATTATATAAAACATATAATATATCTTAAGCGATTCTATACAGTTTAAAGTAAAGTTTAAGTTTAGTCGGTTTTAAAGTTAGCTTCTCAAATTCAGTATTAGTATTAATGATAAGATTTTATGCAATCACTTACATTTATCTTCTCCGCCGATTACAGCAGTGTTTTTAAAATTTTCGTTTTTTTCGTTGTACATGAGAAATATGGACGTAAAGAAAACCCAACAACCCAGTAATAGTGTTATTTTCGTGTACCATTTCGCTTGCGTTATCTGAGAAATGCAATCAATATACGAGATTGTTTTGTTTATATTTATTATACAACTTCATATTTTAGTGTTACTTACCTTTGATGGTTTTTCAATTATTTTGTTATGAACGCTGCAAATAAAACAATATTTAGAAAAAAAAAATAAAACAATACAACCAGAGTTATATTGTTACATATTATTATCTGGCGTGAAAGCTTTTTTACAACTCTTAATATTATTAATAATTATTTAAAAATATGTCTGTATATCCGTAAGACACTAATTAATCACGATAAATAACTTACTTGTTAACGTTTTCATCATTATTGTCATATGGTTTTAATTCATCTTGTCCTTCTTCTTCTTCTTCAATGTCTTCCTTCCTTTGAAACACTGGCTCCGGAATAACAACTTGTAAACCATTAATCTTCAAGCTTTTATCCTGACCTGATAAAAAACTACGTTGTTGAATTAATAAATAAACTACCATAAAAGCAATCACAATTTTATTAAAAACTAAGAAACAATTTTCTTACGAATTATATTTTATGCATAACCCGTACCTCAATTTATTTTTTTCATAATGGTCACTACTATTGAATGCTCATCACTAATACGATTAGTTCGTAACCTAATTAGAGTTATATATTTGAGTTATTTTAGGTTTACGAATGGGTACATACTGACCAATTCACATTGTTATATTTAATCAACTTTGGGACAAATTTCGATTTAACTAATGTATCTAAATCAGTTCAGATGGTTTATGTCAATAATTCGAAATCAGCCTCACCGTAGGTACCGTAGCCTCACAGTAGGTTCTCACCTACAGAAGGGTGTTCTACAAGTGTGTATTTTTGGCCCCTTTTTAATTTTATTTTATATTAATGGCTTTTTCGTTAAAGGTTTGTGACATTGTACTTTTTACTGACGACCCCTCACTTATTTTTAAAGTTGACCCTGATAGGACTAATTAAACAGTACTTTGTCACGTGTTCTTTATTAATTCGAAATTAATAAATTAATTTTAAATTCTAACAAAGCTTATTGCACGGAGTTTACACTTCCTAATGTAAAAAAATCAAAATTGTAGCTTGCTCCTTAACAATGAACTGACTGGCTCAAAACTTTTAAATCTAAAATCAAGTGTGTTATTAAATAAATCTTATTATAACATTCCAGAGTTCTTAATTGATGGAATTGTGTCTAAATTAAACTGTTGACTCATTTGCAATTGTGTCTAAGTTAAACTGTTGACTCATTTGCAATTGTATCTAAATTAAATTCTAAACTCATTTGCAGGGTTGCTATTATAATATATACATCTACGATTGTTAAATTTCTTATAAAAAGAGCTACTGTTGAGTTTCTGGGCGGCTCTTCTCAGCAGAGAAGCATTTTGAGCCGGTGGTGGTTTACTAACGGCCTGACTACACTGACCTTTTTTAATGTAACAATTGACGATTCAAAGGTCCGTGTAAATACCTACTTACTCGTAAATATATTTTTTATTTGAATTTGAGTAGAGGCGGGTTAATAACATATATTCTGTTGTGAAGCGGACGTATCTTGATAGTATTTTGTCATCATTTACCAAAAGAGGTAGTGTTTAAATAGATATTTGCAATTTATATTAGAGGATCAAACATGGGATCTCTAAATATGCGTAACTTACCTAAGTGTAAAGTCTCAATTAAATTTGGATGTGGAGTTGTCACGAAGTTAACGGTGATAATTGATATTGCAAACATTTATTCAAATAAAAGTATATTGATTTTTTTGTTAAAGTATATTTTATATTTTTAACCATAGTACTAAATATTTTGTTTGTTTTTTTATACGTTTACTATTATGGTATTGATCGAGCTTAAATTTTTCGGTAAGTGCGTGAACCCACTGTATGCGTAATACCAATTATTTGGGATTAGCGGAATATGTCTATAATATTACATAAGATTTGTCAAAAGTTTTTAGGAATGGCCCCGGCCTGAGCTCGAGCCTCGCTGGTAATGTGTTGGAGGATTTCCACCCCGGTTAGGATAAGTAGTATAAGACCGTATCCACTTTTTTATTGATTCTTACAAATCCTATTTCTCATAACATACTACATAGTAACGGTCCGTCTGCGTGAACTACAAGAAGACCTTACACAAAACATTTGTTGAATTATAGATTAATTTTGCCGAAATTGCTCACCATACTTTCATTTTTTTTAATGAATTATTTAATACAGCTCGTTGTGAGATTTTATAAACTATTTAAAATTCGAAAAATAGGAGTATGTACAAACAAAAAACTTCACCATTATGTTTTCACCACTCACTCACCAATTTCCTCTAATTTCCTCCTAATCTGTTCCAACGAAGGATCCCGCTTAACCTCCTCTGGTAGAGCAATCCAGGACTGCAGGGTGTCAGAAGTCAAATCTCCACAGGACACCAAAGAGTATGTACTCCTATTGAGAACCTGGTTGGAATCGTCCCTTTTGCCTTTAATGGCATTTATCAGTTTATCCATTTTTTGGCTAACATTGAACATTCTAAAAAAAAAAATTTTTCAGTTTAAATTTAGGTAATTTATCGAACTAACGGAAAACTATGTTTTATGTTAAAGAATTTTTATTTAGCAAAAAAAAAACAATTTTTAAAGTTTAGTTTTTCTTCAAAATATTGCTTTATAGATGTATTTTCCAATAGTTAAATTAGATATTGGTTTGTTTTTTTCCCGACCGCTATCTTCTACAACCTTCCTCCACTGCAGTACAGAAACCTGTCTGTATTCGTTTCGCATTCGCTACGTAGTTTCAATGTCGCGATGGTCATCATAATAATCATCATTTAATCAGTAGTTTTAACGTCTGTTTGTTCAACTCGGAATTAATGTATTATAAACATCTAACTTTTTATAGATTACTAACTGTCCGCGTGTTCGTCTTCTCGGACAGTCCGACAGTCGTAAATAACACATTAAAAACCCCATTTGAACGTAATCATATATATAACATAAAGTGTAAAGATTTCATAAAATCAGATGATAAAATAACATAAATACATATTTTACTTCGTTGTAACAAGAGTATTG